>CM072919.1:6300315-6900315 GCA_037013685.1 Acridotheres tristis
CCCCTACAGACCACTAAAACAATCAGTACAAAAATTGAACAATTAGCCAATTTGCTGCAAAAAGGGTGCCTCAGAGTTGTGGAGATCACCGGAGCAGAACCAGCGACGATCTACGTACCCATGAAGAAGGACAACCTGGATTGGTACCTGCTCAATTCACAGGACTTACAATCGGCACTATTGGGAGCCAGCGCGTGCATCCATACAGGGTCAATCATGCCACGTCATCTACAATGGCTAAAAGAATGGGATTGGATAGCCAGACCCTTGCGTTCTGAGCAACCGATACAGGAAGGCATTACTGCCTTCACAGACGCAGGAAAGAGGTCTCGAAAGGCAGCTGTTACATGGAAGGAGGGCCCCCAATGGAAACATCAAATAGTGGAAGCTACCTCTGAGGATAGTCTACAGACGCTGGAACTGCTGGCAGTTGTGTGGGCCCTTGGAAAATTGCAAGGACCTTTGAATGTAGTCACAGACTCGTATTATGTAGCTGGTGTGGCCCAAAGGATAGAAGATGCTTCCATAAAGGAAGTCCAGAACAAGAGACTTTACGAGCTCCTGCTACAGTTAAAAAGGGCAGTAAAGGCCAGGACGGAGCCTTATTGTATTCTGCACATCAGAAGCCACAAGTGGGACATTGGGCTGGGGGAAGGCAATGCCAAAGCAGATAAACTAGTAATGAATGTTGTAGATGATGGAATCGTTCTCGCCCAAAATTCACACACACAATTTCATCAAAACGCCCGGGGGTTAGTTAGGGAATTTAAGGTGAGCCTGCAGGAAGCCAGGGCCATAGTGCGAGCCTGCCCAACCTGCAGTCATCACAACGGCGGGCTGGGCTTAGGATGTGGGGTTAATCCCAGAGGGCTCAAAAGCAATGAAATTTGGCAAATGGATGTCACACATGTCCCAGAGTTTGGCAGGCTCAAGTATGTGCATGTTACAATAGATACATATAGTAAGTTTATTTGGGCTACAGCACAAACAGGAGAAAGGGCAATTCATGTGACCAGACATTTGACTAGTTGTTTTGCAGTCATGGGAGTACCAACTGAAGTGAAAACAGACAATGGGCCCGCATATGTTAGTGGGAAAATAAGTCAGTTCATGAGACTTTGGAGGATCAAACACATTACTGGGATAGCTCACTCACCTACGGGACAAGCTATAGTAGAGAGGGCAAACGGGACCTTAAAACAATATTTACTCAAACAAAACCATATAACTGACCCCCAAGAAAGGTTACTTAAGGCTCTTTATGTAATAAATCATTTGTGTGTGTTTGGGGAAGGGAATGAGCCACCTGCTATCACCCATTTCAAAAGGGAGGTGGGAAGGACACAAAAGGAAAAAGCATGGGTGCGGTATCGAAACCCAAAAACAGGGATATGGGAAGGTCCTGCGGAAGTAGTGTATTGGGGAAGAGGTTATGTTTGTGTTTCCACCCCAACAGGAACCTTGTGGGTCCCAGCTAAATGGGTGAAGCCTGAACTTTATGGACCTCGCCTGGGACAGACTGCCACCCAGCGACCAAGCCAGAGTCCAGCAGAAGCTGACCCTGACAGTACCGAAGTATCTGAGGGAATTGGCCAAGTATATTCCGGTAGCAGCCCAGGCGCTCCAAGAAACACCGATTAGTTGGATCCAGTGGATTGAAACATACCACGACTGGTTCTCAACCCCACCACTAAGAGAACAACCTTGTTGTCACTGTGGAAAATTATTCTGTAAAGCTTTGGTAGCTTTTTGTTGCGGGGGCTGTAGTAGGGTTTATTGGGTAGAGCAACGATCACTTCATCACGTGTGGTGTAGTCGTTGTCAAAGTGAACACTTACGGTTATCAGATTGGGGATCAGCAGTGGAAGAGGAAGCCAAAGTCCCGTATGGTATAGCCAGCGGACTTTATGAGGCCACTGAACAAGTGATATTAGCATGGGCAAGATGGCTTTTGAAAATAAGTATTTGGAAGCATAAATTGCTTGCTAAATCGCAGATTCTTACTGCTCGATGCCGAGATAAAGTACCAGTTGAAAAAAGAGTGATTTTAGGGCCCTTCACTATTGATCAGGACCCTAATGCTGTCTTGGATGAGTTTATCAGAAAGTTTGAGGAACGGAGATCTAGAAGGAAGAAGAAATAATTTCAAAATGCTGAAATTAGTAGTTGTGCTTCTAATGCTTCTAACTTTTGCTAAAGGCTTTGGAATTAGTTACACCCCTAGAGAGAATATATGGGTAACAATTGCAAACCGGACTAACCAAGAGGCAATATGCTTAAGCTTGGGAGGAGTGCAGAACCCCTTTAGGACATGCCTGGTAGGATTGCCTGTCTGGAGCCCAGGTGAATTCGAGGGATACTTAAACAATGACACCCTGAGGAGTGACAAGGTAAGGAGTGAATGCCCCTGGTGGGGAGCGACAGGTGGCCAAAAAGACGGCTATTGGCAATGCCGGATTATTTTATCCTTAAATAAGTCCCTGGCCTCCCCACCAGAAGAGCTTGACCTTTTTGGCAGCACATGGGCAAACATCACTGTGAACAGCACTGGAGGATGGCTTAGCTTTGTACCATTAGATCAAACTAACCTTAATCGCAATAGAAAATATTGGGCAACCCTTGACTCAAGCCTGCCACCTACCGTCATTTATAAACAACTGTATTCACAGTGCAATGGCAGTAACATTACAGAGCCAAAAGCTTTACCACCAGGAATATTCCTCATTTGTGGGGACAGGGCCTGGAATGGGGTCCCAATGAAACCCCAGGGAGGACCATGTTACTTAGGGAAGTTAAATATGTTCCACCCTAATGTAACGACCCTTATCCAACTCAGCAATAACACAAGGACGCGTCGTAGCTTACATGAGCTCGACTGTAATGGCATTGGCACCCCACAATTTTGGAACGAATTTAAACAAATAGCATTAGCCACTGTACTTCCTAGTGTAGCTGCCAGTAAAGCACTGTACTTAGCCAAAGAGCTAAGCTGCTGGGCCAAGGGTGAACTGAATACAACCTCACAAATCCTAGATATGATGGCCAAAGATGTTCAAAGTGTAAATCATGCTGTGTTACAAAACAGAGCTGCCATTGATTTCCTGCTATTGGCTCAGGGGCATGAGTGTGAAGACTTTGAAGGTATGTGCTGCATGAATCTCTCAGATCACTCGGTATCCATTCACAAAAAGATACGAGACATGCAAAACAAACTACATGCCTTAAAAGAAGAAGATGGATGGGGTCTTGATGAGTGGCTAAAAAGCTTAGGTCTAGGAGGAATACTTCGCACAATTATCAAGTATGTACTCTTTGGATTAGTAGTAATTTTAGGCATCGCTTTGCTGCTACCTTGCTTTATATCATGCTTACAAGGCTTCATTGAAAAAACAGTTAATAAGGCATGGCACACTACCCTTCTCGCTCAAAAAGAAAACGGGGGAAGTGTGGAGAGTTTAGTGCAGGACTGGCTGCGTGAGAAAGGCCACAGCGAGACCAACTTGCTGATGCTACAGGAAAAGTAGGACAAGGATAGTGGCAAGGACAAAGTGTCAATAGACAAAGGGAAAGACTGTGGGGACGTGACAAACAGAGGGTAGGAGAGGAACAAAATCAGACATTAAACTATAAAAGTTACAAGCATAATTAGCCAAAGCAAGCAGTGACGCAAATAGCTAACTACCAATAATGAGCTAAGATTTTGCACTATGCATGAGCTAATTAAGTATTGTATTTAGCCAAGATCAATATTGCTAATAAACGAGATTTTGCTGATGACCACCTGGTGTCTGCGTCTCCCTTCTCCGACACACGGGAATTGGCTCGTCCATTGTGACCCTTCTCTTTCGAGTGTTGGCACACGCGACCCATCCAGCACAGGAGATGAGTGAGGGGCTTCCCGGGTATGGATCCACCCCTCGGGTGCCGTCTCTGGGGGCCTGGTGGTGCTGAAGGACAGTGCCGAACCTCCCAGCACCTCCCTCTTCTCCTGCTGCTGCTCCTCCATCACCCCTTGGGCCGTCTGGAAAAAAATCCCCACCAAGGCGCTCCCAGCCTCAGCGTTATCCCATTGCCAGCCTGCGCCTACATTTTCCCAGTCTCAGTCCACATCCCAGCATGTAGGAACTTCCCAGGGCATCTGCAATCCCCCCACCTGAGCAAAGGCTGCCTCATTGTGGGAACGACCTGGGGACAGCATCTTTGGCCCTTTGGGTTTTCCTGCCCTCCCAGGGGCTCGTGGACAATTCTCAGGTCCCTGCTTGGAAAGGACTGATGCTTTTCGACCACAAAAATTAAGAGATGTCAACAATGGGCTGACTGAAGGGTTCTGAAAGGAGATAGGAAGATACGGCAAAACACGACACAGGAATCTTTCTCTGCACCAGCACTCTGGAGTCACTTCCTCATGGATCTCCCTGGCTGCAGGAACCTGGCCAACAGCTGCCACGATGGACAGGCCCCCAGGAGAACGGGGAGAGAGACTGTGTCAAGGAAATAGCCTTTTATTTCCTCCTTGGTTTCCTCCTTCTAACCATCAAAGGGCGCCAGGATTTGTAGGCCCTCCTCCTCTGAGAGCGCCGGGTTGCCCGGGGCTGGCAGTTCCTGCCCCGTCGGGGCACGGAGGGACCTGGAGCTGCCGAGTTCTGTGGCCTGGCTCGGGGCTGGTTCTGCTCTGCTCCGGCCCGGCGCTGGTGCTGGCGTGGCCTGGCCCAGGGCTGGTTCTGCCCCGCGGGAGCGGGCAAGGCCAGGGCGCGGCCGGGTCCCCGGGGCCAGGCGGGTTCTGGCTCGCTGGGCCGGTCCCCCATGCCGGTCGCTGCAGGGCTCAGAGCCAGGTCGGGCCCGGTGCTGGCCATGGGACTCTCCCCCTGCTCCTCCTCCTCCTCCTCGAGGGCAGCCTGGGAGCGCCACTGCAGCCAGGCATCCCTGCAGTGGTGCACGGTGACGTGGATCAGGCCGTGGATCAGCGGCGCCGTGAACTCGCCCAGGTAGCCCTGCAGCATGTGCGTGAGCCCGTCCCTGTCCGGGCCGCAGATGCACAGCGTGGACAGCGCGATGCTCTCCACCTGCCGCGCCTCCCACCACTGCGGGCCGTAGATGGCGTCCAGGCTCTGCCGCAGCCACGGCCGCACCGGGTCCAGCAGGTGCTCGTGGCCGTGCAGCAGCTCTGCCCACAGCTCGGCCGGGAGGCCCTCGGCGGGCTCGGGGCACGGCGGCTCAGGCGGGGCCGGCGCTGCCGGCGGCGGGGCGGGCCCGGGCCGGGTGTAGACCAGGTGGAACAGGGCCCTGCGAGCCCAGCTGCAGCGCCCTGGCCGCGCTCCGCCCGGGGTCAGGATGCACTGCAGGAAATCGTTCCTGCCCACCACGGAGAAGCGGGCGCTGAGCACGGGGCTGGCGCACTGCGGGCACGTGGGGCTGGTGGCCGAGTGGCGCAGCAGGCAGCCCAGGCAGAACTGGTGGCCGCAGGGCACGGCCGCCGTGTCGCTGTGCGCGGTGTGGCACACGGGGCAGTTCCACTCGGTCTGCGTGGCCTTGCTGGGGCCCGGCGGGGCCGCGGGGAGGACCAGGGACAGCAGGCTCCCCATTGCTGGCACCGCCGGTGGCGCGGGGCTCACAGCTGCGCTCAGGGATCTCGAAGGTCTCTTCCAGCCTTGGTGATTCTGTGACTCTGCAGCGCTTCCAAAGCACGGCAGAATGGAGAGAGGCCGTGGCCACTGGCTGTCTGGGGCATGGAGGGGAGGAAGAAAAGCCCTTGGAGGAACCCTCCCTGCTCCCCCAGCCCCGCTGCCTGCCCTGCAGACACCCTGTGAGGAGCACGGAGTTCCCCACGGAGCTCACCTCCAGTGCTGCAAGCAGTGCCAGCTGCCCGCACCAGGCAGGGCTTGGGACATGGAGTGATGCTCCAGGACCAGCAGGGAATCCCCAGTGGCAGCCCCCAGCCCAGGACACGGCTCCAGGAGATGCCTGGCTCGACTCCCCAGGCCTCACAGCCTCGCTTGGCTGGAGCCACGCCGGCCCTGCCAGTGCACAAATACAATCAGTGAGGGAGGTGACATCACAACATGGCCCCCAGTCATGTCACTGGGTTTGTCACCCTCCACCAGCAGGTGATATCACAACAGGACATTGGCCCCCCACAGGCCTCAGGGGAAGAAGGAAAATAATGCTTCTTGTGTTCAATTGTTGTCCATGCTGCTCTCAGCCACCTGAATCCATGTCTGTGTGTCTTGTCCCTAACCCTGCCCGAGGTCCCCTGCGAGGGAGAGCCTGGTGGGGACTGCCAGCCCCGAGCCCACCCCAGTCACAGCTTCAATGGACACAGGGCTGGGCGGTTCCATGGGGCTCCCCAAAGGCACCCAGAGCAGCCTCAGCTCTCCCATCACACCCAGAAAGTGCACACACCCTTCCTTCTGGGGATGCTCAAAAATCACAGAACCACAGAATGAGCCAGGCTGGAAAAGACCTTTGAGACCATCAAATCCAGCCTGTGACCTCACACCTCCTCATCAACTAAACCAAGGCACTGAGTCCCACATCCAGGCTTCTTTCAAACCCCTGCAGGGACGGAGACTCCACCACCTCCCTGGGCAGCCCATCCCAGTGCCCAGTCACTCTTTCTGGGAAGAATTTTTTCCTGATATCCAACCTGACCTTTCCCTGGCACAGCCTGAGGCTGTGCCCTCTGGTTCTGTTAGTGGTTGCTAGGGGACAGAGCCTGACCCCCACCTGGCCACAGCCACCTTTCAGGGATTGGAGGGAGTGATGAGGTCACTCCCGAGTCTCCTTTTCTCCAGGATAAACATCCCCAGCTCCCTCAGCTGCTCCTCACAGGATTTTTGTTCAAGGCCCCTCACCAGCCTTGTTCCCCTCCTCTGGACATGCCCCAACCCTTGAGTGTCCATCCCAAATTGGGGTGCCCAGAATTGGACACAGCACTCGAGGTGTAACCACTGCTGAGCACATGGGAAGAATCACTGCCCTGCTCGCCACACCATTCCTTCTTGGCCACCTGGGCACCCTGCTGGCTCATGTCCAGTCGCTGCTGACCAGCACTCCCAGGTCCCTTTCACCCCTGCCTGAAGCCCAGTTCTCTTCTTTCCCCACTATGTACGTGGGACAGTGCTCAGGGAGCCAAAATGCCAAGGGGGCTGCTCTGACAGCGGTGCTTCCACCTGCCTGTGCTGCCAGCCCCAGCCTGGCCTCACCTGTCGTGGTGTTAACTGGGCACAGGCTTTCATGGGGCAGCACTAGCACTGCGAAACATTCAGGCTCCAAACAGAATAAAGGGGGTTTTGTGTGTGTGCCCAGCTGGTGTTTTCATGTCACAGAGGTTTTGCACAACAGCTCTGCAAGCTGCAGCTCACACTGCCAGGAGGAAGTGGCCAGGTGAGCACTGAATTCTGCCCTAACAAGGAAAAGGCCAACACAGCAGCTGCAGTTACCTGGTGCAATTGTAAAGAAAGCTGAAAAGATACAGAAAGGGAGGGTGAGGGTGTGCTTGCGAGATAAAAATCAGTATTTTGTGCCTTGTTGTTAATTGTGCTGGAGGCACCCCAGAAGCAGCCCATGCAAAGCACCCTGGGGAGGAGAAAAAGGGTTAACGGTCATGGTCTGGTTTGCTGTAATGAGTACAGCTGCAACAGAATTTTAGACTTAGGAGAGAAATTTCCCCCTTCAAAATTAAGCAACAGCTGTAGATGAAAAGACTATTCCTGTCCCTTGAGAGAGAACAAGTCCAGACTCTTTAATAGCATGAATCCAAGGTCAGGGTGGATAAACACATGTCTTCCCTCACTAAACTGGCTGCAAGCAATACAGAAATGCAAAGCTGCATCACACAGAGCTGTTTTCCTCCCTGCTGTGGTATGACTAACCACTGCACTCCATCAGGTATCACTTACCAAACACAGGATCAGTGTTTCACACAGCACAACTGCAAGCCAAGGAGAAAAACTGCACATTATACATTTAACTTCCTACCAAGTATAACTTCTGCTTAACTGCTGCCTTTTCCCCTTTAAAAGTAATGGAAATATCTTCCCAAGAGGAATACAAAATAATCAATGGTACAACATTAGTTTCACTTATAAAGACATGAAGATCTTATTTATGTCTTCTGTAAGTCAGAGTACAAAACAGTATTAATACAGTAATTTTCTTAACATCACCAGTATGGGACATCAGATTTTCATGTGTAAATTCCAGCCTCTTCTTTCCAGAAGGGCTAAACTTCCAAACAGCACTTTTGAAAGTGTGAATTTGAATAAACCACATACAGAATGTGTCCTCAGGAAGCACACCGCTCAGCTGCAAAGTATATTATGCAAACATAAAAATAATTTAAGGCTGAGACTGCTAATCTATAGTCTCTTTCAAACTGATTTCAGTCCTTTTATTTCTCTCTTGTCACTGCCCTAAGGCAGTTCCACGGCTCAGGAGAGGCAGGAAATAGCTTGTACCTTAGCGCTGGCGCCGGGCCGGCCGTGCAGAGCGAGGAGGAGCTGTCAGGATGCTCGCAGCAGCTCTGTGCAGCTCTGCACGGCGCGGCAGCACTGCCGGGCACGGCTCGCTGTGCGGCGAAGGATCCCCGCGGGCACGGCACAGGGCGTGTCCGGTCTCTCAGTCACTGTCGTACTCCTCGATCCTCAGCTCCTCCTCCTCCAGCAGGGCCTGGGCCGCCATGGGCTGGGGCTGGCTGCCGGGCAGCTCGCTCCCGCTGGACTGGCTGGAGGGCAGCCCCTCGGGGTCGCCGTCGGCACCGTCCCCCTGGAACGGCTCCGGCACCCCGGGCTCCTTGTCACCCAGAGCTTCCAGCCGCAGCCTGCAGAGCAGCACAGCAGTCACCAGGGGCACGGGGCTGCTCCCGCTGACGCTGCTCAAACACAGCCTCCTTCATGGACTGCTCAGTAACAGTTCATTCTCTGTCAGGACCCCCCGGGAAGCAAATACCTGCGTTTCTCTGTGCTACTGCACACGCAACAGATAGAAAAGGATGACAGTGTGTTCAGGAGAAGTCACCCCTCAGATCAGACATTGTGACACCCCACCAACTTACTGCTGCAGATACACAGTGTCAGTATCCACAGGTATGCTGCAGGCAAACTTAAAATGGATGAGGAAGCTACAATTAATCAGAGAAGCTTCACACTTCGGGCTGCACACCAGGGGGATTACAAAGAAATACACCCCTTAGGGACACTCTCTTTCCTCCCCAACAATCAAAATTTTCATACAACAGCTGGGGAACAGGGTGTTTCTCGGAAATGCAGCTTGGAAATTCACAGTTAAACTCAGCAGAAACACCAGGGACAAGTAGGAGATGCTCTGCCAGATGCCTCAACAAACTGTCCTGGTTAGGAGATGACAGTTTGTCTCACTGTGCTGTGAACCTGATCCTTTGCTAGAAACACACTGGTTAATAACAATAAAGCACTTTTTAAATTCCAGAGGCATCACAGCTGTAGAGGTGTTACTGAGGCTCTGCTGGGGTCAGTGAAGTCTCTGGTTCAGTGGGCTCACGACAGTCAGCCACAACTCCTCATGCCCTATCAGCCCTGGGGCTGCACACACAGCCCGTGAGGAGGCCACTGCAGTCCCAAGGGAAAAGCCCTGGGTTTTCAGCAATCTGTAGCTATAGCCTGACAAAAACCCATGCATTCTGAACAAAGGTTTACTTTAAGTAGCCTTATAGGCAAAACTTCTACAAGATGAAACCGGTGCAGCTATCTAATTTTAGATTAAATAATTCATTAAAAAAACATTTAAATTGTCTTTGAATGTCACAACACAGACCTATGTAATGAAAGGGTTCTTCCCTTTCACATACGACACAGTCTCACTTTTTGAAGTACAGCTTACCTCCCAAAATGTCTTTTCAGTGGCAGTCTCCCCACATCCTGGATAAAAGCAATCTGAGCTAAGAAAAAAGAACCACCAGTCTCAGGTATATCATACAACGAACAGACAGTTGAAACATACTGGAAAATAAACAATAACCTTAGCTGAGTATTCCTTTGTATATTTTAAATATTTTAGATAGCAAAACACCATGCATGTAACTATTTTTTTCCCAAACTGTTACAGTTTACCACAACTCATTTACAGATGGCCCACAGACAAAATTCAAAATCCCTGATGCTCATCCCCTGTGTATTTATCACGTACAGCTATTTCCACAGCCTGCAAAATTCACTCATCCTAATGTGTCAAGGCCTTAGTTAAGACAGGATACTTTTTATTAGGAACAGCATAAGTGATCCGGATTTCTAAATACTAATTTTTGCATTACATACCACATAAAGTAATTTTTTCTACGTTAACTGTTTGCTAATGGATTATCTCAGATTTAACTTTATTTTAATCAACTGCAAACTTGAATTTTGCTTCTTTTATTTTTGAAAGGCTTTTTTAGATGTGGTAAGTCTGTTGCTGTTACTGGAAAGGTATCAGCAAGCAATGAAGATCTAGTCAATATTGCCTACTAGCTTTCCAAAATTCTTCTCATCAAATCCTCCAGCAAATATAATAAAAGTCTTAAGCCTCGAGTGCACCTTAATCACTAAAGTTTGACCAACCTACTGTGGCAGCTTTAATTTTGGCTGTGGTACTGGAAGGATCTTTGGGCATCAGCTACATAACATTTACCAGGAGAATGTTTTATACTGAGACAAAAGCATAAACAGTATTGACCTTTTGGGTGATGAAATTTGTCAGTATGTTTCAATTACAAAAAGAGTCCAAGAGTTACCTTGACCCATCTTACCTTGGTTTCTCATTGGGTTTGCTAACATAGCAAGATAAGGCAGTAGTTCTGTCTGAAGGCACTCAGGTGGTAAACAGAAGCTTGAAAACAGAGATTTTGCAGCAAGGCAATTTTCCTGATACTGTAAAAGATGGGAAGTGGGGGGAAACCACATGTTAGAAACCTGGTAAACCATTATGAATGTAGATGTTCTGTACCATAACACACAGGCTTTCTTCCTGCCTACTACAGCGAGCTACTGGAAAATGAGACCAGATACACAAAAGGTAAACAGTTAACATAGCAATCATAACAATGGTAGAATCCTTCCCCTTTGCCTTTTACTGGGCATTAAAATTAAAAAAACCCCAAACCTATTCCTCGATTACAGAATTCCCAGCCCACACAGGCCAATGCCTTTTCCCAACATACTAGTTCAAATGTAAAAGAATGCCAAGATCTGCTGTATCACCTGAACAAGCTATTTCTGATAAACACATAAACCGTAACAGCAGAAATTTCTTACACTTACACAACAGTTCAATGTGCTTAAAACTGCACAAAACCAAAGTCAGTTCTAGAAATACCTAACAGCACTCCAATCGTCTCTCTATTAATTTAGGATTAAGACTCTCCCAGGAACATGCCAGCTTGGACACAGACATCAAACTTTGTCAGAGGCCTCCAATTTATTTTTACATTAAAGGAGTGATGCAAACTGCTCTTCTAGCAAGTGCTTTATAGAACCAGATTATCTCAAAACAGGGTATTTGACAAGTTTAGCACTGTGATGAAATTTCACCCGTACTACTCAACAGTTGTAATTTAGGGGAAAAATAAGAAGAAATAAAATCAAGGACTTACCTTTTTATTGATCAAAAACCACTGGGGTTTATGCAAGGGTCGGAAGCCCATGCCCCCCTGCTGGTGGGCAAAGGCTCTGGAGGTGTTGGAGTGGATCACCCCCCGGGTAGCCACGGAGACACTGTAACTCTCCATCACAAGCCGCGTCTAAGAGAGAAACGGGGCTTGGTGTGAGCTCCAGGCAGCTCATCTGCATTGAAACACACTCAGCAACTGCACTGGCACAACATGCACAGCAGCTTGAAGTCTAGATTACTGCAAAATTTTGTATTCAAAGCTGATGAGAAAAAAAGAAACAGCTTGATTCCTTCTCAGCACAAACATGCTCTACTCAAAAATACTTTGTAGAGTATCCTACAAATACCACAATATAATAAAATGTTGACAGAAGCTGCACAAAACGTTGTCTCTGCATCTCTTCTGCCACTGATGTACTTTGGCATTCATTAACAATTCACGTCATTCAGACCCTAAGTTTGCAAAATGCAGGGAAAAGTCAAGAGGCTCAATGTCAAAGTTCTTAAAAACAAGTGTGTGCCTATAAAAGATGACACTTACACTCCAGTTACTACAAAGGACATCAGCAGTGCTCAGATATTCACTGGCTCTCATTACATCATCTATATCAGAAAAAAAGTCCACATAGTTCTGGTGAAGGTATAGATTGAACATGCTTCCAGACATATGTGATTTTTCCACAATATCCTGTTAGGAAGAAGAAAAGTTTGGATTTTACAAGTGGGTAAAGAAAAGGATCCTGTGTATAAAAAGCTGTGACAAATCTAGGTCAGGGAGCTGGAACACACGGTCTGTGCAGTGGTGCCCAGACACAGGGAGGCCCAGATGAGTGATTCTCTAACTCAGACTGAATGCACACCAGCTGAGAGCAGTGACAAAACCCACGTGAGTGAGGATTTGCACCAATCACTCAGGACCCAGCTGAACTCCTGGAGCCACTGCAGGCTGGATTCACCTCGGGCTGGATGAGCAAGGTGTCCCGGTGGTGCTCGGACAGGTGAGCAGGCAGCTGAGGGCACTCTCCTTCTGACACTGCTTCTCCTGAAAAGGATTGCACAGGCCTTAGTCTCTACGTTCAGAAATGTTGTTAGCAACTCTCAGCTCCACCAGCAGCTAAACTACAGCATTTTCCATTCCCAGAAAGCTCTGGGACAGGCACAGGTACTTAATTATTATAGTCAATATCACACAGTTATCCACACACAATTAGTTGCATTAAGCTTCACATAACAAATTTAATCAAATTATTTTTGTATTCACCTCACCTCACTACTTCTCCTCAGTTGGTTTTGGAGCCAGTATTGTGAATTAGTACCAAAATATGCACAGCCAGTGGCATTAGGGACCCTGATTTAGCTTATTTTATACTGCTGATAATGACCAAACATTACTTCAGCTAGTAGCAGCTGACATGCTTTGCCCACGCTTTGAAAGGGAGAGTAAGTCAAAGTTTTCTTACTTTTGCAATAAATAACTTTCCCCAGAGCATGGAAAAGAAAAATGGATGCATCCTTGCCACCAATAGCTTGTATCTCCTGGTCTTCCGAGGTATCACATTTACTTTTCTTTCTTACTTTGGATACTCCTGCTTCCTCACATTTTATGCTGGAGCTCTTCTTCTTCGACCAAAATTCTTTCTCCAATGAGCAGTCTATAAATAAAATAAAAAATAAAATGAAGACAGAGTACGTGATTTTCCAGAAGTTTTCCATTATGTCCTAGATATGCTACTGCTGATGTTCTGTGTGAACAAACAGTACTAATAAAAGGAACAGAACAGGCTATATAGATGGGAGCACTATAAGAAATCTTATTTATTAGGAACACAACCCAGTCACTCAAATTAGCATCATTCATTATCTTCATTCCACTTCTGTCCCTTAAGCCACAGCTGAGGTACCAAGTACTTTTTTGAACAATAAACAGCTGTCTTTGAAAAAAACATTCAGGCTTATCCCTTCTAGTTCTGATGCATTCCCCACTTGACCATGTTTAGAATGTCATCTTTACAAAGCACAAGTACAAACGTATGTAAATTATATTTCAATTACATCCTGTTATTTCAGTTACATCCTGTTTACTTATCAATTTTGTCTTCTACTGGCACTATCTGTACAATAACCTCCCTGAGGTTACCAGGGAGGTGTACCTCCCAAATAAGAAGTGGCAAAGAAAACCTTTCATTTAGGTAATTCTTCCAACTGCCTACTACCTCCCACAAAGCCCTTATTCTACTCTAAGTTAATAAACTTGAAAATTTTCACCCGCAATTTCATTTTGTGGCATTTGACTGCTCCTTACTGAGCTAAGATAAATTATCCTTTAGGTATTTATTCTTCTTTTCTCCCACAATTACCATGGATCTATTTAACCCATTATCAGTGTTACAAAGTGAATCAATTGTGCTTACATAGACACACACATGAAGAAACACACCCAACACACATAAAAACAAATGCTGCATGCCCAGGAGACCAGCCGGGAGATGGGGGTCAATCATTCACCTCACTGCAATACCTGCGCAACTGAAGAGGTTCTGTTCAAACACCTCTCAGTGTCAGAGAAAATGTGAGAGGGGAATGCTCCGTGTGACTCCCACAGTCCTCACACAAGAAGCTCTGAACTCATATGCCTTTTTCTTCTCCCCAGTTCTAACTCTCATGGTTTTACATCTCTCCAACTTATCAAACATTACACACACTGGTTATTTTAACATTATTTAGATTTTCTGTGTCCAGCATGCTTTCCTCAGACATCACCAATCTGATATTCACTCATGTTAGTGGCATAATCACCACACTGAGAGCAATCCTCTGCTTTTCTGATTCACACAGAACAATCCAAGCTTGGTACACCTGAAGGCATCATCAGAATAACTGACCTTCAACGTCTGCAAGTTAAATGCAGAAACTTCCTCTCTGCCCTGTGTAATATAACTTAAACTGCCCAGCTAACTTCAATATACCCTAAAACTCGAAGTACAACACTCCCTCTTAAAAGACGGACTTGAAACTATCTTAAATCTCGTATTCCATGAGCACATTTTCTATTTGCAAAGCAAATGGGAGGAAAAATATGTGTGACAGAAACTATACCATTCCTGGCTTTACCACAGATAGCAGAGGACAACTGATGAGCCTGTTTCCTTAGGTCTAAGTTTAATGTAAATTATGTCACCATTTCACAGTCCTGAGAATGAACAATGTATGCCAGAATGCTGCTTTTAAAAATGCAATTCACATGCATCAGCTCCTTAACAATTATGACTTGTAAAATGCTCATTAAATCAGCAGTTTGGGAAATGCAAAAACCAAGCAATGAAAGCATCCCTTTTAAACTAAGGCTGCATGGTAGAAACGCTGAACAGCAAGCACAAATAGCCAAGATACCAGGAAGAAAAGAAAGTATTTCATCAAATTACATCAGCACATGCACACATGTCATGGTTTAACCCCAGCCTGCACCAGCTGAGCCCCACTCACGCCCCCACACACCCTGTGTTTATTCCTGCTCCACAGAACCGTGTCAAGAATGTTTTTGCAACTCACCCACCTGTGCTGCAACTGTGAACAGAACATGTTTTCAGCAGAAATGGCCAAAATACCACTTCACTTAACAAAACCATAATTTTTACCTTTCATAGAGGAAAACTGAAGGCTGTTTATTGCACTTCTTATGTCACCAGAACAACCTTTGCAAAGCAACTCCAAAGAAGCTCTATCAAGGGCGTAATTCTTCTCTCTGTTCTACAAGGAAAAACAGTGCTCAAAGCAATAGAAGAGCAGGAAAAGGAGTATTTGAACATGGCTCTGGGAACCTCTCACACACACCAGGAACAGGCACATGAGTATCCACCATGTGCTCAAACCATGGAGCACTGCAAACTTTAAAAAACTTAATCCATTTAAGCACACTGTCACCATTTATATAACAATATTAAAGGGAAAAATGCACACAGCTCCTTGCAAGGTGTGATATGATACTTGCTTGTAATCAAAGCAGTTCAGGAATAATACAGGATTCATGTTCATGACCTCTTATTATATCACTTCCTGTTATTTGTTTCACTTTTATAGTTACTGTAATAACCAGAGTAATTTTCAGAAGCAACTCTGTAGACTCAGACCACAGACCAAGTGAAATTAATCTTCAAAACAAAGTATCTGTCCAGCTTGTTCCTTGCTTTCTGTGGCCCCCGGGGAAAATGTTTTTTTTTTCTTCTGGGAGATGTGGGGCTCTGGTACCAAAGATCAAATACAGTAACAAAAATAACATATTTGTATATGGTCCCAGCACTGCACAGAAGTTATGAGCTTTGCTAACTTACCATAGTGGCTTCTGCTGCAGCTATTCGATTAAGAACTTTCATCATATTTGTTGGTGCAATGGGCTTGAAACTGTTGAATTCCGTTAAAAAAAATTAATTAGTTTCTAACCTCTCAGTTATTTGAACCATGTTTTAGTGAGGTAGAAAGTCTTACCTAATATTGAGTATACACAACTCCTCTACAATTTCTGGGGGGAATAGTGACCTCTGGTTGCTGTCTCCACTGAAGTTATCTGAGATTATAAAGACCAGGGGGCACCTACTCGTACGAACAAAACTCCTGCATTGCAAAACAGGAAAATGTGATGAACATCAAACTCCAGCTCTGCGAGTTGCTAAAGCTCATAATTAACAACTTCTTTGCTACTGACCTGAGGATTTCATGTAGGCTGCCAGGATCTCGGTAGAATTGGTTAGGAATGTCCTGCCCAAAACAAAGAGCTGCTGTCATTACATTCAGGTGTAAATACGCTCTTTCACAGACTGACTGACACGTTTTTAAATTCAGGTTTGCTTGCTGTCAACGACATTTAAACACAGCTAACGCTGCAGAGGAGCAGCAGGGGAAACAAACCCAAAGCATAGTACGTCTCATAATGGAAAATGATCACCCACAAAGAAATGCTTTCAGTTTCCTAAGACACAGCCTCGGGTGATCACACTGCCTTGAACAAGAGTTTTGCCTGGAGGATAAAGACTCCAGGTAGCAACTCCCTTGGAGAAGAGGGCAGGATACCCACGGCAGGTGTGACAGGACCTGCACAAGGTGACTTTATAAAGACAAGTCTCATCACACTCTGCTTCTTAAATTCTATGCTACAAGGCATTACCCTGCCAGAATTTCTGTCTGTTTTGGGCTTGAAAGTTTACAGACAACCTGACTACCCATTTCTAAAATTTCTCTCAGGAGAAGAATTTTAAAGTTCAGAAAGAAATCGTTATTGAAACACACTTCTACACAAGTACAAATAACGCCTTGTCCTGTACCTGCCCACAAGCCCTAAGTTCACACCTGTGCCCTAAACACTACCTGTGTAAAAGCAGGCAGAAAGTGCTAAATGTCAACTGTTCCTGCTTGTGTTCATTCTCATGTGTCCCCTACACTCTCCTGCGTCATTAAAGAACACGAAGAGTGGTGTATTTTCCACTCTTCCTATTTATACATCTACATATTTACAGAAATTTAATAATCCAGAAACATGGGAATGACTTCTCAGTGTTGTTTTCTCTATTTTTTTAAACTATGTTATGTATTTCTGTGCCCAAACCAGACTCCCATTGCTGCCTCACTACTTGCTTCTGAGGCATCACTGACTACAGGCAGGATGTCCAGACTGCTCTAGGGACACACAAAGGAAAGAAGATCTCCTCTGCAGTAAAACAGACTAACTTTGGGAAACACCAACCCAGTACCTAGCTAGTCAGCGTGTCAGTATTACAACATAAAGTACTGTTTTAAACACAACATTTCACAAGTTTTCACTTACTTCAATAAGAATAAGCTTTTTATCATTTTCTGAGGACTCCCCAAGCATCTGAAGTTTGTTATACTTATTTGCTCTTAATAGAAAATCTTGAAAGAGAGCTGATTGGGCCTGACTCGGAAACGTATGAAAATTTGAGTCTGAAAAAGAAAACTAATTAAAAATATGTGTTCTATATTATACCAAGTACAATACAAAAACCCACACAAACCAATGCCCACCCGTGCTATTTTCTGACAGCAGCACTGAACAAGCCCTTTGGCAAACATGGGACAAACACAGGAGAATTTTTACAGGGGTGTAATTCAACTGAGGACCCAGACAAAGATAGATACGTGTTTTCATTTATTTGGTTCAAATTATATCCAGGCTATTACAGAGTGCTCTATACTGATTTGAATTGTCAATTATTTTGGACTAAACACTGTAAAAAAACCTAAATCCCTTTCCAGATAAAAGCAATAGGAAAATTCTCATTAAGCACTGAGGTATGGACTTACATGGATGTGGGTCTGATGTCTTATGTGACAGAGAGAAATGAAGCAGAAATACAAGACAGAAAACCCACAAAAGTAACAGGAAGAGGAGGGGGAAAGATAAAAATTCCCAACATGCTTACCATGGTCAAACATATTTCTCAAGTCCTCCTTTGTGAAGTCTAAAGAGAGAGGATTGGTCCATTCTTGCACCTGAAGGCCAAGATCTCTGGCTAGAATTTGCAGAGTTGCAGTTTTTCCACAGCCAGGAGGGCCAGTCAGCAGCAAGACAGAGCCACCCTGACACAGAGATACAAAACATAATCACAAGTGTGGCAAATAAAGACTGACAGTTGGCTAAGGATGAACAGTGGTTGAATTTCTCCTACAGTTTCTCTGGTATTTATCCTCCCCCCCAGTGAAACCCCAGTCACACATTTTGTGCTGTTCATTTACCTGCTGAATAGTCAGACAGAGAGAACCAGGCCAGGACTCTGAGAGCCTTGCTCTGCTCCTAATGCCTCTGGTAAATAAACTGCATGTGACTGCCAACACAACACTCACCTGGAGAATCAGCCCTACAAATCACGAGGCTAGGCTGAGGAATTGTGATTTAGGACTGGATGCCAGAAAACAGCATTTCTGAGCACAACCAGACTCCACCTTTTAGGACCATAAGCCCAAAATAAATGTACAAGCTCTAGCCTATGTTCTTAGAGTATTTTTTACAATGAAGAAGATACACAATTGCTATTCCTCTCAGCTCATTTTCTTCTCTGAATCTGAAATTGCATCCAGCTCATTTGTATGGTTTGATGCCTCCAGTTGCTGATTTTACCAAGTTTACCTGCTTTGGCTGCCTCTGAAATATGTGCTTTTTTAACCAGGTTTCAACTTCCTCAATCTTCTTCTTTTGCACAGCAAGGTCATTCTGAAACAAGGTTAAAATACGTGAAAGTTATACATGAAACTCCTGGTTTCCAATGATGAAATTAAAGAATAGAGTAAATGCTGGGTAAAATATCAACAGATGTGTTGGTGTGTGTTCCAGTTAAGCACGTGCTCTGCAGAATCAATGCCACAGTTAAGGATGACCATCTCATCCTGCTTCCTCAAACAATGAGTTTTCCATTCTTTGTAGTCAGGACATAATGAGCTATTTATTATTCTGTAAGTAGTAACACTAGAGTCTTGTCTGTGTTAAGATACTTCACAGCTATTGCTGGAGCTGGTCCTTTTTACTTTTTTTACTCTAATACTGCAGAAGTTTTTTGGAACTTCTGCAAATCCATGGCTGCGTTTCCCCAGCACTTGGAATATCAGATGTGTCTGGAATTCAGTAACAGGTTCAAGAGTTTACAAGTGGGCTGACAGGAAACATCATCTGAGCAGCTTTTCCTGCTCAGGAAGCCTGGGAAGTGGGAACGTGTGTGTCCTACAGAATAAGAGCTCGCTGGAGTGTGCAGTGAATCAGCCAGCATTCAGAGGGAATCAGTAACCCAGGAGCCTTCAGCAGACAGGGTATGGTGAGGGCCTGGCAGTGCAGGCTATGGACAGAGGCACTCCATGTCCCTGCGAGGGCACTGGAGGAGCTCTCACACCTGGGTTTCAGGTCTGTATCTCTCCACCCACGGCAGCTCCTCCCGGGCCTGGCTCCGCCTCCGCCCGGGCTTGGCACAGGGCAGATCCACAGCGCAGGGCTTTGTTCTTTTCCTGGCAGGAGCTGTGGCTTTGCTGCTCTCTGCCCCGGGGCTCGGGGCTCTCTGCTCCTGCCGACGGCCTCTGCCAGAGCCGCCTCTCCGCGACCTCGCTGCAGCTGCACAGGGGGCACTGCCCGTGCTTGCAAAGAAGCCATCAAACGGACGTGCCAGCCACTCTGCCACCTGCAGAAACACAAATTGCACAAACGTTCGGGTAGGAATGCAGCGCCCTCCTCCCCTCAGCTGGGCACAGCTACCCCAAAAACGGGAGGTTGATATCAAGTGTGCACTGCCCCGTGCCTGTGCCCAAGGCCAGGCTGGACACTGGGCTTGGAGCACCCTGGGGCAGTGGAAGGTGTCCCTGCCATGGCAGGGCTGGCACTGGATGGTTTTATGGCCCTGGGGTTCTGTGACTCTTCCGCATGAAAAGAAAAAAGCTGCATCATTGTGCCAGGAATGTTTTGCAGCAAACTGGCGAATCAGAACAAGTTGAGAATTCCACAAACACACATCCAACCTAAAGAATTAAAAAAGAATGAAAAAGCAGTGTCAGCTTATTCAAACTACTTCTACATGATGGTAAGGTTTTCTCTGTCTCTGTATAGTTTTCAGTATGTGGCACTTTTCCCCTCACTTTTAAAAAATATTTATAATGCAACCATTTGTGCATAAAAGAAACAGATGGCAGAGGGCAGTTATTGAGGCAGCACAGTAAAATCAGGGAGTGTTTGCTGGTCTGGGCAGCTCAGGCTGAACCAGAGTCCATGCGACGACCAGGAACAGTGCTGGTAACAGCACCAGGATTTAATTCTGGACTTGAGGAACACCCTGCTGAGACAGGGCAGCAGATTCACCCTCAAATAACCACAGGGGTCCCGTGGCAGCCCCTTGGTGTGGGGCTATGGGCTGGATGCCAACACCCCTCGGTGAACATGTGAGTGACAGAACAGACGCAGCATCCCCCAAAAGGGCTGTGAAACTCTAACCCAACACAGCAGAGTGCTGGCAGACAGGATATTGAGAGCTGGGTGCAGCAGGAGGCTCAGCCTGGAATGGGCTCAAACAACTCCAACAAGGCTCTGATTGCAAAGCCCCCAGTGGGAAATGAAGATGGGGGTCATGCTGCTTTTGGGGTGAATAATGCTGAAACCAGCCTGACTCCTCCATCCCAAAGTTCAACATCCTGAGAGGGAGCTGGAGCTGTGGCAGAGCTGGTAAAATCCCCAGAGAAAGGAACAACCAAGTGACACCACTGAGAACTTGTGCAGAGCTGCTGAGCTGGCACAGCCTGGGCACATCTGACTGACAGGGCAGCACTTCAGACTAGAAAAGCCCCATCCCAAATTTTAGTGGCAGCATCTCCTGACATTTCCCTTCTTGGGTGGGTGTGGAGATTCCTCCCTGCAGTGGGGATGATGTGATCTCAAGGTCACTGCTCGAGGCTGAGCCCAATGGACACAGCCTGGGTGAGTAACGCCAATCTCCATCCTGTAATTGTTTTTGCCGGCTTTAATACAATTACCTCGACGTTAAGAATCACAGAATCACTATAACAGGCTGGAAAAGGCCTCTGAGGTCGTAGAAGCCAGCCTTTACTTCATATTTCCACTGTTCATACAAGCATATTTACATTTCAGCTATTGCTCCACAGTGCACTCTAGCAGTGGTTATAGTGCCTGTACTGTGCAGAGAACAATTGTGATTAACATCTCTTTGTCTAATCATTATCAAACAGATTTTGCATAAACATATGTGGTTTGGCACCCTCAATCTTGCAGGCAGGGCCGTGTAAGGTTCAGTGACATCTGTGCAATCCTGTCCACACAAGCCAGCTCTGGGGCAGGGACTGAGCTGCACCACACCCCTCTCTGAGGGGTTTGGAAAGCCGGGGGGTTTGGGGGGTTTGCGTACTACGGGAGGGTTTGGGGGTCCCTCCTGCCCCTTGTGACTCAGCGGGAACTTCTCCGACAAATTCTGACGCTCGCACCGTGCCCGTGACAGAGCGGCGCCCCGGCACCGCTACTGCCACACACGCTGCGAGTTTGCAGTCACCCGCGAAGGGTGACCCCTGAAAAGGCGGGTCTCTCCCACACGCAGTGACACCAAACCAAATCTCTCTATTAGCAAAAATCAGAACAACCCCCACTGGAAAAGGACAAACGGCCAATACAGAGCCCACGGAGGAACGACCGGGCAGCCGAGAGCCCCTTCCCCGGACCCACCTCCGTCGGCCTTCCTGGGCCGCTGCCGGACATGCTCGGCCGGGGGAGCCCTCCGCCTGCGGCCCCGCTGCCCTCGCCGGGCCCAGGCGGAGGTCCGATGTCAAGGCCTGGGACTTGATGCTCCGGGACTCTGTGTGCCTCGGTGCTCCGGGGGGGAGGGAGAGCCCTCGTGTGACTCGCGGTGTGACGGGGTGCCCGGGGAGGGGATGTCAGGGAACGCTCGGCGCTCAGGTCCCGTCCCGGCCGGGCCGCGTCCCCTCATACGGCGCCGAAGGGTCCTTCCTCTCCGCCGGCTCTTAGCTGTCCGCGCCGCGCCGGGCAGCGCCAGGCAGCCCTGTGACGCCATCGGCGCGCGCGGCGGCGGCGGAGGCCCCCATGCACGTGTGTCCGCGGCGACGGGCGGCGGCCATGAGGCGACCGAACGTGCTGATCACCGGTGGGCACAGCGGCGGCACCATCCAGCCCGGGGTGCTGTGGGGACAAGCCCGGGGGGATCTGGGGTGTGGGCTCCAGGCTTGGTCCCTCTGGGGGCCTGGGGTCCCTGCCCTGGCCCAGCCCGGGGGGATTTTGGGGTCTGGGGCTCCGGCCCCATCGCAGCCCGGGATGGTTTAGGTTGTGAGGCAGCAGCCTGGCTGATCTGGGGTGTGAGATCCCAGCCTGGGGTGGTTTTGCAGCTCCACTCCTTCATGAGAACGTGGGGCTCCTCCGTTTTACCTGAGGGTTTTCAAATGAATGGAGATTTCCCTTCGAACCCTTGCGGCGTGACATTCCTGCACACAGTCAGAGTTCTCTCCCTGTTTTCCTCTTTTACTCCCCTCAGCTGTTTCTCTTTGCCCTGCAGCTTTTTGCCCCATTTTCATCCCATGAACTCTCAGTATGGGCTGTCAGAAGGTTCTAGTTCACCTGGCGGGGGGTGCTTGAAGGGACCTGCAAGTTCTCCTCTTACCTTTTGCTGTGGGTTTGGTCTTGCAGGCACGCCGGGAGTTGGGAAAACCACGCTGGGAAAGGAGCTGGCGTCCAGAGCAGGGCTGAGCTACGTCAACGTGGGGGACTTGGCCAAGGAAGGTGCTGTGTCACAGCTGTCCCCTGAGCACGGGACATGCTGCTCGATGTGACTGCTGCTGCTGCTGTCTGGAGCACTGGGAGCCCCTGCAGACCTGCCTGGTGGCCGGGGCAGCTGGGATGCTCACCTGGAGAGGAGAAGGATCCAGGGAGAGCTCAGAGCCCCTTGCAGGGCCTGAAGGGGCTCCAGGAGACCTGGAGAGGCACTGGGGACAAGGCATGGAGGGACAGCACACAGGGAATGGCTCCCAGTGCTAGACGGCAGGGCTGGATGGGATCTTGGGAATTGGGAATTGTTCCCTGGCAGGGTGAGCAGGGCTGGCACAGGGTGCCCAGAGCAGCTGTGGCTGCCCCTGGATCCCTGGCAGTGCCCAAGGCCAGGCTGGACATTGGGGACAGTGGGAGGTGTCCCTGCCATGGCAGGGCTGGGATGGATGGGCTTTAAGGTCCCTCCAATCCCAACCCATTCCGTGATTCTGTGTATTAAATTAATTTACTTCAGCAGGCATGTCTGTGGCAGCACACTTGGTGCTAAGTAATAAATAACAAACTTGCCCTCACATGGCTTTGTAAGCAAAATGTTCCCTACCCTGAACTCTGCCTTTTGCCTGCAATCTCCTGAGACAAGCATAACAATGTAAATCAGTTGTGGTAAATTAATTGTGGTGACTACTCTGCTGCCTGACAAACATCTGGGAATTCTCTGTTCTGCAGGAGAGCTGTATGAAGGCTTTGATGAGGAGTACGACTGCCCCATTTTGGATGAAGACAGGGTAAGCCCAGCCCCTAGAGCCAGCCCCGCTGTTTTTTGGCTGTGCAGTGCCAGTGAGCCTGCCCCGTGTGTTGTGGTGCAGGTGGTGGATGAGCTGGAGGACAGGATGAGCCAGGGAGGGGTGATTGTGGATTACCACGGCTGTGACTTCTTCCCCGAGCGCTGGTTCCACATCGTGTTCGTGCTCCGCACTGACAACTCGTGTCTGTACGACAGGCTGGAGAGCAGGTGTGTCACTGGGCTGCATAACCCTCTAGTGCTCCTGTGGGCATGCCTGAAGGGTTAGCTTTCATATTGTCCAAGTCTGTACTGCACTAGGATAGAACTCTGAACTCCATACAGTGTTCCAAGTTCTCCTCCCAGCTCAGGCACACCAAACAATCCTTTTCCAGCCCCACAAACAAGGACAGCTGCAGCTCCAGCCCCAAAAAGTGCAAACAGCAGAGAATGGAGGAGAGAATCTGGGAGGGTGGGACTGCAGAACCTGGAGCTGGGACTGGACAATGAACCCCAAGGTGGGAATGGACCCAAACTGATCCAAGTGTGAAACTCCTGACCCAGGGTCCATCCTGGGTGTAGCCATGGCCAGGCTCTTGTAGTGCCCAAGGTGAATCCTTGGAAGGGCTTTTAATAAATCCCAATTTATTCCTTTAACTCTGCCCAGCCTCTGCTCCAGGGAGCCTCCCCAGGCATCAGTGGGACTTCACTTAGGGCATGAATCACTGATTCTCGAGAAAACACCTCCGTTTTCTCTGTGCCTCAGACTGCTTCTTGGTGCTCTTGTTCTCTAGGGGCTACACGGGGAAGAAGCTGCAGGACAATATTCAATGTGAAATTTTTCAGACTCTGTATGAGGAAGCTGTGTTGTCATATAAAAAGGAAATTGTACATCAGTTACCCAGCAACACTCCAGAGGACCTAGAGAGGAATTTGGATCAGATTATGCAATGGATTGAGCAATGGATGAAGGACAACAACTGACTTTTGGTGAAACAGTAACTGCTGGATCTCTTGGGAGGGAGGGTTTAATAAATGATATTCATAATTCTTGTATTATAAATGAACATAAGTTTTGTTGTAACTGGCTGGGGAGTAGAAGAAGATTCGGAGCGGCCAGGTTGTGAGGATTTGTAACAGCACCCTGAGAGGCAACAGGAGAACTGATACAAGTGACTGAAAGGATGAAAATGAGGCGTTGCTACTCAGGGTGAAAATGGTGCTACTCAGGTTGCCCTGAGTATCAGGAGCTGTGTTCGGCCACTGAGAATTCCTTGGACCTTACAATTAAAACCAAACCATGAATTCCCTGCAAGAAAACTGTAAAATTCTGATAACAGGTGGCAGTTGAGGCACTTTTGATTTCCAGAGGGTGGAGCAGTGTCCTGGAAGGGAGTTGGATTGATGCTGAGTTGTGGGACTAAAACCTGCTGTGCTCCACTGAGGCCTTGGGCATGTGAGGGTCAGAGTGAGAAGGTTTGGTACAGGCTGAGGTGGGTCCATTGCTTTGGAGGGAAAAGAAGTGATGTGAGAGTTAACTCTAAAATGATTGCACAGAGCTTTGGGGATTCCTTCATGTGTAAGGAGACATCAGCTGTGTGAGTGCTGGTCTGGCGTGTTTAACAATAAACTTAATTTTTCCTTTTTCCCCCATCCCCTGTCCCATCGCTGCCAGGTTACTCAGGAAATGCATCCCTCACCTGTCAGGATGGACCTGCAGTGATCCTAAGCGTGATCACTGATAAAACAGAGGCAGGGATCTGTTCTGATTGCTGTTAAAGCCTGGGCCCCAGGGGGCAGGGCTGCACAAAGAAGAGAAAACCTTTCTTGAGAGAAAAGCTGCTTGGAAAGAGTGTTTCTTTTTATGAAAGATTCTGCAAGAAGTGCTTCCTTATAAACCCTTTATATACATGAGTTTGGCAAGTAAAACAGCTTTCTTGAAATCTTCTGTTGTGAGAAGAGTTGTTGTTGCACATTTAAACTTTATTATTCCAAATTTGCTATTGGTATTTTTGGGTGGATTTTTTTTTGGTGACACATGTGGAGCGATACTGCCACAGGAGTTTGATGTTATTATAAACCAGAATAGTGAGAAACGATGTGTTTCCTTGGAGCATTGGTCCCGGGCAGTGTGGCAGAGGCTGGGCTGGAATAGGAAGCAGGTGGAGGGTGTTGTGTGGGGTGTCAGGACAGCCCCATCCGTGCCAACATTTGGAGCAGCGGCCGCGCCTGCTCACCTCCGCTGGCGTTCCCCACGCCGTCCGAGCTGTGCTGGGCACACTGGGGCTGCAGTATGGACCGCTGATAAAAAAAACCGAGAATAAACAAACCGCTCCTTGCGAGCAGGCTGCGGGCAGCTCCCGGAGCCGCCCCGGGGCGGGACCGGCACCAACGGTGCGGGCGCGCAGGTGGGTCGGGGGCTCGGGCCGGGCCGGGGGGACACGGGGTGGCCCCGAGGGGGTGTCCCCGAGGTGTCCCCCCCCGGGCCGGGGTCTCACGGCGGGCGGCAGCGGCGATTCGGGCAGCCCCGGTTCCCCGGTGGAGCGGTTCCCGCTCGGGGCTCGCCCTGCTGCTGTAAACAGCTTTTCCTGTTTTTCCAGAGAAAATCTGTCCTTGCGGGAGGCGCTGTTCACCGGTAGGTGAGGGGCCCTCAGAAAGGAAAAAAAGCCCAAGCCAGCCAAAAACCCGAAAAGAACCAGAAGGAGAAGATGGAGGAAGCAGAAGAGGATGACATGACATGTGGAGACTTGGGAAACGGACTTGGGAGAAGACCGGGAGGTGTTTATGAAGGGGAAAACTTGCAGAACTACTATTCAGTTAGATCTAGGAAGGGATCTGGAAAGACTTGTAATTCCCCCTTGTCAGCAAAGGTAGCAGAAGAAAGCGATGCTGCAGCTCTTCCTGCTCCAAAACGGAACAGCTTTTATGATGGATCCCTCAAAAAACCTGCCTCTAGTTCCACACGACAGAATAGCTGTGGTAAGAGTAATTTGGGAGTTAATTATTCACCCTAAGGAAAGTTTTTGGTAGTGAAAATGAGCCGTTCAGCTGCCTCACAAAGTGTCATCAAGTTAAATTCAAACCACTTGCCAAAATCCGTGGAGGGTTCAGTGCCTGCTGGGATCCTCCACCTTGCAGAACATGAGCAGCAGAACTGCTTCTCAGTGGTCGAGGCCTTGACCATTCCTAGTGTAAAATGTCCAGTTTTAAAGCGTTTGATTTTGCATTTGAAAGTGACATTTAGCAAAGAGCATCCTGTGGTGGGAGTACCTGCGTGGGTATAGATGTGAAATTGAGTGGCACTGCTTGCACTCCTGCTTTGTTTGAGCAAGTTGAAGTCTTCCTAAAGGTAGCACCTAAAGCTTGTAGCTAAAAATTCAAAATCTTACTTGCTCTTTAGTTGAAATTAGTGAATTAGCTTCCTTTAGGGAAGTCGTTTTTAGAATCTGCATTGGCATTCATCTTCCATTTTTGTGAAGGCAATGCTGCTGTAAAAACAATCACGTGTAGGCAGTGCTGCTCATTACAGTCCCACTGCTTTCCTGTCAATTTTTAATACTTTGACTGGGGTATTTTTGTGTAACTTGCTTATCTCTCTCCTTTAAACAATTCCCCGTTATCCTGTCCACAGAAAGCTGAACTATCTCTGTCTCTTGAAAATTGCCCATACTTCTAAATAGTGCTGGCTGTTGTTCTGGGTATGGACGATGAAAAGTTGCAATCAGAAAAGAATATAATTTTTTTGTTTGTCTTTCTAGTCAAGACGGAAATTTTGTTAGCTTTATTTTAAAGGAAGTTATAAAATGTTTGCCTTTACTTTATGTCTCTTTACAACAGACTTTTTTCCCCATTTCACATCTTTAACTGCAAAGCAATGTGTTTGAAGTTTGTATTGATGTGTTTCTTTAATCTGTTTATTAGCTCCACGAGAAAAAACCCCACAACACAGAGATGAAAATTCACCTTTGTACTTTACCTATTTTCAGGGTAAAATCCTCTTTTTTTTTTTTTTCTGTAAATATTATGGTGTCTTATAATTTAGTATCCTCTATTAATCCTGCAGAATCTCATACTGAAGTGTCAAATGAAGAACTAAAGCAACAACTTCGGGAAGCTCTGGAGGTTGGTAACAGTGCCCGGGGTGCTGCTCTCCAAATCTGCATTTCCTTTCAATGTAGCAGGAGGATCTTGGCATGCTGAGAGACTTGGATGGAGCCAGGTTCTTGAAATTAAGGCAGGGGTTGGAAGCTTCATTAAATTTTATGCCAAGAAATTGTAGTGTGAGGTGGACTTTATATTCTGGGGGGGTTTTTTTAAGGGGACAGAGAAAGTATTTTTAAAGATGTAGAGAGTATTGAAGGCATTGCTGCACTTTCCCAGCAGATGTTTCTGCTTTACTAAGCTTCGGGGCTTGAAAATCTGTAGTGTAAACAATCTTTGGATTTTTAGTCTGCATTTTTGTTGAAAGGTAGTTAACAGTCCATTTTGATTTTACTGTGGTTAAATGTGTTGAGGTGTTGGCATGACAGCCAGCTGACTTCAGCTGTAAAAATACATAATGCACTGTGTGTAAAAATGTGAAGTGTAAAAACCCCTCTGCACTGTGTTCCTGAACCTCAGGTGAGCCCATAAAGACATCACACAGGTAAAACAGAGGTTTGTTTTTTGAGGAGGGCAAATTTACATTGGTTTTACAGTCTAATCTTATCAGGATTACCTTGGCTTTTACTCCATGTATCTACTCTGTTTTACTTCAGGAACTTGAAATTTTGAAAGTTGAGCTGGAAGCATCTCGAAGACAGCTTGAAGGAAAAGATGAAGCCCTAAGAATACTGCAGAGCATGGTAGGAGCTGTTCAGAAAACACTTGGTGGTAACAAGGAGAACAGACAAAATCTTCTGCTGCTCCTCATCAAAACCTCAAAAACATTAAGGCCTTCCCAGGGCTGCAGTTTGAGTCATTGAGTCTGCAGGTGTCTACAGACTTGCCTCTGCAATTTACTGGAATTAGTGTGCTATTTAAGAAGAATTTACCGTTGTAGCAATTCTCATAATTTTACCTTTGAGGATCCTCGAGGATCTATCTACTAAATATAAAATTAAGGCCTTTTTCCAGTCCCTTATAATGGAGGCTTTGCCTGTGCTTGGAATCCTGCTGCAAAGCCTGACTATGTTGAGTTGGCTGCTCCATCTGCTGCCCTGCAGGACAATGTGCCTTAAAATGTCAGGTCGTTCTTTTGTTTGTAGTATTTTTATTCTCTTTCACAACAAATTGTGCTGAAAATCAGTTCCTGGGATTTAGCCTACTTGCATAACCCCTTTCTAGTTGTCTAGTTTCTACCCTCACATACTTGTAGCAAGTTAGGCCTGGATCAGAGCTTAGGTGCGTTGTAACCCAGTTTTTTGAGGTGTGATTTCCTGCACGAGTCCTGGAGAAGACATGATCTCGAGTTAAATGATGCTGCACTATCGGTAGCAGAGGTTATGGGATTGAAACCCAAGTTTGTTATCCAAGTTAGACTTGAGATCAGAACCCTCTGGGGCTCACAGGCAAGTTGCTGGTGTTTGTAACTCTGCACACTGCTGTTTAACTGTGAACGTGAAATCTCTAGGTTCAGTTTAACTCAGTTTAATCACAGTATTTGACAGAGCTGCATTTTGGGTTTTGGTTTGGCTGTTGGTTATTTTTGCAGGCAGTGTTTGATAAAGCCACGAGCCATACAAAAGCAATGCTTCAGAAAACTGAGGAAGAAAAGAGGACTCTAGAGAAGGTGAGTGTGGGAGTTTCCTTCACACAGAGAAGCCCATGGCTATTAAAAAGGGGTTATCAGACTGTTTGTTTGAATCAGTGCATATCTGACATTAATTCCAGGGGGTTTGTAAAAGGAATTCCCGTTCCTTTCCAGTAGGAAGGGAAATACTAATTTATCACTCTTCTGATCTATTTTGATTTTCATGCTATAATAATATCGGAAAATCGCCAGAGTTCTTCCAGTACTTTCAGCTGATGTTTGTTGTGGGTTTCAGTTGCTCAGAGTGAGCTGCACAGCTCCTAAGTGCTCAGCTGAGGCTTCCCAGGGACTCTGAGAAATGGGTGCCCAGTTTTGGTAGGGAAGGTGCAAAGGAGGAGGGAGGTGGTGTTGTGCTCCCCTGTTAAAACTGGGGGTTTTTTGTTCCCCCTACTGTTGTGTTCCATTTAATATGAGTGGGACAGGGAGATGTGACAGCGTGGGTTTGTCTTTGTTGGAGGCCTCTGGAAGCATTAGTTGTGCAGCAGAGACTGCAGTCCCTAGGCCCGGGATGCAGAAACTTTGGTGTCTGTTTCCAAATTTGATGTTAGCAGTGTCACAGATTGCCACTGAGATCTCTGCCAAACCCAGCACCCCTGGCTCCTGATGATGGGAGCCCTGCAAGGAGCTGCTGCAAGTTTGCTTTGTTTCCACAGGAAATAAATATCTTGCAATGGGAAATTGAATTTGATCAGGACAGATTTAAAAACATAGAAGACACCTGGACAGAAAAATATGACAGGTATTTGACTTACACTGTATATCACTGGGGTTTTTGTTTGATTTTGTTAAAATTGCACTGAGTGCTCTCTGTCATCTCTTTTGTGTTCCAAATTTGCTTCCTTAGGTTCTTTGAGGGTTTTGTATTTTCCCGATTCCCTTCAAAATTCTGGAAGATTTTGATTTTTCACACTAGTCACATTTGTATTTTTCAATTAAAACTTCTAGCTCCGTTGTCCTGACTTTTGTTTTTTTTTTTTTAGGTTTGTAGGCTGGCTTTGCTAGGCTGAGTTTTATTTCATCATATGACCTTAGCCAGCTGGGGACTGATTATTCTTATTTACCTTAACTGTAGATGAGGCAGAGAAGATAATGTTATATGCATGCATGTGGAAATATAATTTCCTGGTTAATGATTTCTTTATTGTCTTGCACTGTACGTCTGGGCATGAGTGCAGGTGAAATGCAGTGGTTTAGAGAGAGGCTGTTCAAGAGGTTCTTTGTTAAATAAGAGTGACTCTGGGTGGACAGCAGGTGTGGTTGGGCAAGAAGAATGTGCCAGAGGCAGTAAACTAGTAATACATAACAGACCTTGAGAAATGGGACCAGCAGACTCACTCATCTACATGTAGGAATTCTATCTCTGAAGTCTGCCCATCAGATGAGCTGGTTTTGCCGTTATTTATTACTATTATTGCTGTTACTTTTACAGTTCATCCTATGTTTTTATTGAAATAGGTTTCAACTTCGAATTAAAGAGTAAGCCAAAAGTTTACAAACCATTCTGTCGTAGGTAGATTTGTCAAGGGGTGCCTCTTGCAAAGCTCTCTGGCTTTCCTGCCTGAGTGGGCTGGAAGTGTAGCTGTGCAGTTTGGAGCCACAAAACTGGTGTTTTGGCTGATGGAAGATACAGAGAGAGCTTCAGAAAACTGACAGCCAGGGGCTCAGCCTGCTTTGCAGAACATCTCATATTTTCCTGATAGTTTTCTGACACCTGAGGCAGCAGGACAAGAAGAATGTGCATTTTCCATTGTTTTTTCCCCCCAACTGAAATAATTCAGACTAGGCTGCATTTGCTGACAGCTGAGGAGAAGCACCAAATAAATTGTATTGCTGTGACATTTAGGACGTCAGATTGCCACTGTTCTGTTCAAGAGGGAAATACTTCAAGGAAAAATGCATTACCAGTGCATATTGTGTGTTCTCACGTTGCAACACCTGAAGGCACAGCAGTTCTTGAAAACAGGATTCAGACTACAGGAAGTTTACAGACCAGAGCTGTCACACCTCTAATAGCAGTTTTGTTCCTTCAAGGAAGTAGGACATTTCTAGCAAGTGTTTCACAGGTTCATAATTACCAATTTCTTTGCATTTCTGAAATGTGGCACTTAAACTCATGTCTTGTTAAAACTGTGGGCACTGCCTACTTACACATGAATTATTTTTTCTTTTTATTTGTATCTTCTACTCCTTTCACTTTTGATTTTTTTATTCCATCTTTTAAGAAATCTCAGTTTTAATTTGCAGAAATACCATGCTTTAACAGGTTATTTTTTCAATTACTGAGTGCCCACTTAAAAACTTTTTTTTTAAATATAATAAAGCCATTTTCTAACTTCTACAGGATATACTGTGAAAATGCAGCTCTTAAGGAAGCATTGAAACTGAGGACAGAAGAAGTTAAAACACTTAAAGCTGAAAATGCAAGTAAGCCAGCAACAGCTATTCCCCTGAATACACTGTTTTTCAGGAATAATTCAGGATTTAGCTGTGATGGAAGCTTCCTGTGGGGATAAATGTATTGTTACTGGAAACCAATCTTAGGGGATATGCAGAAGCCTGGAAATTAAACTGGAAAGCAGCCAGGGCAACCACTGGATCAGAGGGCTCAAGTCCCTTTCCTTTGTTTTTACCTTCCAAAAAGCTTTAAAGCAGCTGACTTAAATCATTACTTCCCCAGTGTTGTGCTGTTCTAAATGAGAGGCTGCCTGGCTTGTGAGTGTACAAGGAGATGAGCACTCAGTCCTGAGGCAGAGCAGTACAGGAAATGGTCTCTCTCTAAGTGGGTCATTACTTCTGGGAGAACACAGAAGGAGGAACAACTGGGATATGAGTTTCTACTTCTGCACTCTCATCTTGTTCCCAAACTGATGCTTGAAGTGTAAAACTGCTCCATTCGGGTGTAGTTGAACCCAGAAATTAAGAAATCAGAGCAGCAGGTTTTCGTAATCTCTTTCTTTGTTTTATGTTGTAGTCCTGAACCAGCAGTGCTTGGAATTCCTTGCAATGCTAGATGTGGAGCAGCAGAAAGTTTTTCAGGAGAGCATGTCGTTGAACAGAGGTGACATTACTGATTTTACAGGTCTTGAAGTAAGTATTGCCTATGTGTTTTTTCCAAGTAGCTGCTTCAGAGATATGTTTGTGTTCAAAGTACGTGGAGAGAAATCATTGCTCATTATATATCCCTTTATTTGAGCCCATTTTTAGCCAAGTAGCACATCCCTTTGTGTTAATCAATGTTGCTCTTCCTGGTCCACCTTGCAAAGAAAGATCAGACAGAAGAAGGCATCAGGCTATATTCCACAAGCTTTTTTTCCTTCTTCCTAGCACTTCAGCCCTTCTTCCTCGTGCTTTACTGAGCACAGCAGTGTCCCGTGAGGGCTGCAGGGTGTGGCACACCCACCTGTCAGGTTCTGCCTGAAAACGCCTCTCCTTGTGACTCAGCAGCCTCCCCTCCTGCACCTGTGTGGTGTCAGGGTGGTTTTCTGCTGGCAGGTCCTGACCCGTGCTTTGCTTTGGGTTTTCAGCTGGCGGTGCTGGGAGCCTGCACCTGCAGTCCTGCTGAGGGACAGCCCTGTTCCTGTGCCAAAGTGGCAGCTCTCACTCGGAAGCAGCTCCTGCATCTCAAGCAAGAGGTGACAAAGCCTGGCTGGGTGGGGACAGGGAGGGGTTGCTCCTGCACCAGTCCTAACAAAGCCAGGAACATTCAGTCAGTGCTTACACAAACTCAGGTGTCTCACAACCACAATCTATCTCAGAAAAGTGCAGAGTTTGTTTGTGGTGCTTGCAATGCCATAGATTTTACTGGTAGAAAAAATTGTATCTACTCAGCTTTACTAGTTAAAATAAAGTAATTTTTTGCATTCTTTCCCCTTCTCCCCATATATTTTAATCTGGTATAAGATAACCCACCCTAAGTGTGTGCCTTCCATGAGTGTACACACTGTGCCTGTGGACTGACACTGAACCTTCTCCTTCCTTCCCTCCTGGCAGAGCATTTCACCCTCCCTCGTGTTGGCATCAGCACCCACACCCCCCTCACCCAGCTCGGTCAGCAAGCTGGTGGTGCTGGAAAATACCTATTTACCTCACACTTAAAGCAATTACAGGAATTCGGAGCTCCTGTTTCTTTCCCTATTTAGTGAAATTGTGCGGATTAAAAATTTTTCTTCTAATTTGTATTTGACTCTGCAAATGTGGTAACCATCCTTGTGGTCCTGCTGCAGAACTTCCAGTTGACTATCTGGTTTTGAAAATAGGTGCTGGCCTGTTCCTTATGTTCCCTGATATGGATTCCAATCTCTTGGCTCCTTTTTCTCCTGGCCCAGCAGTGATGGGACATGATTTCCTTCCTCCAGCTCTTGTACATGTGCAGAGATAAATAAATAGACAAAGATGATTGTGTAGTTGGCTGGGGATGTGAACATGTGCAGACAATGAAGAGTAAGGACTTTAATACATATTTCAAAATATGTTTCTTTACATGTCAGGAAAACTCTTTGGTTCCTGGTATTTCCTTAATTATATTTACTTGCAAGCTGTCTGTGTCTTAATATTAATTTTAAATCTGCTTTTGCTTCCAAATTAGCTAATATGCTTTAAATTTTCCTGGAATTAAAACTAGGTTGAAAATCTGAAGAAGAGTAAAGATGAAGCGTATATCATGGCAGATGCCTTCAGAATTGCATTTGAGCAGCAGCTGATGCAGAGGAAGGACCAGGCCCTGAGGCTGGCAGAAGTGATAAACGTGAAGAAGGAAACCAGATTTGCAAACTGGAGACGCCTGCGAGGCACTGGTAGCTGGGCAGTCTGTGTGTCTGGGGGCTCAGAAAAGCTGACATCTGGCTGTGCTTTACGTGCCACCAGCAACTTCTCTGCTGCTTGGGTTTCTTTTCAAATGAGCTCTGTGGAGGAGTTGGGGAGGGAGGAGAAATGCAAAAAAAAATATATAGTTGGAGCTTTTTTAGCTCCAAATGGGGTGTTGAGCAACCTGGTCTAGTGGAAGTTGTGTGAAAAAATGAGCCTTAAGGTCTCTTCTAACCCAGGCCGTTCCATGATTCACTGGAGTACTAGATTCTTTGTGTCTCTTTTTCCTTAAACATTTTTAGCCTTTTATTATGCATGTGTATCAACAGTAGTTTTTCTTGATGTCCTTGCACTAATGCAGAGTTACAAAGCCCTGTGTAAAAGAGGAAGAATTATAATCTCTAAAGTAGCAATAATTGTAATAATCTCTTATTCTTTAAAAAAAAAAAAAAGAAAAGGATAAAGAGAAGTATTTAAGTGCTTACATCATGATGGAAACCACTGCAGACTTCAGGAATGGCACAATATATTTATTTTGACTGTTGGCCTATAGCTGCTATGCTAGGCAGTGTGGTGTGTCTCCCAGATTCCTTGGGCACTCCTGGGCTGTAGCACTACAGCAACATAACCTTGAGCAGCTGTTTCCCCTGTGCTGACACCAGTGTTTTCACACTCTGTTACCTGGCCCATATGATCCATAATTTTAACGTATTTTACAATTTCTGGAAATCCTACAAACTTGTAAGTGGCCTGTGTCAGAGAATCTTTTGGGGTTTTCTTAAGCTACTCACTGATTAAAAACAAATTACCGTGATTTATTGTTTAACTGGGGTACCAAAAGTGCATTTTCCACAGAGCAAAAAAAATTCTTGATTTGCCCACCTGTGAGGTCTGTGTAACCTTTATGTGACAGCAGGAGCAGTGCTGCCATGTCCCGTGCAGAGGGACAAGCTGCAGCTTGTACTACCCTTTTTCAGATCATTTGGATCCCGGTTTACTTTCTCCCAAAGTCTTTTTTTCCCTTCCTGAGCAATTCTGCAGTCGATGTGTTTCTGTTTTCATCAGAGCATGTCAAGCTCCTGGGGAACAAGAGCAACCTGGGGCGGAAGCTGTCCAGCCTGCTCTCGTCAGATGGGGACTGCAGGAAGGTGGAGGAGCTGGACAATCCCCACGAAATCCTGCGGATGCTGATAGATCTGGTCAGTATTTGGTTCGACTCTGCAGAGCGCGCGTTTGCCGGGCATACACCCCTGAGCTGACCGATGGCCGCTGTCCTTTCTGTTGAAGGTGAACGACAAGGAGGAGGCCCTGGCGCACCAGCGCAAGGTCAGCTACATGCTGGCACGGGCGGCCGACGCCGGGGCGGCCGGGCCGGGGCAGGACACGGCTGGAAGGTGTGGGCTCGGAGCCCCCGGCCCCGCGGCCGCCCCTCACGCCGACGGCCATCGCCTCCCCGCGCCCAGCTGTGCTGCCCTCGCAGGAGCAGCCCCGGCCCTGGGGCTCCGCAGGCCACGCTCCTGGCCCTCAGCACTCGGGGATCCTGAGGGACCGCGCGAGCTCTCGCTGTAGGAGCAGCGTGGTTTGTGAAAAAGAAGCTTCTTGTGGAAACACCAGAAAGTGCTGTGATGGCGTCACTGTGGGCTGATGTCACAGCGCGGGTCCCCGGGGTGTGAGGGGTGGCGTTGGCCAGTTCAGCCAGGGAAGGGTCTGCTGGCTGCCCAGGCCTGCCCTGAGCCCGCGGTGTCCAGTGATGGGGAGAGTGACGTCACTGTGAGGGTGTGATGTCACCGGAACAGGCAAGGCCTGAGGGGGAGCTGATGGCGCGGACGTGACGTTACTGTGGGGGTGTGATGTCACCGGAACAGGGAGCAATGCCTGAGGGGTGCTGATGGGGCGGCAGTGACGTCACTGCAGGGTCTGAGGGTGTGACATCACGCGACCCGGAAGGGAGGGGCGCCCCCTGCCGGAGGGGCGCGGGACAAAGCCGGGGGGTGTGTCCTGCACGAGAGGTTCCGCCCCCTCTCACAGGCCCCACCCCTCCCGGTGTCAGTCCAGTGTACGGCTCGGCCCTCCTGCGCTGTCAATCACAAGTACGACTCCGCCCACTCCCCCATGCCGTACCCCCTCGCTCTGCCGGTCAGACGCGTGGCCCCGCCCCTTCCCCCGGCTGCGCCCCACGCCGGCCGTGGCGGGAAGCGCACGCGCAGGGTGGGGATGGGCGCGGTCGCGGTGATGTCACGCGCGGGTGTGGCCGCGCAGGCGCACTGCGCGCAGCGGAGGGTCGAGGCCGCCGCCCGGAGCCGCCGGCGGGGCCGGGGCGGGCCCTGAGGGGAGACGGCCCCGAGACGGCCCCGAACCGGCCGGGTGAGGTCGGGGCGACGCGGCTGCGGGTGTCTGACCTCTGGCTGAGGCTACCGGGGTGGGTTATTTGCCCCCGGAGGTTTGGGGGTGTTAGTGGTATTATTGCTTACTGCTGTTCCGTTTGTCTTTATATACGGTATATAGAGTATAGTATATATACAAAGAGTATAATGTAGGGTATATGGAGAAGGTATACGATATATAAAGTACAAGATTTGAGGTTATAGGTTATATAGAATACATATATGGTGTATAGAGTGTAATGGACAATCTTACACTGTACACTTTACAGGCGTTAGCAGAGTGTAAAACATTTTGTGTTTAAATAGCAGTAATGGCAGAGGACTGGTCACTGACACCTTCTGGGGAGTAGGGCAGAGGATCCAGTGCTCTGTCAGTGCTCTGACCGAACCTCGGTCATTAATAACGCAAATCTGAGGAAATGGGACGTTGAGGGAGCAGTGGCTTCTGCTGAGGAGCGATCTGCCAGGCCATTCTCCAGACCCATTTTCTGTCACTAGGTAACCAGTGCTGGTGGAGGCGGTGGTGGCACAGGGCACTCAGTGTGTGTGGGCCGGTCCGTCCCCATTGGGGCTGGCTGCTGGTGCCACTGGTGTGCCCTACACAGCTGGGCGTCACAGCTGGGCAGTTTTCTGGCTCCAGTTTGCTGTGTCCAGTTCTGGGCTTCACGGCAGAAAGAAGAATCTGCTGGGCAGGATGCAGGGGAGGCCACAGAGATGAGTGGGCTCTGCAGCATCTCTGTGCTGGGCACAGCCTGCGGGAGCTGGGCTGGGCTGGAGGAGGGAAGGGGAGAGGGGATCCCATCCATCCATCCATCCATCCAAACATCTCCAGGGCTGCCAGAGGATGGGGCCGGGCTCTGCTCAGTGCTGCCAGTGGCAGCAGGAGCAGCAATGGCCATCAGAGAAAGGGCAGGCAGTGCAGCCCAGCAGGAGGAAGAACTTGTGTGCACGGAGGGGCAGAGCCCTGGAACAGCTGCCCAGGGAGGGCTGGAGTGTCCCTGTGTGGAGCCATGGCAGCCCAGCTGGACACGTTCCTGTGCCACTGCTGCAGGGGAGCCTGCCTGGACAGGGGCATGGGCTGGCTGAGCTCCAGAGCTCCCTTCTAATCCTATACTTTGGGATTCTGTGATTGTCTAGGTGGTGTGAGCAATGCTGTTCTCAGCTCTGAGGAGCAGGGTTCTATGGGTGGACGATGAACGGAAATCCTCAGAGGCTGAAGGTGATGTGGGGTGGAGCTGTGAGGGTGGCAGTGTCATCACTCTGCCGCTGGAGTTCTGTCCTTCTGAAGAGTCTGTGTTTAACTAGCAGAATGGCGCTCTCCAAACAAGACAGTTTGCTGTGCTGTGTCCTTATTTGTCTGAAAACTTCTGCAGCTTTTCTCTTCACCCTGTGATTCAGCTCCTAAACTTGCTGTGGCAGCAGCCGCCTCAGCTTTTGGTTTGGACAATTGGTTCTTCTGCTCAGCAGGAATCATTTTTGGTTTTATTTAAATTTTTCTCACAGTGTTTCTTCAGTTGTTTTGAACTTCTCCATCAGGTTGATTGCTGATGAGCTCTGTGGGCAGCTGCTCCCTTAAACTTTTTGTCTGTGGGGCCTTAGGCCTGTATGTGGTGTTCGGGCATTGGGAGGTCCTGAGGAGGAAAAAGCTGGTAATTATTCCTTCAGAACCCTTGATGTCTTTTCTGTGGTCTTAGAATTAAGAGTTAGACATAAGGGTAAGGGATAAAAGGAGCTTTATTTTGGTATTTAGTAAGGATTTTTATGGTATAGCAATTTGTCAAGGTGGAATGTGCCAAAATTCATACGTACGGTAGATGGTGTATGCAATTTTATAGATTTTGTAAATTAGTATATTTAACAAAGATGTTTCAATGAGACATTTAGATGAATAGTGTGATTTTTTTATTTTAAAGTATTTTTTTCCTAGGTGGGTCTAATCTTATTTTACAGGATGTGTTTTAGTGAGGGTCTTGGTTTCTCAAGGTAGTGTAATATTTCCTGGCTCCAAACTGTGAGGCTTTTAGGATGCTTGGTCTTTTGGCTCAGTAGAACACCAGGATTATGTTAAGATATTAGGCTTAAGGAATTACAAGTATTTATGTTAAGGGCACTGAGAATTTATGAGAAGTATGTAAAAAGAAAAGGCAAAAGTCATGATGGCATCACCCTTAGTGTGGGAGAGGGGGCACACTGTACTCATCAGCATTTCACAGTGAATTAGTGCTTAGCGGTTTGTTTAAATTGGAGGTTTTGTTCTGCTTTTGATAGTTGCTGGGGTGGTGAGGTGGAAAAAGCCATTTAAATCCTCTTACAATCCTTAGTGCAACTTTCTGCTGGGGCTAAATACAATGATTAAATTCGGTGATGGAGCTGAAACAAGGTAACTGAGCAGCGAGCAAAAAGACTGCAGTTGTGGTCAGAATTAAAGTGGCTCCTTAATTCTTACTTAGTGGTCATCTCTCTGGAGGGGAGACCCGTGTGCCCCTGCTGGTGTGTTCCTTTGCCCCTAAACCCCAGGTTGGGCTGTTTTAGCATGTTTTGTGTAAAAACAGGCCTGGCCTCTGAGGTAGGGATTAGCTGCAGCAAACTGCAGGTGCGTGTGAACACCACAGAGAGTGGTTTTCAGGGCTTCTTCCACATCAGGAGGTAGCTTGGCATCAAGCCTTGGATTGGTCAGTTGTTAATAATTAATAATCCGTTCTGTTTTGCAAGTTATCACCACTGAAAGCTACTAACTGCCTCCATTTGCAGAGTATCGGGAAAAAACCCCACTTGGAAAAAATCTGTGGTGTTAAGTTGGCCACTCAGTACCCCAACAGCCTTGCGCTATCTTTCTCCTTTAAATAAGAGTGTGTTGAGAAATCCCCAGGGGAGTGTTGGTTCTGAACTCTGGAATATGTGCCTGTTAGGTTAGGAGGGATAAGTAATTTATGAAGGACATAAAAGAAGCGTTGAGGCCTGTGAAGGGTTTCTAAACGCCCCGCCACGCTTGCGGGCAGTGCAGTCACCGAGATCCCGGGGCCTGTGCTCCACAGTTAATAGTTAACAGTTTAATGTGGTAGAAATATTGCCCCTGCTCCCCAGCTCTGTGTGGGGAGCGTGTCAGGCCATCTGCTGGGGATCCAAGGTGAGCCTGCTTAGGGACACAGCGGAGGCTTGTCTGCAGAAGTGACGTGTCCCGTGTGTGCTTTTGTAGTACCTTTTGTGCTTTGATTATTACTTTCCCCTTTTTGAGATGGACTGCTGTTTTAGCTTCCAGTCTCCTCCTACATAAATATTTAATCTATCTGTATCTGAGAGCATATTTAAGAGACAGTGATTTAAATATAATTTAAATTTTTTTTAAAAGTCTATAAAATGGAGCTGGTGAAAGCCTTAAGTTATATGTCTCCTTGCACTCTGAGGGACTTACTGCCTCAGATAAAGTTATAAGCATTAAGTTTATTTTTAAAAAATACTAATCTGTGAACCAGTTTAGAGAGTGTCTAGTGACTGCATTCAGAGCTCTAAAAAACACATTCAGAAAACAGTTGTGACTACCTAAAAAACGTATGCAGTGGTGGTGCTCCTGGTTTCTGATAGTTAGAATATAGCGTAAATCTTTTGTGACGAGTGTAAGTTTTAAAAGAATATGCTCATAACAAATGCAGTTTGCTGAAGCACGTGGCTCCTCCAGACCCTTCACTGGGGGAAGCAAGCAGCCATTTAATAAAGACGTGTCACCAGAGCTTTTTCATGGCTTCTAATCCATTAATGTAAACATTGGGACAGGCTGGGGGCAAATCCAGGCAGCAGAAAATAAAACTTGTTCCTTTTGCTGGAAGAGGATTTGAAACAGGAGAAGGCTCTTAAAATTCTTTGGTGATGCAGGAATGGAATCAGGACAGAGGTGCAATGGGAACAAGGGGTTACTGCTGGTCTGCTCTGTTTTGGGGGTTTTGATTTTGTTGTGGGTTTCGGGTTTTTGTTTGTAGGCCTGTTTTAGAAAAAAATGAAAACATATAAATAATTTGAGGAAAGAGTAGTGAAATTAGGAATAACATATGCTAGTTCTTCAGGGTTAGGTTAGTTATTCAAAATACTTTACCAAGTCAGATAACCATTTTATTTAAAAACTAGATTTAACTGAAGAAAGGAGCATTGCTGGGTTGGTAGACTGAGGTATGATAGTTTTCTGAGCTCTCTGTAGAAGTGAGTTAATCTGTATTAAATAAATGTAAATATTGGCATATGGTTTTAGTTCTTTTCGTTGCGTTCTTCCTTTTTTTGAGAGTTTAGTGGGCCAGTGCTGTACAGCATCAATGCACCCTTCTAATTAGCATTATAGTCTAATAATAGTGTTGTAGTCTAAGCCCTCATGCTTAAATCAGAATTTGTTGTGTGTCTCTCAAGAGTGCAACACAATTAATATTCTCGAGACCTTTCTAATTAAAGACAAAGATAGATGAAGTAATTGGTTGCTTCTCCTCTATTTATTTTTTTTTAAATAGGGAAAGTTTTTGGTTCTTAGCATCTGTTATTGATATCTGTGATATGGGGTGCGGTTGTATAATAAATACCTACAGAGAACACAAATCAGCATTACACATCTTTTGATGGCCCGTTTTCTTGTAACCCTTCAATATTTCTTGTTTATGTGGTCTATCTGGCTATTGACTGTCCACAGATACGTGCTTTAGGGACGGGATCTGCACTTTGATGTCTCCCAGTGAATCACCAAAAGCTGTTAATCGTGTAAGGTTCTTAATTGGAATAACTTCCAGTTCATGTTGTTACATCCCCCTTGCCGGGAGGTCGTGATTGTTTCAGGGAAGAGCTGTGTTGAGGCGGGTGAGGAGAAGGGGCACTGAGCCTGTGCTTGCTGCTCTTCCAGCTCTCCAGACCTGTGTTAGAGAGCAGCCTGGGCTGTCACTGCCTAGTGGATACCGAAACACATTCAGGGTGCTCATTTTCGGCCTGCATGTGGGCACAAAGTACTGCCTTGCTGCCTGTTTGCTTCACCTTTCTTACGCTTTTGCAAGCCTCTGTTTGAGCTGCACATTGCCTTGAAGTGCTCTTGTCCCGTGCCTATGAACGTGGTAAATTACTGCATCACATGTGCTGAACAGTTACATATTAGTACAGGTTAAACCTCCTGGGCTATTCACTGAGGGGAAACCTTAGAGCTTACGGGGGGAAGTAAGGCACAGAATCTAGATCTGTGGCTGCAGGGTGGCCTGAGAGGATTTAAGTATTTTTTTGGGGGGCGCTAAGATTTTAGGAGAATGACTGGACATTACTAGGTGGTCAGAACACCAATTGGATTGGGATAGGGTGTGCAGTCAGCCAGTGCAGAGGCTGAATGCACAGATAAAAGCAGAAGGAAAACTAAACAGCTCTCTGCAGGTGTAGTTCACAGACATTAGACTAAATGGATCTCAGTCCCTCCAGTTTGCTCAAAGGAACTGTAAATATTGATTTTTTGATAGGCAGTTCCACTGTATGGCTGTTCAGCCATTAAAAAAGACGTGCAGTTGGAAAGCAATTCTGAGTGACCAAAAAGGCATAAAATTGAGTGGCTGGAAAGGTTCATTAAACAAATAAACCAGGGTGTTTTGCAGTGGGGAATGTGATTGATCAATACATAGCTTTCTGATGAGCTGGTAAGTCTATAATAAGAGTTTTATGTTCTTGGGGTCTCAGAAGTATAGTTGTTTATGTGTTCTGAGTAGAACAGAAATGATGAGCTGAGTTACCATCTTGGGTTTTAATTTTTTATAATTATTTACACAGTCCAGCTGTGTTGAAAGGTAATAATGACCTATTTTGGTTTTTTGCCTGTGAACTGTGTGGCTTAAAATGTTTATGGGGTCAGACTAGAAGATCCTAATATTCCTTCTGGTTTTAAACTTGCTGACATTGTAATGCTATGGCAGGTGCTTTCAGATGCATTTTTTTATTGATAAGTAGCCTTAATTTTGCAATTTGAAGTGAATTTGGGGGTTTGTTGTTCATAGTGCTGAGTGCACTGAGCATATCCAGAATACTTAGAGGCTGCAGCCCTGTTTGTGCTCAGGGTTTGTTTACAAGAGGGAGAACAAAGTATTAATAAAAAAACCAACCTCATATGAGCTGCTGTCTAATACGAGCCCTTGGGCTTTGTAAACAAAAAATGCTTTGAATTAAATGCTGTGTTTTTCTCTGTAGGTTTAAGAAGGCTAAAGCTTCACTCGAACTGTGACTAGAATGGACAGTTACTTTAAAGCTGCAGTCTGTGACTTGGACAAACTGCTTGATGAATTTGAGCAGAATACAGGTTGGTTTCTGCACTGCCTTTTTCGTGGAAGTACATGGTCAAATGACTGTTACCATGGTGTTTGAAAGTAGCATCTGCTAAGTAAAAGCTTGTATTGATGAATAGATGGGGTTGAGAGGGAGTACACTGTGGAAGAGAGGAGTCTTATAAACTTTGCTTTTGATCTCTTCTTGCTTAAAATAGATGAATGTGAGTGCTTCAGAACACCTCAAAATCCATATGACTCAAAGCTTTCTTCAGTCCTGGATTGCTTGGAGCATGCACACCCCACACCAGGGCTGCCACAGGATCCTGCCAGATGTCCTGCCCCAGAGCAGAGCTCTCTCTTTGCCCCTGCAGGAACAGGCAACGTGCTCGGTTACTCACCAGCCAAAGAGAAGGGTGTTGCTGGACCTGACCTTTTGTCCACTGTGGACAGTGGTTCCCTCAGTGAAACTCAGGCTTTGAAGCTGGCGAGGTGTAGCATACCTGTGTGTGATCTTGTCAGTGACACAGGGAATTTAATCCACGCAGTGACTCAGAAGCTGCAGCCAGGTGACCTCCAGTGCAGCCAAGGGTCCCCCGGCTGTGGCGTGTCTTGTGTCCCTGTTCCTGCTTGTGTGGCATCACCTGGCTGCACTGGGGCTGCCAGCACGAGCCACGGTGATGGGGACTCAGTGTTACAAGATTCAGGGCATCTTACAACCGAGAAAAGTAGTGATTTGGCTTTAAAATCAGAGAGTTATGCTGCAGGAACAGTCCTGGACCCGTGTGATGATCAACACAGGACAGAACCTGTGACCTGCAGTGAAGTACTCGACCACCCTGGACAAACTGCTGCCCTGGATGCTGAATGTGCCACTGTAGCATCACAGAGTTTGAATGTACACAGTCCCAAAGATGAGAAAGCCTGTGAAAAACTGCCTTTTGAACCACAAGATGACAGTGCATGCTCTGCAGCCAGCACAGAAGTGTGTGGAGGAAATGCCATAGGAAAGGTAGACCCAAGCAATGGGAGTGATGCTGATTCCACGCCTTCAGAACTGCCAAAGAGGCATCTCTTGCACAGCAGCAATGCAACATCACCTGGAAATTGTGTCTTACCAGGTTCCTCGTGTCAGATAGCAACTGAAGTAGAATTGGAAAAGAAGGGCACAGAAGAGAATGTAGATAGTGAAGACCTTAATAGCAGTGAGATAGTAAGCAGTGTTTCCAGTCCGTGTATGTCAGCTGAGGATGTCCAGACATCTCTGTCTTGTCTTTCCCTTCCTGTGTCCATTTGTGGTTCATTAGTAACAGAAGAAAAGGTTAATCCTCTACCTCAGAATGCAGTGGCGGAGATTATTAGTGATACTGTAACTGTTGATGCTGGAGAGTCTAAAACCCGTCTCCCTGGCAGGGAATCCTGTGACCATACTGGCTGGCACGAGCAGGAAGATTTAGCTGAAATCAGTGAAAGTATTGCAGAAAAAAGTGGGGATGGAGAGAAGTGCAGTACTGAGAATGTAACTGGTGATGGTGATTCTCAGCAGATCAAAGCTTTGGCTTCTGCTTTTCTGGACCTTGGAGCCGAGCCATATGGCGTTGGTGTAGACAGTTTTTATGATGAGAGCATGAGCTCTGTTGTGGGTGACTTTACTGCTGAGGAGAATGTTATTAAAAGTGATATTCTAATAAGCGATGCTGAGCTTGATGATTTCTTGTATGGACAAAGTCTTCAGCCCAGTGTGTTGAAGTCATCAGACAGTGATGGTAACTTGGTGGAAGCTGATGCAGATGGAGGGGATTTAACAGATCTGAGCAACCTGGATTTCGCGGAGGTCAGTGAAGAACTTATGCAAACAAAACTGGAGGAGATAACGAGCATTAACAGTAACCCTACAGCATCTGTTCCTGACAATGAAGTGGAAACTGCAGCAGAAGTCAGCACGTCTCACAGTCAGGGCGTGACTGAGAGTGGCAGTGGAGCTCTGGCTCCTGATGTTTGTGTTAAAGGTGCAAGACCAAAGCAGTTGCTTGACCTTTCCCAAGGAGCTGCTGGTCAGAAACAACTGAACGGAGTAAAGGAACCTGAAAGAGAAAACCAGGAATCTGGTTCAGTTCCTGCAGAAGCTCCCCTCTCAGGCACCAGTGCAAACGTTGGCAATAATTCTGGCCCTGAGGCAAGCAGCTCTGAAGCTGGAGGAAATCAAACGTCTGAAAATGCCGAATCACGTAGAACTCCTCCAGCTCTGTCGTGGAAACAGCCCCTGTGGGTCCCGGACTCAGAGGCACCCAACTGCATGAACTGCCAGGCCAAGTTCACCTTCACAAAGAGACGACACCACTGCCGAGCCTGTGGCAAGGTGAGTTACTGCCGAGGGTCCCGTGCTGCTGACAGGAAATGGGGATCCTGATTTGGGCAGAACCAAGATAGAGAAGAGAAAAAATACTGACAGAAGTTTTCCAGGCTCAAAGTACCTTATTTAAAAAGGACCAGTTTTTATTTTCCCTCCTTAGGAACCTAAAGACTGTTGGGAAAGACTGATGTTAATTAAGAAACGTATAACCTTTTTTGTGAAAATTGTGATTAAGGGGAAGTCTTAAGTGTGTTCTTCCCTGCCATTCCTTGGCTGATGTGTTTTGCATAGAGTAGGGGAGATGAGATGATGGGCTACTTCATGCTAATCTTATTGGATCAGCCCGTTATTGAGCTTTCAGCTCAAGTATTTATGTTTTAAAAAATCGAGGTGGTGATGATGAAAATCCAGTGGTTTTGCTAGTGATTATAACTGTAAAGCCCTGCCCATGAACCTAAAGGGATTGAGTTCTTTCAGAAGCAGTACCAATTTTGCAGCAGTACCAATGCAAAAGGATTTGTGGTCTAAATGTCTGTTCTGGTGTGTTTAGATGTACCATTTTCTAAGGAACTCATCTCAGGGGAAAAGTATGTGATTCACCAACAAAATGAGTAATTGCAGAACTTCTTTTCAGCCTGAGGTCTTCCACAGAGAGTGATACCAATGCTGATACTCAGTTCAGAATTCTCTTGTGGTCTACTGTGGCTTGTAGTAGTGCATACATGGAAATGCTGGCAATGCCAGGGACCTCACTATTCAGTGTTGCTCTGTAAGCTTTAAGGATGAGGACACAGAGCAAAGACTAGTGTCAGTACTAAATTTTTGCATCCTCAGTGTTAAGCACCACCTGGAAAGGCATGGTAGCTTTTCTTTCCACCCCTCTTCTAGCGCTGTGTATTCAAAGCATGTTGCTCATTTACTCAGCTGTAGCCAGTGTGAACTGAATTGTAGGTGTGAATTGGAGTGTCCAGGAAATGAAGAATTCCTTGTGCCAGCCTGGAAGCCGTTGAACTTACTGCCAGAATATGCTGATGAGATTTTGTGATCGTTTAAAACATAGTCCTTCAGAGTGGGTTCCATTTCAGTCACAAGAGTGACAGACTTGAAGTTCCTGTTTCACATTCACTGTGACGTTCTCACACCTTGTCTGGAGATGGGGAGGGGAGTCCCTTCACTGCACAGTCTTGGTGACAGCTGTGAGTGTGTCAGCCGAGGGGCTCTTGGCAGAGCAGCAGTGTAATTAGTGGGAGCATCACAAAATCTCTTTATTAGGAGAGTGAGTGAAGGCAGCATGGGTTGTCTAAACCTTACAGATAAGGGGGTGCTGTGCAATTACAGCTTTTCTGAATGTCCAGCCTGACCTTCTGCCTCATAAGACTTTTTGTCTTTTTAATAGCAACTTTTTTTGTCTTCAAAAGTCCCAAATAAGGCATTCCTTATGAAGCTGTTGTTTGCTGTGTTTTCAGCCACTTGGGAAGTAAGAGAAAACTGGTAGGAATCCACAGTTGTCCTCTGTGGACTGTCATAGAAGACAATTGTATGGATTCCCATGATCCTTCTTCTTTTTATCAATGAAAATGGCAGCACCTGTGGGCTCTGGTGTCTGTGCTGGAGGGAAGTGAGCAGTTAGTGTCCCTGTTTTCTCTCCCACCTGCAGCCTCACAAAGCTTTGCAGTTCCATTGTCCAGGTGTTTGTCTCTTGCTGTGGTGCCCTTCTTCTTCCCTAGTTCAACCGGGATCCACTTGTTTGCTCCACAGCCTGCTGTTCACTCCCCTTCTCCTGTCCTTCAGTTTGCTTTCACCTTTTAGGTGCATTAGGGTTAATCCTCCTGCAATCCCCTCAGGTGCCAGTGTCACCAAGGGTATGAGGAGAATACTCCTTGCAGGGGATTGTGCTGCTTGCCATTTGAAGCCCTGAAGTGGATTATAACTGATTAGCAATTAGTTCTCATCAGTTCCATTCTTAATGTATGTACTGAGCATGCCTGTTTCCTGCTGAGGTAGATTACCTGTGGCACTAATCCACATGCAGCTGGAATAGTTCCTTATTTTGACTCATATTTCACTGATCAATCACTGCTTTTCCTGCTTAGAGGAGTTAATTGTAATAACTTTCTTTTTTTCTGTGTCACTGCGGTTTGGGATTTCCTCCCCCTTGTCCCTTGATCCACTTTGTTTTTCTGGATTGGAGGCAATTAGGAGTAGAGAAAACCTTTAGGGGTTTCAAAAGGCGTTTTGTAAATGCTCCAGACTCTGCATATACCTAAGAATGGTGTGATTCACTAAAAACTTGCAGATCATCCTTAGGAGAACATAAGGGGAAAATGACAAAAGCTCCAGATATTTATGGCAACTCTTGCAAAACACCAGCTATTCTAAAGGCATAATTCTTTGAATGAGATTGTGTAGAAGTTGTCCAGGCTAATGAGACACACTTTTCCCCCTGCTTCTGCTTAAAAATAGACAGGATGTGTACCCTGTTGGAATAGAAGAGCATATTCCGTTCTTCCAAAGCACCGTTCTCTGGGAATAATTGTGTGAAGGGAGCTTGTCCCATGCAGGCAGCACTGCTTGTTCTTGCTGAAGGGAGCAGGAGAGGCACTGAGAGCCTCAGCAGTGAGCCAGCCTGCCCCAGCAGCACAGAGCTCTGCCGTGCCCGGCGGGGAGAGGCAGCCTGGGAGCAGCTTGGGGAGAGCTCAGGGTGCTGCAGAGCTGGTCCTAAAGCACGGCAGCAAATCCCAGCTCTGCGCCTCAGTCCTTGGCTCAAGCACTAGTGGTTAATGTAAAATGCTTACAAAATTTTGCATCAAAAGCAGGAGTGAATTTGGGAAAGATGGTGCAACCTGAAATTGTTTCCACCACTCCAAATAAGAATTCTAATATAATTTCAGTTGGGTCCTCCGTGTTGCTGTTTTCTGCTGTGTGTTTATTGTGTGTTTTGTTCTTTTTTTTTTTTTTTTTTTTTTTTTTCTCTGAGGGTTTCTTTGTCAGGGTTTGAGATGCAGGTGTGAATACAAAGCTGCAGATGGTTTAGAATGAAGCAAGTGTATTTTTTTGGAAGAGTTTCCTATTCGCTGTGCCATATGTCTATAATATTTAATGCAATCCCTTTCTGATTCAGGTTTTCTGTGGTAGCTGTTGCAAGCGAAAATGCAAACTGCAATACATGGAGAAGGAAGCAAGAGTCTGCACTGGCTGTTATGATGATATTAATAAAGGTAAAGAGGTTTTTTTTAATAGTTGCAGTAATAATAGAAATATCTTTTTTACCTTTGTTCTTTTTGGGGAGCTTCATTACTTTAATCGGTGTAGATTTTCCTATTTCTGAGATGGAGGAATAAAGATAATAATTGTATCTCTTAGTTGGATTCCAGTTCTTATTTTGAACTTTGAGTCTCGAGTTGGTTGTTTTTCTATTAAAAAATAAAAAGAGAGTTTTTAACTTTCTAGGACTAAATCGGAAGTAATAGAAGAATGCACTTTATCCTGTTGAGTCATCTGTGACAGGAATCCAGCAGAAGTTATCCTCCCTCCACAGTAGCCCTCTGCTGTTTAAAGGCCACATCCCTGCCTGTTCTCACATGTTGTTTGCCCTCTTTACCTTCCTTCTTGTCCTGGTGTTTTTACAAGTCACTTTCCAGGGCTGCCGTAAATGACTCATCAGGTAACCTTTTCTTAACTGGAGGCTAACCATGGACGCTTATGAAAACATCAGGAGAAACAATTGAGGTCCTGTTGATGAGTATGTAAATAACAAGTTGAAAACATGTCAGATTTTTAATAGGCCACCTGAGTGGAGTTCAGCCTGACAGATGTTTGCCCCGAGGGTCAGGGATCACAGTGATGTAGTCACTGCAGTGCTGCCAGGAGGACAAGGGGAGGTCTCTTTATCTCATGAGAAATGAGCCAATTATGCAGGTAGAAAACAAATCTAAATTTTCTTCCATACAACAGTTTGAGTGCTTATTTTTCATTGCTAGATCATACACTCTGCATTGCCTCTGCCAAAAAAAAAACCCACGCCCACAGTACTGCTCTGCAAATGAAATTTAATAAATTGTGAGATCTTAATAACTAACCACATTATTTTAGCACAGGCATTTGAAAGGATGATGAGTCCAACTGGTGCTGTCCCCAATTCCAGTGTCTCCTCTGAGCATTCTTCTGCTGTTGCACCTGTGGAGGAGCCCCAGGTACCTGGTGGTGCCAGCTCTCCTTCACCATCTGCACTGCTGCCTATCTCAGCCCTGAAACAACCTGGTCCTGAAGGTACAGAGGCTAAATACAGCATATATCTAACACTTCGAGAGTGTCTTTGGAAAGAGCTCCTTATCACAGCTGGGATCTATAGCTGGTGTTTTGTGTCTGAAACAGGAACACTCTGCATGGAAACACTTTCACTTCCCACTTTTGGTGCCAGGCCCAAGCTGGTCCTAAATCTCCATTTGTGAAACGTGAATGTTACTTTTTTCATTGTCCTCTCTGCTTATATTGTAAATCTTTTTGTGGAGCTGTTCGATTTATAATTTTGACGTGTCTTGGGAGATCTCTGGCTTGTGTTGGACTGCCAGTCTCAGAGTAAAAACAGAAAGTAGCAGTTCAGCGAGATGTACAAGGGAGGATCAAAGGTTCATTCTCTGTGTAAATACAAATGATTAGTGGCTAACTAGTGTCTTTGTTCCACTTTTAGTCAACATCTGACCTTCTACAAAGAAAACACATTTTTAAACAAAGTGATAAATCGACCTTTTCTAGAGTGTATTTCATCTTTCAGTTGCGATGCGCATTTCATTCTTGTATCAGTACAGAGAGAATGAGGAAGTAGCCTTCTGTAATTTGAATTGAAAACACATTTTAAAAACACATTTTTAAACAAAATGATAAAACAACTTTTTTTTGGAGTGTATTTCATCTTTCGGTTGTGATACACATTTCATCCTTACGTCACTACAGAGGGAAGATTGAGGAACCAGCCTTCTGTAATGTGAATTTATAGTTTTAACTGTAGCAGAGCAGCTTCCTGTGCAAGTGAGAGATTTTGCTGCTTGTATTTGCCTGATTGGAGACTGGCTAATGTCACCCTATGCCTGTGCTTCGTGAACAGATTGTCTGTCCATTTGTTGGGGACAAGGGGCTTCGTTTCTGTCCCTTTCCCACACAGGAGCAGTGTGATAACACGGAGCTGTTGTTCTCCCCTGTCGCAGGGCTGTGCCCCAGGGAGCAGAAGAGGGTTTGGTTTGCAGATGGTATTTTGCCCAACGGTGAGGTGGCAGACACAGCAAAGCTGTCGTCAGGAGCAAAGAGGTCTCAGGACTCCAGCCCAGTGACCCCGGAGCTGCTGGAGATGCCCACGGTAGGAGCTGGGATGGTTCAGCTGAATTGCCTGTGGGAGACCCTGCCTGGCCACTGATGGGGCCCCTTACACACCACGCCTTCTGATCCACAGCCTTTGGAAGCTGAGTCGATATCTGAGTGGTTTTGGCAGGGGCTGTGAAGTCCTTGGATGGGAAACATTGTAGTAATTTTCAATTTGAGCAAAACCAAGCAAAGCTTTCAAAGGAAAACCTTATCTGGTTTGAGGTGAACTTCAGAACTGGTGTGGCTGAAAATGTGCCAAAGCAGTTTTGTTTTGTACACAGTGTTTGATAAGCCACTTCTGTGAAGGTGACCTCAGCCACAGTTCTTAAGCCTGTCATTAGCAACGTGCTTACAGTACAACTTGGTGGTTGGTTGTTCTTACTTCCAGTGGCCTGCTGTAGTTTCCCTGATGGATTAGAGTAACCGAGTTGCTGAGTGCCCTGCAATACCACATTATAGGGTGCAACAAAATCTGTATATTGCTTCTGGCGTGAACTAATATTGAACTGAGAGGGGCAGTGTTTTTTTATCACGAGTCACATGCGTTCCTTTGAATGAACTGTACTTCAAAAGAAAAGTCCAAAGAAGAGGCATAAGTTTGCTGTGGAAAGACTTGAGAGGTTCCTCAGGTGAAGCCTTTTTAAGATAAAACATAGCACTGAAGCACTGTCTTAAGTAATACCATAAATTCTATGATTCTTACAGCACTCAAGAGTTTTTAAAATAAATTGTTAAAGCTAAAAAACCAGATCATTATTATTTGTATTTAGAGGATCTGAATACTTATCAGGTGAATAGCATTTAAACCAGCTTTTACTCATGAAGAACTGTAGTAATCAAATAAAAAAAGAGTTGAGCAATCAAAAGATACAGCCTGTCTCTCATTTTGGGGAAAGAGTAGGATATTTGCACTTGCAGAAGATAAGCAGTGCCTCAAACTAAAAGCAGCATGGACGAAGCGAGTGGAAGACAATTAGTTGATAGCTCTGTGCAGTCTCAGAAGCTCAGACAAAACCAGCACAGTGCATCTCTGAAGCAGAGGCAACACAAAATCCTGAAAGTGCTGCCAAAAGGTGCTGTGAAGGGCAAAAATGCCAGGTGATATGAAACACCAGCAGGCAGATTCAGGGAAGAAGTCTGTTATTAACCAGTTTAGTCATGTTTTTGGCTGTGTGTTTGTGGAGTCTTCCCTTTGGGGAAGCCCTGGTGGCTTTTTTTTTAATTTTGTGGCAGCATATTTGTTAAATGGAGTATTTGCTGGAAGCTGATGGGACACCAGGGGAGCTGCTACAGGGCAAGCATAAAGTTGTCAGTTGTTGTGTGGACAAAGTCTTCCCTCTGGACATAGGATGCAAGTCTAAAGAAAGATAATGTTTTTGTTGGAGGGGTCTTGGGGGGTTGTTTTTTTTAATTTTATTGTTTTATGGCAGCTGACATCCCAACGTGCCTGTGTTCATGGCTTCTTATTCCTGCCCTGCTGGGGGAGCAGCATGGATTTGATTCCCGACTGGAAATGAATCAGGCTGAGCAAAGCTCCCTTCAGCTATTAGTAGAATAGTAGAAGTAGTGTAGAAATGTGTTTGCAGTGCTCAACTACTGATCCAGCTTGTGTTACCAAACAAATAAATAAACTATGCATCTTCACCCGTGTAACTCCTAAACATAAAAAAGAAGAGAAATTTGCTGGCTTTCTTATTAGGAGGAAATGTATTCTCAACTTTTGTGATAGATGTTTTTCTCTTTTGCTTCTAGAATGCTACTAATGAAAGTTCAGCTGACTATGAGACAGTATAGACTTTTTTTTTTCTTATGTCTTCTTCACAGGCGGCAAACCCAGAGGAAGATGACTTGATAAGTGATGTAAATCAAAACCTGAAGGAAGAAATAGATAAGATTACAAGACTGGAGGAATTACATCCTTCTGTTTCTTCAGATGATGCACAGCAGGCCACTCCAGGCCAGAGTGAGGTGGCACCTGGTTCCAGATCTGTCACTGTAGGAAGTGGAGAGTGTTCTCCTGCAGCAGCTGAGAAGAGCAGTGCCAGCCCAGTGGAGCAGAGCACACGGGGTGTGCCTGTCACTGCTTCAAGTTACAGAGCACTCTGTGGGGTGGAAACCTGGGTGCCACGGGACATCAGCCTTCTTCCTGATGGTGATCAGCTTCCGCCCCTTCTGCTTGCACTGCCTGAAAAAGGGAAAGGTAAAATCTGGTAACGTTTTGAGAAAATTGTTAATATTCACTCACAGAATCCTAGAATCGTTTGGGTTGGAAGGGACATAAAAGCTCATCCAGTTCCAGCCCCTGCCATGGGCAGGGACACCTTACCCTACCCCAGATTTGTAAATACACACTCAAGTGCGTGCAATTTGTATTTCAACATAATTCTCGTGTAATTTATTTGTTGCATCCTGGATTGTTGGGTAATGGCTGTGCATTTTTAACAAGACCAGTATGTTAAGAGAAGAACTAATTGCATTTAATTGCATGCACTTAATTGCATTATGGTGGTGGCTGTGCTCAGGAGAAGTACCTGACAGAATCAGGGTTTGGATGAAGAGTCAGCACACATTCAGTCAGGGATTTCCAAAGGAACAGTAGCCCTGGTTTGACCCTTGCTGCTTCAGTCCTATATGTTCCTTGAATCTTAGGGTGAGCTGTTGCCTGATTGATCTGTAGCTATTCAAATCTTGGGAATAACTACCAGGGTAGGAGGATGGGATAACTGTGTCATACAGTGAACTGATTCTTGGTTTGGGTCATTGGCTGCTAGACTGAACCAAATCATGTGTTAATTTACGTAGATCTTCTGGTGGAGGAGCATCCATTTCACCAAAAGGTCACCTTGCTGCTTGAGGAAGGAGGTCCTAATCCATTGACTTTTATTCTAAATGCAAACTTGCTTGTCAATGTGAAGCTAATAACATGTAAGTATTGCACATTTTATTTTCCATTAAATCAAGCCTTTTTTTCTTCTGTCTGCAAAACAGCATTACTGTGGTATCTTATCTTTTCAAAGATTCCTCAGAAAAGTGCTGGTGCTTCTCAACAAATGGACTGCATGGTTTGGGTCAGGCAGAAATTGTCATTCTGTTGCAGCGTTTGCCAGATGAAGATGTTTTCCCTAGTGAAATATTCAAATTATTTCTTGACATCTATAAAGATGCAATGAAAGGTGTGTCATTTTAATGTCTAACTTTTTCTTGTGTGATATAATCTTGCTGATCTTTAAAACCTAAAGTTGATAGGTAATTTTTCTTGAATTATTTGTCTAATGATTCTGTTGAAAGAGCTTGTAGTGCTAGACTAGAGTTCTAAATAACAGAAACAGAAGAAATGATATTTGTTTCATATACTTCTGTAAACATCCTGTTTGCAGGGTTTTTTTGTTGTTTAGTCATATTGCAGTGGATATTCTGAGTATGAGCCCTTGAGTTTGTGGTTTTTGGGACACCTGGCACTTCATCTGTAGAAGTACAGTGCTCATAAATGTAAATATTTTAGGTCTGTTGATCAAAACTCATCACTTGATGCGTTTAGGACTTTTGGCACTTGTATGGAGAAACTTAGTGTAATAATCAGGGTCATTTATGATGCAGCAAAGGGCTCTTACTCAGTGGTTTTAGGTGGCTGACAGATTTCAGGAAGATGTGAGATAAATGGGCTTGCAAGTCTGTCAGAGGTCACTGCTTAGAGCAGCTCTCTTGGCACTGAAGTGTGAGTGACCCAGATCTGTAAACACTCTCCATTCCTCTTTCTACAGGAAGGTTCATAAAAAATATGGAAAACATTACTTTTACAGAAAACTTTCTCAGCAGCAAAGAGCACGGAGGATTCCTGTTTGTTTCACCAACTTTTCAGAAACTAGATGACCAGATTCTACCAGAAAATCCTTTTCTTTGTGGTATTCTTATCCATAAGCTAGAAATACCCTGGGCAAAAGTGTTTCCAATCCGTTTGATGCTGAGACTGGGAGCTGAATATGGGAGTAAGTTTTAATGGCTTCAGTAGCTGTATAAATGTAAAGTTCCCTTTGGAAAGTACAAGTAGTTTTTAGACAAGAAAGCTCTTTCAAAATCATCTCTGCAGTATTTTATATTACACTTGTATGAGCCCAACATGCAGAGCCACCTGGGAATGTTCATTGTCCTGCTATACTTCTTTGATTTTTTTTTCTCTTAGCTGATGAGAAAGCTAAGAAACCAAAACTGGGAGTAAAATATAAAGATTTTTTTTTTTTTTAGTTGTAGGAGAAAGGTTTGAAGGGATGTTCACAAGCCCAGTTTACAACTCCGATGAAATGGTTATTTTAATTAAATTATTTAAGTATATTGGGAAAATATTACTGCTTCATAAACCAAATAAAGGTATTGATTACTTATAAGGATAGCTTATTAATACATTGGAAACATCTAGACATGTAAAAAGGCTGCAGCCCACCATTGTATAAGCTGCAAGTCCATCAACATGTACCTGTCACCTGCTCATGGATTTTTGGAGCCCATGGTGGAACTCTTCCAGCCAGATCCTGTCTGTGTAGTGACAAGGGTGGCAGGTGCTTTGTTGTTGTTATTTCTCTGACCAAACCATTTGCTGTGTTTTGTGTTTTTCAACCAGCTTTGTCAGCTATAACCATGGTGGTGGGGAACCACACAGTGGCTGAGAATTAGAGAGAGGCTCTGCTTCCTTTGGCTGGTCAGATACTGAGATTTAGAGACAGGTTATAGCTGAAAAAAATTATAAAACTACTTGGAATAGCAAGTTTTAGAGTAGCAGATAGGTGAACATGATCTTTTTTTCTTCCTAGCCTATCCAACTCCTGTGGTAAGTGTCAGGCACCGGAAGCCACTCTTCGGAGACATTGGACACACGATTATGAATCTGCTTGTTGTGAGTAGATACTTTATTATCTTCCCTTCCTGTTGTAATCAAAATGACATAAAATATCCTCCAAACAAATTCTGGATCTTGAAACCACAGCTAATATTTTTGTTCGTCATACTTGACTTAAAACTGGTGAGGAAGTTAAAAAAGCAGTTTGTTTCACCTTGTGTTGTTGTGCTCTAATTCTGGTAGTGAAAAAAGGCTTTTAATGAGTGAGGGAGATATTGGCATTTGCACTGATGCTGGTAGTTACCGTTCAGGTGCACTGTTGTCTTCCGAGCATAATTGTGGTGCAGGAATTCTGGTATTTAAATCTGACAATTTTAAATGTGAAGAAACAGTTGATAGGCAGATGCTGTGGACTAATTGCTGTAGTAGTTACTTTGTCAGACGAACTTAACCTTGCCACAGTTATTCAGCCTGACTGTCTTTTGTGAAGGACTTTTTGCCAAGATCATAAGTCAAGTCTGGAATTCATGGCATTCCCGGTGGAAACTTTCCCTCTGTTAACCGAGTCATTTGATTTCAGATTGCAGTAAGCCTGTGTACCAGTAACCTTCCTCTTCTGATACTTGTATAGAACTTCCAGCCCTTTGCATCCAAGGTTCAGAGCAAGGCTGTGGAAAGCAGAGCAGGTCTCATTTCCTCTCCTGGGTCTCAAGACCTTCACAGCTGAGATGAAACTGCAGTCTGTGCCCCCCTTTTCCTTTTTGCCAGCAGAGGTGTGCAGGTCACTGCGTAAGGAGCCAGCTGGAGGAGGTGCCCCATCTAGGAGCAGGTTTCCTCTAGGAGTCACAGTGTAATCCACAAGCCAACTCCCAGCCTCACTGTCCTGTGCCAGTGTGTTACTGCGCCCTCAGACTCTGGGCAGCCTGCTGCTGAATGGGGTTTCTGTGCAGTTTCTTTCCAGGTGGATTAGAGTTACTTGGATTCCCCTTCACTGCTGTGTCAGCCTGAAGCAGGCAGGGGCAACATGTGCTCCTTGCAGAAGTTTCAGTCACTGCCTGACTGCAGAATGTTCTCTTGGAGGTGCCCTGGCACCTGTGATGCAAATGCTCAGTTAGAGATCCTGCAGAGCCTGGCCCCACACAAGGGGCCGAGGTTTACATCCTCAGTGCTGGATGCCAGTCCCGTGGAAACCTTAGTGCATCGAGATGGTTTTGTAAATTCCCTTCTTGCAGCAGCTGTGCTGATGGAGGAAGGCTCTGATTGCCTGGCTCAGCTGGTGAAAAGAGCCTCTTTATACTTTTTCTCCAGCTGAAGTAGTAAAAGCAAATGAGACCGTTTCATACCTAATGTTGTTGTTCTGGAAATAAACAGAATTTTACAGAAGTGGGTGAGGTGATGGGTGATTACTTCTGTCACAGAAAGGGCTAAGGAACGGTGCAGTGTTCAATCTGTAAATCAACAAGTTAGAGCTGTAGGAGACAGGCTGTGAGCCTGGAAACAAACTCATCTAGATGGTGCCTTCCACGCTTCACTTTTCTACCAGAGAGGGAGAGTGTTGAAGTCTTTTCTTTCCCTAAAACACTGGGATTCTAATGGGCATGAAGTAAGTGTAGAGTAAATAACCCGTTGGTTAATAGAGCGAATTTGTCAGTGCTGTGGATTTATTAATATATTCACTGAGGTGAATATATTAACCTGGTGGGCAAAAAGGGGATCCCTAGGTCTTCAGCCACTCTGAATATTACTATTTTTTTAGAAGTCCTAGAGATATATTTAGAGTACCTTTATCTAAGTGATGAAGGTAAGGAAAAGGTAAGAAAACAATACTTAATTGTCTGCTAACATAAATACTTTGTCTGTTATAGGACCTTAGAAATTACCAGTATACTTTGCATACCATAGAGAACCTGTTTGTGCATGTGGAAATGGGTAGAAGCTGTATTAAAATACCTCTAAGGAAGTATAATGAGGTGAGTACACCCATCTTAGCTTTTTAATCCAAGCTGCTTTAATCTTCATTTTTTATATAATACCAGTCACACCTCTACCATCAGCTCTTTGAATAAACCCTCTCTGAACTTTATACTGACCTAAATGTGTAATGGGAAGGGCATGCAATTACCTGAGCACTCACTTCCTTCTGTGATATGCTGGAATGTGCATAATGAGCAGTTGAGATTTAGGATAGCTGTTAAGTACTGAAAGATCAGCAGTTTCTTCAACATCTCTCAGCATATGTTGTCAAACATTCTCTCTTACAGATTTCATGATGATGATGTTTTGCTTAATAATTTTTTTAAAAAATTAAAAGCCCAAACAAATAACAAGCAAACCCCTCTTAAGTGAGATTTCTCAGTGGGATGACAAATTCTGTGTTGGCAGGTGATGAAGGTGATCAATTCCTCTAATGAACATGTAATTAGCATTGGAGCAAGTTTCAATACTGAAGCAGATTCTCACCTGGTGTGTGTGCAGAACAAGCAGGGCCTTTATCACACACAGGCCATCAGTGCCACGGGACAGCCCAGGAAAGGTAAGAGGTCGGGGGAAGAAAAATCACATTTCCACAGCAGAAATGGAAGTTCAGTGTTAGGCTGCACAGGAAATGCATCTCTGGTGTTACATTAAATTGTGTTTTAAGAGGAGTGCAAGTTTAATGTCAGCTAAGACTGACTGGAGCACAAAGTGGTGCTTACTTCCTTCCTCCTTTTTCTAGTTACAGGTGCAAGTTTTGTGGTTTTTAATGGAGCCTTAAAAACATCTTCAGGATTCTTAGCTAAATCCAGTATAGTTGAAGGTAAGAATTTTGTTCTGTTCTCTTCTTCAAAGGCTTAAAAAAAGAAAAAAGTAGCAGCAGTCTAGTGTAAGGTCTTTATGCTTCAGTAAGTTAAACATTTCTTTTCAGGTTTTTAAATTTTGTATGAAACGTATTGCAAACAAATGCTGCATAAAAATACATGGTAGTTCACCTACTTGCTTTAAAACATTCAAATTTAAACTCTGTTTTATCACTGCAGGTCTTTCCTTTATGGAACTACTTTCATTGCCATATTGCTGAAATACATATATTGGCATATATACGCAAAAGAAATTCCCAAAATTAACTTTAAAATGGTCTTTTAGTTCGAGTTCTGTAGACAAAAAAGATTTTCTTCTTCTTTCATGTAACGTGTAGTGCTGTAGGTGGGGGATGGAGTACTTTTGTGCATTTTTTGCCTTTATTAATTAGCTGTAGGAGATGGTTGGTCTCAGTAGAATTTAGGCCAAGATTCTATAAAAAGCTGTGCTGCTTTTCCTGGGGATAATGTGGAATTTTAACTGGTTTTCTTCTAGATGGACTAATGGTGCAAATAACACGAGAAACAATGGAAAGCCTACGTCAGGCATTAAGAGACAAGAAGGACTTCAAAATAACCTGTGGAAAAATGGATACAGAGGACGTGAAAGAATATGTAGATATTTGCTGGGTAGAAAATGAAGAGAAACCAAACCAAGGGTAAATGTACAACCACAGCCAGCCATCTGAGAGGATTCTTGCTCCCAATGTTCAAATATCTGCCTTTAATTTCTGGAAATGATTCTAAAGTATTGTTTTGACAGAAAGTGCTTGATGCCAAAGACGGTTTATAGTGTCTTAAACTTAGTCTTAGAGTCCTAAACCTGCAAGATTAGGTTTCTATTGCTGCTATTAGTTCCCTGTTTAGGATATTTCTTTTTGTACCATCTGCATTTTCATAGTGCAAGTCCTGCATTGTATTTTGTTGTAAAGATGTTTAAATAGCCTTGAAGGATGGGTAAGTATTATTTAATAGAATTACTGTATCTAAACTATAAATGTTGTTTAAATTACTAATCATACTATTGTTTTCCACAGAATTTTAAGCCCAGTTGATGGAAAATCAATGGAAGGAACTCTGAGTGAAAAAGCACCACAATACGAAGACTTCAAAAGAGAGGGAAAAGTTATGAAGTGCACTGAAGTTAGTGAATTTCATAGTTCTTGAGCCTTTTTTATTACTTGTTGAATATCTAAGTGGTAATGTGATGGTACTGGTACTATTAAAATGAGCTGAGGTTTTGTGTAGCCATCCTGCCAGGCAGAATGATCTCTGCAGCTCCCTGGTGAGTTTACACACTAGTCGTTTTTCTCCTCTGAAAAAGACTAAAGTCTGTTAGCAGTGACAGCTCTGTAAATGCCTAATGCAGGCATTCCCATGGTTCCTGAAGGATTTTGATTGTGTGGATGAAATACTTGGGTGCTTTGCCAGCAGACAAACATCAAAGCTTGCCCTGTTTGGTGTTATGTGGACCTGAACTACTCTTTTTCCTAGCTTTGGGATGTGCCAGGCTGCTGACTGCCCTTCCCTTTCTCTGGTCTCAGGTTTACTATTTTGTAAAGGATCATGAACTATCCGGTGCTGGTGCCCACCAGTTTGCAAAAGAGATTGCCATTGCCTGCAGCACTGCTCTCTGCCCTCACCTTAAAACCTTGAAAAATAACGGGATGAATAAGATAGGACTCAGAGTTTCCATTGACTCAGACATGGTAAGCTTTCCACTTTTATTGCACACATTCCATTTCCACTGAAGTATCTTCCCTTGTAAGCACCTTGGATCTCTCCATGAATATTTTGGGAGTTTTTCCCTACCCAAGATCCAGGCTGAGAATGACCTTTGGGGAAGAAGCTGCCTTAGTCATTAATTTCTCACTTTATGGTAGCTGAAATATTCTGTGATACAGCACTTTTTGCAGTCTTCTTAATATATAAAGGGTTAATTAATGTCAATTTCTTTCCCTCACAGGTCGAATATTTAGCAGGATCTGGAGGGCACCTTCTTCCACAGAACTACCTGAATGACTTGGACAGTGCTCTGATTCCTGTGATTCACGGTGGAATGTCAGATCCTGCAGCTCTGCCACTGAAAATGGAATTAGTATTTTTCATTATAGAGCACCTGTTTTCATGAGGCTGATTACATGCATATACTGATTTGCTAGGTCTGAACACCAAAGTTGTAATGCTACAAACACTAAAAATGTTAAAGTTTCTAAACCTGTTATGTTTTAATAGCTTTTCAAACTGTTTTTTTTAAAGTCCCTCAGATCCTCTCTGGTTCCTTTGCCACGAAACAGTTGCAGTTTGTGTCATGAAGTTCTGAAAGTTTACACTTAATACAGGTGCAGGAGAGTGCGGGTTTTGTTACTCCTCACACAGTTGTAGCACTTGGTAGGTGTGGTGTAACTCCAAGTGGCAGGGTCTTGCCTCTTACCCTCACATGAGCGTGTTACTAAAGTTGCTGGGGTTCGAGTGATCTCTGCCGGTGCTTCCCCCTGCTTGGCTGACACTGGAACGGGGCTGGCCCGAAACTGTTTCCTTTCCACGGGAGGCTGAGAGGCCAGAGCTGCTGTGGGTCTGTGGGTAAACACTTCACTGAAGTCTTTAACCTGGGGATTTGATGCTGGTGCTTCAGGAACATATGCTCTCAATTAATGTTTTATAGAGTAACTGTTTTCTTTCTTGTATTTATAAGGATTTATCTAACTTAAATGGATGCTATTTTTATAAAAAGTGCTTTTTTCTTTACTCTCTGTTCAGAATTCCATATACAATTTGACCTTTCAAGGATTAGGAAAAAGCAGATTACCCTTCATGTAATCTACATTTAGCAATAAGTCAGACAAGAATTCTGCAGTATTGTTTCTGCTCCTGTCTACTGCTTTTGCCACATTTTAGTAGCCACCTTTGCTTTCAGGGAGACCAGATGTATTAAGTCTGAATTTTCACGAGCAAGCTGATTCTAGTGGAAGGTGTCCCTGCCTGTGGCAGGTGGGGTTGGAGCTCTTTAAGGTCCCTTCCCACCCAAACTGTTCTGGGATTTTTAGTATACCTGAGGTTCTTGCATAGGATGTATTTTTGATACTGGGTCATTTAGATTTATTTATGTATTTGTGATGCATGTGATTTGTACTGAGGTTCATCGAATGGCAGTTGGGGTTTGGTCTCAGCCACACAACTGCTTGTCGAGAACAGAACCGAAACTAAATATATACAAGATCTATATTGTTTTCAGTAAAAATGCTGGTACAATTTTATAATGAGAGTATTAAAACTTGGATGCCTTCTTGATGCTAATAGGGGATATTTTATGTTTTTGTATCAAAAACAATTTGTAATTTAACCTAATCTGCTCTGCTGTTATCTGTGCTTTAACACTCCAGTCCTAGAAGGGCTCAGGCGTTGAGATCTTAGCCTGGATGGAAGGAACTGAGCTGCATTTCAGCTTCTGTGCTGACTTCTCCTGAGAAGCTGCTGTTAGGGAGAAGGGCTGAATGCACGCACACTACAAACAAAACGTGTTCTTGTTGAAAACAAGCTGCACCCAGGCCCTCGCGAGAGCCCAGCAAGAGGCTGAACAGCGTTTTGGGTCTGTGACAGGGCCAGGGCACCTGAAGGAACAGCTGCCTCTTGGCACTTAACCTCTACTAACTCCTTTTCAGTAATGATCAATAAAGTTAACTACAGTGCTTGTGACCTCCCACCTCTTTATAATGAAACAAACATGATTTGAAATGCGTGTGTCCTGTCTCTGCAGATGTCTGGGACTCCTGATGTTGCCCCAAAAATGGGATTCATTCCTCAGTGTGCCCCAGGGCCACAGTGACACCCTGGAGAGAGACCCTGGGTGCCCACCAGTGCTGGGTAGGTCTGGGTGCTCGGGGTGCTCGGCACACCCCGCTGCCCTTTCCCTGCCATGATTTTCACTGTGTGCACAAAGGCACAGCTGGTCCCTGTGTTCAGCGCTCAGGGATTGCCCTGCAGCTCTGGGAGCCCTGCCCGGGGGCTGTGCCCGGCCCGGGGCTGTGCCCTGCCCGGGGCTGTGCCCTGCCCGGGGGCTGTGCCCTGCCCGGGGCTGTGCCCTGCCCGGGGGCTGTGCCCTGCCCGGGGGCTGTGCCCTGCCCGGGGGCTGTGTCCTGCCCGGGGGCTGTGCCCTGCCCGGGGGCTGTGTCCTGCCCGGGGGCTGTGCCCTGCCCGGGGCTGTGCCCTGCCCGGGGGCTGTGTCCTGCCCGGGGCTGTGCCCTGCCCGGGGCTGTGCCCTGCCCGGGGGCTGTGCCCGGCCCGGGGGCTGTGCCCGGCCCGGGGCTGTGCCTGGGCCGGCTCGGGCTGAGCTGGGGCACTGCCACCAACGGGGCTCAGAGCAGGACAAACGGATCCTGAGCATCTGCACAGCTCTCACCAACGTCCTCATTTCACACAGAGTCACAGAATTCATCATTAATTTGGAAAATCCTTCCAACCCATCCAGTCCCAGTTGTACCCCATGCCACCTTGTCCCCAGCCCAGAGCACCCAGTGCCACCTCTAGGAATCCCTGGGACACCTCCAGGGATGGAGATCCAACCCTCCCTGGGCATTTCCAATCCCTGCCCACCCTTTCCATGGGGAAATTCCTGCTGCTGTCCCCCCTGGGCCTGCCCTGGCCCAGCCTGAGGATCGCCCTGGCCCAGCCTGAGGATCACCCTGTCCTACACCGCTCAGGATTCCGCGGTGACTGCGGACCCTGCCTGTCCCACGGATCAGGCCTTTCCTTGCCGATTAGGCTTCAAAGAACACACAGATCATCCCAATTCGGGAGGATTTTCACGTACTCCCCATGGTGGCCCGGCCCGGCCCGGCCCCGCCCGGCGCGAAGGCGGCGGGACCCAGCCCCTGGCGGGGCGGGCCGGGCCCGGGGCCGGGCCATGGCGAGCGGGCCGCGGGGTGAGCGCGGGGGCCGGGGGGCGACGGCCGGGGCTGTGAGGGCTGGGGGGCTATGGGAGCTGTGCCGGAGCTGTGGGGGCCGTGAGGGCTGTGAGGGCTATGGGAGCTGTGCCGGAGCTGTGGGGGCCGTGAGGGCTATGCTGGGGCTGTGAGGGCTGGGGGGCTCTGTGGGCTGTGGCGGGGCTGTGAGGGCTGTGAGGGCTATGGGAGCTGTGCCGGGGCTGTGGCGGGGCCGTGAGGGCTGTGAGGGCTATGGGAGCTGTGCCGGGGCTGTGGCGGGGCCGTGAGGGCTGTGAGGGCTATGGGAGCTGTGGCGGGGCTGTGAGGGCTGTGAGGGCTGGGGGGCTATGGGAGCTGTGCCGGGGCTGTGAGGGCCGTGAGGGCTATGCTGGGGCTGTGAGGGCTATGGGAGCTGTGCCGGGGCTGTGGAGGCCGTGAGGGCTATGCTGGGGCTGTGAGGGCAGTGCCGGGGCAGTGCCGGGCTCCCCGGCAGGCGGGCCGCGCTGAGGGGTCCCGCCGTGTCTCCGCCGTGTCCCCGCAGGCTCCTGGAGCGAGTGGCCCGTGGATCACTTCCTGCGCACCGGGAGCATCGCGGCCAGGGACGGCGCCGCCGTGCGCTGGTTCCACGCCGCCAACAGCCGGGCCCGGGCGGCGGAGGCCGCGCGGAGTGAGTGCGGCACAGGCCCCTTCCTCTTCCCATTCCTCCTCCTGTTCCTTTTCCTTTTCCTCCTTCCTCCGCCTCTTCCTCTTCCCCTCCCTCTTCCTCTTCCTTTTCCTCCTTCCTCTTCCCCTTCCTCCTCCAGGATCCCCACGGCTGTTAAATCCCTCCGGGGATGGATGGGGCCTCCACCCCTGCCCTGTGCAGCTGTGCCAGACCTGGACAGCCCATTCCAGGGAGGAATTTCCCCCAAATCCACCCTGAGCCTGCCCTGACCCAGCCTGAGGCTGTTCGCTCTCCTCCTGTCCCTGTTCCCTGGGATAAGATCCCAAATCCGGCTGTCCCCTCCTGTCAGGGCACTGTGCAGAGCCAGAAGGGCCCTGGTGCACCAGTGAACTGTGTGTAAATTTCTGTGAATATTTGACAAATACATACTTGTGTAAATTTATATGTAATATCCTATATCTTCATTACCATCACTAGCTCTTTTCTTTGTATTTCAGTCTTCACTGTGTGTAGTGGATTCTCTGCAAAGCTGGTAGCACTGCCAGATTCATTGTATAAAGCTGTTTTCAAGAGCCTGAGCACTCCCAAGACCCCTGTTTGCCTGTCTTGTGTGTGAGCTAACATTTTCCTGGTCAGTTTCGGCCATGAGTCAAGGGGAATGCTCAGGCTGCGCTTGTATTGAATCCTGTGCTCATCTTGCCTCTGTCAGGAGAAGATCTGAAATTTAATAAGAGCAGATTCACATGTTGGACGTCTGCTTTTCTGTTCCCGTGAGGATGAAAACCCACGTGGTTGCTTGCCCAAATGCACCCTCAGAGATCAAATTTCACGTGGTTGTAGGCTTGCAAAGAATTTAGTGACTGAAAACCCCCCAAAATTGCATCTTTTGTGTCCCAGACAGCAGTTCCCGTTGGAGCAAGGCTGCTGGGGCTGGTGCAGGCAGGCTGGGTGAGTGATGGTTTTCGTGAAGCACTGAAAGCTGAGGTGTGCTTTGTCCACGCCCAGGTGATGTGCACATGGTGGAGGTGGATGTTCTCCTCCGGGGAGGGCATGGGGACCCCATCCTGGCTCACCCCCCGGACACTGACAGCGACATCACCCTGCAGGAGTGGCTGGCACAGATGGGCAGCACCGATAAAGGCATCAAGCTGGACTTTAAGAGGTATCTCAACAAAAAGGGGGTTAAATTGTTTGCATTCTTACCTGTTACGGTTCTACAGGTGATCCTCAGCCAGGCTCCTCCTCATTGTGCCGTTCAGCATGATGCATTCAGAAGCATATTCCGTATGGAAATATAGTCCACAATTCTCAAAGCATGGGTTTTCAACTACAAATAGTGTTTTTTTTCTATTCAGTGAATTAGGTACTAATACCAGAGCTTTCCCTTCAGGAAGGTGCCTCTCTGGAAGGCTCCTTTCTCTGGCCTTACTAAATAAATGTTCAGAGGTTCATTCGCAATTTGAACCATCAGCTGTTTCATTTCTCGAATGGAAAACACACCTGACAACCCCTTGAGATTGCCTTGAAAGAGTTTGAAATGAGCTGTGATTTCCAGACATGCACCCCTCCAGCTCCTGACTCTGGCTTTGTCTGAATTTCCACTTGCTCAGTCTGTTTTGGCAGCAAGTTACAAAGACCTTCGTCAGTGCTTAAGTACTCTATAGAAATGCAAAAAACCCCCACGAGATAGCTGTAAAATGTGATTTATGCCTGTGGTTCTGTGTAATACAGTCACGGTTTTCATGTGAAAGTTCATGAAAGTAAAACACGTGGGCAGGCTAAATCCTTTTATTGTCACAGGATCTCTGTGTGTCCTTCTGGGCAGAGAAGGGAAAAAAGAGCAGTAGGCATTTGTTTGGGCTTATTTCTTGTGAGTTTGGGTGGGATTTTCCCTCCATTTTAATTATTGTTTAAATTAATTTTAAACTACTTACCTTTCATTTTTTCAAACGGAGTTTACAGCCAAGTGCAGAAATTCAAAAAAGCTTTTAAAAGCACATTGCATTATATAAGTCTGATTGTATCAAAGCATTTAAGAATACATCACACAGTGCAGATAGAGTCAAATAAGTGATAACAGAATGTGATGTTCCTTTGGATAATATTTATTTGGATGCCATTGCTGAAGTTTTGGAGATTATTTCAATGGTACTTTAAATATCTACTTTTTACATCTCTGCTCTGTCATCCTGATTGACCACATAATTGCATTTCCTGCTGGCTTTGGCTACTGAAATTAATGTATTCTGCAAAAGGTCTTCAGTGTCCCACTTCAGAAATGCCAAAGTCATTTCACATGAAGTCAGCACTAAGTCTGAATTTTCTAAATGCTGCACAACGAACCCAGTGCCCTCTGGGGCTTGTGGTTTTTTGGGCTTGGGCTTTTTGTTTTTTTTTGCTTTGGGATTTTTCTTCTTATTCTTCTTTTTTTTTTTTGGGGGGGGGGTTGTTCTTGTTTTATTTTTTCCCTGTGTTGCTGTTTTGCTTTGGGCTTTTTTCTCACTGCATTACCTTGTCCTTTGCAGTACAGGGGAAGGCATTCCACTGACCCTGACAGTCCCATGCATATGTGAGGATACAAACTGTTCTGGGCCCAGACAGTGTGGGAAATGCTGAAGCCCACACAATAAAACAAGCCAGCACTGGCTTTTCTCCTAGAGAACTTGAGCTCATCTCCAGTGAGGGAATTCCTACCTCTGTGCAGCTTTCCCAAAATACACAAAGTGAACTTTGCAGAGGAAACAAGACAAGCAGCTCAGGGGACTGGTTGTTGGCTTTAGAACTAACCTAATTCCAATACTCTGACCACAGTGATTCTAAATTCCTTGATGTTACACTGTGCATTCATTAATGTGCTGTGACAGAAAGATTTTCTTGCTGTTCATGTGTTTTCCCCATTATTCTCCATCTCCTTTCCTTATACAGTACTTACAAAGTTTTGGTAGGCTAGAGTTGAGGAAAGCTAGTTGTGTGTTTTCTTTTGGCTTGACAGGACAGTAGGAATATGTGACCACAGACTTTGTTAAATGCTCACAGGGAGTCTGCGCTGGTTCTTCAAGTGATGCCAGTTCATATTTAACCATTTAATAATTAGCTGTCAGATGATCAGGCAGGCTTCTGTGTGTTGCCACACTTTGGAGTTGTGGGGAACACCACAACCAGGCGCTAAATGTTCAAGTGGGTGCTTTTTCTCTCTTTTAGTTGCCTGAAATTGGGCTTTTTATTCTGGTAGTGCAGGTGCACCACCTTGCAGGGATGTGAAGGTAACTTTGAGCCTGGGTCTGACATAGTGATAAAATCTTTGCCACTTGGAGCATGGTTTAGGTGGGGAGAGATGTCTTTCACTCTTGGGACGGAACTTACAGCATTAGTGGCTTTCAGGTCTGGTGAAACACAGGTTAGAGACTGCAGTGGCTTCCTTTGTTGAAGCCCTTCTGAGGTGTGAGGTGAAGAGCTGGCAAGGTCGGGGGTGCTGAGGTGAGGCCAGGAAGTGCTGGAGCAGGGGAGGTCAGCGGCTGGGAGTGACACCCTGGGGACACTGCAGTGCTGTGACCTGCCCTGTGTCCCTGCACAGCCTGGCCGCCGTGGGACCCTCTCTGGAGCTGCTGGGGCAGCTGGAGCAGCCGCTGGCCGGGCCCGTGTGGCTGAACGGGGACATCCTGCCCGGGCCCCGCGGCAGCTGCGCGCCGCTGGACGCCCGCGCCTTCCTGGGCGCTGTCACCTCCTCCTGCCCCGGCGCCACCCTGTCCCTGGGCTGGACCACGGCCTGCCACCGAGGGCAAGGTAAGGGCAGGGCTCCATCGCCGGGCTGGGCGTTGTGTGAGTGGCGGGGATTGTGGAGCCCTGTCCTGGGCTGAGCTGTGTGCGCTGTCCAGCAGTCAGCGCAGGGCTGCGGTGGCAGCACAGCTGGGTGAAAATGCCATCTTCTTCCTAAAACAAGCTCTTTGTACCTCAGCTCCTTCTCACCTGCTGAGCACTTCTGAGGGACAAGCTCCTCAGCCTCTGTTTCAGGGAGGGCTCTCCCTTGAATGCTGGGAGTGTTGGCTCAGTGATCGGAATCCTGGCGTGTGTCCTGAGGAAAAACAGATCAGCTGAAAATGTGAAAATTTATGTCTGCTTTTTTTGAGCACTGAAATCAAGTAGTGGGTCAGCCTTATCCCTAGCATTTCATTTCTCTTGGATACTTGAATTTTTGCAGTAAAGCTTCCAATTTCCATTATTATAGGGTCTTTTTTACAGACTTCCTCTTTCAGTTGTCATTATGAGCAGAGTCCTCTCCAATATTGTCTGGGGCCACCATGATAGGATTTTACACCATTCCCATTACTACTTACTCATTAGCAAGGTTTAGTATTTTGTTATATGATCTACTACAGTTTTATTAAACTGTTCAGTGCTTTCTCCCAAATATTTTCAGTGCAGGAAGAAATTGCTGGAAAATGCATTAGAAGTACTGGGTAACATGTGAAAGCACATTTCATTTTATCTCAATTCTAAATTTCAGTTTATGGAAATACAAAGTAAGGTTCTACTATAAAACTTAAGAAAACCAACTCATTTGAGTGATTTCGCCTAGAAGTTGCTGCTTTCCCAACAAAACTTTTTTTTTTAATATTTAGTGCTTTTTTATTCTTTCTAGTCACTACATTCCATATGAGTAATTGAGAAAAAGTTATTAACTGTTGTTATAGGATTTTCATAGCCTGTAGAAAGAAAAGAACAGGTAAATATAATTTGAAATAGCTCCAGTCTTCATAAAAATCTCAGCAAAGGCACTTTCAGTATTTCAGATTGCTTGATTTTAGCATTTTTAGGCACAGAATGTTTTTGTCTGTGTGTGCTTGATTTGTGTGTAACTTCATTCCTAGTGGATTAATTTCCCTTTTTGTCCTAATTTTTTCTTCATGTTTTTATTTTTAAAGGGCCCCTGACAATGTTAAACTAGGCCATATTGAAGTCAGTGGCAGCAGAGTTTGTTAGAGGAAGGGCAGAGATGCATTAAAAATGCCACATTCTGTAGCTGTATGTAAAGTAAGTAAATATACATGTGCAGAATGGGAGATGAGGGTGTTCACAGCGAGGTGATTTTCCATGTTGATATTGCATTTGTTGCATTTTTCCTCGGGGCCATTTGTTGTCCAGAGCAGTTCGGTTGTGGAATTCCCCGGTGTTCAGGGATGTGCTGGTTTGGTGTGTCAGAGGGGACACAGGGCACCCCCGTGCTGTGCCTGGGGCTCCCCAGGGCTGTGTGTGTGAGGCTCTGAGTGCCCTGTGTGTCCCCAGGCTACCAGTGGCCCATGGTGCAGGAGATGTCCCAGCTGTGCCAGCCCCTGTCCCAGCCCATCACCTTCGCTGTCAGAGCCGCGCTGCTGCCCAGCTGCATCCCACAGCTCCAGTGGCTGCTCCAGCAGTCACACAGGTCAGTGCTGCTCCATCCCACAGTCACACAGGTCAGTGCTGCTCCATGCAGCCCCCCAAACCTCCAGGGGTTTGGACGGATTTCCATCCAGCACCCCTCAGGTCGGTGCCAGCCCTCGGCCCTCCCCTGTGCTGACCAACGCTCATCTCCTCATGTCAAACCCAGCAGGGCCCTGTGCCCATGCTCATCCCAGCAGCACGGGAAATACTTCTTCTCGCAGGGCTTTATTTCGCTCAGCTCTCCAAAGTCTCAGTCCTCAGACACAAGTGGTCGCTATTAATTTCTGTAAAGTAGTTAAATTCCAGAATCTTCTTTTTCATTACCCACTGTAAGGACTTCTGAATGGTGCGTAGGTGTGTAATCCAGTTCTGCTGCAAACATTTCCTGAGATGAATATAGTTAAATAGACTAAATAGTTTGATGTTGCAATTGGGAATTCATCCAATCCAAAGACTTTGTACTGGATTCACTATTTATATTGCTTGTAGCAATGTCTCCTGAAAAATGTCAAAGATGATTGTTATATTGGAAGTCAGGTGTTTCCCTCCAAGCTAATTAATTTTGCTGAGGCACTTGAAATGTATTCAGTGGTTTCCATACACCAACTTACATTTTCCTTTAAAAGTCGTTCTTACAAACTCCTAACCATTTCATTATAAAAATTATTCACATGTAATAGAATGAGGATAAATCCAGCTTCCCACATATTGCCATTTACTCATCTTTTTCGCCTGGTCTGCCTGCCCAGAGTTTAATAAAATTCTTCCAGCCAAGGTCAAAGCCCAAGACAGAAAACTTAAGAGAGTCTCTGAAAAATTTCTAATTATTTAGAGACAACAGGGTGGACAAATAAAGTGCTGATACTCTTTTTGAAGAATGAAGACTGAAGACGGAAATTAGAATTAAACTGTTTAAACTGAGAAATTAGTTTAAAAATATTACTGCACTAAGATTATGTCTTATGAATTGTGCCAGCCTCAAATAGCATTGGATACAAACATTGTTCACACTGAAATATTAGGATTTTCTCTTTTACTTCAGCATAAAACTTGGGGGTTTCTCAGTGACATGATTAGAAGAGAGAAATTCCTGAGCCAGTTTTGCTTATATACGACTGAATTCTGATTTAATTTTTAAAATTAATACAGTTTTATTAAAGAAAGGGGAAAACTAAGTATATGTCATGTGGAGGATGTAGAATTAATGCTTTAGCTGAATAATGCTTTGGGGGATTTCAGTGTTTCTTTAGAAGTTCTGTGCAATTAATGAGAACTGGGTTAGGTGGCATCTTCAGAGAGATGTGACAAAGCACAGAGCACGACAATCACCTGCGTCTGGCATTGCATCATATTTCCTGTTTTGAGGCTCAGCTTGTGATTATTGATTACTTTATCAAACCTTAAAATCTCAGCCTGGTAAATTTCTTCGCTGGGTATTTACCTGAGGTTTTCTGTTTAACTCCTTCTAAAGTTTGGCAGAACAGTCACAGATAAATTGGTCTGGGGGTGCAGTTGTTTGTATTTAATTGCATTTCTAAATGAGGATGCAGTAATCCTGAGTATTTTAGGAGCCTGTTAGTGCAATGCCTTTCTGGTTTACATGCTTTATCCTGACTTTCTCTTTGTTTTGTTTGTTTTCTGCCTTTTTCTGGACATAGATACAGCCTCACTGTTTGGGCAGGAAAGGAAGATGTGTATTCTGTAGAAGACTTGCTTCTCATCCGAGAGAACTTTGATAAAAGCAGGGTTTATTATGACATTTTTGAGCCACAAAACTCTGAATTCAAGAAGGCCATTGGAATAGAATGCTAAATGCAAAGCAGGCAGTGCCTGACCCTATTATAATGCTTTATGCTGTAAACCCCTTTAACTGTGAGGATTGTTTTGTCCAAGGAAATGCATTTTCCTTGCCAGGAGGACCATGGCTGTGGTTATTGGAGGAGTTGTTGTGTTTGAGGCCCCTCAAATAGAAATGTAGGGGATTGGCTTCTGCCAAACACCACGGACAATGCAGGAAAAACCAAAGATTTCTCCCACAGTAACAGAGGACATTTTAGCTTCTCAATTAAAGCTACTGCCCCGAGAAGCATTACTTTGGCAACTTCTTGCCCTCCTTTTCCCCTTCCTCTCACATGGTTCCTGTGGGAATTTTGTTAACTCAGATACTGTACACAGTATTTAACATGCTGCTAGTACTAAAATAAATTACAATAATTTTTAGTTCTTACATGGCATTGGTACAGCCGTGATAGAAAAGTTAGGTACATTTCTTAATCCTAAATCTTGCATTATGGTGACTTTACATTAAAATTCAAGACTCCCTTGCATTACCTACAATTCCTTTGAGAGATTTATATAATAACTGTTTTCTGTTACTGAGGGGTAGAGCTTTCCTCTTTTTGGTCATCTACTAATGTGTGCTTGGCTAAAATTAGTAAGTATTTTTCCCCATAAGGAAGGAAACTACCTGATTATACATGGGACAGCTAAAGAGAGTACTGGACTTAATCTGCAGCACCAGGCAAAGTGAGTGGCAGTAACACCAAAGGGTGAGGCGTGGCTGTGTGATTGCTACAGTGATTTTTGAGAAATTATTCATCTTTCAGTTGTGGTTTGTTGCAGGCAGTTGCATTCACTGATTTGCAGGGTTTATCTCTCAGTGGTAGGCCTCTTTGGGAACCACAGGGACGCATTTTTCTGTTATTTAGAAGTCTTCCCACTTAGCAGTTCCCACCTGAAGTAGTGGGATTTGTTAAAACTCATTAAACTATCAGGTTAAAAAGGCCAGCAACTGACAGAAATATTTTAAAGGAATAACTATATGTGAGCAATATCTGTGGGTCTCAGTAAACAGGGAAAATCAGATAAAATTAAAAGAAGACATCATCTGGATTACCAGGAAATGGCTATGTGGTATATTTGATTATTCTGTATGGATAATCTATCTATCTATCTATCTTTCTATCTATAAATTTCTGTATGTAATTGCTACCTATGGATCTTTGCTAGTCCCCTGTGAAGTTGTTTATGTCAGTGTAGTCTGACTTGCACATAAATAAATTAATTTGATTCTGTTTCTCTGTGTTTATTCAAATGCTGTCCTGAAATAAAGCGTGTTGCTGTGGGGCTGGCAGAGAGGCAGTGAAGGACAGGTGAAGTCAGGTGTTTGTTCTGGTGGGAACAGCAGGTCTCTGTTGCTCCAGCTGTAGCTCTCTTTTATTTTGGTATTTTTTCTTCTACCTTCTTTCAGGGATCTGCTGCTTGCACTGTAAAGCCATTTGTAATTGACTGCAGATTCAAGCCTTGTATTTCTCTGAATTGGAAGGATATTAGTAAATAGATAAGATGTACAGAAGAGAGTTGTCATTGTGTCCTGCCATGACAGGGGAGCATCCTAGTGGGAGCAGAGCACTGGATATTGTCCAAGATTTCTGTTGTTTAAATGTGCTCTGGAATCCAAGGAAGTGCCCCCAAAGACACATTTCCTAAACGTGGGTCTCCATCTGATGTTCTCCCCTTCTGCACCTTCAGCAGTCGTTCAAAGTGTTATGCTGAAATAAATAATGAAATAAAAACCAACACATGCAGTATCTTTTTTAAATTGATACCCTCAAAGTAAAGCTGAAATGATGTTGAGGGTCTTTAGAACTCATTTAATAACGTGGTGATTACATGGCCCCATTGTTTAAGGAAAAAATACAGGAGTTAGAGTGTTGGGAATTTAAAATATGTGGATTAGTTTGTTTTAAAAAGCAATCCTCTGTGGGAGAATGGGAATTGTACCCTACATCATATCCAAGAAAGAGGGAGGCTCTTCCATAGATTTCAGTGTTCCTCTGAATTTTTTTAATTAAAAATGTCTTTAAGTTTTTAGGCTATTTATTTTAATATGGGCACAGGTATTAATGTAGTAAGAGGCATTATAGTAAGAGGAACTGTTTGGACGATTTTGTAGAGAAAGATTTATTGATCCATAACATTGTATTAATTAGGGAACTTTTTCTAGCCAAAATGTTGAATTTCTTGACATTTTAATTGAAAGCCAAATGTGTTTTGAATTTGTTGTTTTATTTTGATTTCTTGAATTCCCTTGAAATAATACTTTTAGAGGTTTTTTGGCCTAATTCCCTTGATTGCCTTGGCTTTTCCAGTGATCCCTCCTGTAATTGTTGGTTCCACTGCCTGGTCGTGTTTTCTCCCCTTGCTGTAGAGAAGAAAAGTCACAGGTTGGTAATCTCAGTGGGCATCTGCTCATGTGTTTAAAAGGTGCTGCCATTCATGTGTTTTTAAAATACAGGTACAGGTCAGGTTTATATTTTGAAGTCGACACGTTTTTGAGGGAAAGCAGGCTGTAACTCACTTCGTCTGTGAAACACACTTAAAGTGCTCAAAATTGCTGATGCTTTTGGGGAAAAAATACAGGAATTTACTGCAGTTCCTCAGCGTGCCTCTGTGTCTGGCTTTCAGGAACTTGGGAATAAATTGCTGTGTGCACATTTCTAGGAAACATCTCTGGTGTTCAGCATAAGATCTCAGCATAATTTTTAAATAGCTGGACATAAAGTTTGGGACAAAACCTCTGGATTAACATGAGATCCACAGCTGCCTGCATCATCAGTCCAGGAAATGCCTGGCTCAGGTAACAGGTGCTGCTGAGAAATGGGGATTTTGCATATTTGTACAGATATATATATCTGTATAGATAGATAGATAGATATGTGTGTGTGCGTGTGTATTGGGGGGCTGTTTACAGAAGAGGCCAACTTGTGTGGAGGAGTAAAAGCCCTGTCGTCTTTCCAGGAGGATGAACAGCTGGGTCTTTCATCGGAATATGTAGTGATGAGATTTGGAATTTTATCCCTTTGACTCTGGAAAACCCCCCTGAGTTTCTGAAGGTGTTTCCTTAAGAAACCTGATCTTCTTGAAGTTTGTGCAGTGCCAGTAATACTTTACAGTGAAAATGTAAAAATCTGTATTTATAAATCCTTTGCTTTAGTTGGAAAAGTAATCAGTTCTGCAGTGTATCACATGCAGAGGCATAAAAGTCCTACATGGGATTGATGAGGGAAGAAAGGAAATCTAGTGCCTGCGTAGTTTACAGTTTTTTTTCTTGTAGAGCTGCGTCAAGTTATGGCAATATTCTTTTGGAAGTGCTGTGTAATTGTAAAAGACAAAGATCAAAACAAAGCAATTACTCCTTAAAAGCAAAACCAAATTAAATGTGCAGGGAAAGACATTTTGAAGCCTGTATTTTGAGCATTGCACCTTAAACACAACCTTGAAAACTGCTAGTTTACGACTTTTTTTGTGGTGACTTGCTGTTTTTAAATCTCTTAAACCGAAATAATGGGAGTTCTTAAGTAATCAGTGCTTCTTGTGAAGCCACCACTGTTTGTTTTGAAGTTACTGTCATTGTGTGGCTTCACAGCACATTGCAGAGAGGACGAAGACTCGAGTGAAAACCCGAATTGATTTTCCCCTCTGCAGACCAAGCAGGTGAGGTTGGAAGCCCTTGGTGTCAGAGTATGGCCGCGGGGCTCGGGGCCACCGGCGGCTGTGGGACAGCAGCCCTGAGCTGCAGCAGCCTGGAGCCCGCGGCGCCCCCTGAGCCGGGAGCCGGCGGGGACACCTGAGCTTGTTTAGAGCCAGGTTTAACAGCGGCAGCTCGGGTCGGGCTGACCGTGCTGTGCCGAAGGAGCAGGGGGCTGGCTGGAAATGTCATGGATTAAGGCTCTGAGAGAACACAAGTGCATCTCTGCTCCACAAGTGGAGCCACAGGAAGCTTCCGGCAGCTGGAAAGAGCCTCTCTCACACCACACTTCGGACAAATTTAGCTGTATTGCATTAAATCGATGTAACTGTTCCCATTTTCTTGTACGGAGGCAGCCTGAGAAACACTTCTGAGTGAGTACCTTTTGCAATGACTCATCATTTCCTGAGTAGTGAATAAAAGCATGTGCTTATTTCCATGTTCCCTCTGAGGGGCAAAAAATATCTTTTATTTATTCAGCATAACAACAACAAGAGAACAAAGCTTTTTCCTTTGAAGGTCACTTGTAACAGTAACACAAGCAATAATATGAACACTTCACACTACTTTGCATCACAATCACAAAATACTGGTAACACTACTGAAAAACTTCCCTTTTCGAGACACTTTGCGACTTCCCTCCACTGTCTGAACTTTTCATAGAAAAATTATGGTTTCATTTAAGGGAGCCACAGTCCCAGATACATAATTTTTAAATCAGAACAGCAAAAATTGGGCTTTATACCCTCAGCAAAGATACCAGCTAGAATACCTGGCCATAGTCAATGTCTTCTAAAAAAGAATTTGTGTTTTTTTAAAGATCCGTTTTCCCCCTCAAATATTTAACTTGACTATGAGATGAACAGATGAGAACTTGCCATTTCCTTTGATACTATCATGAAAGCATTTTGGAAAGTGTATTCTGTGTAGGGACTAATTTGTATTCAATTAATACTGACATATGTTGTTCCACATAATTTCTGTATCATAAAAACACATCCACATAATCCTTTTTTTTTACCTGGTGTACACAGGGGCTGATCCAGGAAAATGTCCTGAAGGAAAGGGCAGAACCTGAATGGAAACAAATACTCCCAAAAAGTTATTTACAGAGAGTATGTGTGTAGAATCCCCTTTAGATGGTTTAATGTTTAGAATCCCCATTAGATTGTTTTATGGTGATGATCCCCATTAAATATTTGTCTATTTGTGATCCCCTTCAAATTGTTTTATGTCCCCAATCCTCCTTAAATTGGTTTATATTTAAGATCCCCGTAGCACTGTTTTATGGTTAAGATCCCCGTAAATTGTCTCCTACTAAGTGCAAAGCTAAATAACATTACAGGCTTTTGTTAGGCAATGTCAGATCTGGTGGACTCGGACTGAAGCTGCAACAAGACAGGTAGTACCCACTGAATATTTTCCGGAAAAAAATACCTAAATTCAGTATACTGAAATTCACATTACACAGACACAATTTCAATACAACTAATTGCTGTAAATTACAACCAAACAGAACACAATCACTTTTCCTCAAAATTTAGAAGATGAGATCTAAATAGTAAATGCAACACCAGAAATCCAGCGTCTGTGGGATGCACACAACCACAAAGGAGATACTTGGAATCACAAGACACTAAAGGAGAGGAAATAAAGGTTTTTAGATAGAGATTCTTAAAAACAAGCAGTAGCTTGAAGGCTGCAGAGGACTGCTTTCCACTTGTGGGAAATTCAGTCCTCTGTTTCAAATTAGGCAAAATGTGGGTTTCCATCTCCCAGGTGAGTGCTGTGATTAGACCCACCGAATCAGCATGGTTTGGGTTGGAAACCATCTGAAATAAATCCTGTCTCATCCCGAGCCCCCTGCCATGGGCAGGGACACCTTCCACTAGACCAGGTGGCTCCAAGTGTCCAGCCTGGCTGGAAACACTCCCAGGGATCCAGGGGCAAACACAGCTTCTCTGGGAAAACTGTGCCGGTGCCCCAGTTCCCTTAGGCTGTTGTGTTTTATAAGTCTGTGTGAGCAGGGCAGAGCCCTCCCCTGCTCCTCAGTGTGTGTGTGTGTGTGAAGTGCCTCTGCTGGTGAAGACAATCCGGGCGTGTCCCGGTGTCCGTACCCTGCTGAAAGGGCTCTGACCGGGGGCACATTGCTCCAGCCTGACCTGGAGGTCTCATTCTGGGGTTCTCCCGAGCTGCAGGGAGCAGCGGAGCCCGTTTCAGCGCAGGCTCTGCCGCCCGCAGCCTTGCTGTTCTGCAGGGAGCGGGTTCCAGAGGCTGCAGGGGAGCAGCCCGCGGGGCGCAGTGCCTGGGGCCAGCGGGAGCCGGGCTGGCGTGTGGCACCCGCGGGGCTCGGCGCTCGCCCGGCCGTGCGCTGCGCTGGAGCGCTGCCGCGCCGCCGCCGGCAGTGCCAGCCGTGGGTGTGAGGCACGCTCCCAGCCCGCAGCTGCGGTTCCGTAGGCAGCACGGCTCTGCAGCACGAGTGCCACCAGCTCCGACGTGTCTGCTCGCTCGCCGCGAGGCTGCTGAGGCCAGGAGACACCGCCGGTGGGCACCTGCTGCCGCCACCCCACGGCACGCCGATGTCTCTGGGGTTCTGCATATATACAACCTGGACACGGGCAGTCTGCTGTCCAGCGTCACAGTCAAATGCTTCGTGTTCCCAAATGCCGTGTGCACCACCTCTCTGGGTGCTGAAAGGGCGTGTGTTCGGGGAAATCTAGGGGGGTGGTATTTACAACCTACAATGAGAACTGCAATGCTTATGGACCCTTGTGGGTTCAGTCTGCTACAGGCAAGTTGAAAACTTTACAAAACCAGCAAAATAAACCCTCCTTAGCTTGCAGAAGACAGCCTCACTAGGTAAGTATGTCTTCTCATTTAGTTTCTGAGCTATTCCACTCATCCTGAGGCAGACATTACTTTACAGCACAGACCTGCTCTATTTTGTGATACATACCATAACAGTCAAGGACTGCAGTGAATATTTACAAATATCCCCTTTGCTCTCCTGTTAAAAAAGCAGTAACTGCTGAATCTGCTTACACCGTTATCTGCTCATACGGCCTCCTCCGCATCAGATTGGTGTCTTTGGTCCCCTTGGGGAAAGCAGGTCCTGGTGGTGCTAAGTGAGTTTGTCCGTAAGAAATCATTCCAGAAACTGTGTTTATGACAGTGAGCTCCTGACCTGGGGGCCGGGGGTTCAGCGGCGGCAGGAAACCTGGCCTAGCCTGATCCAACGCTAAGGCTCCTGAGCCTGCTCCCTCCACAGGAGTCCGACTTCTGCCTCTTGGAGAAACAGGAGACAGCTCCAGAGCTCTTCTGGGACTTGGTAGCAAAGTCTGGTATGTAGGAAGAATCTCTTTATTTGCTTTAGGTGACTTACTGCCTTTTGCATCAGCAGCAGGAATCAGACTGTTAGCTGACTGAGAACTGGACATGTTGTAATTTGCTTCTCCACTCCCTTTCTTGATAATACTGCCAAAGCTGGAAAGTAAGCTGATTTGTCCCAAACTGGCATCCATGCCCATGGGAATCTCACTGGGGTTGTGTTTCTCTTCAACGAAAGGAGTCTGATAGTTTATTGCATCACGCAGTGCTTTCCTTGACAAGGTTTGATCAGAGGTTTTCAGTACCTGAGCTGAGTCCTTCCTGTCTCTACTGTCGTGACTGCTGGTGACACACTTGCACAAGTCAAGGCCACTGGTTTTACAGGAGAGCTCTTCTATGGGACTGGCACCCTGAAGTTCTTGAGGAGAAGCCATTTTCCTCTGCTGAAACACTGGTGGACAGCACTTCAGCCACGGGTCACACTGCAGCACCTGTGTCAGCTTGAACCGTGCTGGTGTGGAGCTGGGTTTGGTCATCAGTGGCACTCTTTCAGAGTAGCTGTCCCCCTGTTGTCCCCCGTACAGCTCTTTAAAGCTGAATGGGTCTTCTGGGCCCTCGTCTGACTCTATTTCTGACGGGCAGGTGCAATCAGCTGGGGAAATGCACTCCTCGAGGTCTGGAGGAGGCACGTTCAGGTACTGCTTTGTTTTCTGCCTCCCTGAGGCGGACTTGTCCGTGGTGATGATGATCACTTCCTTCCCCCGTGCCTTGCAGGCCTTGAGCAGCACCTCCAGGGTGTCCCTGTCTGCGGCGTTTATGGCATACACCAGGGCAGAGCAGTTGGAGTGGTCTGGCAGGCTGGGGTCAGCCCCGCTCATCAGCAGCAGGGACACCACCTCAGGGCCCGCTTTCTCCAGGCAGGCGTGCATCAGCGCGGTCTTGCCGGACTTGTCCTGGATGTTGGGGTCAGCCTTGTTGTCCAGCAGGTATTTCACCATCCTGGCCTTGCTGGCACTCTGCAGGTCGGCGTGTTTGGTCATGCAGGCGATCATCAGCGGGGTCTCCCCGCGGCTGTTGCTCTCGTTGACGTAGGCGCCGCCGTCGATGAGCAGCCGGGTGAGCCGCAGGCGCCGCTGGTACACGGCTTTGATCAGGGAGTAGCCCTCGGGCGGCACGTCCACCCCCTCCATCCTCCTGCTCTGCCCACCTGCCACGCCCGCCTGCCCCGGGAACCACACAGGTGCCCACAGAAAGAGAAGGAACTGGGGGGGGAAAGAGGATTTTACTGTGCTAATTGCTCCTGTAAACACCTTCGAACTTTGTGGAAAAAACTATGACGGGAAGAAAAGAAGAAATGTTTCCCCACCCTTTAGACTTACAGAAAATGTAGAAAACACTTTAAAAAAATACTTCAGTATAACATTTATGTAGGATTAGAGCATGACTTTCACCTTCTTACTTTCTGACTGTCCTCTGCAGTCTTCTGCCTGAGCAGACAGTACCAGTTCTACAACAGAAGAAACATTTGACAGCATTAAAGAGAATCAGGAGGTTTCACACAAAAAGTTAAGAGCATAATTTTGTTATTTTGTGGCACAAATAAAAAAAGGTCTCATACGAATGTATACCTGCAGACATGCAACTAAAACTTCCATGTCTTGTATGTGCTTGCTTACCTGTGTGTAGGGAAAACCTTTAGAGAAAAAACAAAACAAAACAGTCTTTAATAATTGGCAGAGCAATATTTCAATACAAGATTAGATATGCATTAAATCATCACATTCATTTATTTACAATATATTTCTAGAGAAATAAAAGTATTTAACTAGTTCAGCTGTATAATAAATTAATTAATAATTTTTATTCATCACTGAAAACACTAATATAGTTCTGGTGGTTAATTCCAAAACAGTAATTTAATTCCATTTTACTGTGCATACCAAAATCTAAGGATGATCTCGATATACTTTGTTTCAAAAGTCCAACGAGCAAAAAAAATGGGAGTCAGATTTCCTCCCTGGAGGTCTAGGGAGGAAATCTGACTTTCACTGGTGGCTTGTTTTTTTTCACACCCCTGTCTTGATAAAACATTTGTAAAAGGTAATTGCATCAAAATTACTTTAAGGATTCACTCCATTATACTGAAAGTTCAGGACTCAGTACTGTCTATCTCAGCTTTCACTGAAGTGCAAATCATTATTATGATTTTATGCGTACTTTTGACAAGTAATGTATTCAAGATTATTGTAAAGTCTTTTATAAAACTATCTGATCAATCTGTGCATTTAGGTTTACAGAAGGAAACTTCAGAGAAAGATAACACATGTGGAATGTTGGTAGTGTTCTCCCCTGGTTTTAACCTACCTGGAAGTTATTGGTGACTTTACCTTTCTTTCCTATTTATCTAAAGCTCCTCTGATACTTAACTGCTCACTTTACTTGAGCAATGGCATATAACTCTTGCTACATAAACCTTTTCATCTGTAGAAATACCTTTTATGGGCAAAAGAACATTAAATATTAAACAGGCATGGAAAGAGAATGATGCTACCTGAAGTGGTGCAGCAGGTCAGGGCTGAAGGTGAGGCTGCTCCTCTGACATCTCACCTAACCCCTCCTGTTGCTTAAATTTGTGTTTCCACCGACTTCAGCAGGACTGCTGATCTGAGCAGAGTGGAGGGCTGACCTAAGACAATGGTAGAAGTTTGAAAGTTAGGAGTAAATTGTGTTGGCAGGTATCAACTTGCCTGGAGAAAGCCTGAGATGCTTCTCTGCAGATAAAAGTGAGGAAAAGATACATGAAATGGGGAGGAGAAGCCCACCAATAGTTCAGAATCAGATGCTGCACAATCAAAAGAAAGCGTTAGAGATTGACAACTGGAACAGTATCATGCAGAACATCCCGGGTGCTGGATGACAGCCACAATTTCATCTGTTCATCATATCACACCTGGACGGGGTGCAGCCTGCTCCAAAAACCCCACAGCTGGCTTGTTTGAAGGGAAAGACCACAGGTCAGGCAGATTCGCCACAACAGTAAATTACTGGATAACTCATCGCAGATGGGTGCAGAACAGATGGGGATTATACAGCATTCCTAAATGTAATTACCTGCTATGTCACAAGTACTCCACGAGTTCCTAAACTATCGGGACTGACACAGTTGCCTCTCACCTTTGAAGGTAAACTTTGAAGGCAGCTTCAAGCTTTAAAGCAGTTTGAGGAATTAGGAACTTATGGAACTCAGTGTGTGGCACTGAATCACAGACTGGTCTGTCAGATCACCCACAAATTCCTCTTATGCTTGTACAAATAATACAGCTCCACTGTGCTTTCTGTCTCGAAAGTGCTTAGTTTTGTTTTCAAGCAATAATATTGTCCTGGAAAGTACTCTGAGACAAAGTAGCACCAGGCACCTCATAGTACGAAAACCCAGTTTTCAATCTAATAGTCTAATCACAGCAGTGAGGGAGAAAGAGCCCCTCGATGTTATAACAAATAAACACAGGCAACAGTGTCATGAATGCATGATACCAATGAAGGAGTTCTTGCAAAGTATTCCTCACCTATTTGATGTGAGAGCCAGATTCCCTGCCCTCCGTGCCTCAGCACCCTCACAGTTAAACGAGCTCTCACAGCTGTGTTTAGAGACTCTAGAGTCATTCCAGTAAAATTGTCATTGATTCTCATCTCGGAAAAAAGACGTGCTTTCACACTAAAAGAGCATAAGCATTTAGGTATTTTTATGATCCTGCATATACACATTAAACCTGGCAAATTCAGTCCGAGTAGTAGTTTGAACTAGTTTTCCTAGTTCAAATTTACCACATACGAGCTACTTTTGATTTAAAATAATTACCATTCCAACGCTGCCAAAACTCCTCCACCACCACCCCGAAGTTTCCACCACAACTTGCAACCCGACGGCTCTAAAGGGCTGGGGAAAAGCGAGGACCGCAAACTTCTCCGCGGCGAAGTGACAGCACAGACGGTATCAGAAGAGCACTGCATAAAGGCTGCGAGAATTAGTTTGAATACTTTACCCGCGCGCTGTGGCTGTCGGCGGCAGCGCCGCTCGCTCGCTCTGCTCCCGGGACGGAGCCGCCGCTCCTGGCGCTCCCGGCGGCGCCGAGCGACACCGGGACACTCGGCAACGCCGGGACACCGAGCGCCGCCCCCGGCACCGCCCTCGGGCTCGGCACAGCCGCGGCCCCGACAGCCGCCACCCCCGAGCCCGGCCCCTCACGGCCGAGCCCCCCGCCCCGCTCCGCTCCCGCCATCCCGCCATGCCGGCCCGGCCCCGCGGCCCCTCACAGCCCGGCACCCCGAAATATCCCGAAACACCCCGAAACACCCGGAAAAAACCCGAAATATCCCTCACAGCCCTGACACCCCAAAATACCCGAAATACCCCTCACAGCCCCCTCACACCCTGGTGTGTCCCCTCACACCCCAACACCCCTGACACCCCACAGCCCTCTTACACCCCGGTGTCCCTAAACACCCCTCACACCCCCAACACCCCACAGGTGCCCACCCTGCTCCCCCTCTCTCACCCCCTCACACCCCAGATATCCCTCAGACGCCTCACACCCTTCGCCCTGCTCGTACCCCTCAGACCTCGCACCCCGCTGACATCCCACAGCAGCCTGCTCTTACCCTGCTGTCACCCTCCTGCTCCCACACCGCCTGGCCGCTCTCAGCCACAGCCCCAGCCCGCAGCGGCTCCGCTGGGCTGCCGGGGCTCCGGACAGGACAGCCCCGAGGCTGCTCTCGGTGATCTCCGCCGGGCACAGACACAGCCCAGCCTGGACCTTCCTCAGCACCACACTGCCTCCAGCCACCCGGGCAAGGACTGAACGCAGCCGGGAGGAAGCTGAGCCCAAGGAGATGCTTCCCTCAGCCGTGACCAAGCTTGACTTTGCAGTAATTCCTGGTTAGTATGGTCAAAGACACTTCTTGGTTTCCATGCAAGCTTAGGACACCTTTACAAAACCGCAGTCTGGTTGAGGCTGGAGGGGATCTCGGGCCGTCATCCAGTCCATGCCTCCTGATCCCCCAGGAACGTCTAGAACAGCCCTCACGACTTTTTTAATCTCTCCAAGGGTAGAGACTCCACAGCCTTCCTGGGTGTCAGTGCCTGGTCACGCTGGTCACCCTCCCAGTGAGAAGGGATGGAGAGGGAAAGCTTTAGTTAGGTTTGTTGGCTCTTTCCCTGTCACCGGGTGCTGCTGGGAAGGAGCAGCTCTGCCTGGGTTGCGTTCTCCTCGCAGGTGTTGGTGCGCAGCACTGAGACCCTTCTGGGCATTCCCTCTTCCAGGCCAGCCAGGAGCAGCTGGCTGAGCCCCTGCACCTGTGACAGAGGTGCTGTGGGGATCTCCTGGCAGATGGTGCCACAGGCTCGGCGGAATCCAGGTGGGCATTGTGCACGGCCTCCGCCCGGGCCGCTCCGTTCACGGCACGGCTTCCCTTTGGAGCAGCCAGCCTGACACTTCCATCACCGACTGTGGCTCTGCTCTTCCTCAGCGGCTGTGGTGGTGTGCTCTCACACACGTCTGTGAGCCGCAGGACATCCTGGCCGTGCCCAGAGGCTCCCAGGGCATTTCCTCGGAGCTCGCAGACGCTGCTCACACGGCGGCTGTGTGAGACCCTGCACTCAGCCCCTGGCTGCCTCACCGAGGCTGTGTCCGCACTCAGGAACAGTGCCCAGGTGAGTGCAGCACACCAGCGGGGAGGTGAGGGTAACCTGGCAGCCACACAGCCACCACGGCCCGACAATGAGCAGCGAGTCACAGCACAGCATCCAGCTGCACAGGACTGATTTCGGCATCACAGCACAGAGAAGGTTCCAGGAGCAATGTGAAGGGGATTTGTGCCTTGCTATTTTTTAAAAGTGCACGTCAGGATCAATGAGAAGCCGTCATGACTAAGAGCTGGATAAATGGTATGAATAAGCCACTAAGACAAACAACATACCAAGGGCAGGTTCCTCAGTTACTCTCTAACCTTCTCTTCCCAAAAAACAAGTTGGGAGAATGTCCACAGATGTTTTGGGGCTTTTTTGCCTGTGGTAAGATTCAAATTACCTTTGTTTTCTTTTCCTCTCTACCTCATCCACACTCTTAATACTCCTTGCCATGCAGCCTCAGAAAGGCATGTGTACTGAGCACCCACTCTTGAGGAGTTTACTGCTCTTCACAGTCCTGTTGTTGGGTTAATTCTGTGAGATGGAGAGGCAGTGTACACTTGTGTATATACCAGCGCTCTTGCTGCTGAAATACCACTTCTGTAGTTCCTGCAGCTCTAAATGTCCTCTTTCTTATCCCTCCTTCCATCCTTGCCTGCATTGTGCTGTTGAGCTTGATAGCCAACATGAATCATTGACCAAAAAAAACCCCCAAAAAATCAGTGTATCAAACCAGCTCTTGGAAGAGCACTTTTATGAAGATAATTAGATTTTTTTCTTATAAACATCACCATGGATACCCTTGGTTGGATAGAAAAACAACTATTGGTATCAAGAAGTTCCTGCTAAAAGTGAAGGAGAGTGGAAAGCCAGAGCAGGGAACACATCCATGCAGCACAAATTTTATTATGAAACACAGAAGATGCTTGCATATGCACATGGCATATTTGTTTATCACACTTCTTGATATCCCTCTCCTGTATCTCAATGACAGTTGGGCTACCGGATATGTACTAGGAAAAAGCTTCATGGTCACAGAACTCTAATTTTAATTGACTAAAAATGTTTGTCACAAACGAATGTTTTAGGTTGCTCAAAGAATCACTAGAAAAGGTATTGCCAGATCAGGTTTGATATAAAAGTGAAAGTGCAACGAAGTTCACTGGCATGCTTCACTCTACTACTCACTACACAGTTAAAGCACACAGACCAAAATCTAGAATCAATCAATGTAAAATTAAAATCAAATGAAAGTGATCTATGTGGCGGCTGAGCACAGGACAAAGAGTAAGAATAGGAAAGGGTGAGGACACAAGGAATAAGGGAGCCCCTGTCACTGAGTTACAGGGTTCAGAGTGGATACCCCTGCAAAACCTAGCCTTGGACTTGACCAAAGCTTTAGGCCTAAAGATTCCAGCAGCACTTAGGCATAACGGCACTGAGTTGACAGTCTAATTTAAAGGATTTAACAGAAGACTGTAGAATTGACTAGAAGCATGACAGTAACTCATAGGGCTGACTTCAGGTGAGTACAGTCTGGGTACGGTTCAGCCCTGTGGGAACCCCCCGAGCTCAGGGAAGGTCTCACTTAGGACCAAGGTTTGTAGGGTCACAGCGTTAGTCACGGTAACATTCCGTCCGGATTGTTACTCTGTGTGGCAACGTCTTTGAATGTCCCATAACGAAAACGTGCCCAGTTGCTCCGCAGGCAGCACCAGATCCTGGGAGCAGACAGCGTCTCTGGTAGCTCAGGAGGAGCTCAGCCCAGGTGCTGCTCGTTCAAGACCTAATGAGCATTTCTGAGGTCACAGTGTGGCCCCAGGTGGGTGACTCCTGATAAACTGTGCCCACATATGGGCAGGCAGGAAAATGACGTATTTTCTTTTCTGGATGCCAGTTGTCAGCAAGCTGTGGAAGCCCAGCACTGGACTGCAGGCCTGGAGCCCGGGAGCCCTATTTTGGGAAGGTGGTCTCAGCCCTGGCTTTGGCACCTGGCGGTCCAGGCACACCTGAGGGCCTGTGGCGTCCAAGTGCCATCACCCAGATGCCCCTGTGTCCCTGGAAATCAGCTCAGTTAGCTGCTCCACTTTGTTCACAGGAAAATAAAAGAAAGGAATGGAAATAGTTGAATTTGGTCTGACATCCCCACCCCATGGCCTAGTTTTGGATTTTGCTTCCCATGAGGAATTGCTGACACTACCTTGTGTGCTTGGTACTGGCCAGCCTTAGCCTACACCAGAAAGAACTCATGCAAGGAAAGGAGCCATGATTGCTTACATATCTAATTACTTATGTATTAATGCATTGCCGTGTAAATTGTTGACCATGATATAATGTGACATAAGTCATTCTAGTAATTCAGTTACTTTTAGGTAACTTTTCAGTTACTATTAGGGCATAGAATTATTTTCAAAATGGTGAATGAATGGAAAAATATAGAAGCCTTATTAACTTGGTTTAGTTGAGATAACTGAAAAAAAACCCCAAACCCTGAAACTGTTTTTATCATCTACTAATTTGGTACCTTAAATACATTCTAAACCATTAGGTACAGAGCTAGATGTTTACTGTCCTGGAACTGTTTGCTGAGAGGAATGCACTCAAGTTGTAAACAACAGTATTCTTAAAAATATATCTCTTAAATGTAGCAGGCACATCTGCTTGCTTGTTCAAAATCTTGAAAGGGGATTATGGTAGTGATGTAGAGACATCAGTTGAGAGGTCTAAGAGAGAAGTGGAGTGCTATGTTTTTGTGCTTCAAAAATAATGACCAAAACCAAACAGAAGGAATTAGGAGTCTATGAAGTGCCTCACAAAAACCCCATGCGTGCAGTGTAAAATCTAGAGAAGTACCTTGTTATGTTATTGGTTTGTTTACCAGGCAATTTGGAGGCACACGTGGCACGGCACTGTCCCTGCCAGCAGGCTCTGGGGCCCGTCAGGCTCTGGTGTGACCCTCTGCCTCCAGTCAGATCATGCCAGGGCCCAGGTATCTCCTGCTTCCCATCACGCATGTTTTGATTAGCTATCCATGACACGGAGCTTTCTACCTGGATAAATAATCTCCCTGAAGTGTTTGGTGGTTTATTGCCAAGTGCTTCGATTACAAAACCGAGTGTGTGTGGGAACTGCACTTGTGACACTTGCAGGAATAATTGTGGCTGGTGACGGAAGCAGGGCTCCCTCTAACAGTTTTAGAGAACATATTGCAATAAATGTCTGGTTCCATGGGCACAAGCCTTTGCGAGGCTGCACAATTCAAGTGCTGCCTTCCCGGGTGCTATAAATCAGCAGGCTCAAGGGATAACTCTCTTTTGCCAGTTCCCACAGCCTGTGAACATCTTAGAGCTGAATCTTTCTCATACATACCTTTATATTGCAGCAGAACACTGGCTGTACTCTTATGTCCAGAGCATTTTCTAAAAGAATCTGAATTACATACTAGGAAATAATAGAGTGAATTGTGCAGAAATAATGTGAAACTGGTCTGCAACAAAAAGATTTTACATGATTCCATTGGAAAGATAACCATAATTTCATGAGAGACACTGAGAGTTAACACTAAAGAAATGTGCATTTTGACTGGCTGAAATGGCAATATGCACAAAAATACTCAGTGAGTAAGGACTCCTGTCAAATGGGTTCCCTTCCACTGTGATAAACAACTGAACATGCATGAGAAAAAAAGGATTTAAAATTAATTAGAAAAAATAAGTCTTTCTAAACTTAGATATGTTACATTAATGACGTTTTCCACCTAGGACTGCTGATGGGACCAGATCCAAATTTTAATCTTTTCGAACAAAACCTAACAAGAGGAGGTATAGTGATTAAAGGTACCTTCTTGCTCTCATGAAAATGAAGCTCTTTTTCAAGCTGTTTTCACTAGAAATCATTTCCAGGAGCTTTTTTGGCTGTGTTCAATGAGCTACTGATACACAACTAAAAAGACTAAACGCTTCTAAAGTGCTCCTTAGTACAACTGAACAAGCTTTAGTGCAATTCGGTGGCCCAATGCATTTTAAGCTATTGAGGTGAAACAGGGATCTCCAGTGAAGGGCTGGTAATCCATCCACTGGGACAACTGTCCGAAACCAATGTGAGTGTTCCAGCAGGGTTTTGTGTGGAAAACTGCATTTGGAGGAAGGATGAACATCAAAAATTCTCTGTTTTCCTGCAAGTGTCCATCTCAATTAAATCAATGATGTAATTTATAAACAATTTTGTGGCTTCTGAATAATGGCTGGCTTACTGAAAAAGACTCTGCTTGGTATTAGGAACTTGTTAAACTGAGCTGCTCAGGGAAGGAAAAGACACTGATTAAGGGCTCTGTAGGTAATGGTGTATCATTCATTTCCTATCCTCCCAGGTTCTGTTTATTCTCACTTTGTTTTTACTTTCCCCCCATCTTTTTTCTTTTTCTTCAGAGCAGATCACTTAACAAAATATTGATTTTCATACCTGCAGCTTTGCTTACTTAGGCAAATATATGGCCCAATTTCAAGAAAAACACTTCACCACCACTTAATCAGAAATAAGCACATACTTAAGAGACATCTATTGGAAATACCTCTTCTGTTGATCAGCCCAATTCTCTGAATTTCTGTAAATTTTCAATCCAATGGGACAGCTGAAGAGATAAGGGACAGAATGGCGAGGACCACAGCTCAGGGATTGAAGATGATATACAAATGCTGTAGCTAAACCATTAAATGACAAAAAGATCAAAACAATATGTATGAGAAAAGACAATCTACTTTAACCCACCCAATTTAATTGGAGATGAACAGGCAACTTTTGCAATGTAAGTTCTTGCCCAAGACACTTGAAAAAAAGTCCTGAAAATGTAATCAGAATAGAACTCTGCTTGAGAGCTCATCTATTCTTTTTCCAACCATGTTAATTAATCTAACAAAAGGCTTCTTGTATGAATTTTGCTTTGATGTTGGAGAAAGAAGACAGAATGATCTGCAGAGGGTAGAATGGCCCAGGATCACCCCAGAGCCAGCTGAAAACAAGTGAGGACAGGGAAAAGAGCAGGTTTCCCACATGCAGAAGCTGTGCACTGAGGGAAGCAGGAGAGCACTGGGCCGGGCACAGCCACAACCCCTGGAGGATCTGGAGGCTCCGGGATGGGACTCTGGCTCCCGGGGGTGGAGCAGGCACCTCCGGATAGCAGCTCCAGCATTCCTCTGGAGCTGACAACGGCAGTCACACAGCGCCCACATCCTGAGAATCCCTCACTAACTACATTCTTTGTCACAGCATCTTAAAGGTGCTAAACCCCACAGCACTCTTAAACTGTTTTCTTAGTAATTATAGCTACAGGGCAAACTAACACGATAAACCATGTATCCTTCTAAGAAACATCAATTTCCTCTTCTCAGCTCTCTTTCTCCTCTTCCACTCTTTGTTTCAGGACCTGGCTCTTTCAGCCTTACCCTAACTTGGTTGGCTTCATTCCTGCAGCCCTCCAGGGCAAGAAGAGACAGCTCATGCACACCTGAATAACAAGGGAGGCTTCTCCCAGTTGTGTACTTAACCAAGATTTGTCACCTCATCTGTCACCTCTGCTCACCTAATTTTCTGTCCTGATAGAGGAACAATCCCTCCCCATCAGCTGCTGCCTCTGCCTGCTCCTGCCTTCTTCTGTCAGCATAACTTTTTAACTACTCAGAATAAGTTTGGGTGTAGCTTTAAGTCCTCAGCAAATTAGCTGTTGCTCGATGAAGACAACACAATTGTCTGTTCCCCATCAAGATGTCAAGTGCTACCAGTGCTCTCCTCAGATAACCTGAATAAGATAATCACTACCATTCTCTCCTTCCTGTTTTCCCCCTGCACTTCTGTATAAATACTAATAGTATTTTATTTGCTAAATTACCTAACTTATTTTTCAGAGTGTACCTTTCTTTTCAATGGATTGCTGTCCACGAGAGAGATTTGTTGTTGGAATGTTCCCAGCTCTGACCTTGAATACACTGTGGCTCTAACACTACTGAAAACATCAGCTTTCTACTGCCAAATGGAAATCGCTGTCCACTGTCAGATAAGAGATAATGAGTAATAGACAAGCAATAAAAACATTTACGTTTGTTTTTCACTTTTTATGCAAACCCTCTGGTTTTAGCTACCTTGTTAAATCTAGTATTATCCTTGAAATTAAAATTTTAATATGTTAGGAACAGTTTGTTCCCGGGAAAGCATGAATGAGGGGGATTAAATTATACCTGTATAGACTTTTCTTGGTGATTGGTAATTACACTGTCACTCATGAGGCTATTCATTGCACTTAGCTGCATGGAACTGGGTAAAAACATGACATTTCCCCCTGTACTGGACATAATGAGAATCTATGGCTTTTCAAGGAATCATTCATCAATAAGGTACAGGAGTAAACAAAACATGGAGAAGATGCATTTGGACACGTTTTTTTCCCCCCTTCAAGCCACAGTAAAAGAGACTTATTTTTGCCCTGGGGAGGTAACAGGGGCCAGGTAACCACCCTCAAAATACTGAGCACACAGGCTCACACCCTTCTGCCTACCCATCCTGACACAGCAAGCCTCTAACCTTGGTGTGGTTACTCTGGTGCTTGGGCTGTCTGTGGGGTGAACACGATTTTGGGTTCAGCTTTCCTGCAGTCAAATGCTTTCTCTTCGTTCTTGACAGGGCTCTGTATATTGAAAAGCTGTAGTACAAAAGGTGCTGTCCAAATCCAGTGCTTCTACTAAAAACCAAACCAAACAAAAATGCATCTTTGTGGCAGAGAGCCACACTGAAGGAACAGCATTATGTTCTGAAAAGTTTCAAGTAGGAGACTCAGAAGTTCACATTTCCACGAAACGTCAATTAACTTAATTTGTTGTTGTATCCGACAAAGGACATAGTTAAATGTGGAGAGGACTGAGTGAGTCCACAAAGAATCAAGAGTAACCACTTATGTTCTCAGCAGGCTTGTTTTTGCAACCAGGTTAAAAGTTCTTTGAAACTGGAATGATGCTGCAAAACATCCTGGCCTCAGTGAGCCCTATCTAACTTAGGCACAAAGTTTCTAATGTATGTTGGCCTCAGCCAACATTGCATGAAGTCTTTTCTTCCATTTTAAATAAATGTCAGTTGTCCTAAATACAGTACTTTGCAAAGTGTCAGAGCTTTCAACACTGACCTATAACAGGTATGTTTTAAACACTTTGAGGAGTTTATTCTCTTGCCAGGGTCACTGTGACATGCATTAAAAAAAAAAAATAAAAAAAAGACATCTCCCTGGTAGCAGTCTCTTTCCTCCCCTTCAATAATGTGCTGTCAATTTAAAACTCTGGAGACTTCTTGCTGCATTATGTAAGCATAAACTTGTTTTTATCGATCAATGCAACATCAGTGCACACGGAACAGGAAGATCAATACAGGGAAGTGCTTACAGTTTCAAAGGAAACACAGAGAAAACTGAGACAACTCAGAGCAGGTACTGCAACAAATGTGGTTTTTAACAGCTTTTTAACAGTAAAGTGCCATGGAAAATTCAAGGGCTGCTCATAGCTGATATTCTAGGGGAACACCAATGTAAATTATGCCAGGTTATTTAATATTTTTAGTATTTTTGTTTTTAACTATATTTAATAAAGATGAAACAGAACTACTCCACTATTGCTGACAATCCGTATTTGTCACATAGATTACTCAAAATCACACTGACAGTCAAACTGCATTTTTACTTACAATGCTTGGCAGGAACATGGGAACACAGACTTTTAAGAAATCAATGCATATTTTCTTCCACTCCGAAGTGGCTGCGGTCAAACTGACACAGTGACTTTTTATGAGAGCAGCAAAGCTTTCACACAGCTGTGAGCCTAGGGAAATATTAAAGCTTCTTTGCCAGATTTTGCTTTGTTTGTGTGGCCAGGCTTGGGGAGCAGGGGGGCTGCAGGGGTGGCTTCTGTGAGGGGGACCCACCCTGGAGTGACAGGTCCTGGATCAGTGCACCCTCAACTGCTGCCTGAGATTTCCTGATTCCCCTTCTCCTGCTGGGCTTGCTTACCTTTGCCTCTACACCAACACATTTCAAAGGCTGTTTAAATGTATCCAACATCCCAGTCAAACCTGGGAGGGTTGGTGCTTTCTCAGAGCTGGGTGTTTTGAACAAGGAGATAGATACTAAAACCCTTTGTCTCAGTAGGAAAGCTCTGACATAGTCTAATGCCTTTCATTATCCACGGAATTGTCAGGGATGCTGCCATGGATTGTAAGATCAGTGCAAGGTCTCACGGAACCTTTGCTGTGGAATGGCTCAGACCCCCTTCTGCAGGGTGCACCTTCAAAGTGGGGGGTGTGGTTTTTGGAACCAATCACTACTGAGATATTTTACCATCAGGCATGATTTTCTTCAAAAATTTAATGAATCTTTACACTCAGTAAAACTTCACGATTTAAAATACCTGCCCTTACACAGAAGTACAAAATGCCTCCCTTATTGTGCCACGACAGCTTTTTCATACACTTCAAATTTGTACTGGATCCCATTTTCTTCCTGGATATCAGCAGGGACACCTGGGTACCTAGGGAGAGAGGAGAAGAAAAAGCCAAAGCCAACAAGCAGGTAAGAATATCATTATGATTCACCTGTAATTTATCCAATCAACCAGAAAAACAAGTTGCTTGAAAAAAAAAAAAGAAAACACTGTCTTCATAACAGGTACATTGTTTTTAGGAATCTTATTAACTACTATCTATGATTTATATGCACATCTTTTAGATCAAGAAATCATACTCTGACACAAAACAACACCTGTATTTTTGGCTTAATAAATACCCAATATTTTTATTAAAGCCTCCAATATGGTATTCAAAATGTCTGCCAAGGAAGAAGAGATTATGGAATACTTTGGTTTTTTTCCTCATCTTGCTTCTCCTACGTTGGTCTACAGGAAATGCTGAGGATAAAGCTTTTTAAAAGTCTGCAAGAGATTACTAAAGCAGGTGACTGCTACCATAGAAAGAGCACCTCTATATTCCAGGTTTTCTAAACCACTTCTTATTAATAGACGCTTTCAAAAATCTTTTCATCTTCCCGTGAAAGAACAAGGATTTTGTATGAGTAATACTGACTTTGAGGGAGAGATACATTTTAAATTTATTTGGTAAGGTTTGGCATCGTCAGGTTTCCACTTCTGTGAGGAAATTACCTGTTATTTTACAAAATCATGTTCTAACACCAATGTTCATTTCAGTACATTGGCCAAAAACAACGCATATCTAGGAGCAGCCGAGAGAGAGGGAGCTTTGGGTCAGATCTCAGGACACTGAAATGAGCAGAGAATAGTTCAGAATGTATTGGAGTTGGAGAAGGTGACTCATCCTCCCCACCCACCTTGTCTGTCCCGCATCCCTCTTCCCTGCCCCTGCCTCTCCTCCCCCAGAGCTGTGCTAATCCACTCCTGTGCGCCCTGGGGAGAGTTTCACCCCTCAGACTTCCTATTTCTATTTCTGTTGCTGGTCTGTAACCAGCTGAGAGCCAAAACAGGAGCAGCAGGAAGAGCAACAGGTCTGGTCCTCCCTGGTTCTCGAGGCAGGTGTCTGCATTTTTGCTGCCTCCTCAGTGCCTGTTGGATGTCATCTTGTTGGAGAGGACATAAAAGCACAACTGGAATATGACAAGGATAATGTAGAAGAAACCACAGTGAATGGCAGAAACTGTAAGTTTGTGTACACCTTTTCCTACTACGTTTGTTAGGAAGAAGTAATTTTCTCAAGAGAGAAGGAATAACCTTAGAAATCTAAAGAGCTCAAGCATCTCTAGTCAAATCCATTTAATTTGTCTTTGGCAATTTATCGAAGACAGAGGCCAAATACTATTTACTAACAACATACTGAGAGTTACAAAGCTTAGTAAATAGTTGAGTAGTTCTAAACTAAGAAACAATAAGAAAAAGCTACCTTTGCAGGAAACTGAAATAGAAAATTTTTTACTGTGAAGATCATACAAAAGTTGAGGAACTGAGCAAGTTCCAAGAAAATCTGTGTAGAGTGTGGTGCCATTCCAGGTTGTAAGCAAAGTATGATTCTGAGGAAAAATTCACCTCACACACAAACCAACACGGCATTAATAGAACCCCTAAAACATTAAAATTAGATTATTCTGAAGTCAAGCCTGATCTGCATTTTGGTACTTACTCTGTTAGAAGCTTGTAGTCTTTATGGTCAATTTCTGGAAAAAATGTGTCACTTTCAAATTCTTTCAAGATTCTTGTCACAAACAATCGATGATGAATTGGCTTCTCCATTGCTGCCTTTAGAAACAACACAAACTCAGTCACAATTTTATGTATCACAGGCTTTTAGCAAAGCCGTGAAAATTACACTCTGAATCTCCTCTTTTAGACTCTGCTGAAGAGCACTTTCTAAAGGGATAATTTCACCCTGTGTCAGTTCCACCTGGTAAGTGGCAGCAATACCTATTCTCAGAGCCTGGGGTATCTGACAGAAGTTAAGAACAAAATTTGAATAGCCCTGTGAGAAGAAAGGAACAGCAGGCCCAGTAGCAACAAGCAATTTCTGAATCACACCTCTTTGGGAGACAGGAAGGTTTAAGTGGTAAGAGATGCCCACACCTCAAGGTAATTTGCTCTGATGTTTAGTATCACCGGTAGGGATTTGTGATGTATATTTTGGAATTCCAGGTAGTTTAACTTCAAAGTTAGATCTCTGGATTGTGGCAAAATAGTAACCACGTGCGGAGAGTTTTTACATTTCCAAGTTCCTTGGACGAAAATGTTCTAAGATAATGTTTATTAGGCGAGCTTTTCACTAACAAATTCAAGAGCTGGGAATATACATTTTGTCTTGAGATTGAAAAAAAGCAACTCTTCCAGACTTTGTGGGCATTAAAATAGCCCGTGAAAAGCTACACTAGCGTTAGTAACAATACATTTTTGAAAAGCTTGTAGCTGTTTCTCCCTTTTGCTTAAACTGGCAGTGAGCAATGCTCTTTGTGGACGGTGACTCACCATGCAGCAGGCTATTAGGTACTACTTCAACAAGCACAGGAACCAAGTAATAACAAATGGAATCCAATAAAATTAATTAGCCACTGCTGAGAGGCTAATTTGTAGAAAAGCTGCTCTACTATAGAACAGTTAGAAATGAAAGAGGTAAGTCACAGCACGCAAGCATCGAACAGCACTGAACTGGTGTTCATCCAGTTTGTACACAAATACTAGTATTTCTCTTTCTTTAAGGACAGGGAGGTAAGAAAAGTCACACTTGACAATGACAGAAGAATAATAAACTCCTTCACAAATATAAACATGTTGTGTTCTGTAAACAATGACTCTTCTGCTTTGTAGTGGAAGAACAGATCAACTTCCTATCCAGCTCGGGGGGAATTCAGCTTTATCAGGAACTCTCTACCAGCACAACAGGCCAGGGAAGAGCACAGGAAGGGACTGACCACAGGTGCTACAAAGAAAGTTGAATTTAACCACAGGGAGACCAGATGGTGACCTCTGTTCTAGGGAAATGGTTTCATTAGCAGCATGAACCAACCAGCTGTGCCACTGTCCCCACTTTCATAAAAGAAGTGCAAACGCTTCCCCAGTTTGCCAGACCAGCCCCGGAGACCTGTGTGTGTAGGTGGCCCATGACCAGTAAAACAGCAAAGAGAAAAGAGCCTGGGGAAGAGAACAGGCTCAGCCTGGTTTCAGGGCACATACTCCTCCTCAGCTCTGGGAGTGCCCAGTGCCTGGCAGTGAGCACACAAGGGGCAAGGACAAACACACTTTTCCATTTCAGTTGCTCTGTCTGCTCAGGGTGCCTTTCCCCTGCTCTGGGATTCAAGTTCACAGCTAAATCAGCCACAGGCTGCCATCCTGACCTGTGCCCACAGTCCTGCCCCAGCCTAGGCCTGACCTGGTATGGACATGGGGCCTGACCCTGCCCCATGGAGCTGTCCCACTGCTCCCAGCCCTGCCATACCAGCTACTGCCCTTGGCGTCCAGCCCCTGCTCCCTTGGGAACCTGGTCCGCCCTGCCCTCCCAAGGCAACTTCAGAAAACCTCAGAGAAGTAAACTTTGTATCACACACAAAACCTTCCACAGGTGGAGCCTCCAAGGGAGCCGGTTCAGCGAGGCCTGGACTCTGACACGGCCTCAGTGAAATCCTGCTGAGGACACGGCAGGGTGGAAAAGGAGTTTGGTCATAATGCTGTCATTTCCACAAGGAATAAAGTAGGTCCTTCCTGATATTCAATTCAGTCTTGCCATGTCCAGCTCACTACATTGGTTTCACCACTTCTTTGGGACTGAAGAGAAATTAGAGGAGGCACAGAGCTGAACTGGTGAAATGCTGACATACTCTACACATCATAACACCATACCATACACATAAGGAAGCTGACACCTGGGTCTGTTGATTTTTCTGTATTTGTTGTTGTTGGTTTTGTTTGGCTTTTCTAACACCCTATTTAATATTTAAGGAGGTGATGGACTTACAGGTCCTATTCCTAGTAAAACCTCAGTGTTTTTTTTGACCTGTCTAAACCACAGAGTTTAAACGCAGTTAAAAGACACTGATAAAATTTATACTGAATGGACTCAAGAGTAACCTGGTCTAGTGGACAAGAAGTTTGGAATGACATGAGCCTTTAAGCCCTTTCCAGCCTAAACCCTTCTGTGGGTTCTCTGACACCCCTAGGATGTCCAGAGAGGATTAGTTCTCAGAGCCAAGGCCAAGACCTGAACCTCTCAAGAGACAATACTTCCACAGAGCTGCAGCAGTGTCTTAACTCGGAACATAAACCTGGTTTTGAAACCACACAACTGTAGAATCACTGAGGTTGGAAAAGACTTCCAAGACCGAGACCAACTGCTAATGAATCTTCTAACTGTCCCCACTCACCATGCTTGAGTTGTACGTGGGAGCAGGTTTGATATCCATGAATGAAATCTCCTGGGGATGAAACCAAGCCAGAAACTGATGAGCTACAAGGGCCAGAACCAAGGAGTGAGCCAGCACCACGAGCCCCCCAGAACACAAGAAGCACTCAGATGCCAGCAGACAGCCCTCAAAACATGAAGTGTTCACACAAAATGACAGAGTGCCTGCCATGATGTGTAACAACCTTGTAACTGCTGTAACCTACTGAACACTGCTGGGCTCCTCCTTCCTCATCCAAAAAACAGCAACCCCAGCTCCTTCTGCAACTCAGGAGATCCACAACAGGGCAGAGAGGATCCAGATGGCACTGCACTAAGATCCAAGCAAGTTAACCTGGTAAACCTGTGCTGTCAGAAGTCCAAAAGCTTCCCTGGGTGCATCACTACCGCCCTGTAGCTACATTCGGAGACAATAAACATTGATGAGGGGGATCAGTATCCAGTCAAATTCAAGATGACACCCACACGAGCTTTTCTGCACCCTCACTGAACTGATGGAGCTGTTTTGAATCTTTCCTGCTCTCATGTGCCAATACCAACTCCCCACCCAGCTTCTCCCTGTCCCCACTGCTCCCCCTTTCCCTGCTGCAGAGCTCACAGTTTCCTGGAGTGTGTGAGCACAGCATCAGCGTCACCTATACGAGGACTTGCACGGCCACCACAGATCACAGAGGGCCTGAGACAGCTGACGCTAATTCTCCCATCCTCTGGCGAGAACTGTGCCCTCCAGAACCGAGGGCAGTGGGAGAGATGGCCATAACCAACAGAGGGATGCTCTGTGTCCTTACAAATGTTCACAGGTTTGGCCCTCCGTCTTCTGCAGCCTGAGGAGGAAAAGGATGTGAACAGCAGCAATCCCCTGCCTCCATCCCACTCCTGTCTCAAAATGCCATCCTGGAGCTCATGCTGCAGTACCTTAGCTTGCCTCAGTCCGTGAAGGTTGGACGGGGCACTGCAGCCCCGTGTAGCTGAGGTTGACTGGACACCTGTGTCCCAAACGGGCACTCAGACAGCTGGGCAGCTGCTGCACCTTGGCACAGCTCCCCGCACAAAGGGCAAGGCTGGCTGGTGCTTCAGCAAGGTGGCTGGGCCAGGCAAAAGGCACAGCAGGCAGTGCTCAGACCTCCTGAACAGCCCAGGGCACTCAGCAGGCTGTGGGAAACAAAAACCAGCAAAGCCCTGGAAGGTCATGTCACACCCCTTGCCCACACATCTACAGAAACACAGCTGGCAGGATTGTCCCCAGAGCTTGGTGAGAGCTGCTGATGGTGCACCTCCCCAAGCCACACGGATTAACTGATCACAGGGTGCTAAGGTTAGGAGCTGTGTTAGAAGGCTCCACAGGACAATAAGCCACCATCTCAAATAACAGTGTGGACCCTGAAAGTGTTGTCAGGCAATGGCAAAGCTGCTGCTGCAGCTTCTGGCAGATGCCCTCAGTCGTGCACCCTCACTTCAGTACATTCTGCATCTGCTTCCCACCCCAGAATCCCACTCCAATGCAATGTCAGACTGAGCTGACTGTGCCAAGGACCACAGACCCACCTGGGCAGAGCAGGAGCAGTGCTGTCCTGAGAATCCCCACAGCTTCTACTCCTCCTGACACCCACAGCAGCTCCTGACAGGCTGTCAGAGCAGCCCCACTAAGTGCCATGGATGCCTGTGGTTCCACCCTGCAGTGACCCTGATGGAAAACCACTGTGCCTCAGGGAGTTGGCAACCCACAGAACAATTACCCTGCACACACCATGATCCCTGCCCGCAGGATGACAGAGTCAGACAAAAAGCCACAACAGGGAAGCTGGGGGCAGATCCCACCGGGAACCTGCAAACTTGCCACCTGCAACTGCCACTGCTTCCCTTCATCTGGAAGGGCAGCAAGAAACTCTTATGTGAACATCCTTTCTGTTTGACAGCAGAAAGCACAAATAGACTTGGTTTTCTGCAAGAGAGTCCTTTAACAGCCTGAATAATCAAAATGGGGTAGGTCATTCCATAGGCAAGCACAGACCTGTATTAATGAACAAAATCAGTTCTCAACCTTAGAGCCACACAAACTAGTGAGATCAAAATAACGCTTTAAAACCAAATACCTACAAACTATTGAATGACATCATTCACTTCAGATACCAATTGCTATTTCACTCCTACACATTTCTACATGGTATAATGGAAATATTCCTGTAAAATCCTTTGCGAATCTTTAATGAAGACACTAAAAATATTACTTACAGTTTCGGTAGATGTGTATGGTCCCCATAAAACCTTTTCAGTTAACATCACAAAGGTAGTTTGAGTGCAGGAATCTGTATAAAACTGTCAGATTTCTCCCTGATGTGATTAAGCTTTCCTTTTAAATGTCTTGACTGTATGTGTGAAAGGGAGGAAAGAGCTGAAATTTTAGAACCACGAAAGGGTTTGGGCTGAACAGCACCTTAAAGCTCATCTTGTTCCATGGGCAGGGACCCCTCCCACTGTCCCAGGCTGCTCCAACCCCAGTGTCCAGCCTGGCCTTGGGCACTGCCAGGGATCCAGGGGCAGCCACAGCTGCTCTGGGCACCCTGTGCCAGCCCTGCCCACCCTGCCAGGGAACAATTCCCAATTCCCAAGATCCCATCCAGCCCTGCCCTCTGGCACTGGGAGCCATTCCCTGTGTGCTGTTCCTCCATGCCTTGGGAATTGTCTCTCTCTCCAGCTCTCCTGGAGTCCCTTTAGGTCTTGCAGGGGGCTCTGAGCTCTCCCTGGAGCTTCCTCTTGTCCACACTGGACATTCCCATCTCTCTCTCTCAATGCTTTTCCACGTCCAGGGTAAACAAGTCTCCTATTATTTTACACATTCTCTTGTACTGATCAGCACAAATAGTACATTCCAATTTATTCTTGATCAAAACTGCAAACTTATAACATGAGTATTGGTGAGTAATGGTCTAAAAAAAGACATTATTTTCTTCCAAAGATCAGCCAGACGCTGGAAAAATAGTTAAAATAGAAGCCTCCAAGACAGATGTCTCTAACTAGTTCTCTGTTTTTACCGAAAAAGATGCATCTCCTCAGACACAGAGAAGAGGTTCATGAAAAGCACAAAGTGTAAAGGCAAGAAGTAGCAGAAAAAGGCATTTTCCTGCCCTGCACACAGGGCATAGCATCAGCCCTAATTTCCCACCAGGTGCATTATGGCACTGTCACCACACATCTCAAGTCCGAGGGCTGCACAACAACTGGAGTGTTCTAATGACTAAAGGACAGCAGCACTGCTTCTTTTACTGTTAAAAAGAATTTGCTTTACTATTCTTGACCCAGGGAGTGGGAGCAGTAGGAACACTGCTGGATGGGAAAGCAGAGTGTGTGCGACCTTTTGTTGCATGATTATCTCCTGTTATTGCTGACATCATGACCTGCCAGCTCTCTCTAAATCCTATTTCCTACCCCATTTACATCTATAGTGTCATACTCTGGCTAAAAAAGCTGGAGGACTTTTCCCTTTTTTTCTTTTCACATCCTTTGCAAGGTCAGTCAGCAATTTCAGCAAAATAAACATAACAACGTGGGCTCAGTAAAATAAACATAACAATATGGGCTTTGTCTGAAGAACCCAGCAATTTAGGTATTTATGAAAAGCTCTCAAGAGTACAACAGTGTGACACTGGCCCGTTGGCAAGAGCAATGCTCAGTTTCTGGATGGGCGTTCTGAACTTGAGAGCTGAGATCCTACTCTCTGAGACCTGTTCTGCTGCAATCACTGCAGTTTGCTGGTGATGTGAAGGGAAAGCACCTCCTAAAGCAGCAGTAATAGGAACCTCATCCTCCTGCCATCACAGAAAATGAGTGATTTAGGAGGAGGCTAAATGTACCTTGTACACTGAAGTGCCTCCCACGATCCAAACCATGTCTACTTTACTTTTTAACTCTGGTGAATCCAAAAGAGCTAAAGCATCATCCAGACTTTTGGAAAGATAATGTGCTCCTTTCGGGGTTTCCCTAGAAAAAGCAAAGTTCTATTACTAAATAAAGAAAGGATCACCAATACAAGCTAGACACAAAATGTGCTTTGCTGAATTAACAAACAACTACATGTTTCACGTTAGTTAATTATTTTGAGGTGCCTGTAATTGCCAAATTATGTTAGAAGTCTCATCTCACTGTAGGATTGTTCAACAAATCACAGCTTAATCATAATTTAGGAAGCATTATAAATTAAAAATCAGGAATTTCACAGCACGTTTTTGAAAAAGTGTAACTGAGAAATTGACACATCAGTAAGATAAATACATAATCTATAAATTGAACATATATCATTAAATACAGAGATAGTCAAGAAATTGAATGTAGATTTTGACTCGCATTCCAGGATGTTAGTATTTCATTCAATACAACCAGCTGAAAAGCCACTATTCCCTGTCCACCCACATATTCTGCAAATCCACCACCATCCTCCAAAGCAATAAAACACTACAAGTGGACATTTGTATTTAAAAATATTTGTGTGACTGTGGGTGATGCATTCAAGAGAATTCTGAAAAAGGACAGTTCATCCACAAATCCCAACGAAAACAAACTTCAAAAAAATGGATTAAGGGCCACCAATCTAAGCAGGAACTAGAGAAACACAGTTAAACACATTAGTCAGAAGCACTATTGAAAATTGTCAAATGGTCTGTGAGTAGAGCTGGAAGTAGTACTCATGCTGCAAGGTAATGACAATTACCTTGTGAATGAATTGTTAAAAAAATTAAAAATTAAGAGTAAAGTAGTTATAACACTCAGAACCAACAGCAGAAAGGCTTTCTAGCCAGGTATCAGAAATGCTACATTTGGCACTACTGCGTGTTGTAGTGCTACAGACATTTTTTGGTGCAGGCTTTTATTTGTTTGACAGGGCTCTTATTTACCATACTTACTTGAGCTCCCTGCTGAGCACGATATTAATTCTGTCTTTTAAAGGACGGTTCTTCTCAGGGATGGAGAACCACGTTTTTTTACCCATTATCAGTGCATTCTGTTTACCTGAGCAGGAGAGAATTGATTTTAATTGTTTAGAGACACTGATGGACTTCCCCTGCCCTTCCAAGCCCCTCTCCAGCAGTCAGCAAAAGCACAAGCTCAGGCCCCAGCTCTCAAATGAGTCACACACAGATTTATAAACCCACAATAATGTCTAGGAGAAGAACCAGCCAAGTTAAATCTAAAGCTAAAGTGCTACAGGTGATCAGTCATACTCTAACATTCACACATAAATAAAATTTCTGACCAAACCCAAGCATTCATAACCTGATCACCTCTCCTATGTAAATCTAGGCAAAGGAATGTTTCTCTTTGTGAGGAAAAATCAGGAAAAACCATATTGCCAACATGGTCACTCTTTCCACGTAGTAGCCAGGCTGAGACACACCAGAGGAAATGCTGGCATCCCTGGTGTGAAGATTTATGGCAGCATAATCCATTAAAAAGTCTGGTTATGAAGCACTTTACCTGCCTAGCATCCAAGACCACAGCTTATCAAAAGATCTGCAGGCAGGATAGAGCAAAATGTTTCCTTGTAATTATATTCCAAACATCTTTTTTCTTGATCACAGGTTATTCGTGCCAGGTAAGATGCAACTTGCAGACATCTAAAAAGACTTACAACTGTCAGTTGTGTTCTGTCCTTTTTTTGTACATATAGGGCTGCAAGAGGCTGAACCAGGTCTCCAAAACATGTTTTATGTTTGAAACAGTTTACAACTGATTCAAAATGAGATTAGACATTCCTTGTGGATTACGGAACAGATATTCAAATCAGAAAGTTGAGCAAGTCACCTAATCAAAACAGACCTTCAAGGCAGAAAATGGAGTAAGGCACATAGTCAAATCACGGGAATATCAGGCTGACCAGAATGGAGGTTTTACCAAACGAGTTTAATAGCGTAAAAAAACCCCCAAACAAACCATGAAAAGGTGACCGTGTTGACCAACAACTACAGTATTTCTGCTCCATGCTACCAGCATGGTTTGGATTTCCTGGTGCATGGATTTCAGAAAACTCAGCAAAATTACTGTCACAAGGGTCAGAGGGGTGGATCGAATGGCCAAGGCTGAGCTACAGCAAACAAGTTAGATAAACTAACGCAGGTTGAAAAAAAACCCCAACACCTTTGTAATTAGGCAGCTTGTGAAAACCTTCCCATTTTAACTCGGAGTTTCGCGTAAAGGCCTGTTAGATAAACTTTAAATTAAGTTGTCTATTCTTCTGGTGAAAGAAAGCCTTGAAAATTGTTTCCTAAGAGATCGCCTGCATCTCCTCTGAAATATCTGATTCATCTGCTTTCCTCCTCTAACCCGAGCACAAAGGGCTGAAATGCTGGTGTGACTGGTGAGGGCAGTGTGCGGGCTGAGGCAGGGAAATGCAGAAATCCCCAATTTTGGGTGTCTGGTGCCACACGGCCCTCACGTTACCTTCCACGCGGGACGTGCTCGTCATTCTCTGGAAGTACTTGTACTCATTCCTGCCGGGGAAGCACCAACTGCGTTACAACGTGTCTTAAGAATAACTTATCTACTTTCTAATTTTTTTCTGCAAGTTCTCTAATTTCAACAAAAAAAACCCCAACCCACTCGTGATGGGAGCGTTGCCGGAGACCGGGGAGGGGCGGTTGGACGGAGCTGGACGGGTGCCATGGCCGAGGCGAAACCTTTGACCCCTGGCTGTGCTTACATGAGGGCTTAACCTGCGGCCACGGCATGAGAGAGAACCCACCCAAAAAACAACCCCACAGCTCCGCTCCCGCCACGCCGCCGCTTTCCCGCCTCACACAGCATCCCCCCCAAGCACTGCAGCTCCCAGCGTGCCCCGCGCCGCCCCGCCGTGCCAGCCAGCTGCCGCGCGGCGCGGGGCACGCTGGGAGCTGTAGTGCAGCCGGGCGGGGAGAGGAGGACGCGGCGGCGCCAGGCCGCAGTACCTGAGCGGCGGCCAGGGCAGCCGGCCGTCCTTGCCGATGCCCATGTTCTGGCTGACGGCCACGATGGAGTTGAGCGAGCGCACCATGGCCGCTCCGCTTTCCCCGCGCCGCGCCGGAGCCGTGCCGAGGCGGGTCGGGGCGGGCCGAGCGGGCGCATCCGGCGGGAGGCGGTGCCGCGGCGCGGGGCCCGGCCATGCCGCGGGGCCCGGCCATGCCGCGGGGCCGGCGGGGCGGCGGGGCCGGCCAGCAGCCGGTGCTCAGCAGGTTCTTCGGGCCGGCGGCGAGCGGCGGCGAGCGCGGCCCCCGGAACACGGTGCGCGGGGGGAGGCGGGGCGAGCAAGTCCCGCAGGCCCGGGATCTGTCCCGGTGTCCCTGTCCGGGACAGGGCCCCGGGCCCGGCTGTGTGGAACAGTGCTCTGGTACCCAGGTACTCGGGGAGCACCCTGGCAGGAAGATACGGAGCCGCTGGGCAGGATGCAGGGGAGGCCACAGAGATGAGTGGGCTCTGCAGCATCTCTGTGCTGGGCACAGCCTGCGGGAGCTGGGCTGGGCTGGAGGAGGGAAGGGGAGAGGGGATCCCATCCATCCATCCATCCATCCATCCAAACATCTCCAGGGCTGCCAGAGGATGGGGCCGGGCTCTGCTCAGTGCTGCCAGTGGCAGCAGGAGCAGCAATGGCCATCAGAGAAAGGGCAGGCAGTGCAGCCCAGCAGGAGGAAGAACTTGTGTGCACGGAGGGGCAGAGCCCTGGAACAGCTGCCCAGGGAGGGCTGGAGTGTCCCTGTGTGGAGCCATGGCAGCCCAGCTGGACACGTTCCTGTGCCACTGCTGCAGGGGAGCCTGCCTGGGCAGGGGCATGGAGCACAGCATCTCCACAGCTCCCTCTCAAACACAAATATCCTGCCATTCTGTGATATAGGATGTGCCTGTTCTGGAGGAGCTGGAGTTTGGCACAGGTTTGGTGAGCTGGGCAAGGCCAGCATGTTGGTCCATGTCACTGGGGCTTCACTCCAGTGTTGAACCACCTGTTCTGGTTTTGCAAAATGTGGGGTATTTTAAGATTATCATAAGTCAGGATATTCTCTGAGGTTTGAAGCCTGATCAGCAAGAAGTGAGGGCTGATCAATGGGACATGCAGCAGCTGCATCCCTTAGTCAAGGGTGCCCAAATTAGCAAGTTTTAAGGGTGTAAATCAGGACGTTGGTGTACGTCCATGCCATGTATGCCTTTCAGAGCTGTGCAGATGCTCAGGATCCGTTTGTCCTGCTCTGAGCCCCGTTGGTGGCAGTGCCCCAGCTCAGCCCGAGCCGGCCCAGGCACAGCCCCCGGGCAGGGCACAGCCCCCGGGCAGGGCAGAGCCCCGGGCAGGGCACAGCCCCCGGGCAGGGCACAGCCCCCGGGCAGGGCACAGCCCCCGGGCAGGGCACAGCCCCCGGGCAGGGCTCCCAGAGCTGCAGGGCAATCCCTGAGCGCTGAACACAGGGACCAGCTGTGCCTTTGTGCACACAGTGAAAATCATGGCAGGGAAAGGGCAGCGGGGTGTGCCGAGCACCCCGAGCACCCAGACCTGCCCAGCACTGGTGGGCACCCAGGGTCTCTCTCCAGGGTGTCACTGTGGCCCTGGGGCACACTGAGGAATGAATCCCATTTTTGGGCAGCTCTGGCAGGCACTGAGCTATGCTCCTGTCCCAGGTGCTGGAGCCCAAGTGACTGGAGCTCTGAGTGTGGTAGTGCAAGGCCAAAAGAGCCTGCAATGGTGCAGATCCTCCCTGTGCCACCGCTGGGAAAAAGTGGCTGTGTCTCATCAGAGTTCATTCTGAGTTTGTATTTACCAGTTCCCTGTAGTTACTGTTCCCAGCCCCTTTGGATCCTGGAAGGGCGTTTGCTTTTTCTGCCTGTGACTCAAGTCAGCTATTTTGATTGCCTTTGGTCCAAATGTGTTTTGAAAGGTGTGATTACAACTTTCTGCCGTTGTAGAAAATACTTCCTACTTAGTCTTAATTTGGTGGTATTTAACAGTGGTCTTGAAAACTGCTACTCATGTGGGCTGTGCTTATGTGGAGGTTTTGGGTTTGGTTGGAGAGGCTGGAGTTCCTGTTTGGTTTTAAGGAAATTGAAATTCCCTGGTAAAACCATCTGCGGTTCTGATATGAAATGTGGATGCAAACTGCTGAAAGCACCTGAAGCTGTGTGCTTCTGTGCAAACTGTTTATGTTTTGTTGGACTTACAATCTCCTCTTCATATCTAGTCAAGCTTCTTGCAGAAGATCAGTGATGAAAAAATGATGACTTTTCTGTTTACATAGTGTTCAAGCTGCGTGTTTCAAAAGACAGCTAAGGAGCAGGATGCTCCAAGCTCCTCCAACCTGGTCTTGAACAATACCAGGGCTGGGAGGTTGGATTATTTTGCATTAACTTCTTATGAAGTTGGTGGTTGCATTATTATGTTTCAGAGAACAGCAAACAGAAAAGGTAACTGAACTTATTGGTTTAATTTACGTTTCAGGGTTCTGAATTTGGCACCAAAAGGAGCACATCTGCTGAAAGCAATGAACCCTGTGAAAAGAAGGCCAAGGCACGACAGATCACTCTGGAAGAGATCTGTAACCCACCAAGGACTCATGAAAAAAGTGAGTTGACTGTTAGCAAACCTTCAAGCACTGGCAGCCAGTAAATAAGTTTTTCATTGTCAGCTTGCCTCAGAAATGTGTTGAGTTCCATCTGGCTTTGAACAGAGAATTTAATAAGTTAATGCTGCTGTAAAAACCAGTGGAGGATATAAAGTTCATTGAATTTCACTAGAAGGAATTAGCCTCTTAAGTTTCAAAGTGGGAATGGTACTCCATTTGTTGTTGTGATGCTTTGGAGTTTCACTAGGACACCCTCACGATATTGCCTGCTTAAAAAAATGTACTGAAAGAAAATCTGCTTGATTCCCAGTATTCTTAGCTAACTTTATGGCTGTGCAGTTGTCAGTCCAAAAAGTAATGATGCATCTCTTCCCACACAGAAAGAAGCACACAAATGAGGAATACTGGTTTTCCAGGGAAGTTAACCAAGCTGTTTAAGTGCATGATTCTGTCAGGCTGGCAGAAACACTGCAGTGGGAGAGGAGAGGGAACATAGGGAAGAGAGACATGGAGCAAAGTGGTTGTGTTCTGTGCTTACTGATGCTCTTCTAACATACATTCTCTTTTAGAAAATAAGTTGCTAACTTGTTTTTATTGTGAATTTTCACTGCAGAAGAACCTCAGAAGTGTGAAAAGCCCCGTGTCTGTTTGCAAACTCTGGACAGGCTGAGAGAATTCTGCAGTGATTCAAACCAGCAGTGTTCCAGAGCCCGGGAGGATGGCTTTCAGGAGAAGGAATCTCTGAGTTTGGAGAAATGTCCCACTGTTACTGGGAGGAGCTCAGAATTGAAAAATCCATCTTGGGACACTGGCCCAAAGGTCACACAGAAGGTATGCAGAGCTCTGGCCCAGTGCTGTGTGGAGATTGCTTGTTAGGAATTAAACCAGCAGGCTTTGGCACCAGGTTCCTTTTGTGCTGCTGAGCTCTGATGTGGGATGGTGCAGCAGAACCCCACAGACCTGTGTTTGTGTGCAGATGTTTCCCTGAAGCTCCTGCCATGGTGAGCAGGGTAGCTCTTCTGGCTCCTCAGTGATACCGTTGGACACCAGCCCTGTCAGTGTCCCTTGTGCCTGTGAGGGAAGCTGTAACACCCTAAAACACATGTTCAGAGTGCCAGTTTGCCCAGCTTGCTTTCAGTTCCACCAGTTTTGATGTGGACTCTCAAACTTCTAACAGGCTTGCTTTACAAAAATAGTGTGTAGGGTTGTCACTGAGATGTGGCTTAATCTAGTTCCTGGTAAATCTAGCTAGTAAAGGTATCACTGCTTTTTCATCTGCAGAAGATAGAAGTAGCTCACATGAAAAATTGTAATTGTGATTTGTATGGTGCAAGTCAAGGGCCTTGAGTGGGGTAATAGTATTTTGCTTCCCCTTTACTTATAGGGCCAGGTAACATTAGTTGGTTGGGGGGTTTGGGGGTCAGCCTGCTCATATTTTGGGTGTGTTCGGGTCCTAGAATGCATCTCATGGCTTGTTGTCTAGCTGCTCTTTGGTGGAGTTCTACACCTGGCTTTTTGAGGGAAGGAGCCTGTATGAAAAGCTGATTTTACCCTTCCCTATCTGAGGCCTGTCACCTTCTCCTGGGGGTGCCTGCTTTGTGTGAATGTGGGGCCCAGATGCTGGAGGGAGCTGCTTGTGGCAAGAGAATTCTGCTGTGGTAAGGCATGGGGGTTATGAAGATGTGGTCAGAAAGCTGATTCCAAGGCTGGCCTGCCTTCCTTGGAGAGGGTCCTTTTAGCTCTCTTTGTGTCTTACTTTTCACTTAGTAACCTTCCTCCAGCTGGTGCCTTCTGACCATCTCCACCAGTCAACTCTGGTGTTTGTTTTTTCTCCCTTTGCCTAGTTTCATGCCCTTATTTCATGTGCTTTGCCACGACAATTTCCTGTGAAACGAGACAAGGTCACCCTGTTTGCCTGGCACAGACCTTGGAGCAAAGGCTGTGGGCTGAGGGTTTTGCAGCACAGACATCTGAGCTCCTGAGGCCACCCAGGTTCTGGGTGCAGTGCAGCTTTATTTGACCTGGGCTGGGTTCTTTTAATAATGGTGTGCAGTTGTGGGGATTTTGCAGTTACAGCTAAGTCCTGTTTTTCCTCAGTTGTTCTCTGACTGCACTCTTTGTACATTACCATGACCCAAAGTATAAGATTTAAGCTATCTCTGTGTTTTGTTTTCTTTTTTTTCTGAATTACCATTGCTGCTTAACAGTCTGCTCACTTTGTTTCTTGTAATCTGAATGGGGCCCTTGGTAGAAATGGAAGTTTATAGGATTTATTTGCAGATACAGAATTTGCTGCACAACCCGATCAATTGTGTTTTCAATGGTCATATGCTTTAAAAACTTTTGGATGGTGTTGTCCTTGTATTTTTTTTAACCAATATTACCTGTACTTGACTTTGTAATATAAATGAGGAGAAACTGTGCTGTATGGGAAGCACTTTTCAGTGTTTTTCTCAGAACTTCTGAACCCATCACTCTGCTATCCATACAGAGCAACACAGAGTGGTAGAGCTGAAGCTGCTTGGCAAGAATAGGCTACATAATGTCATTGTAAATGGTAAACTGCAGACAGAGTGGGCTCAAAGCCTTGCACATTTAAGGTTTAGAAACTGGTGTAGATTTTCTGTGTTTAAGTTATTCTGAGAGGTTTGCTGATCTAGCAGAGGAAGTGCAGACTGGAGCAGAAGTACAGTTTTGGTGGCTGAGACAGGGAACTGAGACTCAGCTTGGTTTATTTTTTGATTTACTGTGGATTTTTGGAACATCATTAATGTCTTTGTGCTAGAGTTTCTCACCTGTAAACTGCAGCTGTAATTCACCCTTTTTTCAATATATGGCCAGTTTAGACGGCCCAGTCTTTGCAGCCTGCATTGTCTGTGCTGTGAGAGTTTATGATACAATAGGGTTCTGATTTCCCCTCAGCTGTCTGAGGACTAACTAACTTCGTCTTTCATAACTTTTTGATTCCTTTTCATGGCAGATATATTGTATTCTGTATATCCTGCTTCAGTAGCTGTGCTGCAGCTGGGGGCTCTTCAATGCAAGAACAATCTTTAGCTCTGCAGTCAGGGCAAACCAAGGAGGGGGCAGTTGATTTGCTTGATGATTCTTAATTACACTTTTCCATTTTTGTTTTCAGGAGGAGTTACAATGTAATCTCAGTCAGTTTTCTGCACCTCTTAAGTCCTATGAAAATTCTCAGAACTCTTCAGATATAAATCTTAATAAAAGAACCAGAAGCATTTACACTCCACTAGAGCTCCAATTCATAGAAATGAAGAGAAAGTACAAAGACGCTGTTTTGTGTGTGGAATGTGGATACAAATACCGGTTCTTTGGACAAGATGCAGAGGTAATTTTGGAAATTTTGGTAATTCTGGAAAGACACTTGCATTATGCTGGTGTCATCCTAGGTCTGTGGCCAGTTCTAGAAGGGAGACTTCTTTGGGGGCATAAGTTTTAAGGGGTGTTTCGTTTTGTTGCTTGAAATCAGGATGCAAAATCTCTGCTGAAATTCGAGACTAGCTGTTATGCAGATATTTTTTTGCCAAAATGTAATCACATGGTAGTGCTTGCAATCTTGTACTTTGAGAATTTAAGGTGAGTTCCTAGAATAACTTTTTGTCAGAGTTAAAGTTGAAAAAGTTTCAGAAGTGAGTTGTATATCTGGCTCAGAACTGTACTGTATATCTAACACAGAACTGTAATGTATGACATTAGGAATCTTTGAGATTGAAAGGCAGTGGGGCAAGTGGTGTTAGAAAAGGTGAATATGTCAGGTGTAGCCTGATGCAGAGAGCATTCTGAATGCAAGCCTGGATGTGGCACCTGCACATGACAGACCTACAGGAACTGGAAAGGACTATGTAGCAAACATAATTTTAAAGTGATGGTTCATAAATGTTTCATAATGCTTTTCCTTATGATCTGTCCTAAAGTCGTTCCTACCAACCTTTGTTTGGTGTTATTTCCACACCTGAGACCAGTGAGAAATGTTGCCTGGTTACTGGGAATTCATTTTCCCCATTATATTTGTGCTGTGTAATTTGTCTGCTCATTTGCTGGTGTACTTTGAGTCCAGAAATAGAAATATGCTGTTCAGATAGATGGGTCAGTGTTTGCCTGCAGGTCCTGCCTAACACCACATTCTCTGGTCAGTGAGGGGCAAAAAGACAATGCAAATCACACACGATAATGTCACATTTCAGTAAGTGTTGTTACTCTTTTTTATTAAGCATTTAGTTTCCACTGCTGTTCAATATTGATTTTTCAGTATTTTAGTTGATTGGCCAGGTTAATCCGATCTTTATGACCACAAACTAAATGCTTCCATTCCTGCTGCGTTTTCGGTGGCGTGAAAATCATTTGACCTTTTGCTGAGCCGTGTTTCAGACCCTGTGTGTGTGCAGTGTGGGTGGTTTACCTCACAGTGGTAAAGATCAAGGTGCAACCTTAAAACCTGACACCTGCAGCCTGTGATAGTGAATCCCCTGTTTATGGCAGTGCTGGGACAGGAAGGTGCAGGGGCCCCTCCAGGCTTTTCTCCTGGAATGTTTTTCCTCTGCCACCGAGCTTTTAATTGCAGCTGTGCATCACTGTCGTCATAGAGATAAGCTCCTTACCTTCTTAAATTACTCTGTGACCCGTTGGCTGGCTCCTGTTGCAGATTGCAGCCAAAGAGCTGAACATTTACTGTCACCTGGATCACAACTTCATGACTGCCAGCATCCCCAGCCACCGGCTCTTCGTCCACGTGCGCCGCCTCGTCGCCAAGGGACACAAGGTTACCCCTGACTCCTGCTAATTGAGTACACACCAGCTCTGGGAGAACTTGCACTGCTTGTACCACGGCTCAGAAGTGGGCAGCTCGTTATCACTGGTTCATGCAGTAGAAATGGCCAGCTTCCCTTTGTTTCAGCTCCTCGGTGCTGGGGGTGTCGTGAGCCATTAGCAGATTCAGAGAAGTGTCTTCATTTTTTCAGGAACAGTTCCAGAGCAACTGTTTTTGTCAGTGTTTCTGTATCAAGATTTTAATAAGCATTTAATAAGGAGCAATGTACATATGCTCTCTCTGTTTTATTATTCATCGTATCCTTGTTTTTCTTATCCCAGCCCCCTTTTTTTTTTTTTTCTCTGTTCCTTCCTGGTTTAGATCCCTGTAATTCTATGGCTTTCTGGTGATAACCTCTTTTTCTGCTTCCTTTTCTAAGAAAAGGGCTTGTTGATTGTAAACTGGATGCAAACAACCATTCTCTAATAAGCAGTGATGTCCAGCTAAATTGTTTCAAAATAGGATGAGAAGCACAGGTACAGAAGTTGAGAGGGCAGTCAGGAGTGGGGAAAGGGTCAGGATGAGCAGTGCCTTATAATCTCATTAGTGGGATTGATGTGAGAGCCCTTTCTGTTGATGATGTATTCCAGCTTGAATTATGCATTTGTTGTTTGCACATCTTGAAATATTACCAGGATATATAGAATAATTAAAATAATACTTTATTACCAGAGGTCTAACTTTGTTTCTTTGTTTGTCTGCCTGTAGGTTGGAGTAATAAAACAGATGGAAACTGCAGCACTGAAAGCTGCTGGAGAAAATAAAAGCTCTCTCTTCAGCCGTAAGCTGACTGCCCTCTACACTAAGTCTACACTTATTGGAGAAGATATCCTTTTCAAATAAAGTTGGTTTCAGACTAAGCTTTGGGAAGCCTTGATTCTAGTGTTATCAACAGGACAGAACATGAGTAGCTAGTGGCTGACATAAGAGTGGCAGCAGGAAAGAAAGTTCCTTTGATTTTGTTGTTGTGGTAAAACACCTTGCTGTCTTGACAAACAATTTAATCTCCTCAGGGCTGTAGGTTTGTTGTGTTTACTGTAGTTGCTTTCTGAAGTCATGGAGTGGACTTACCAAACCTGCAGTGTCCTCCAGGTCTTGCCTAGAAAATGTTAAAATGAGAGATAAACATCTTTTAACCAATGAATTTAATTTCTTTTCTTCCATTTTTTCTTTTCCTCTATCCTGTCTTACCTACCTCATGTTTTTAATTTAATTTCTCAAGCAAACTTAACTAGATACCAGGAGCTAAAAAGATTGTTAGATTAATGTCTGAGGGTACAAGACTCAGGTTTGCAAAGACCTGTGACCAGTCCACCCAAATCTGCTGCTATTTTTTTCAACATTTGTTACATGTGAACCCTTTGTTGAAGCTGGGTGATTCTGTAGATGTTGAAGAGGTAACAGCAGATGTCCCTGATAACTATCTCCTCTGCATCTGTGAAAATGGAGACAGCCTCAAAGACAGGAAGAAAGGTGACATTGTTACAGGCATTATGGTAAGTTAGTTTCTCAGGAGTCAGTATTTTAGGGTCTGCGTGGGGTTGTTTTGTTGTGGGTTTTGTTTTTTTTTTTTTTTTCTGGGGAGGTGGGTGGCTACCTTGTTAAATTCATGACTGTTCTGTCTTTCAGATTTTATTTTGCGGGGGAGTAGGAATTGATTTTTTTTTTTTTTTTGCGAAATAGAGGCACTTTAGGTAAGATATCTATATGTGAACTGTGATGACTTTATTTTTGAAAACTACAGAAAAGATATGGAGTTGATAGTTGAGCATTTATCATACTGGTTTTGCTGCTGTTTCACTTGAAAACATATTAGTATTTTAACCAAATACATTAGGGAAGTCATTAGTTCAGATGCTTTACAAATACCAACATTTGAACATTTTTAGGGACAATATTTTAAAGCTTGTGAGCACTTTTTTCCTCTACAAAATACCATTCTTTAGAGGAAGAGACTTAGGATTTTTTGCCACTTGCACCTCAGATTTATATTGTCGTTTATGGTGAAGATTAAACCCAGTCCTGTTTAACCAGCAAAACACAGTGATAAGTGAAGCCCAGTCAGCTGGTAATGAATTAATTTAAAAGTATCTTGATTATGTCTCTGTTTGAATGTCATACTGCTGCTGGGAGAGAACAACAAAAGCAAGTGTTCAAATTCCAGTTCAAATTACATGTGCATTTCATAGACTTCAGTTAATAGATTTGTCTGCCATTAAAAATTGAACAGTGATGGGCTGGTAACAACAAGATCACATTTACGTTTGTAAGGTATTGTTGCCACTTACCGAGGCAAAGTTGTGTTGGTGTTTTGAAGTTATTGTTGTGTCATGGGTTTGAAAAAAAGCACACTGAGGTTTTTTGACCTGCCACTTCCACTGTGTGTGAGGGTGCTGCATAATTCTACCCATAGATTTTCTTTCTGGTTAGCAGTTTGAGCCACTGAAGCAGCCCCTGAAAATGTGAATGTTGAGTGGATTTATGTGTATATATATATATTTTTTGGCAGGCAGTCCAGCCAACCACAGGAGAAGTAATTTTTGACAGTTTTCGGGACGGCGCTTCCCGCTCGGAGCTGGAGAGTCGGGTTCTGCGCCTGCAGCCAGTTGAAATAATTCTTCCATCCAGGCTGTCAGATCAATCTGAAAAGCTCATCCACAGTATAACCTCCATGAGGTGAGTTCTCTGGGGGGGTTTGTTGGCTGGGGTTCTCTTTCCCAGAGCCTCTGGTGGAGCTGAGCTCCAGGAGCAGGTATGGATGTGTAATTCTGTCCTGGCCCTTTCCACAGTGGCTGCAGTCTGCTGCTGGGCTCAGAACTTCCCAAATCTCACTGAGCTCTGGGGACTTGCTCCTGACTTGTACTTAGACTGAAGTTCATGGCTTCTGAAAGATTTGTGCACTTGTCATTGTCATGGTCCTGCCACTACACTCCTGATCTGCTGGAATAATTTCCAAGCTCATGCACTTAACTTTCGGATCTCAAAGAGGTGTTACATGGCTTTTTTTCCCTGTTTGTCATAGTTTTGAAGTCTCTAAAATTTAAACCATTTTTTATCAATGTAGATAGGTGTAGAAAACTTTGCAAGTGGTATTTCCTCCTCTTTGTCCTGTTACACCATCTTGGGTACAGACCTGGAAATATTGACTGATCACCTCTCTGCTTTGAGTTCTCCTGCCATATTTCAAGAGGAAATTTGTTAGCTGTTTCTATATCAGTTCTGCTGTGTAGTAAAGCCAGAGTAGGATATAATCTTTAGGGTAATAGATGAAGGATGAAGGAGTCTTCTGAACACAGGGGATGAAATCTTTCAGATGCTATTTTTTGGGGAAAAATTTCAGTTTCTCACTTTTTTCTTTTTAACCATGCAGTTTTGGGCTGTAGACAGTTAGTTTAGAGCTTGACATTTCAATTTTGAATGAAACAGTCATTCTGGAGCGAATTTGGGAGAGTGGTTGTTATTTTTTTTTCTCTTTTTCTTTGTGTTTTTTTGGTTGTGCCCAGTTGAGAATGTTAATGAGTGGCTTCTCGTTTTTATGAAGACAAAAAATGCTACCCATTAGCTTATTTTGTGAACAGGGATTAGTTCGTAGTTTTTTCATCTTTCTGGTAATTTGCGAGGCAGCTTTCCAGCCCAAATGACCTTAATTACATGATAGTGACAAAAATAGAACACATTATCGCAATAAACCTCAGTAGGCTTGTTTTAAAAACAATTCTTCATGGATTTTTTTTCTCTCGTACCAGAGATTAAACCACTAGAGGGCCCTGAAGTATTTCATAGTAATTTAAGTGATTTCAATATGCTGCTTTCTTGTGCTTTTAATTAGGTTTGTTTTTGTACGGTCTCTTTTGTACAGCAGTAATTTCATTGTAATGTTTGTTGAGATGCCTGTAGCATTCAGGTTGGGTTATTGGCCCAGTACCTGGTGATCTCATCCTTTACCAGCTCTTTTCTAAAACCTCTTGTTGAGAATCTTCCATGAGCTGTAAAAAGTTTAATTTCCATAATTTTTTTGAAGACCTTTCTACCTAAAACAATGGGAACAGTGTGGTTCAAGAAGGCTCTTCACATCTTTGTGTGTCAGGGATGCAGCAGAAAAACACTGGAATGATGAAAACAGGGTAAAGATGGGAGAGAAAAAATAGTCCCAGGAGACTAGAGCTTGGAGAAGAGAAGAGAAGAGAAGAGAAGAGAAGAGAAGAGAAGAGAAGAGAAGAGAAGAGAAGAGAAGAGAAGAGAAGAGAAGAGAAGAGAAGAGAAGAGAAGAGAAGAGAAGAGAAGAGATCTTTCTACTCCTCCCATGTAGTATAAGAATTGCAGCAGGGGTGATTTGGTGTTGGGTTTTGTGTACTAGAACTTGGCACTGAGTGAGCAAGGTGCTATGGCCAGCACAAAAAACTGTTCTTATGGTTACCAAAAGAATGAAATAAAGTGTTGAGCTAAGGTAAAGCAGTGCAGCTTTATGAGAGCAGCCCTGAGTTGGTTCAGTGCCCCATTACCCTGACAAGAGTTGAAAGTCTTTGTTCTTCCCTTCAATTTCTGTGACTTTTTATTCTTTACTATTCTAGGGCGGATTTAATGGCTAGAAAATACTATTCAAGCACACTGAGCTGGGGACAGTGAAGAGCCTTCCCTCAAAAGCAAAGCTTACATTAAAACTAGGTTACAGGAACTGGTTCAGCACAAACTGTTCTGGTGGGTACTGTTCCCAAACTGGTAATAACATCTGTTTGCAAGTGCTGACCTGCCTGAAGCAAAATCTTTTCATGGTTTTAATTTCCTTCTTCCTAGAAAACAAAGAAAAAGTCTTGCCTTCAGAAATTACCCATATTTTTTTCCCAAGAACAGTGTTTTGTACTCCAAGTTCCTTCCAGTCAAGGGTCAATACCCAGCCTCCTTTGCATGCTGGCTGCCTTAAAACCTGGCATGTATTGGTCTCCTGACCTGGTCTTTGAGGCTCCTTTGGGATATTTTTGCTCCTCTGATGTTGCCCCTTCCTTGTTTTGTTGAAAAATCCAGTGCATCTTTGCAGTGCTCAGTTCCTCTGTTTCCCATTTGCCTTTTTTTGGCAATGTTTCATTTTGTAGCACTCGGGGACACCCTGTGGAAACCCACTGACCACAGGTAACTCTTAACCCAAAGCCTTTCACCCAGGTCTGCACTGCTTGGTTTAGGCTGCAGGTAGTCTGCAGCTTGCTGCCCTGTGATGACTCCAAGGTTCTGGCTCAAGTTTCTGCTCTCTCCTGAGTTCTGCAGTAGGCTTGGAGTTGGTTCCCTGGAGTTCCCTTCTCTTTCAGACCCTCTGAGAATTAGACACATCATCCCTCTCCAGGCATGATGGAATCCCCCAAGTAGCTGATCCTCCATCATTATGTTCAACACAAGCCTTTTTAATTAATTTTAAATTTCAAGACCTCTGCAAATATAATTTTAAGCTCTTCCTGCTAAGTGCAGTGCTAATAGCCCTCTGGTTTAGCAGTGGCCTCTGCTTTTAACTGTATTGGGTGAGGTCTCTGCAGGTTTGTTCCTCTCCAATTTGTGTCATGGTCTTTTAGAGTGAGCTGTAGTGGATTTATTGCATTTGGTCAATGGTGCTGTTCAGTGCTAATTGCTCTCATGGACACAGTTATGGATTTATGTCATCAGTCAAGTAGAAACTCAGGTGGAATGAGCTCTGACTTGTAACTGTATGAAATGGTTTTAATTTTGTGGGTCTTTATATGTGGCTGCTGGTTACTCAGATCAGAGGATGTATTCATGTAGTTAATGTGGAGGAATTTTTTTTCTGTGACGGGCACATGCATTTATTTACATAGCTCAGCTCCTGAGGTTTGTGGGTGAGCAAGGACAGGAAGGGTTGTAGTGGCAACAACAACACCTCAAAGCGTTTCAGTGAGAGTTGCACATTACGTTGTGGAACAGAGGAGTGAGGAGTGTCTAAAGGGCTGGTGATCATAAAAAGCAGTGGTTTCATGGTTTGTATAGCTGGTGATGTTCCCACGGGTTTGTAAGTGAAAGGCAAGCTGTGACAAACATCTTGAGAATATTTTGTGTCAGTGGAAGCTACAAGCAGTTAAACTTGCAGCAGGGAAGAAAAAAGCAACTAAAGTACAGAGACAGCACGTGAGCTGTTTTCTGTAGATACAAACCCCAAATGCATCAGTGAGCAGATGTTTACTGACCAGAGGGGTGTTTTGCTGAGGATACCTTGCATGTGTTAACTTCTCAGGCATTCCTTCTTCCCCCATTTCCTGCCCTCCTTGTTAGAGCCAGGAGTTAGAAATTCAGCAGCTTTAGTCTAGGCAGTGATGTCAGTGAGATATCCTGGGAGAGAGGAAGACTGAGGCTGTCTGCCTGTTTGACATGCAGGTAGCAGAGATAAAGGAGTGTAATGCTCCTGTATTCGTGGTTCCCAGCACCTTCTGAGCTGGGGAAGAGAGAAAAGCCATGCATTTATTTATTTTTCATGAGCCCAGAATGTAATTGTTTTCTTAATTTTGGAGAGGATGAAACTGAAGTGGGTTTTTATGTGCCATCAATCTGCTGAACTGCAGAAAGGAACAGGATTTATCTTTCAGGCTGTCTTTAGCAGTTCAATTTTGTGCTTGACTGACAATGTTTGTCTCTTTTAACAGATGTTCTTTTCTATGTATGGCAGAGGTAAGAGGCTTTTGGTAAATTAGGCTCCTGAGGAGTGTGCCTTATTCACGGACTCTTCCTCTGGGAATTTGGAATAGTAAAAATGACTGTTAGATATTCAAAATTCACGTGAATATTTTCTGGGCCCTTAATAGAGAATTTGAAATCACTGCTGTAGAAATTAACTCTGTATTACTTAGCAGCACAGTATTCTTTAAAGCAAGAAGACTTTGTTTGAGATACTTGCTTTCAGCTTATGTGAAAGGCTTTCTGCAGAGGGAGATGTACTGAAGAACACTTTCTTGCAAATATATTTGAGTGTCTTCTGTTTTTTGCTGTGCCTGTCTGACTGGCTTCTGTCAGGTGGAAGTTACCTGTTTTCCCCTCCATCCCTACTACCTGTTTTACAGCTGTGCTCTTGCTTTCTGGAGTCTTTGCCACCTCCTCCTGTCGCTGCCCTTCTGTTTATGTGTCTTGGGTGTCCTTGTCCCCACTTACAGCCAGATTCCGGGCATTCCTGGCAGCCTGGAGCAGGACAGCAGGACAGCAGCCCCCTCTGCAGAGCTGTGGCTCAGGGGACTTTCAGGTGGAGAGAGAAGCAGCAGGTAGGACCTTGGGGATGGTACAAGTGACCCCCCTCCAGGCTGCTTTATCTCTCAGATGCCCTGGGTAGTGCAGGGCTATGGAGGGGAAGGAAAACTTCCCTGGACACCCACCTGCCATCTCACTGCATGCCTTCTATTGCTTTGTGGTTGTGCTTCTTCCTTTTTACTGAGCAGGTCTTGTCAGGAGAGCTCTGTGAACAGCAAGGTGGTGTTCATATAACCATGGGAGCCTTTGGGTTGGAAGGGACTTTTAGAGGTCACCTGGACCAGCCCCCCTGCTGCAGGTGGAGCAGGTGTGTCAGAGCCCTGTCCAGCCTGACCTGGAATGTCTCCAGGGATGGGGCACCCACCTCTTCCTGGGCAGCTGTGCCAGGGCCTCACCACCCTCATGGTAAAATAGCTTATAGCCAGCCTAAATCTACTCTCTTTTAGTTTAAAAACTAAACTAAACTTGCCACGTCTCAACAGACCCTACTAAAGATTCTGTCCCCATCTTCCTTGTAGGCTTCCTTGAAGAATTGAAAGGCCACCCTGAGCTCAGCCCAAAGCTTCTCCTGTGCAGGTGAACATTCCCAGCTGTGCCAGCCTTTCCTCCCAGCAGAGCTGCTCCATCCTCTGCTCATCCTGGAGCCGCCTCTGCCCTGGCTCCAGCACCCCCAGCTCCTCGCTGTGCTGGGACAGGGCTGGGGCAGCTCTGCAGGTGGGGTCTCACCTGGGGGGCAGAGGGGCAGAATCCCCCCTGCCCTGCTGCCCGGGCTGGGGCTCAGCCCAGCACAGGGCTTTGGGGTCCCAGCTCTGCCCCACAGCCCCCCAGGGCTGCTCCAGGGCTGCTCCATCTGCTCAGCCCCAGCCTGGATCCAGCCCTGAGCCGGGGGCAGCAGCAGCCCCTGGGCTGGTTAAACCTCCTGGGATCCCCAGGGGCCACCCCTGGCATGCCCAGCTCCCTCTGGATGCTATTCTGTCCCTCGGGGCTGTCCCTGCACCCTCAGCTCGGTGTCACCATCTGGGGCTGCCCTGGATGCTCTGTCTGTGTCACTGGTGCAGGAAATAAATTAAATATCACTGCTGACCCCTGAGGGACTCCCCTGTCACTGATGGCCACCACTGCCCTCTGGATGTGCACAACCAACTGGTCCCTGATTCCTGAAAGTCCATCCATCAAATCCATTCCTAGGGCAGTGCTGTGCTCACTATGAAAAAAAACCCAACCAAATTAAAAAAAAAACAACCAGAAAACAAAAAAAACCCCACCCATATTCATTTCAGAGAAGGTGAGCTAGGAAGAGAGGAAAAAAACCTTTAATTTAAGGGAAACTGTTGTGTAGCTGTCAAAAATCCTTGCCTAGAGTATTAATTGATTTGTTAAGGTGTTTGAATTGTCTGAAAAGAAAGCACATGAATATGCATCTTGAAGTGGAGAAGTTAAGCCTTACCATAAAGCATCCTGTGTATATTGCCAGTACATTGCACTTGATATTCCTCATGGCTTTGAGAAAAAAACAGCTTGGTTTGTTTCTGAAATGTAACCCTGGGGTTGGTGCCTTGGGTTGATCTAGATGAAAATAGATTTGCCTGTGTGACAAAGCAGTCTGGGTGTCAGAAATTACACGTGGCCCAACTTTTGGACCCAGCCAGAGTCAGAGCACAGACCTGACCTGGCACCAGAATCTGAATGCCAGTGCCCTTGGGCTGCCTAGGCAAAGAAATGCTTTCATAAATGTCATCATCAAGTGCACTTGTAATTAACTTCAATTAAGTTATAGTTTGGAATGCTTATTTTGGAATCTGCTGTTCAGTACTCAAAGCCATGATGTAATTTTGTGAGCCATGGCAGAGGGGAAACTCTCAATTAATCATCCTGTGGTGTATAATTAGCATACTATCAGATGTCATTAATTGCAGAATAGCAGGTTTGGTTTTTAATGTCCTGAGGAGTCCCAGAATGGAGTTACACCAGCAGCTTTGGAGTGCTACTGGTGGGTTAAGGAGTTGGCTGTGTTCCCACAGCTCCTTTTTATATGATCATTGCAAAAGTTTTTGTGGCGTCATAGAGAGCTGCAGCAGGAAACAGAAACCCACAAACACCAAGAAACCTAATTCTTTTAACATAATCCTTTTTTTGTTTGTTTGTTTGTTTGTTTTTTAAAGACAGAGAACTTGTCCTGAATGTGGCTTTGTTGAGAGTGGTATATTTGAGAGAGGACTCAGCAGGATCTGAAGTCCCTCTGCTGCAGCCCAGACACAGGAAGGGTTTCAAAAATATGAAGGAATTAATGTGTATTAATAGGGATGTGTTTTCAGATATTTCTGTCTCATCACTGGCTGTGAGCAGAGTCTAGGCCAGTACCCTTCATTTTAAGCTGGGTGAAAGGAATTCTTGGGATTCTTTGAGAGCATTCTTGATAGACAGATTATGCCAACAATTTCTTGTATTTTAAAAGACAGGTGCTGAACAAAAAGATGGCCATGTGTCTTGTGGACAAAAATCACTTATCTGACAAACTCAGTTTCACTTAGTAGTTTTATCCCTCTACTCCCTCTAATATTGTAACCATTTAACTGGTTTTAGTAGTTTCCTTAGGTCTTGAGTTATAAGTTGGAGTAAGCATCCATTGTCTGTAGAATTAAGGTACTATTTTATTTCTTATTTGAAAAACCACAGGAAGAGCAAAGACAAAACTCTGCCACCTCTGTTTTCAGCTCACTTCTCCAGAGATGATGTGCAGCCTTGTGAAACTTAAAACTATGTTTTGAGCTGAACCATTGCCAGCCCCCAAAATACAAACATGAGGTAAATTGAATTTCAATTTAGATTTTTTTTTGTTTTTTCTTCCTTAAAAGCATACTATTTGGCTCAAGCTGCCTTCACTTTCTTCCTCGAAATGTCTCTTTTTTTCCCCATTTGTAAAATATTTCAAGTGGCTTTTTGCAGTTGGCTCCTTAATGGCAAATCCTTGGAAAGAAAGAATACATAGTGCACAGCATCTGTTAAGTTAGATGCTAAATTAACCCCTGGGAAGAAGAGCTGCCTTGCTTTTTGTCTTGTATTAGCTTTTCACAGAACAGAAAATCAAGGTAAATAACAATTTCTGGTGAAAACATCCCACTTTGAATTACAGGGATGTGGCATAGGAGGAAAATATTTTATATAGGGGTGTAATTGTTAACACTCTAGTTGTATTTATTGTGTTAGAGATGAGACTGTATTTAAGCATCTTTGTATATCTCACAGGAAAGCCTGGAATGATCTGTTGAAAAATTAACGGGTTCAATTCATCACATTTAATGGCTTCTTAAATCTGTATCATCTTATCAAAGGAGACATTAATTACAAGTGTAATTGACCAGCCAGATGTATCCCGTTTTCTGTCCAGCAGCCTCTGCTAAAACCATTACAAAACACACAAAGCTCTTTATCTGAGGGAGATGAGATGTTCCCCGTGCCAAGTTCTGCTTCAGCAGTGGGGTTTCAGTGGGGTGAGCAGATCTTCCTGCATGGGCAGAGGGTTTTCTTTCTCTGCCCCTTGGTTTTACGGTGTTGGTTCCCATCTTGGACAGGGCTGTCCCCAGGTGCCAGGAGGGCTCTGGACCTGTCCCCCATTCCAGTTTCCCAGCTGTGAGGTGTTTGGGAGCTGCAGAGCTCCCAAAATAAGGAATCTCTATGCCAAAACCACACTTCTCATTCTGCGAGGCAAGTCATGACCAAACTCAGCAGCTTCTTCCTCCTTCCAGAAACCAGAGCCTGGCCTGGCGATTGGCACAGAGCTCTCAGGGTTTGAAGCCCTATTTTAACATTTGCCTACCATTTGCAGGGCTTGAAATTATTTTTTATTATTAGATGTATGAGAACCACATTTGTGTTTGATGTAGAATTATTAAAAATAGCATGCCATTAATGCACATGACCAACACCCTGAAGCCTGTTCTGGTTTTTGCACGGAGAATGAAAGCAGTATTAATTGCCATGTTAACACATGTCACAATAAAGGTTCCTGCTCTTTCCTGTCTTCTCTTGCTTTCATTCAGATTGCTTCCTAATTGCTCACGTCAGACTTGGATTTATTGTTATACTCAGCTCCCTATTCACGTCTTAAAAGTTTAGTTCCAAGTGCTGCCATGGTTTGACAGCACTGAAGGAGAATAACTCCAGTAACAGCAGTGCAGGAAGGAGTGGGGTTAGAGCAGAACTTTGCCTATTGTGTTTATATTTGAAGGTGGTGTCTCACTGGGTGTCTTTGTGAGCTTGGAATTGGGAGTCTTTTTATTTTAATCATAGCTGGAGAGCTCAGATGGAGACATTTCCGGAGGAAAATCAGGGGTAATAGAATTTTCCAGCCTCATCCGGCTGTGAGGTCATTAGGGACAATGCACTGGAGCATCACACTGCTGGATCTTTCTTGGAAAAGTGTAAAAAGGCTTTGCAAGGCCCAGGCCATGTGCAAAGACAAATTTGGATTGGTTATTGAAATGTCTTCAGAACAGAGGGTCTGATTTTTAGGATGGAGCTGTTTAATACTTGGGCTTTTTTATGGTCTCTGATGACGTCTGTCATTGCAGACGCTGACGTCTGGAGGATCCTGTCGTGGCTTTAAAATTTTTATTTCTATGGAGTAGAGGGCACTTGAATGTGCCAGCGTCCCAAATGCTGAGCCTCCAAATCGAGGAGAAGAAAGGGAACTCTGAAGCAGTTACATAATCCATCAGATCCTTTCAGCTGGAGTTGGTTCAAGTGGTTCTGTCAGGGGCAGTGAGAGGAGAATGAAATGTGAGCAGCAAGTTACACCTGCCAAAATATGGAAAAAAAAAGAGACCTTGTGCCACAGTCTCAGCAGAAGAATGTGGTTGGATATTTGGCTGCAGGTGGAGTTTGCCCATAGGTGAGGGGAGGACATACCTCTTACCCTGTGGGTGGGTGAAGTCCTCCACAGGAAGAGATGTGAAGGGAATTCCTGCAGGGAAAACATGCTGGTTTTGTGCTGAGAGCACAGGCCAGGCATCAGACCCATCCCAGAGCTCTCAGTGGGCTGTGTCAGCAGTGCATGAAATGCTGTGTACTCTCCTGTGTGGCTCTGCAGGAGCACTGGCTGTTCAGCTGCTGGATCCCTGGGCACTGAGAGTTTGAGACTTTCTGTGCTGACAGGCACTGACCTCCAAGAGAACCCTGCTTTTGACCTGAGGCTCTGCAGGCTTCCAGAACTGAGTGATAGAACTGGGATCATGGGTGTATAATTTAAATAGAAGTGTGTAATACCTCATGGTAGAAAACTTAGAGCTTAAGGGTTTAGAATGTAGTAATATAAATATACAGCAAAATGGAGGTTTTAGGGCAGAGGTTTGTCCTTCTTCACCTTCTTCATGGGTTTGGGTGATCTTGTGTGATTGGGTAGAGAAGTCCCACAGGTGGTTGGTTATTGGGTTAAAAGTAAAAATAATTTAGGTGTCATATCCTAATTAACAGTTTGCCCTTAAAAGGCCTTGCAGAAAAAGAAATACAGCTCCATTTTAGCTTGTTAGCATGAAGTGCTGTAGAACTCACAGTTTGTGAGGCTGTAACATAGATAAGAATTAATAAACATCTGAGTCCAAACAAAAAATACAAGAAACACCATCTTGCTCATTTAATCTCGACCCTGGAAAAAAGAAAATAAGACTCAACATGCAGCTAGTCCCTCTGTTCTTGTTCTTATTTGTGCAATTGGTCTACAGCTGGTTTATAGCACACCTGATAAACAGTTTCTTAGAATAAATTTTTTTTTTCTCAAAATCTAGGGAAAACTGTGCTGGGATGAGCTCTCTGGAGCTCAGGTGTTGCACGTTTTGTCCACTCTGGGAAAATGGTCAAGGAAAGGAAGCCCCCAGCTTCACTGCATCACCTGTTAGAGTCCTTAATTGTTGTTGTGGGAGACAATGGAGCTTCTGGCTGCTTGGTTTTGTCCGTGCACCTCTCACCAGCATCTGCCCCAGGCTTTCCTGAATGGGAGAAGATGCCCTCTTCACTTTCTCCATGCCAAATTAATTCAATTTCCTTAGTCGGTCCTCATTTGACATATGCTGTAGCCCCCTAATAAAGGAATGCAATCACCGTGCTGTTTTTCTTTTCCTCTGCAGCCTGAGTGAATGTATTTTCCACCTTGTTTTTTTTAATGATGCAAAAATACCTGGATAAAATGATCGAAATTTTGGATTTTTTTCTTCTTTTTATTATAACTTCTTAGAATAAACAAAGAATTAAAGAACAATTGCAGGTCTTCTGCCTGGATGCCATGTGCAATAACCTACTGTAGCATGGCTTGAAAACACAGTAATGTGCATACTTTCCTTTTGTGTTTAAATTAAACTGAAGTACTATGGGCTAATTTTGATTTTGTTTTTTCAGATTAAGTCAGGCTGTAATCTCACATGATGCCTGAGTATTTGTCAACAGGATTCAGCAGGGTGGATTTTTACCTTTAGTTGTTTTGTTTGGTTTTTGTGGTTTTTGTTTGTTTGTGGGCTGCTTTTGAGGGTTTTGTCTCTTTTTGTGGCCTCTCAGCTCTTCCATCCCTATGGCAGAGCACAGCCATCTGCTCCCTCACCTTGCCCCTCCTCCAGGCCATCCCCTCTTGAGTGTGCACCAGAATCCCCAGAATTTAGATCATTTCAGTGCAGTGATGGGTAGCTCCAGGTGTGGCTTGCTGCTTGCAGAGGCAGTGTGCTTTCCCAGGGAGGTCTGTGCTGGACGCTCCTTGCTGGTTTCCACAACAATTCTTAAGCTGATTAAAGAGCAGGAATTCTGTTCCTGGCAGGTGGAGTAGGGGTAGCAGTGTGGGAGGTTGGCTCAGACGGATTTGAAGCAGAGGCATGGATGGACCCTGTCTGTCACCATCTCAGTTATTTCTTATATGATCTTTGGGATTGATGTTTCATGAGCTGGTGGTGACTTCCATTCAACATGTTGTTAGTCTGTGCTTGTAGAGTGTCTTTTTACCAGTTACCTGGGCAAATCTGATTCCTACTTCAGCAGTAATCCTTAGAATAGGATCCCAGGATATTTGGGGTTGGAAGGGACCGATTTCAGGTTATTTCCAGAAGTATGTTGTGTTGCAGCTGTCTGCTTTTAATTTCGAATTAAACAACCTCACCAAGGAAACGCTTTTGTTTTTTGGGCAAAGCAAAGTGTGTTTTGCATGTGTCTGTGTATGACCCACATAATTTCCAATGTTTTGAGGGCCTGTGCTATTTCAAATATGTTGAAATTAAAATGCCTTGGAGATTCTGGTGCTCCTACAGAGCGTAAGGGAAGAGGGGATAATTAAAATAATTGGGAAATATCATTAATCCTGGCTTTGTTCAAGCTGAATTTAGACTGTTACCTCTGCTGCTAGAGAAGGTATCTGCCTTCTCTAAAAACACCTTTGAATAAGATGTTTTCTACTGACTGTTTCCTCCATCAGCTTGATGCCAGAGAGGGGTTGTGATGGGGAGTGCTGATGACAGTAGGCAGAGATTTGACAGAAACACAATGGTTAGGACTTCACTGAGAGATCTGGTAGGTGGGAAGCCTTTGCAGAAATATTACAGGAGAGACAGAGAAAAGTGCTTTGTTCTCACAAGTTTTTGCTGTTAAAAATGAGAACATTTCATGTTCCTGTCAGCTGGGACAAGTATGATCAGACAGCACGTGTCCTCGTGGAACAAAGAGCTGTGCACTCACTTTGGGAGGCTGTGTGAGACACTGATGGGGCTGTGGGGTTCTCAAGAGGCAGCAGAAATGCTGCTCTTTAGAACAAGGTGATAGACCAAACTTTTGTATTAGAGTCTCAAAACTAATTCCTTCAAGGCTATTCTGTCATCTTTTCCTTTGCAGTGCCTGTCCAGAACTTTTTGGTTTCTTTTAGTCATGCTCTTCTTATTATTTAATTTATTGTTACACTTTTTAAGCACTTCACAATTGTTTTCTTTTTTCTGAAACGGTGCAAGGTAAAGTGGTAATAATCTTGAGTTATAGGATGTGTAATACAGAACTCAAACTTTTTTATCTGCCAGCCTATTGTCTGGTGGTGTAGACTTGCTTTCAGAAGGCCCCTTTTGGTAAAAAGCCTTCTAAAAGGCTTGGTAATTCAAAAAGAAGCTAAAATAGTATTAAGTGGTGTCCCGAATGAGTGTGCTTGAGCTCACTTAAAAAATCACCAGCAAGGGTATGAGCAAAAGGCAGATTTAATATTAAACTACAAAGCACAACAGCAGAGGCAATGTGAAGAGTAGAGGATCAGAGAGGGGTTCTGTGGTAGTCAGTAGGTGCAGTGATGTGAACACACAGAGCTGCAGCTGCAAAGCCGTTGAGACCAGACACAGTAGTAAGAGCCAGTGTTGAATTAAAGGAGTAATTACTCCCTTTTTATAGTTTGCTTGTCCAGCTGTACATTGTTGTATGAAGTTTAAGACCCACACTGAAAGTAAATACAGAAAATGACCCTCTCTGATGGGAAAGAACACAGATAATTAACATTTTATTTACTTGGCAAAAACTCGGGTGACAAAGGGATATAAAATGGTCCATCCTTGAGGACAGAAAGGGAGTTTGGGATTTGGAAGTGATCCCAAAACCACAATTAGGGTTCGTGTTTCATGGCCTGTCAGCGAGGTACAAGAAGGAGAGATGGGGAGGAGCCTTCCACACTGTCTTCAGGATATACAGCATAAATGTAGAGTTTCATTCCTTTGTCACCAGTGCATTTTTCATCTTTGTTGTGGAGATCCAGATAAGTAGAAATACTTGTATTTACCTATAGGGATAATGCCAGGATGTCATGAGCAAGTGATTGGCTGTGTGCCCTCACTCCTTCCTCACTCCCACTTCCGTTCACAAGCAGCTCTTTGTCCATCATGGGGTGTAATAGAAAGCATTATTTCATCAGTGTGCATGTAGGATGGGAGATACCAGGCAGGTTTTCCTGTCCTTTGTTCTGTGCTGTTCTTGCTGCCTTTGTTTGTGGTTGGTTTTTGTTGCTGTTTGATTTTTTTTTTTTGTTATGGTTGGATTGTCTTTGGTTTGGTTTGGTATGATTTTGTTTAATTTGTTTGGAGCCCTGCAAGGAGGGAGATGTTGGCTGTTTGGCATATTCCTGACAGCAGGAGCTGCTGATTTTGGGGACACACCTGTGCAGCTGGCTTACCAGGCTAGCTGTGGCACATCTCTGTCAGGTGCAGGTGGAGGGGAGCAGTGTGACAGTCACAGGGCAGCTTGGTCCAGGCTTCAGGGTGAGCTGCATCCTCCCAGCATCCTGTACAGAAACAGAGGAAGGTAAATTCTGCTGGAGGCGTGGGCAGGGCGCTGTGCAGGCTCTGCAGAGTGGTGTGACCTGAGACCTGCACAGGGCACTGCAGTGAGCAGTGCTGGTCACTGGGTGCGAGCTGCAGTAAACTCTGATGGAATGGAAAGAGCTTCTGCATCAGAGCTTCGGGCTTTGTGTATCCTCCACGTGTTTATTCACAGCCAGCCGCGATGGAGAAAATGGGTGCCCCGTTTTGGGTCAGGTTTCCTTAGGCTCTTTGTGCCACCTCAGCCTCACACCGTGTGTGAGTGGGCTGGAGCTGTCCTCTCTGGGACTGCCCCCGGGAGTGGTACTGGAGCAGAGAGTGCTCCCAGGGCAGTGCTGAGCTCTGGAGATGTGCAGAGCACTCACCTCATTTCACAGGGAGCCCTGCTGCCAGCCTGAGAGCTGCTCTCCAGCCTGTTTGGTGCCGTTCCATGAGAGCACTTCCCTGTGAATCATGCTCTGCACAGCAGCTCTGAGGACGTGTGGAGCTGTGAAATAACCTCCCTGAGATCAAGCAGGTACAGGATCTGCGTCTTCTCTGTCCACAGAATCAGCTCCTCTGCAATTGAGGGAAATTAAATTGACGTTGGTGGGATTGTCTTATTTCAGTGTTGACTATTGCTCATCCTGGCTATTCCTGGGTGCTAATAATAAATAATTTCCTAGTAGTTCTTGATCCTTTGTACTTTCCAAGACATGAGTGCAATGTGTCTCATCCCGTTCTTCAGACATTCTTCTTCTGCTTCTCCATCTTCTCATCCCAGATTTCAGACAGGTGGAAGAAGCCTGAAGAACATTTCTATTTGTGGGTGCAGAAGCTGCTGCAATACAAGTATGCTTGTGTTTTGTCCTGGGCTACCTAGTTCTGCCCTCACAGAAGGGATGCAGTGTCATGCAGAGCCCTCTGCTTTTCTCTAGCCTCCTTACTCCATTTCTTTTGCAGCTCCTGCCTCTCAGTTCCTAAAGTTAAAAGAGTGTTGTCTTAGAATTCCATGGTTCCAGGCTCCAGGCTTGTCAGTGTGGTTGGAGTTCGTTTCAGATGTAGTTCTTCCTGAGAAAATCGGAAACTGTGTTGAGAAATGTTGGTGGTTTGGATGGAAGGAGGCAAGCAAGGAGTTTTCCTCAGCTTTTACTGTGTGTGTGTGTGTATATATTTGTATGTGTACATGCATGTGAGTAAGCAGGTACACGTATATGTGTATATAAGTGTGTCAGAGTTGCTTCTGGGCTTTTCAGCAGCTTCTGGCATTCAGGAGGGGTTTGGGATGGGGAGTTTTGGGAGCTGGAGGTCCTGTGGGATAACAGATGTTAGTGTTGTGCAGAACATGCTGGTAACATCCGTGTGGTGATTTTGGTTTTCACGGACAGCAGCAATTCGTGTCAGATGTTCAGAGGTGGCTGTGCTGCTGTTTCCTTGCAATCTCCATCTCTGGTATCTGAAATCTCAGAGCAAAGTACTTGACTCTGACAGCAGAAAGAGCTGTGCTTCTAAAAATGTGTGTGCTCAGTGCCAAAAGAACAACTGCTAGGAAATGTCCCCGAGGCTTTGCCAGAGAGGCTGCTGCAGCTCCCTGCCAAGGCTCCCCAGAGAAGGCAGGGTGGTTGTTCTCCATCCCCACAGACACAGACCTGGGCCCCCTGGGCTCGGCAGAGGTGGCAAGGAAAGGAAATGCAGCTGCTGCCCAGCTGGTGAGGGAGGGTGGCTGAAAGGACTCAGGCGTTCAGGTTGCCCTGCCCTGCTGGGCACTGCTGGCGTTTTTTCCTTGCAGTGGCAGGCTGGTCATCCTAGCAGCATAAACCGTGAGAAATGCAGAGAAAAGAGCAGTTTGAATGAATTGTACAGGAAAAATTAAATACATCATTTGTGCTTTACAGATCTGGGCTTAGCATCAGAAGTAAAAACTTCATACGAAGTTTTAGGAGCTGACACCTTCCCAAATTCTGCATCATTGGCGTCCTTGTTGTGATACAGGGCTGTTCAGAAAAATTTTGGTCCATGCACCCCTGCACTTAAATGTACTAAAGCAGAATGGGCATGGTAGGATAGTAGTTGAAAGGTAAAATTCTGCAGCTACTTGCTTTCCTTAGGAGGACTTGCTGAGCTTTAAGAGAACTCAGTTTGGACGTGTCTATTTTGCAGTAAGCCTTTATTCACTTTATACCTGTTTAATTGTGAGTTGTGGAGCAGCAATGAAGTGATTCCTGCTTCATTCAGCAAACTACAGTTAGCTCTTCTGCTTGAAGCAAACTCATTCTTAATAAAAGATCTTATTATTTTTTAGATATCTTGAGTCAGTTTCTTTAAATTAGTTTTATTTATGTTGTTTCCTTTTAGCTTCTAGCACTTTTATAAATGTATTCCTTAAGAGACTTTTCCATCAAACTGAGAGCTCTCTTTTAAATATTTTTCCTACAGCACTTGTTAGGCAATGAATTTTAAGTGGATGCATTGAACTGTCAGATAGACAGAGGAATTAAACGCAGCAGTGTTGATCCTTTTTCACTTTGCCAGCAGGGAGGCAGATAAATCAGTCCCAGCAGTAGCAGAGTCACAGGGCAGTGCAGGTTAGGATGCACGTGTTACATTTTTACGTGATTACATTATTGCATTATTGCAGCCCGCGTGGGTTGTAGGATCCCATCCTTGAAATCAGATCCCATTCCCGATCCTTGGCTGTGGGAGGTGGTCGTGTCCTTGGGCAGCTTTTGTGATTTATCCTGAGAGGAGAGGCACCAAAGGCCGGGTGTGGGAGGAGCAGGATGCTCTGGGGGGCACTGGGGGCTCGTCCCTGCATCCCCTGGTCACTCAGTGTCCAGCCCAGGGGCTGCAGCAGGGCTTGAGGGGTTGAGTGGATGTCTGATTGTAAATGTGGTGTCTGCACCACCTCATCAGTGCCTTGACTTCATTTCCTTCTGCCTTCACTCAGAGTCAGGATTAAAAACATGAAGGAGATGAATTTTCTCATTGGGCTTGGTTGTTTATTAAATCTTATCTAAAGTACAGAGAGTTCTGCAGCACTCCCAGCTACCAGCTAAAAGTGAGCAAAATGGAGCTGAATTTTAGTTAGTAACAAGGTGTTTAAAAGCCAAACAGTCCAATAAAGAACTAACACATGTATTATTGATACTTTTGACCCAATAACCAAACTCCTGTGACCCCCAGTGCAGCACTGACTGTCCAACCAAAAACCGCCTGAAATCATGGAGGAGAAGGAAGAAGAAGACAGAAAGAGGCAATGGCCAAAATCCTCCATCTTGTCCCATACCTATTACCATATTCTAAAATCCCAAATTCCAAACCCTTCACCGTGTGCAATCACACACTTCTATTTAACTACACACCAATAATTTTAACTCCATCACCCAAATTTGGAATCCTTCTCCAAGGCCTCAGGTCCAAAGCAGTGTTCTCCTGGGGGTCAGTGCCAGAAAGCACAGAAAGCCCAAAACTCCCAGGTTTGTGGGATCCAAAATCTGATGAGCTCAGGGACTGAGAGCACGGCTTGTTTTCAAGAGGAAGAGTTGAACTGCAGCTCATTTGGAGCTTCTGACAGGACTGATGTTTACAAAAGCTGATGGCGAGTTGACTTCTGATTTAAATAGGCATTGGTGGCTGCAGAGATAAAATAAGCATTGACATATCCTCCTGCCTATAATCAGGAAAATGGCCTTTGGTGATCAGCTTACTGCACAAAGGACATATATAAAAACCTGCAGCAAACTTTGTTTTCATACATATTGAAAAAAATTTAGGTTGTTTTGCACATTGAATCTCTAACTTTCCTTTTTTTTTACTTTATCTAAAATATCAAGTGCATACTGTCAGTCAGAATGTCATATATATTTCATATTGCTTTATCTAGAGTACGAATATTACAATATGTGAAGATCTTTGCAGGTCATGGAGTTAATAATTTTAAATGTTTCCTATTCATAGAGTTGAGAAACAAAAACACTGTCAGAAGTCACTCAACATGTGCTGATTGTAACTATCACGTTCCAGAGTTTATGCTCTGGAATACATTTGGTTATAAAAGGGAAGAAAATCACAAATAGATTAAAGAAAACGACACCACTTAATGTTTAAACATTAGAAAACAAACAGGTGTGGCACGAACCATCCAGTGAAATAAAACCCCAAGCCTTCCTTTTTGACTTCTGTTCTACAAATGAGCTCTGCAGACTTTGTTAAGCCTTGCTTTTCTGCAGTCATTGCCATGAAAGCATAAAGAGGTGGAAATGAAAAATAAAATCTTTGTTTAAAAGTACTTCTCCACATCCCTACTCACATGTGGTGAGCAGAAAGGCCCTTCTGTGTTTTCAGGCTGGCTCAAAGGTGCTGTGCTGATCTCCAGGTGTCATCCATCACCTCAGGAAAAAGATAAATCCACCAAAAGGGGTGGATGTGCTGCAGCACAGGGCTGGTGGGGGTGGAAGCAAGGGGAAAAAGGCAAGGAACAAAACAGCTGGCTGGGGTTGGTATTTTCCTTTGCTTGAAGAACGTTTGCTCATTCTGGGAAGGGTTGGGGAGAGGGGAGTTCAGAGAGTGTAAAGGCTGAAAACTTGATTTGATCAGTCAGTTCAAACAAAGGGGAAGGATCATGTGCTGGGACAGGTCTGGTTACTTGGACATCTGCTGTGGAAATCAAGTCTCATTTTTAAGAGCTGGGCCTCAGGGATGTATTGATCCTTTCAGGTGGGAGTATGTGGAATATAAGGCAGAAAATCTGTTTTTACCTGTCAAGCTGAAAAACCCTGCTAAAAGGCAGTTGATTAGCTTCCATGCTATAATACCTACACATCCCTTTCACTGGCATAATTCCAGTATTCTCCAAGCACTTGGTTAATTCACATCCCATGGGGGAGTGGGAGTGGGTGAAAACCCAGAGGCCAGGTGGGTTTTGTGTGTGTCTTCTCACTGGAGCTTTCTCCTGGGCTGGCTCAGTGCTCACTGTGTCACTGTGCTCTTCTCTGTGGTTTTTAACCAGCATATCTCTCCAGTGCTTACCAGTTGTGCAAATTGCAATGACAAGGCAGCATCCAATCTTAATTTCAGCAACCAGTTAGGAAAAAAAGCCAGTGTGGAAATGCTGCATCTTGTAAAGTTTGCTGGTGCTGTTAAACTGGGAGGAACTGCTGATGTGCTGGCAGGAGTGGGTTATCAGTAATAACATCTTGGCTACCTAGACTGAAATAACACTAAAAGAAATCCAGCCTTTTAGTTCTACAGCATGGAACAAAATCTTCCAAGGCAAAAGATAATTAAATATGGCTGTAGGATAGGATAATAGCTTAAGTGTTTGATCATCAGAAGTCTTTAAGAAGAGATAAGTGCAATGATTGGTGAAGATACGTTTGTATCTACCTTGCTGGACCACCTCTTGCAGTCTCTCTTTTGACTGTGCTTGCTGCTGCTTGAGTTTGCTTTATTTACACTTTCGGAGAGGTTAAAATAAACATTTAAAAAATACAGCACACTTGGAAATGTTTTCAGCCTACTTTAATAGCTCATCTCTTCATTCTTTACCTATTCAGCTCCTAACAAAGCAAAGACAGAAGAAGGTGCACCTCTGTAACCTCCTTCAGTGGTTTTCATGAAAGGTGTGTGAAATCCTCAAAGTCAAATATTTTTTTCTTTGCAGGTTACAGGATGACAGAATTAGGATAGAAAGGATGGAAAACCTCAATTTTGAATACAGCCATGCTTTCCAGAAGGTTACTGACTTCTATGCAAAGGAGGTGCCTGGTACTGCAGGTATGTTCATTCAGATTTTTATGCAAAAGAAGTGCCTGACATTACAGGGCTTTCATTCCAAATATCTTTGAAGCATGCATCCTATTAGCCTTTACATTCGTGCAGGCTTTTGGCCACCTTTGCTTAATTTTCTGCACAGTGGGATCTTGTGTTGAGCTTGGAGGAGCAGGAGCATTATTTAAATAGAAATGAACACATTTCTGTGTAACGGGCTAACATTACTTTTTTTTCCATAGCTTGAAGGTGTGTGTTTAGACAGATTTAAATTTAAACGTACATAACAGCTGAAGAGGATTCAACATCTGAAATGTTTCTCGAGTTCACAGAATGCCAGGATATTTGTGTTTGAGAGGGAGCTGTGGAGATGCTGTGCTCCATGCCCCTGCCCAGGCAGGCTCCCCTGCAGCAGTGGCACAGGAACGTGTCCAGCTGGGCTGCCATGGCTCCACACAGGGACACTCCAGCCCTCCCTGGGCAGCTGTTCCAGGGCTCTGCCCCTCCGTGCACACAAGTTCTTCCTCCTGCTGGGCTGCACTGCCTGCCCTTTCTCTGATGGCCATTGCTGCTCCTGCTGCCACTGGCAGCACTGAGCAGAGCCCGGCCCCATCCTCTGGCAGCCCTGGAGATGTTTGGATGGATGGATGGATGGATGGATGGATGGATGGATGGATGGATGGATGGATGGATGGATGGATGGATGGTTGGATGGATGGATGGGATCCTCTCTCCCCTTCCCTCCTCCAGACTAAACAGGCTCAGTTCCCAGTCTGTCTTTATAAGAGATGCTCCAGCCTCTTAACCGTCTTTATGGCTTTCGCTGGACCCTCTACAGAAACTCCTTGTCTTTCCTGAACTCTGGACACAGCATTCCAGACGTGGCCTCACCTGGGCAGCGCAGAGGGGCAGGGTCCCCTCCTTGACCTGTTGGCCATACTCTTCCTGATGCACTCCAGGATCCCACTGGCCCTCCTGGCCCTCAGGACATTCTGTCAGCTCATGGTCAATTTGTCATCCACCAGCACCCCTAGGTCCTTCTCCCCAGAGCTCGTGTCTTGTACATCAGTCCCAATCTGTTCTGGTACTTGGGGTTATTCCTCCCCAGGTGCAGTTGCCCTTGTTGAGCCTCCTCGGGTTTCTCCCTGCCTAGCTGTCTCAAGCACAGTTTCCCCGTGGTGGAACGAGCACAGTTTTCCCTGCTGGCCACTCCTGATGACATTTCTTCCTGCACGCTTGGTGATGACCCCCAGAGCCCCCTGTCCCATCACCTTTCCCAGGGGTGCAGGTGACTGGCTGGGAGTTTCCTGGGCCCTCCTTCTTGCCCCAGGAGTAACATTGTTGTTCCTCAGTGCTAAAATTCTTTTGGGTGTTATCTGGCGGGACAACAGCTTTAAAGACGTCTCTGAAAAAAACTGAACTACGTGGGTTTTTAAAAATACCAATTTATGCTGTGGTATCGTGGAGTGAGTTTTCCTGTTGTTGCAGCTGGAACAGGCACTGCAGTAAAGCACTGTGCACAAAAATGAAGATGTCAGAATTCCATTCTCAGTTTGTATATTTAGAAGTTTGTTATGCCAACAGTTAGTCATTTTCTGTGAAGAAAAACCCATGGAGTCAAATGTTTTCTGTTTCATAATGTGTTTACACTGTTGTAATGTTCTGCATTATTTGGAACCGTAAGTGTTATTTTGGAGCCTTGCTTTATGTTGATTTATAGATGTCATAAAACACTATACATGCATTACAGATTTCTATTAGAATAAACTGAAAAGCAGATTATGCTTCTTCTACAACACCTTACTAGAAGCCAGTAAGTTAACCAGAAAATACTCATTTAACAAGAAAAAATTTTTTTTCAGGTTCTCAAAACCTATCTGTAATACTAAGCTTGGATAAGCCTGTTATTTGCTCTCTGGCAGCAGTAATTGCATATCTCAAAGAATTTAATTTGGAAAAGATGCTTTACAATCCAAGGTAAGTTGCCTTATATAAATTTCCAATTCAAAGCACCACTTCTCTCAAGTTTTAGCAGACACTGTCCCTGATTGTAATGAAAAACCTGCTAGTGATAAACATAGTCTTTGTAAAAATTACACGTTACATTTGATTTCCTAATCAGAACTGAAGGAATCAAGTGGTTTCTTTGAGTGGTGTTTCAGGAAAACCTTTATTGGGTGTGTTGGTTTAGACCTTACTGTCAGTGATGTGGATGAGTGTGTACTGCTGCCAGGTGTTACTGAAAACAAACAAGGTGCAAGAACTGGTGGGTACAAGGGAGAAAATTTCGAAGTCTGTTTGTAATTGTAAAATTTGTAAAGTTTGTAAGGTTGATGTTTGTCACATCTCAACCTCAGTTCTACTGTGTAACCAAAATGTAGAACTTTTCTGGGCAACTTTAAAAAAAAAAAATTGCTGTTGCAACTTAGCTTTGCAGATGTTGTTGTGGTTTTCAGCAGTGTGTAAATAATGTTTTCTTTCCATAGCTCTGGAGGCAGGTGTAAACTTAGGTGTGTTGTAATGTTCAGGCAGTATTCAGCAGGTCTGTTTGAGCTGTTGAATCCAGTTATCCGTTTTAAAGAACCCTGTTTAACAGATCCTGGCTCTGTGGAGGATCCCTTGGCTGGGCTCAGTGGTACGTAGGAGTGGGGAGAAGGATCAAAGGCTGTTGCTGGAGCACCACCTCTTGTGCAAAGTGACTGCAAAACCACACAAACGTGGATGTAACCTTGTCACCTCTCAAGCAACCCAACGCTTGGGTTTATTAGGTGTGCTGGGATGAGTACTCAAGGTTTGTGACAGGAGAAATCAAATTAAAATGGGAAGATGTGGCTGCTAAAGCTTCTCTTTCCCTGTCTTGCATGAGCATAAAACATTGCTGCCCTACCTGGCTTAGCTTTGAAAATATGGTTGAGGCTTATTAAATGAAACAGCTTTATGTGTTGTGGGTTCTCTGCAAAATATTCTCCCGGCTGTCTCAGTATTCCTCTGTCCCATAAGTATGCAGGACTTAACAAAGCCAGTCTAGCTGCTGACTGGAAACTTAGAAATGTCATGTCATTTGTGGGTCATTCACATGTTGTGTGGGATTCTGAGAGTTTGAGGCTAGTTTGGAGGGGCTCCCTACATTAGCCATTTAGATTACCAGCTGCATTTAAAACATCAACTGCAGGTGCCAGCTTTAAACACTGCTGAAACACTTGTCCAGGTGTCCACCAAAATATCTGGAAATTGTACATGTGTTCTGAATTTTGGGGTGGACTGCTTTCCTTACGTTGCCCTCCTCTCCAAGTTGTATTGGAATGTTAACAAAAGGTTTGATGTGCTGATAGACTTTATGGGGAAGAAATTCCTGTGGTATCTTCCCTGCTGATCCAACAAGGGGTGTGCTGATCTGTGGTGTTCCTGCACTGTGGTGTGCCTTCTTGTCTTCTTTGCCTTTTTTTTTTTCTTCTTAAATAATTGGGGTTTTTTTAATATGCTGGCATAGGTGGAGAAATCTTGTAGAACTTCTGAGGAAGAAAATGAATTCCAAGGAAATGCCATTTTGTGGTCAGCTCGTGGGTCACTGCTGTCACGGTGCCCTGTGTGCAATCACACAGGAGGTGAATGTTCTTTCATCTGGAGAAAATGTGAAATCCATCTTTTATGAAGAAGTAATTCAGTAGCAGAGGACAAATATAATTATGTGGAGGCTTATGTAGCAGCAGCCAGTCACATTTGTAACAGCTGCATCCTAAAATCAAGTACATTATAGACTGGGAAGGAAAAGCGCTAAATCTTAGCACTGACATTTGCTGCTGAAGGTTGCTCTAATGGATTTCTAGGGAATGTATGAGCATCTGAGGGAAAAGGCAAAGAAACACTTAATACCTTGGTGATGTTCTGTGAAGAAACAAAATAACATTTTTTGGGGTAACTTTGTGGTCAGGAGCTTGGATTCTGCTGTGTTTGTTTCTGAAGCCTTTATGCTCTAACTGCCCAGTACTGAGTTCCACTTGCTGCTTGTAGTGTGTCATGGGGACCAACAAACTGGGCCAAATACTCAGGCAAAATCAACTGCACTATTTTTCCTAATGCCAGTGAAATGCTGTCTAAATACTGAACAGTGAAAAACTTGTAATGAAATTATGTCAGGCTCGTGAATGTCCTGAATTAGGAGGCAACAACAAGAGAAATAACTTCCATTGCAGTGTCAAGCAGCTTAAAATTCCTAGAAGAATTCGGGTCAGTGAGCCCATACGGATGAGTCAGAGAGCATGAAGTGGGAGCTGTGAGGTAGTTTTCAGTTTGTTAATGTGTCACAGGTCTGGATGAAGAAGACCTGTTTGATAGGAAGGACGACAGAAAAATTCATTACACCTCTCTACCTTCTTTGGACAAACACTCTTCTCCCAGCTGAAAAAAAAATCCGTTTCAGTTTAGTAGGAAAAGTCATGGAATATATGTCAAAGAATCCTCATTGGTGGGGGAAAGCAGGTTTTGCTGAAATATTTCTATGAAACTTTTAAATCTACTTTGGAAAGTCTAAAAACAGCAAAACATCACAAAGAAATAGGGATTTTTACCACGGCAGGTCCCCAAGCTGTGGCTAGGCTGCTTTAAAGTTCCAGCAGCAAGTAAAAATAGATTTAATAATGAAGTTTTTGTTAATCAGTGTGTTCTGATATCTTTACATATGGAGAGACCTTTATTAAATTTACTGATAAATTTAATAAATATTTATTGTCAAGAAGTTGGTACACACCTAGGAGACGTTTTCAAGTACATTGGAGTACCCAACTGTGTTCGAAAAAATCATTTGCATAGCAGTTGTTGAGGAAATGTGTCTTGGTGTACTTCCAGTTTACCTCTGTGTTTTCCAGCCTGTTGGATGTGGAGGAGGGAGGCTTTGTAGTTTGTGGGTTTTGAACACTGATGGGAGAACTTCAAGCGATTCAGGAAATAATACACAAAACAAAAATGGATTCAGATCAAAAGTTCTAGCCCTGTGAAAATATTCACTAACGAGTTTAAACCTGGTGAATTAAATATGAAACATTCTTGGGCATGGCATCCTTTTTTACACAGATTGTGGTAAATGTTTTTGGTATGGAACCTAAAAAAAGCCCTAGTGCTTCTGAAAAAAGGAGAAACTTGTTTTTACTTCCTAATGCTTTTCGGGATTCCTGCATTTCTTGTCTGTGTAATTTCATTTTGTGGTTTATTCAGCCCCAGAGATCTCAAAGACATAGACTCTAGAGCTCTGTAAAAGGTAATTGAGCAAAGAAAATCTGTTGCTTTCAGGGTGCCTTGCAGCTTCACTCAGAAACATTAGAGACTTGGAAAATTAAAGTAGTTGAAAATTCCTGATCTAAATAACATGCATTCACTTAGGCTGAGATAACCGAGTATGAAATTATATGTATTATCTCCCGTGGAGAAAATAATGAGCACAGCATTAAAACCACCGTTCACTGCAGGCTTCTCGAGAGGCACAGTGACAGAATCCCAGCCTGGTTTGGATCAGAAGTGACTTTCAGGTTTGTCCCACCCCATGCCATGGGCAGGGACACCTTCCCAGTGTCCAGCCTGGCCTTGGGCATTCCAGGGATCCAGGGGCAGCCACAGCAAATCTGGGAATTCCAGCCCAGCCCATGCCCACCCTGCCAGGGAACAATTCCTTCATAAAAACAAATCTCTCCTGCCTTTGTTTAAAGCTTGTCCTAGCTGCCTGTGTAGAAAGTTGCTCTCACGGTTTTTTATGAACCCCCTTAAGCAGTGGAAAAATGACACAGATGATCCATTTTCTGCAGGAACACATAATAACTGAAGTCTGGGGATATGCTGTGCTGCCCTAGAGCAGAGCAGTAACCTTTCCATACTCATCATCGTGTGGCCCTTCCCTGAAAAAGTAATTTGATGGGCAGGAACCTCATTCTCATGAGCAGTCCCTGTAAGACTCCTAAAGCTCCCTGCAAGCTTCTGTGTGTTTACTCTTTTCCTTTCTCTGAGCCCAGGGATGACTTGACCCTGCCTGGCCACTCTCCTGTGTTCTGGGCTTGCCAGCTCTTTCCATGACTGGCCTTTTGTGCTGCCCGAGTGCCAGGGTGTGCTTTGAAGCTGGGGTCACAGTGTCACCTGCAGGAGGAGGTTTGTCCCTGTGATGCCGTCAGAATGGTTTTGGAAAGGTGGCTGCCAGCAGTGCAGGGAGGGCTGCTGGCCCTGCATTAGCATTTCACACAAGGGCCGTGCTGAGACCTGTGCTGCAGAGCCAGCCCTGGCTTAATAGTTACCCCCAACCTTCTTCTGCCATTCGGTCTCTAAATACCTGATAAAGATTGAGGGTTTTTTTTTTTTTTCACTTTTTTATCGAGTTCTGATCCCAAGCTGAAGGCAGATGAGTGGGTGGAAGCAAAACATGTTCTGTGCTGTGACATGTGGAATTGTTGGTTGGGCATATCCTGCAGTTGATCTTGGCTGTTACTCATGTGCTCCAAACTCTCAATTACCACGTTTAATAGCAGGGTGAAGTAACTCAGATAAAGAAAACGCCTGGGTAATGTAAGACACACGTAATTTATGCTGTGAAAACAACTTGAGCTTGTCTGATGTGAAAGAACTGTAAATACACTGTGAAAGGAGAGTAAATCCAGTGTGCAGTGGAGCAGAGTGAGTTGTTTCCAGACCCTCCTGTGAGCAGAGCGTGTCCTGTGCTGGGTGCACCAGAACCAGAGAAATCCACAATCCGGGAGCTCTGATGGGGCAGGGAGACCCAGGAGCATCCTCTTGGCTTGGGAGGGGAGATGGAAGGGCTTGGTTCTCAGCCAGCTGGGTTTAACAGACCAGAGCACTGAAAACTGGGAAACTGCAGTCGGTCCTGGGTGCAGAAAGGGGCTTTTGGAACAGCAGATGGGATCTGTTGTCCCATGCAGGGAGTGGGAGCCAAGCAGAAATCATTCCTAATTAATTTTCGTCAGCATCAGCAGTTGTGACTGGAGATAATAAAAGAGAAGTATTGTTTTGTTGCTTACAATATTGTGCAATTTGGAAAGTGTTGCTGGTTTTGCCGCCAGTGTTTTCTTTTGCTGGTCAACTTCCTTGGTTTCTGAAATAGCCCACAAAGCAGAATAATTATGACTATGGGCACAGTTCTGAGTCAGCTGTACTTCCAAGCTGTCATTAAACTTCTTCAGGGCCCTCAGTTGAATCTGCTTCTTTTACAATTCTGTGGAAAATACTTCTAATTTGACCCATTATTTAGGAAAAAAATTGGTAGCAGGCCCAAGCACCTGCATACAAGATAAATATATAAGATTAGTCTCTGAATATTTCATATTTCTGAAAGGTTTGGTGCTGTTCTTGTTTTTAGTGTAGCAGCAATGCAGCTGTGTGTGCCTAGCAGGAAAAGGTTGAGCATCCAAGTACTCTTCCAGAGGGTTTAAAATTGAGTGCACTGAAAAACTTCTTGTAAAAAGTCAAGAAAACTATTTTAATTCTTGCCCTGCAAGTGGTTCTGCTTAGTCTAAGACAGAACAGGACAAAGAATGTCCCAGATTCTGAGCAAGGGGCAGTCAGCAGGATGATTAACCCAGACAATCATGACTTGATTTGTCAGAAGCATTTAGTGAGGGTATTGCACTTCACAGGCCTGACTACTCCGGGTGTGTCTCAGACTGAAAGGATTTTCACATCTGGTATGATTGCACACCTAATGCCATTATTTTATTAATGGGGTTCTAAAGCAGCACAACCTTTGTGTTGGTCTCATCCACCTCTATTAAGGGGTATCAAAAAGTAATTTTGGTCATGGTTATTTCATATTAAAACAAAATAAAATAGTTTCACTCGCCCCTATTTCTGTTTTCCTACATAATTGACCTTGCAGGTTGTTTCAATTTGTAGTAGTAATAAAAAGTAATATGTATTTTGATACGATGTTTTCATGATGAGTTGTGTTAAAAATCTGTTCCATTCTTGAAGCATTAATTGTTAGTCGTATCTTTGCTAAATTGTAAATTAGTAAATAAATTAGCCATTAATTAATAAATTAACCATTTAGTGGAAAAGGGTTAGATAACAGGAGGGCTGGATTTTGTTCTGAGCTTTATCAGTCACTGTAGGAAATAGGGAAGTGAGTCTGAAATTTTACTTTTCCAAGCAGAAAGTTAAAAGAAGTTATTACTATTCAGTTCTTTCATTTATTTGACGAGATTTTAATTTCTCACTCGACTTTTAAAAATTTACTTGCATAACTGTTGAATTCTCCAGTGTGAGAAACCTGACAGTGTCTCAGTGTTCTGCCCATGCCAAATTTAAGATATAACATCTGAAATTCCTCTCCCCAGCAATTTCAAACGGTTGTCCAGTGAAAATGAACATATGACAATTAATGGGACAACAATGAAAAATCTTGAAATTTTACAGAATCAGGTAAGGACAAATGTGATTTTTTTTTAATAAATGCTGATATTTTCACAGCTGTTTGACCTACTTTTCCCAATGAGGTTTATCAAATTTGCAAATCTGACCCATAAGTCTTAAATTATTTTAAATGAGATCAGACTGGAGGGAGATAACATTTTCAGAATCATAAGTAAAGTTAATCTGTATGAGTTTTTAGTATGAGTTAGGAACCTTGCTGCACTTTGATTAACAAAGAACTTTCCTAAGTTTAATTTCTTCAGCACCTGCAGTTGAGTGATGTCTGCAGTAGGGTTTGTTTTTGTGTTTCTGCTCAGAGCTTTATGCACAAGCTTATTTTAACTTTAATTTGTCCTTGTCATTTTCTAAAAAAACCATTTTCTAGCTAAAGGAAAAATAAACTTAGGTATCCTACGACTCCTGGAGGTTCTTCATGTAAGGCATTGTTGGTGAACAAAGTCGATAATGAATGTACAGTTGCCATATCTTAAAGCCCAAACACAATGTTTTCAATAATGTGAACATCCTCCCACTGCAAAGCCGACTGCTCAGTTGTAAATAATCGAGTGATTTTCATTATTTCAGACTGACATGAAAACAAAAGGAAGCCTGCTCTGGGTCTTGGATCATACCAAGACTCCCTTTGGACGTCGCAGACTGAAGAAATGGGTAACCCAGCCCCTGCTGAAGATCAGGTGAGCTGGGTCCTTGTCCTGGGCTAAACCTCTGCTTTCTGGCTCTGATACTGAGTATGCCCCCATGAATTTCTTTGTCCAGAAGGCCTGGGACCCACAGCAGAGTTGGCACAGCAAATGACACAGTAGGAGTGGTGGGTGCTTATTTAGGTTTGAAGGAGTTAAGCCACTCTTTTGGACACAGAGAAATAGTGGTGGGTTTGGACCACGTTAGAAATTGCTTTGCAGAAATCGAATTCTGTATCCTTTTTCGAACAGTCAATGAGGATGACCTGGGATTGGAGGTTGTTTTGTTCCTAAACTTGCTAATTAGTGTTGGATGTCTTCCTTGCTTCACAAGTATTTACATCTCTAATGTGTTTAATTTCTTCTGAAGTAGCTGTGGATGCTTTTGTTATCCCTGTACACAGTGTATTGATCAGGAGAGAGTTCCTTTTTGTTAATCCTGAAATGTGATGATTATTTGGCCACTCCTGTATTTTGACCTGTGCTTGATTATCAGTGCTTTAGAAATGCTGTGTTTTGTAGCAGTATTATTCTGATTTTCACTTGTCTCAGTTTTGAAATGGACTCCATCTTTTCTGATTCCTCTTTGCAGACTCGGTTTGAGTGTTGTGCTTGAATGTGTAGTAAATAGAAGTGTTGAGTCCATGGGCTGCATTTGCCTACATTTTGAGATTTTGAATCCATTCATCTGAACATGTGTTTCCTGAGCATTTTCGGTGTAGAGTTCATTGAAGTTGTCACTTTCTTCCCTTCAGTTGTAGCACACAGACGATCTTTTGACTTGCTTGTCCACAGTATTTTTCCCCTCTGTTTTACATTTGAAAATACAGTAAGCAGTTTTAATGTTTATTATTTTTAAATAGTGAGATATACCAGTGTTTTAGCATCTTGCTGTTGCTGGTAACTTACAACTTTTCTGCAGAACCTTTTTTTTTTCCTTGATCAATCTAGTATGTTAAAGCACTGTACTTCTGCAGCATCCCTGCTTAATTTTCATATTAGCCTTTTCCTAATGAGTTAATTTCATTGGCCCATTTTTTATTTTTTATTTTTTAAAATTCTTCTGATCATAGTTTTCGTGTACCTCCCCCACTTCCAAAGGCTTTTGATGTAACCATCCTGAACAGCCCGGAGTGAATCAGGGCTCTGTGGCCTGGGAAGCTTTTGGGTGGAGTCTCGGGGCCACTGTGCAGGGGTAGGTGTAAATAAATGAGTTTATTTTCGCTGCCTGCCCTCGGGGCCAGCGGGTTTGTGTGTGCAGCTGTCAGCGGAGGGAGCCAGAGCACTGAGGATGGCCCCGGGCAGGACCTGGCTCCTCCCGGGGATGCTGCAGCAGCTCGGACACTGAGCTCCCTCCCAGCACAGCAGGCAGAAACTGCTTGCCCAGCGCTCCATCCCTCTTGTCAACCAGTACATTCAGTTTAAATTGTCCCTTGTCTCAGTGCAGAACCGGCTTTACAGCTTGGTAGTTTTGTTTCCTCTGTTTCCCTCTGCTCCTTCCTGCTTCTAGAGAGGGATGCTTGTCATTTTCGGGCACTGTGGCTGGGGGTGATGGTGCTCCTCAGTACTTCTTGGAGCTAAAAAAGCTGTTTTGCTCTATGTACTTCTTCCTTTCTGACTCTCAAGTTGTAATTTTACATAGTGCATCAGGCATTTGGCAATATTGTTCTCAGTAATACACACAAATGCACTCAGAGACCCTCCTGTAATTGTAATACACCTGTGCCTCCTGGAGTGACATTCTCAGAGGAAGTAAGGCTTCTGCACTGCATCTTTTCCAGTCAGTGAGTAGGTGTATCAAGAAGTGAGAGGGTGTAATTACTGCTTTATGCCTTAGAGTTGAAAATCACTTGGGATGATGACTAAATTTCCTGTGAAGAAACCATGCATTAGGTTGAATAAAGATGGAATGTGTACAGACTCATTTGGGCAAACTTGAAGATACTCTTTGAAATCATCAGTGGTGCAATACATGTAGAGACAAGATGTGTACATTTGGGAAAAAAGGAAATGGCAAAAAAAAAGTTTAACCAAGAGGGGTTTAATGTCCTCACTTACTCACCTGGGTATACAAAGATAATGAGGTAAGTGTATCAGTCACCAACAACTGGAGCTTTTTAGGAGGACTAAGGAAGCTTGTTTTTCTGCAGAAGTTAGGTATTTGTGGGTTGTAGAAGTGTTATCTTGCCTCTGAAATCCAAGTTCCATCGAGTACCTTTCTCACCTGGTGTCTGTAAGTGGAGTGGAAGAAAAGGAGAAAAGGCCTGGAGAGTTCCGGGTGAGTTTCTGCAGAGTTCTGGGTGGCCTGCTGTCCCCACTTGGCAAGAGGGCTCCGGCAGGAGAGGCAGCAGGGCAGCCAAAAAGCTCAGGACAGCTCTCAGCGTCCAGTGTTCCAGCACAGCATGACCTTTGTCACAAAAATAGTTTCTTTCCTAATGGGGAATAGGTCTCAGAACCCGTGAGGCTGATGTCAAAGTCACAGCTTTGTTGATAGCTTCATGAGGAGGAGAAAGATAAGGTTGCCACAGGCCTGGCTGAGCAAACCTGGCTCTGGTTTTAATCTCTTGTTTTGTTGTATATTTTGGATGTTGTCCTGTTTAGGCACTGCCCTGCACATGACCAATGTGAAACGTCACCTCTGCAGAATGTGTCCTGTCTTTATTTTCCCTACTATCAGTATTATCCATAGTTACCCACTGCCTCCTTCCTTCCCTTCCCAGGGGTCAGGAGTGCTGATCACCCATCTGCAGCACAAACAGACAGATAAATACTGCATCCATCCCTGGCTGGGTATTAATTTGTGTCTGAGCCTTGCTCAGCTGTTGATTCTCTCACAATTCCTATGAAATCTGTTTTCTGTATCTGTCCAACACACAACCTTGTCAAGGTTGGTTAGAGTTGAACAAGGACTTCAAAACTGGCAAAGGCAGATGAGTAGAGCAGCAGAATTAGCTATAGGTTAATTATTTGCCCAGTAGATGAGTCTGTGAAGCTCATAAAGCTGTGACAGGTGTTTAAAGCACAACTTCAGGATGATGCACCACGCAGAGCACTTGATAGCCAGTGCAGGGGAATATCTGCAGATTCCATTCCTGCAGAAAGCACTGCTTAGGGGAGGTGATTCCCCCAGCCTCCCTCTCTGCTCCTGCACAGCTGGGATGTCTTTTTACAGGATATGTGATTCCTGGGGCCAGAGCCAGGGGGGAGGCAGACACCTTGCTGTGGGACTGGCAGAGAGCCTGGCTGCTGTTGGCCTCTGTTGCAGAAGTGCTTCCTTCGAGTTAAAATAATTTCTAATGCAAAATTTTAGAAGCTTAGGGATGTGTGTGGGATAAACTGTAAGGGTGTGAACATACTAGTTTGCACAGTAATTTCCTTCTTTGGGGCATTATCCACAAGTTGTTGAGGGTTTTTTGTGTTTGAAGTATTTTAAACAGACTGAGTGACCCACAGGTGCCAAGACTGTATTTATTTGATATTCTTTTGTCTCTCTTAGATTTTCAGTGTTATATGTGATGTGCCTGCATTTATTTGTAGCCAAGATCACCTGATTTTTTTTAGTTAAAGCTGATGTTTAAATCTCAAGGAAGGAGAAAAGCTGTATCTGTTTAAACAGTTGCCAAAAACATGTCAACCTTTGCTTTGTGCTTCAGAGAAGCCAGATTTTTAATTACCTCTCAAAATCTGAGTTTCTGGTTTTTTCCCTTGGGATTCCAGTATACTTTGTCCCCTCTTTCTTCCAGTTGTGGACAAGATGACGCTTTTATAATATTAAAGCCTTGTAAGATGGTATTGATAATTACTATTAATCTGATTATGCTTTGTCCACAGGAGCTGAGAATGACTGTCAGTGTAGTAAATTCAGAGCTGCACAGTTCAGGACTACAGACAGTTCCTTATCTTCTCCTGAAGAAAAGGAGGATTTACACTTCTATACACGAAGTGTAATTCTAAAGGAGAGTCTTTCAAGCTTGACTTTGTTCTTGTTCTCATAATTAAAATATCAGGGCAATAAAACAAACCGTGTAAATATCCTTGAAGAAACCCATCTAATTTCAGACTTAAACTGGTTCCCATTTGATACCATTTTCATCCACAGCAAGATTATATTTTTTTTTCCCCCAGCAGTAATTTGTGAATAAAATCCACTGATCCTACATCAGGGCTAAATTTTCCTCCTAAGAATGACAATTTTATAGAATCAGTGCCAGTATAAAATGCACAAATGCAGGTTACAGCATATGCCCGAGATCTCAGAATTGTTGTAGGAAAGAAAAAGATTGCAGCATCATCAGATGTATTGATTCATTTTTGCTAGCTGTGTTTTGGTCCCTTTGAATGCTGTGTCTAATTCCTTATAAATGGAGCAATCAGGCATTCATTCATGTTGGCTAAAGTAGCTAATTGTTCCCTTTTTAGGCACAAAGAGCTGAAATGCATTGTGTATGAACATAAACAAAAATGTTTGATTACCATTTGCATACTTTGGACGTTCTTTTAACAGATGTGAAGCTGAAGTTTAGGGTACTTGTGTGCTGCTGCTCAGTGTTTGAGATCCATTCAGGGAGATTGTCCTCTCCTGCTGGACCTCTCTGGAGAGGCATCAGACATCAGGAGCTGGGGGAGTAAATGACTTCAAAAACAAGTGAACCGATCCAGAAGGATGCTTCATTTTTTAGGTTTCACTTAGATTTCACTGCACTAATTATGGTATAATTACCCTCATTGTACTTTTTCATGGGTGCTAATGGATAAAATTCCAGCGGTCACCCAACATTTAACAGACCAGGGTTGATCCCGTGACTGAGCCAGTTTCCAGCTTAGCTAGCTCTTGGGTAAAAAGGCAGAGGTGAGGGTGGCATCCCTGCCTTAAGGATGCTGTTATAAATGAGAGACAGAAGTCTCGATATTCAGCAAAATTTAGATTGTTTTATTTGATATAGAAAGAGCAAGCAGCGCTGGGGAACGTGAGGGGTCACCGCCCACTCCACGCTCCACCCAACCTTGGTTTGCAGCCTCTTCTTATACTGTGGTTTTTTATTATACACAAATTCACAAAGCCTTTGGGTGATAATCAGTCACAGATTGCCACCCGGTCCTTGTAGATGACCACCAGGGAAGTTCTGGGAGTCTGGTTTTTGGGATAGGCAGTATTGATCAGACAAAGGCAGGAAGGGCTTTTTAGGAAGTCTGATTTTGCAAGCTGGCAGCCGATACAACTTATTTGGAAAACGTAACATAATATAATGTAACATAATACAACATAATATAACATAACAAGGTGATTTTAAACAGAGTGATTTTATCATATAATTTCCTTTATCTAGTGTCCTTGCTTCACTTCAGAGCTTAGTATTCTGGTTTATACAAACCCCAATGCTTTTGTGATTAACACGAATCTTTTATCAATTATTACAATGCCAAGCACCCGAGGTGGGCAGGAAAGGAAGGACAGAGCTTCCACAGAAGGCACAAATCTTTGTTAGAGATTTACTCGGGGTCCTGATGGGATGAGCACTCAGAGCAGTGGGTTTGGCCAGAGGGACAGAGAGGGGAGAGAGAGGGGGAGAGGAGGGATGGGAGAGAGGGGTCCCTGTGATGGCTGTGCACACCTGGGCTCCCCTCCCTACCTGCAGGGACCTTCTCATGGTGCCAGCTCCTGCCTTGCAGGTCCTGCCTTGGCCCAGAGCACCTGTGAGAGGCAATCTGCTCAGAGAAGGCTTGGGGTGCTCCTGACCCTGCTGCTTCCCGGCCTCATTGCTGTGCTCTGCTCCTCTCCAGCAGCACCACACGGATGTTTGTCCTGGAAAAGTGCATCCCTGCATCCCTGCCTCTGCAGGGCCCTGCTGCAGCCCCAGCAGTGCTTGGCTGGCTCGGCAGTGTTGGTCCCCCTGACCCCCAGGCTCCTGCAGCAAGCCAGGGCTTTACCTGCTGGTTCTCTAAAAGGACACCCTGAGTTTGTGGACTGCCCAGTGCTAGTTCCACCAGGAAAGCTGTGGGCTTTGGTGGCATTGATTGCCTGCCATGAAAGGGAGTGGTCTAAAGCAGGGGACACTCTGCACCATCTGACAAGGTCTTTAACTTAATCAGGTCATCCAAAATCGTCAGTCGTGAACAGTGGTGTGAGGTGAGGTCAGAAAAAGCCCCATAATATAGAAGTGAGTAATTTAAATGATACGTTTTCATTCTTTTCAGTGCTGCAGGAGGCTGCTAGGCTTTGATTTAGATACCATAGCCCATGGAAAGCAATGTTTGTTGTTTCATACCCTTAGTTATGTTCTTTAAAGGGTTGATTTCCTGTGACTGACAGTTCTGTACATCACTGTTTTCTTGGAATGGATTTAATAAAATTAATTGTATACACTATTCTTGAGTTATGTCCTTAGCATGATGAATGAATTCATACTGTATCCACTTAGCATAAGGTAAGAGATTTCTGATAAATTTGTACTTATTTACCTTATATTTAAATAATACCTTACATGAATTAAAATGCCCTTAGTTCTTACACAGCAGGTACATTATCTATTTCACTCTGCTTTAAATGTAAAGATATAATATCACATCTGAAAATGTTAGGTTTGGTTTGTTTTTTTTTTGCTGCAGGAGAGACCAGCACAGCAGCAGCCAGCAATCCTGTTTAGGCTGCTCAGATGTTAATTCTGTATAGTGCTTTCGTGTCTGCAGCCTTCTGCTTTGTCAAAATAATTTTTAGCTCAGGATTGAAACATGTTCCTCGCATTTCTAATTTTCACTATTGTTCACCATTTGGCAGCAGAACAATGCAGGGGAGTATCTCATTATTTCACTTCAAGTAGTTCTTTTAAATGACTGCAATAACAATTCTGCAGTTAGATTTTGTTATGTTTAAATACACTGAAAAGTGATTTTAGTATTGTATTAATGATGCTATTCTTATATGGGGGGTATGGCAGAAGTAAGAGTATTGCTTTTAGTCAACTGAATTATGTTACATTATTCCACAGAAGATTGCTTGGAAAATTGGATAAAGCTCAGATTGCTGACATGGTTTATACAGATGAGAAAGAACAGGCTAATATTGCACCTAAATGCAGCATGAAGTAGTAGCCAGTTCAGCTGGCTGTTGAGTTTCTTTGCATAATGTTAGATCCAGGTTTTCTGGTGGTGGAATTCTTTCCCAGACCATGCAGAGATGCATCCCCAAACTGTACATTACATATGCTGGATAAAGGAATTTGTTCTGTGCAGTGCAAAGCAAATTCCTTGAGAGATGGCTTAGCAACTGGTCAGTGTATTATATCTATTTTTATATTGGCACTCAATGAAGTGTTTGTTAATTTAAGTCTAGATGTTTAAAGTTTAAAAGCATACTTTGAAATTCATCATCTGTTTTTATGATATCTCGTCCCAGTCCTTCCTTCCTCATGGGTACATGGTGTTTTAGGCAATTCTTTGTTGTACTTTCTGAGTTTTGAAATAGGAATCCCACTGAGTTTTCTTTACAGGTGGTAAAAAATGGGTCATACGGTACAGAATGCCATTTTCCTGACCCTTTCTTATTTGTGAGATTAAAGCAGAAAAAGTGTATGGATGCTTAGTTTTAGATTACTGGAGCTCCAGTAACACAGCCATATGTGAGGATGATTAAAGTGCAGATTAAGCTTTGGAGGGAGGAGTTTTTCAAATATCTGCATCTATTTTACATATTACTGCCAGCTTCCAGTTGGCCACATAGTAGTACTGCTGTTTAAATTAAGTAACAGAGCTCTGCTGCTTAGAGTACTTTTTTATAATGAAAAATAAAGGTTTTCATCCTCTGTGAGGTACATATGTTTATAATTTAGCAGTTCAGTACTCCCTCATGTGGAGGAGAAGTGTTCCAGGGTTTCCAGTAGAGCAAACATCAGTAATTCTCCATGAAGATGGAATTGTGGGTGGGGGCACTGACCCTTCAGGACATCACTGTAGGAGCTGGCTGGCGTTGGAGCTGTGTGCTCAGGCTGTTCTGTGCCTCTGTCACTGGTGCCAGCCCTGCTCAGGCCATCCCTGTCACCCCATGTCCTTGGGTGCTGCTTCCGAGTTGCCTGGCTGCCCCCAGGAAGGAGGGAATGTTAAGAAGTGGTGTGTTGGCATTGCTGGAGCCGTGGATCAGCAGTTCCTGTGACCTGCGGAGCAGTCCTGCCAGGTGTGTGCTTTCCCCAGCTGTGGGTGGTGGGGTGTTGTGAGAGCTGTTCAGGACGGCACTGAGGTCCCAGGGCAGCAGCAGAGGCTGTTCCTGTTCCCGTGGCAGCACTGGGAGCTGCACCTGCCCCAGGTGAGCAGAGCCATCCTGGTGCTGCCCTGCCAGGCTGCTCTGGGGATCAGGGTGTGCTGTCTCTGGCAGGTCAGAAGCTGCTTTTACTGTTGGCAAAAAAAAGTGTGGCACTGGAACTGTCCTGGCATATGGGAGCTGTTGGATTTGTGTTTGCCTGAGAGCACACCCAGGCATGATTTCCCCTTTCACATGAAGTGCAATAAAATTTCAAGGACTCTTAGATTCAGCTGTCCTCAGGGCCAGAGGCCTCTGGCTGCTGGACTGTTGTAATGTCTGCAACCTGTGGAGGTGCCTGATATCTGTGATTTCCTCATGGACACTATTTATGGGCAGCCACACTGGCGACTGGCCTGAAACCTCTGCAGTAAAGGGTCAAGGCAGGCAGTCTTCCAAAAATCTTAAATTCAGATTGCATCCTTAGCTGTCATCCCTCTGTGCTGGCTGAGCTCTTGCTGGTCCCTAAGAACATGGGCTGGGCTCCATTTGTGCACAGTTGTCTGGGATGTGGAGTGCCAGCATCAAAGGACTGATTTCTCCTTAAACTGCATGGGTGGATGGGCTTTGGATACACCCATTCACCCCCAGTCTTGCACTCCCCTGGAAAGCAGCAGGAAGGCAGTTTGGTTGCACAGAAAGCAGGAATGCAGTTACCTCTGCAATCCCAGCCAGTCCATGGATATGTTGGAAGGATACAGAGGAGACTGGGGTGAAACTTGGTGATAGTTGTCCATTTTTGCAGCCCTTTGCTTTTAAGAATATGATTGTAAGGAACCTGCCAAGAACTATGGAATCACCTCATTAAAAAAAGTGTTTCCTCACTCCAGGGTGTTTCCTTGGCTTCAGTCTGAAATAGGGAGATAAATGTTACAGGTTTTAGCAAAAGGCAGAAAAACCAACACAGGCAATTACCAATCAGTGGTCAGGATGAGACACGAGGGGCAAATGGTGAGGGGTATCTGCAGCCTGCTGGGCTGAGGTGTGGTACATGGAGTGCAGGTGGGAGTCCCAAACCCTCTGCCCATCCTCCTGTGCTTGTCTGGAGCTTTGGGGTGGAGTACTCAGAATTCAGAGCCACTCCTGTCCCTGCCACCAGCAGCACATGCAGAATTGGGCACTGCACTGTCTTGGGCTGTTGTGAGCACAGCCAGGGGAGAATGAGCTCATGTCCAGGATCTGACTTGCATTTGGAATGAAGTCCCAAAGATTCTCTGCATTCCTCAGTTCTTTTGCTAGCCTACTCATGAGGACATGACATTAGTCAAAGACTAAGATAAATCAACCCTACACAAACCAAAGGGAGAGGTTCACTGCCTCCCCCTTCCCCTCAGAGAAACACAGGTTGTAATATTGATCTTCTTCTTCTTTTACAGTGAGATAAATGCCCGGCTTGATGCTGTGTCTGAAATTCTCCTGTCAGAATCCAGCGTGTTTGGTCAGATTCAAAATCTCCTTTGCAAGCTGCCAGATTTAGAGAGAGGCCTCTGCAGTGTTTTCCACAAGAAGGTATACCTCTACCCACCATTACACTAATTTGTTGTTTTCTAGACAGAATCGTTCTGTCTCAGTGTATTTCGTGTTTTGCATGGTTGGTTAAAAATGTTTTCTACTTAGCAGGACTGAGGCTGACTTATTAAAGGGATGTGGGTTTATAAAAATCAGATGTGGTAAAATCTTACTTTGTGATCAGTGATATGCTAGTAGAAGAAATGTCTGGTAGGGCTCTAAAGCGCATGCTTTGGATTGCTAGTGGTAACAGGAAAACATCTGCAGTGCTCATGATTTAGTGCCTGGATCCAGCGAGGTGGGATGGTGCAATAGGCCCTTTTGCCACGAATTGTTACTTGCCTTTAAACCAAAGCTTTGCTTTCCATATGCTTATCTAAAATCACATGTGCAAGTGGAGCCACTTGGCTGCAGTTAGCTGTTTGCTAAACAGCTAGCTAAACCAACTGCTAAACCAACTGATTGTTGGTTTGTTTATAAATTCTCTAGTTTGGGCCTCACGTCCACATTTTAATGAGAATCGCTTAGGAATGATGAGACACTGATATTCACACTCATTAGAAGCAGATTAATGTGCCAATGGAACCTGTGGAGAACTTCATGTTCTTTTATTTCACTGTTCTACTTAGAGGTTTTGACAGTTTGTTTTTGATAAAGGAATAGATGGGTAGAATGAGAGCAAAGTTGAAAATTTTTTTGAATGGTACACTGTAAAGTTTTCCTGTCTCTGAAAATCTGAAACCCAGTTATTGTACAGTTTTTAAAGCCCTGGGGTGCTGCAGTGTTTGGCTGTTGGAAAGGCTTGTGTGTTTCAGTGCATGGATACAGAGGTGCAGCCATAAGGAAGGTTGTGAAAACAGGGAAGGTGCACCACTCTGCCCATCCTCCAAAGTGCACCATCTTCACATGATACAGTTGTTGGGTTTCTTTGTGCAAACAAATGGCCAGGAATGAGAGAATTCACCTTTTAATGGTTTAACTCATTTCAGGTTTCATACATAGTACTGTTTATAGGAATATATCTGCATTTCACAATATCCTGGAACTGCTCTGCTGCTGCCCTGTGGGGTTTTTTTTGCTTTGGGTTGTTTGGTTTTGCTTTGTTTTCTGTATGTACTTATTTCTTCAGATGTCCCTCCCTGCTGTAGAGCTGCTTGCCTTTTTCAGCTTTAAGCTCAGTTTTAGGTGGAGCCATGCAGAGACCCTGGATTTTCATGTGGTTTTTGAGATGAGGTGACAATGCAGCCACTGTAGCAGGAAGATGTGTTTAGTGAGTCAGATGCTGGAAAGAAGCTGCAGGAGAGGAGAAATGCTCCAGCAGAATCCCCAAAAAGCGCAAATGAGGGGGGAAAGCTCTAGGCACACACTTTCCATTTGATGGATTTATTTTCCCTGGTAAAAGCCTGTGTTGTGCAGAGCACTCTGGAGAGGAGCTGAAGACCTTTAGGACTTTGAGGAGATGGCAGTGTCCCTGAGAGAATAAAGAATCAAAAGCAAACTCTGGAAAACTGATTCTGAGGCAGAGATGGGGAATATGGAGCCTGGAGAAAGGTCCCAGCAAATATCTGAATACTCAGATATGTGTTCAAGAACATGGATGAACTGGGTGTCACGGATTTTTTTGGGGGGGTTCCTCCTCTCACCCCCCAGTGAATGCTGCCATTTCAGTTCCCTTCCAGCTCTGTTAGTTCCAGATGTCCATCTCCAGGTGCTCCAAGTGAGATCCAGTGCCATTTCATTCCATTTAGGGATCCAAGACTCTTGAGTGGAACACACTGATGGCTTCACTGAAGGAATGTGGCTGTTGTTAGTTCAGTGCCAGCTGCAGGAAAAACAGGTGGATGTGACAAGCATTTAATCTTCCAGGCCCTTTGTGCTTCAGTGAAGTTATTATTTGAGGAGCTGTGCTGCACAAGGAGACTCTGGAGCGTGCAGAGATGGCTGGGGTGTCTCAGTCATTCCAAACATTCTTTGGAATGTTTTTCACATTCAGGTCAGTCACTGCAGAAATTCCATTGTGCAAAGCCCTGTGCACCAGTAACCTGTGGAGAAGACAGGAAAATGAAGGCAGAACAAAGGTCTGTAAGGCAGAGCATCCTGGTGGGAGCTCTTGTGGTCAAGGACATCTCTCTCTGTTGTCCTGGTCTGAATTACTCCATTTATTTTTTGAAAGCCTGCTAATAAGTCATATCTGATAGCATAATTCAATCTTGCAGTTCTTACCCTGTCCCTTCACAATTTCCCATTGTCTCAAACCACCAGACCTGTTTCTGATTTACCCCAGGTATAGCCAATCTGGCATTGGAACAGTATTTTTACAGTGGGAATTAGGTATTACCTCGTGGGTCACAGCTCAGCTGTGATTTTGCCCCAGCCTGGAAAAGGACTGTGGGAGTGGTTCAGGAGACAAGAGCAATATTGCAGTTGCCATGGAGAGAGGAATTACTTCAGGAGGACTGGTTGCTGTTCTCAGTTTGTGCAGGTCCAGCACTTGACACCTCGCCAGGCAGAAATGCTCTCCACTGCAGAGGAGCCTCTCCTCTCTGTGGGAAAAGAAGGGTGCCTGCAGATGAAATGTTTGAAGACTTCTGGGTGGCACTCAGAAGCTGACTGTGAAAGAATCTGAGAGACACGGTTATGTATTACATGTATTATATATAAGTGTGTATTTATATAAACGTATGAAAATATACATATGTTATTTAAAACTCAATTACAATGAGTTTTGTCTCAATAATGCCTGGAGCTAGTGCAGAATCAGGCCTTGGTGGTGCTCAGAGAATCACCAAATCACCCAGCACAATTTACACCACTGACATTTCCTTCTGGCATCACTGGGAAATACAAATGGCAGGACACAACCCTTTTTTTTTTTTTTTTTTTTTTTCTCAGTGAAAATGGAGAGTGCTCAGCCTTGCCTTGGAGTGTTGCAAAAGAGGGTCAGTGACAGATGTTTGAGCAGGTTTTAAAACCAGTATGGAGTAAACATGCCATTTGTACTTTTAGAAATGTGTCCTACAGGGCCAGCCTGGTGTTCTTGCTGTTTTCATGCCCGTGTTTCCAGTGTGTTTCAGAAGATAAATATTTATACAGGCTCAACCCCTAAGTGTTTGTCTTATTTGTACCCTTTGCTCAATAAACATTATTTTTTCACTAAAGCACGGTCACAAAAGGAATTATCATAACAATTGGCTGTTAAATGTACAAAACAGATTAAAGGGGAGCTGTTTAGCTAAGGAGGGAGAGCAATAACCAGACCTTACCAGCACGTGTAGTAAAACATAATTTCAGTTACTTCTGACTTGATTTTCCCCATACAAGAATCCTTTGACTTCAGCTAACATACACCTTGTATTTTTTACTTTTTTTACCCTACTATGGCAATATCAGGCATATCTTGCTTATACTACACTTTTAATCTTTTAAAGAGTCTGCATCACAGATATTTTTAGGTTTGCAATGCTAAATGCTGATTTGAGCAAACTGTTTCCCTTTAAGCTGATTAATGTATAGTCATAACAGGGTGACTTAAAATTCAATACCTCATTTTTCCTGAACCAAAGTCTGCTCCCTATGCTAAAGAGATAAAGGTGGGTGTTACAATTTGAAAGGAGTGATAAATGTGTCTTGCATTTAGACACCCTTTTTTTTTTTTAAATTTGAAATGCTTTTAACTTGGAGCAAGTGGTCAGTGGCTGCTAGCTGTGGGTCTCTGTTGGAAACAATTTCAGTAATGCAAACAGGGCTGAATTGCTGTCAGTGTTGCTGAGAGGGTGTTAGAGCTCTGGGATCTTTCCTGCATCCCTTTTCAGGACAGTTTGGCAAACTGCTGGTTGAAACTGTTGTTTGGCATCACTGTCAGCTCCGAGGTTATTTCTCCAGTGCCAGAGGAGTTATGGCTGCCATTGGTGTCATCTCAAAGGCAGACTTCAAAATAGCATTGGATCAGCTTGTGAGAATCTTTTGTGGATGCAAGACTGTTAATCCTGCTTTATGAAAACAACCTTTACTGTATTTTAAAAGCTTCTGATTTATAACACAGTATGTATCTTTTGTGAGGTTACCTAGGACTTGAATGGAATCAGTCCCACTGTAATGGAGCCCAGATTTTCAGAGTTATTTGATTGTATCTGTTCCAAGTTATCTGTTTGCTTAGTAAATTGTTTCTTCAGTGGAGACATTAAATTTGAGATGCAGAGTCTTTCAGTGTTACTGAAATGGAGCGAGGGGAAACAGGAGCACTCTGAATAACACAGAGGAGCTGTGGTCACCCCCATTCTGGTGTTTAATAAGGTTGTTTGCAGTAAAACCCGGTGAATTTCCCTTTCCCCAAAGGTCTGTAGTCACAGAATCAAACAGGTTTTAACTCTGACAGTGTCCTGCAGGCCATCAGAGCTGCTCTGAGGACCCTAAGCGTGTTAATTAACCTCCTTCTGACAAATGTCACCACTTCAGCAGTTGTTTTAGGCGCCTTGAAATCCAGCTTTCTTGTCTCAGTGAAGCCTGAGCTTCACCATCCTCACACCCTTGTTGGCAAACACCTCAGCCAGGTGTTCCCACCTGTACCCACAAACATCTTCCTTTTCCTCTCTCCTACAGGTCGTGCACTGATCAGGGCCCTCTTTATTTCCTCCTTTAAAAAAAAGAGCAGTGAAACCCTCACCCCATCAGCACCCCTGTGGAGCTGATGTGCTGCTGAGTGAGCAGGTTTGTGTGCAGACATTCTCCTGTCCTGGTCACCTGTCCAGCAGGTGTGAATCACCCTGCTGCCTCCAGGAATGAGCAATCTGGCAGGATTTTATCCCTCGTCCTCATGGATGTGGATGATGATGATGATGGTGATGCAGTCACTCAGAAAGTGTTTTATTTGACTTGGAGTCCAACCTGGGATTTATCCTTTTTTTACAGTTTCAGGCCTTTGTCCTGTGCTTTGGCTTCAAGCACTGTTTACATATTTACTCCTTTATTGTTTTGTTTAATTTTGTTTTCAGAACTTTTGCAAGATAGAAGTCCCAGATTATCAGAAAGATGATGATAAATTGCAGCAAGTGCAGAGGAAACCCAAAGTTTTCATGAGACAGAATAGTGGATAGTTTATGAAGCAAGACTGAAAGACCTTTTCCTTTTTATTTTTTTGGTTAAATTGATGATTAAAGGAGAACAGAAGGCCTAGAGGTATTTGAAGGGTGTTATCAGCAAATAAACACTTGAGTTAGTGTAATACAAAACAGTAAAACTAGAGATGTTTGGGTTATTGTAATGGAAAGGAAAATTGTGCTGTGAAATAACACTTTTACACGATGATAATTGTTGCATTATGGATTAATGAGAAGCACACAGTATCTTGGAACACATGGGCCTGAGAGCAGAAAAAAAAATAACACAGAAAAATTGGAGCATTTTCAGGGAAACCTCCTGATGGGTCTCCTCTGTCCCACAGAACCATCTGTGGTTCTGTAAAATAGATCAGCTTAGGTTTTCCAGGAACATTCAGGATGCAGTGTCTGTGGCCCTCCTCAATTCCTAACTGTGGGTAAATTGCTTTTTTGGCTAATACTTGATTCTGTGTTTGGGCACAGACATTCCTTGTGAATAACTGCAGTGTAATAAATGAGAGAACTACCTTAGTTCTTGCATTCAGGTGTGGGAAGGAAGAGGAAGAAAAATTTACTTTTGAGGAGAAATTGAAAGATGAAGAATGACAAAATAAAAATGTAGATGTGTTCAATGAAATAGTGATTCACTCTAGCCTACCTCTTTTGTGAGCAGTGTTGTACTGGTCACCATACAGTCCTGTCCAGAAATTAAATTCCAGATTGCTGTGGTAGAAGAGAAAAAGAAAGAGCAGAAGGATGTGGCAGACAAAGAATATCGTATATCCTATTGCCTTCTTTCATCCTCAGGTGAGGAGAATAAACTGGTTTCTTTCAGCGTTGTCAGTGGACTGATAGGAGAATTTCAGAAGGCTAAAGGAGGAATGTTTCTACAGACCAGTGAAATATGAAAAAATGCCAGCATAATTATTTATGGACAACCTTTTCCAGACTTCCTGAACCCGGGATGTCCTGGGAGTGCAGCTGGATCCGGCGAGGTTTGGGGGCGTGAATGCCCACAGGGCTGGGTTTCCCTGTGCCGTGCAGCTGAGGTGCAGCAGAAATGCAAGCCCAGTGCTGCAGACAGCGCTGCAGAGCCAGCCTGGCCCCCTTGGGCACTGGGGACACTGGGAGGGCAGGAGGGAACTGCTGCAGGACGGTGGAAATGCCTCCAGAGCCCTTCCGAGAAGGAGCTGGAGGTGACAAACTGCTGAAAAAAGTGCTTGAAACACATCACAGATATCGTGGATGGCTCAGAAAGGGAGAGGAGATTCTCCTGTGAAGGTTTTGGCGAGCAGCTGCCTTCAGCCTGCTCCTGCTCGGTGCTTGTCACCAGCGAGGCTCTGGCACTGCTGTGTGTGCCTGCCCCGGTGTGGGGTGTTCCCTTTCCGAGGCACAGAATGCCCTGGAGAAGGGCCTGGGGGAGGTGGGAGATTCTCCCCTGGTGCTGAGGAGAGGATGGAGGGTGAGGAGTGGGCTGGTGTGTCTTCTGTCCCTCCTCACGCAGGGCTGCCAGCAGCTACGAGCACTTTGCACAGGGGCTGGGGTTGTTTTTACACACTGCTCGGTTTCCCTTTCCCTGCGTTTCCTCCTTCTTGTGTTCTCGTTCCCAGCCTCTCTGTGCCTGTTCTTGACTTCAGTCCCTGCCAGAGCAGCATGGCTCAGGACCATGAGGACAAGGTGTGCTGATCCTGAAATCACCAACCTGCTTTTTTTGCTGTTTGCACCTTATTGCCCCTTGTTCTGCTTTTGTGTGCACCTCTGCCCCCAGCAGTGGGGAGATCAGCTCTTGACAAATGCCTGAGGACAAGGCTGGAGACAACTGGTGTGATTAATTAACCCCCGTAATTAATGGGGCAAGATGATGCTGGGACTGCTGTATTACTGCCCATGCATTTTATTTGTATCCTTTCACATTCTGAAGACGCCAAAGCACCTGTTAGTGAAAATGTAAATGCATCGTAATGATTCAGACATTCTTGCCTTCCCAGTGCTCTACCCAGGAGTTCTTCCTGATAGTCAGCACCCTGTCTCGTCTGGACTTGGAAATCCAAGCTTTTGTCCCAGTCATACATTCCCATGTGAGATCTCCTCTGCTAAAAAATGCACTCCTGGAAATCCCAGACCTTCTCTCCCCAGTGAAGCACTATTTAAAGGTCCTTAATGAAGAGGCAGCCAAGTAAGTAGAGAAAATACATGATTCTTCTGTGCCTCATAGGCTCTCTGACTAAATGTGTTCAGTTATGCAAATAATGCATCTTGGTTTAATACACCTCAGTTTCATATTTTTTATTTCATGTTCATGTATGTACAGTTCCTTTCAGTTAAAGCAGAGGGTGTTGTTACCTATGGCTTATGTTATTTTCTTAAAGTTAAACTAAGTGAGGGAGTATTTTGCCTGAATGATTTTTTTGAAGATTCTCACCTGTTTTGGGTGATGAATTTACAGGAAAATACGTCTTACATTATGTGAATTTGTTTAACAGCTTTTTAATTTATTTTTTTAAGAGGAGCTTTTCCTTTTGAAGAGAGGCTTGACCTTCAGCAGAGGGACAGCTCTGCTGTTAGCAGCATGCCTTGCACTATTTTTGTGAGAATTCATCAAAGCTGTCTGTCCTTTTTTGTCTTAATTATGTCCATTGTTGTCCAGAAATGTTGGACAACATTTTTGTCCAAAAAAGTTGGTAATTTTTTTCATGAAGAATAAAAGACATTTGAAGAAGATGCTAAATTGGAATTAATATGCATTATATTGGAGAGTATCTTTAAATAATTTGCTGTGTACTGTTTGTTCTGAAGAAGTGCTGCCTCCACGGTTACCCCTGGATTCTTTGCTGATGTTGTGGCAAAAAGTTCACTGTGTTGTTATATGGGGGCAGCATAGTCTTAACTTTTATATTCAGAACAGACTAAAAATAAACATCCACTTTACTTATAAAATATTTTTTATCTTTTCCCAGACTGAGATTGAAAAAATAAATCTAAGAGTCAAAGCCTAGACCTTTATTTTATTTGCTTCTGCTTTAGAGATGGGGCCCAAGGTGTGTAAATTTAGAAGCTGAGAAGGGCAGAAGGATTTCCTCTGCCCATTGGGAAGGTGGGATTATGAGATTTCTGCTGGTGCCTGGTTCCCAATTATAGTTGTGACAGTTTGTGCCAAAACAGACTGTATGTAAATTATACCAGATTTACTGTAGGCAGGTTCAAAACATGGGGTTTTTCTTCTCTCACTGTACTAACGATGATAGAATAGTATACAAGATATAAATGATCTGTAGAATGGGTATGTTGTATTTACATTTATTCAGAATGATTGAACCAACTTTCTGGCCTTTATATATATATCAAATGTCTGTGGTAGTATTATTTTTACTCAAAAACATTTTACTTTCATCACCATCATGGCTTATACTCACATCCATCCATGCACACACACACTTGTGCACAGACTGCATCACACGTTATTTTTGTTGTGAGGTGTGGATAAAATCCAGTGATTGTTTTCAAAAGGATCCCTTTGCTCCAGGTTTTTTAATTTTTTTTTTTTTTTAACAGGGAGTTTGAGATTTTGGGGTTTATGGTTTTGAAGCTGTCAACATTAAAATTTTTGTAGGCGTCACATAGCAGTGACAGTCTTCACAATCAGCTGCTGGCTAGTAGTGATTTTTTAAATTTATTTTTTGCCTTGCATATCCATGGAAACTAGCCTAATTAGCACAGAATCGTTTCTAAAAATTAGTATAGTACTTTGAAATGGCATCCTCACTGTCACTTATGTAATCCCAAGGAGGATGGAGTGCACAGCAAAGCACAGCCCTGTGTTACCTGCCTTGCCACTGGCTCCAGCTGTAGCTCCATTTGCAGGCAAAGGGGTAGTGGAGTAAGTAGAATATTAGATTTTTTTATTACTTCCATGTTACAGTGCTTTCAGTTGGCTAATTACTTGCTCTCCATTTATTAGTTTTCAAGGTAGTTATATAATTAACTTGCAGAGTTCTGTATCGGCTCTAAAATGCAAAGTTATATTGCAATTAACTTAGGGCTGATCACACTGCTTTTTATTGTTTGCCTGATACTTACTGGGGTAAGTTGAATTTTTGTTGTTTTTGTTGACAGCTGTATTTTTAATTGCTACTTCAGCGTCCCAGTTTTAACCATTTGAATGGCACTGCTTGTTACAGGTTTAAAACCTGAGCTGAGCTAGTGCTGCCAAAACAGTTCTGTCATTTTTTCTGGCACTGAAATTAGAAAAGGGCATTGTTTTGCCTGCACTTAAAAGTATTCTGGGTAATGTTTTCTGGACAAAAGAAGGAAGCTGCTCTGGGAAAAGTACTGATGGCGTTCTGCTCTGATGAGGGCCTTGAGGGGGGATTTTTCCATGCAGTCCTGACAAAAGTGTGCCCAAACTTGGCCAAATTCTAAATGTGTCAAAAATCTGTGCTCAGAGTATGCAGAAATTACCTGAAGTTTCACGTTTAGCTTCAGTAAAGGTGTTGGCAGCAGTCGGGGTGCCCTGTCTGGTCCTGGCATGAATACAGCAGCTTTCAGTAAATGGGCTGTGCTGTGACCAAGCACCTGAAAATCTGTGCTAAGAATTAGGGAATTAAGCTAATGTTCAAATAAACAAATAAAAAAAATACAAATCAATCAAATAAAGAAATAAAATATGACAATAATAAGTAACATAATAAGGAAATAAATATAACATATATAAAGTAAATATAATAGGTAAGTAAAATACAAATAAATAAATAAGTAACAAATAAAAATTACAGAATTAGGATGCAGCTGGTGGAACTGAGGTATCTCTGTCTCGTTTTTACCGTTATCTTATCTTTGCATTTCTCATGGATAGGTCTGGAGACAAAACCCAGTTGTTCAGGGACCTCACAGACTTCCCTGCCATCCGAAGGAAAAAGGAGGAGATCCAGGATGTGCTTTCTAAAATCCAATTGCATCTGCCGGATATTCGTAAACAGATCAAGAACCCTTCTGCAGAGTATGTTACAGTTTCGGGTCAAGAGGTACTGTGGGGTTTATTATGTATGACTGTACCCATCTTGCCTAGAAAATAGCTTAAAAGCAGGACCTAGCTGGAACTCTATTCACTGAGTGTGCTGCTTCATGAGGGCATTTGACTATACTCTTTTGTACAACTTTGAAGAGCAGCTTTCTTGCCGTGTGACTCCTTTATTTGTCAAGTCAATCACTCCGGTGACTTAAATAATAGAAACACATTAGTGTGGTTGAATTCGGTTCAGCAACGCTTCGCTTTTCTGCCTGCGTAAAAACACATAGTTCCAAGGTTAATTGTATGGCTATTAAGCACTGGAATACTCTCAGAGAACCAGGAAGCACAGCATTTGGTTAATTTGAGGAATGGTGAAAGGATTTCTAAGTACTGAGTCAGAGTGTAATTTGAAAGATGGGAGAGAAGAGGGAACAGTATTAAAGAATGATGAGTGTTGTTTTACTTCTAATTCTCGGAAATGGTGTTCTGGACTGGAACTTTTGTACAAGAGTGGGCAGGCCGTGATCCAGCGAGCTGAGAGGTTCAGTGGTGAGAAACAGAGACAACAGACCCTACCACATTTGTGGGGAAACTGAAAGGGGCAGTGAGGTGGCACTGCTCAGCCTTGTCCTGGGAAATGAGAGCAGGAAGCTGGGAAAAACTCTGCAGGAGAACTAGGGAAAGACAGGAGTGATCAAACAGAGTGAGAGTTGTGAGTAGAAGAGAGGAGTGGGTGAGGACAGGGAGGGAAGGGGCTGGAATTGGCCAGTGGGACACTTAGGAAGCTGAGAAAGATCCAAGAGGCACAGGAGGGAGCCAACAGAGGCTGCTGGAAACGAGGGAAGGGATGAGTTAGAGACAGCAGCCTTTGACAGAGACCTGAAGTGGCTGTTCCTGTCAAGGTGAGCCTGAGAACAGGGAACACACAGCCCAGGAGTCGGGTGGGCTGTCAGCACAGAGGCTGGGACCCAAGGGAAAAGTGTAAAAGTGTGTTTGAGTGTTGTCTGAGTCAGGGAAGAGCAGGATCTGAAAGGCTTCTCTCAGGGAAGCTGGGTTAATAATAGCTGCCATCTGTGTGAAATAAAGAGAGGAACTGATCAAAGAGAGGAGAGCATCCCAGGAAGTGCTGAAAAGGGGGTTCAGAGGCAGCAGTCACTGCACACATTTCAGAGAGGGGGCCTTTGTAGCAGGGCATGGCTCAGAAATCTGCAGACAGAGATGCCTTGTGTGCCTTGATGAAAGGAGGCTGGGGGACAGGATAGCTCTTATTTCATGGCTTCTGGTGTGAGTGTTTAACAGGCACCAAAAGAGACAGCAGAGAGGGGTCAGAGGATATGGTCTGTGTGGAAAAGAAGGATACCAGAGGAATGGAAGTGATGGAAACTCAATTGTCTGGGAGGAATAGAACACAGGACTAGAAGAGGAATTTATTTTATTTGAGCTCTTTATTCCTTACATCTGTATATTCTTCCTATGTTCTTGTAGCGCCCTGATAGATGTAAAATTCAAATGCTCCTTCACAACAGAGAAACGCCTTGGAAGTGTTTTGAGTGATTTAAGAATTAGTGCACCCTGTCCTTGCTCTGTTCTTGTGTTAGGATTGTTATCCTTGTTTGTTCTTGAGGAAGATTGCTGGCTCCTCTGGAAGTTTCTATCTAAATCTTATTAGCTACAATGGAGAAGTTTTGCCAGACATGGGTCTTGTGGCTTTCTGTAAATGTGGTCAGGTTCTGTGTTAACCTAATCTCTGCAGGAAATGTGTTTTCCAGCTGAATTGTGTGACGTGAGAATGCCTCAACTCCCTGACATCCAGGACCTCAGGCTATTGTTACAAAGATAGCTGACATGAATCATATAAAATAAACACGTCACACACATTTCACTGCACTGAGCATCTTGACACTGCTGCTGGTTTTCCCTCTACCTCCTTGCCTGACCCCCAGCTCACTGAGGCAGAGTTCTGTAGGTGCAGAAGGGTTATGTGTGTCATAACCCCAGCTCTTTTTTGGGGAGAAGAACATTACCTTCCAGTCTGCTCGTTCTCTTCAGGCTCAATATGGTTTTCCTCTGATGCTTGCAGTTTCTGCATAAATGATGATTCTGATTCTCTAGTCTTCCTGACTTCCCATGGTGTGTAACATGGCATTTCTCTTTTTTCAGTTTTTGGTAGAAGTCAAGAATTCCCATAAATCATCTGTGCCATCTGACTGGATTATGGTTAGTAGGTATGTAAAATATCTTCGAAGTTTGTCCTGTTTTAATGTAGAAGAAAAAACGAGGTATTTTGGTATTACAATTAATTACATACATATTCTCATTAGCCCGTGTGTTAAGGCTTGTTGGGTTTTTTGTTTAGCTGAAAACCCAACCAAAGTTACTGCTTAAAAGAAAAGAAAACCAAACAAAACGGAGAAAAATTGATTTGTTACAGCATTTGTTTTTACACAGTACATCCTCAGAACACAGAATTACTCACCCAATCCTTCAAGGTCCGTGTACTGGTGTCAGATCTGTGGCCTGATTCAGTTGTGCCTGTAGCTTGCACATGCAAATCCTTCATACAGTTCTGATTGTTACTGTTTTATTCAGAAAGACTAAAGTAGCTGTGCAAACATCAGCTTATACACATCCTCATCCAGACCAGTTCTGATTACTTTGGTATACTTGTAAGCTTGATTTTGGATAATCTTCCAGCAGGTGAAACAGAGATGGACTGATTTATGTAGTTGGCTTTTTTCTTTTGAGTCATTTGATTTATGATTTGAATGGTTTGAGTACCTGAAACTTACAGTGTCCATGTAAGTGCTGAATTCTCTGCAAGCCCCAGTGTGTACTGTGTGAGCACAGACATCTCTCACCGTGTTGAACTCTGTTGTGATGCTCTACTCACTTATGCAAGAATTAACACTCAATTCTGTTTTAATTAAACTTCTTTTAATACTCAGAAGTGCGCAGATCAGACAGAATTAACATGGTGAACAAATTACAGCTAATCTGGATTCTGTAAAAGAATGCCTGGATATGCCAAATTGAGTCCTTAATGAAAATACATAAATAAACAGCAAGTACCTCAAGTGAAAACCAGCAGGACAATCTGTGTTAGGTATGTTTATTTCAGGCTGATCATGGAGTTCTCCTCTCCACAGCGAATTAATTTCTGTCTGGTTTGTTGTGCATCAGCCAGTCATGCACTTGGGCAGCTGTTGCTGAGCAGTTTTGTGAGAGATGCAGACCTGGGAGATAATTTCAGAGCCTCCTGAGTGGGCAGTGGTGCCTGAGCCACCACTTCATCCTCAATAGAGGTCACTGGAATCGATGGGGTTTGCTGTCACAGCAGAAGAGCTTTTCTGGAAAACACCCCATCGTCGAGGCTGGCAGAGAGGAGGAAAATGAGCCCAATTTTGCACTGTGGCTGGTGCAGCTGATTGCTTGCTCACCTTGTTTTCCAACGAGCCCTCTGTGTCTCTCCTGTGCAGCACGAAATCCGTCAGCCGCTTCCACTCGCCCTTCGTCACCGACAATTACCGGCTCCTGCAGCAGCTCCGGGAGCAGCTCGTCCTTGACTGCAGTGCAGAGTGGCTCTGCTTCCTGGAGTGAGTGCACCAGGCAGGGCCAGCTCACGGCTGCCTGCTCTGCTCCCACACGACAGCAGAAACGCAAACCCCCCCTACATTTTATCAACAAAATACTTTAATGGTTACCTTGCCGCAGCAGCGTCACCGGCAGTCAGTTACAATGCTGGTCTTTGTTTTAAAGCATTTGGGAGCAAGACCTCTGAGCCCGAGTCCTGAGACCAGCAGTCATGTCTCTGTGCTTTAAAATTCAGATGAAAATACACTGTTAAAGTGGAAATACACTATACAAGGTGTTTCCCAAAGTTTGAAAAATAATATCACGGCATTACCAGCCTCAAAGTACAATTGACTCTGAGTGAAGCTGGATCTAGTTGGTTCTACTGGTTTTATTATATTACTTATTAATATAATGTGGCAGTTTTATAATTTTTTATATTTTGTATGCTATCCTGACTATGAGAGTCTGCTAGAAAGTAGTGACAGTTTCATTGTCCCTCCCATCTGGCACGAGTGTTTGTCTGAGATCACAGTTTTCCGTCAGGTTATGTGCCTGTTATCTTTAAAATGAACATCCTGAACTTCTGAATGCCTTCGGTATTTCATTTGCCCAATTACCTGTTATTTTTTACTTGCATGAATTGCAGAACCACTGAAATTGTTCCTCTTGTCGTGCAGTGATAGTTTGCAAGAACTTACCAAGTCCCAGCTCAAGCTGTCTCACTGGATTGGCCTCTCATTAGGACAATTAATTTCTCATTAGAAATTCTGAAAATCGAGTAGAAACTGGAAGAACATTCCAACTGACACCTCCCCACCAGTGTTTGATTTGCAGTGCTGTGAAATAGTTCTCTCCACGCTCACCTGTCTGCTCTCAGTAGTGTTGTAGCAGAGCAGCAGACAAAAAGGAAAGACCTGTGTGTGGGAAACTGCTCTTCTTTCCCACCCCTCCATTCAGTTATGTCTTTGTTTATTAAATTTTGCTCCCCTGCTGGTTTTATATTCTGTGTTGTAGCTTTGAGGCTAGGAGAGAGGAAAAAAAGAAATTCCAGAGGACTAAGAGAATGAGCCCCACTGAAAACTCAGTTCTCTTGATAACATCATTATTGTACTGGGGAAACTGCAGCATAAATTGAAAAAGAATTCTGTTGTAGATACCATAATTCTGTGAAATTTTAGACAACTCCTGCTTTCAGACACTCTTAGTTTTGTTCCTTTCTGACTATAACTTATGGGTGAGGCTGAATCAACAGCTGGGATTCAGCTGCTGGTATTCTATAGAAATTCTGAAAAATTGTGGCATTTTTGTACACCTCATTTAGGCAGCAGGGATCAACTGCTGACCTTTTGGGAGCTGTCTAGTGAATTTAATTTTTCCTGATTTTCTGTGCTTAAAAATAATTCACTGTTAGAATGGAGCCTTGATCAAGGTCCTCATCTTTTATCTGTGACACTGCTGGGATATTTGGATCCAGAGTGATTCAAAGAGCACAGGAGCCCTGTGAGCAGCTCGCATGGGGTGCATTCTGACAGTCCTTTTGTATTTGTACAGAATGATTTCTTTCCCTGTTTCTGTGTAACTTTTCCCTGTTTTGATGCAGCCATTTCAGTGAACATTATCACCCCGTGTCTAAAGCCATTTGTCACCTAGCAACTGTGGACTGCCTGTTCTCATTGGCCCAGGTGGCCAAACAAGGAGACTACTGCAGGTAATCAATTTTTAATTTTTACATAGGATTTTAGGCAGAATTATAACAGCGTATTTCAAATAAATTACTTTTTAATATGTGTGCCACGATAAGAAGCACTATTAAAATTGTTTACAGTAGTTTCAACTTAATCTGATTTTGCAGAGTGACACCTGTGGACTTAATGCAAATCTGTAAACATTGCAGAGTTCAAATTTGACATCTTAATGTTTGTTGTTTGACCCGAGTCTGGTAGATGAAATCTTACTTACTCACAAATAAATGTTAGACTTTGCATGGACTTTTTCTCAGTCTTTCTTTAAAAAAAAAATACTGTTTTTACTTTTCAGTAAGGTCTCAGGTCATTGTGTCTTTATAATACCTAAGAGTCTAGGGCATCAGGTGTGTTGGAGAGGTGTATCTCAGGTAATTACTAGGTAAACATTAGTTCCAGCCTGCAGAGCAGTGGTGATGCCTCAGCTGTGTGTGAGAGCTGCTGGGCTGAGCTGCTGCCTCTGCCCAAGACCCACACACAGACAGGGGGATGAAGAGAAATCCACTTGCAAATACTTCTGCTTTGATACATCATTAGAGATAATATTGATCACTTCTGGGCTCTTGGGATCTTGTGTGTCTCTCTATCAAAATCTCTTTGAAAATAATTGCTCACTTATTTTGGTATACTCAGATGAGAAAACAAACTGAAATCTGATTAATTCACTGTGCAGAATGTAAATAATTCACTGAATTTTAGAGTGGCTTAGAGCTTATAAACTAGCAGGAGGAAGGAGACTTCTCAGTGAAACCTCAGCTGCAGGGAAGGTGTCAATAATTAATTCTGGAGGGCTGCTGAAGGAGGGACTGGACTCCACTGTGTTTTTGGAGGAATGTTTTTTGGTTTGTGAGGACAGGCAGAGGTGTTGGAGAGAGGTGAGCCCCCTTGCAGTGTGCTCCTGCTTTGCACAGACAGTTCCTCAGGGCTCTCAGCAGAGAAGGGGGGCTGTAAAGGTGATGGTGTGGGCAGCCCAGGGATCACCATCTGCTGTTTGAATGTCCACTCTGCAGACTTTATGTGAATTTAAGTTTCAGGAATGCTGTTGAAGAAGTGGTTCAAGGCCTGACACTGTCCATGTATTGGTTTCATCTCAGCTGTACAACTGTTGGAATTGTTTTTGTGCTAAAGCCCTCCTGCCATTTTCAGTTTATACCTCTTTCCCCAGTGCTTTGGATTTGTAGGAGGCCATTTATTTGATTTCCATTTTCCTTTCAAACTGCATTATCATTCTTCTACCCAAGAAAAATGTCACTCCCCACATCTTCCCTTTGAAGTCCACCCAAAGTGCTAGTTAATTTCCAGTCCTAAAATTCTGTGGCTTTATTTCGCATATTTTTCTCAGAGAAACTATTCTTTGAAAAGAATTTTCTTCAGAAATACTTGATGGCAGTAATTAGTTCTTGTAATTCGTATTTTTTCCATTAAAACCTGCCTCATAGGTGACCGTCCTGCAGGCTTCAGTTACAGCAGTTTGACATAATCAGTTACAAAGAACACTGAAATTAATACCTTTCCTTTTCTGCAGACCAGCTGTGCAGGACAGTCGTGAAATAATCATCAAAAATGGGAGGCACCCTGTGATCGATGCTCTGCTGGGAGAGCAGGACCAATATGTTCCCAACACCACCAGCCTTTCAGTAAGTACCCAGAGAGGGACTGAGCTTCCAAATCTCTGCTGGCAGGGAGGCTGGGCTGAGCTGCTTGGCCACTGGCTCGGGTGGGTGATGTCAGTCTCACAGCAGGCTGCATTTCAGAGAGGTGTTGCTAGATGTCACCACATCTGTTCTGTCCCTCTGCTCCTTCCCTGCAGCCAGATGCTCCTTGTTCAGGCTCAAGGCATGAAGAAAGGAAAGGTAATCTCAGAATTAGGAAAATGTGTGTTTCAATCAAATGGGTGTTTTCAAACAGCAAATGAATAATCAAAGGTTTTTAACAGTGTCATCGTAGGGAGTCTGCATTTTGTCAAAACTCCATATAATTTTTGGAATTTTTTTATATGAAAAATACATATTCCAAGTTCAGTTTTTCAGATTAATTCCAAGTTTGCTTTTATTTCTTTAATGTATTTCTCGACTGTGCAGTTTCCTTTCTTTATGGAAATATTTGTATCATGCAGCCTTTTTTTCCTGATAAACTAAAAATCTGTCTTTCAAATTACATTCCTGTTTGAAGTTTTTAATTAAATATTTATATAAATATATACTCTCCGTATGCTTTTATAAATATTAAATATCTGTTCTTAATGGATATAAAAGATATCCTCACAACTGACGTCTGAGGTGTCTCTGCCTCTGTATTCAGTAAATGTAGGAGAGGTATGAAAGAGCTGCCAGAGTGGGACATTACTGTAAAAACAGCATTCAGATTTGTATCTTTTTCTTGGGGAACGTTTTGAAGTGCTGTTGCATACTGAACAATGATACAGATATTTTGTAATACATCAGAGAATGTTTGCAAAATTATTTGTCAACTCCAAACAAGCGGCAGATGGCACTTGCAAAAAAATTCAGCATGTCGTTCAGGAATCATCATGCACTTTTCCCTCTTTAGTCCCATTCTTATGCTGGCTTTCTAAATACCGAGCATTACAAAACCAAGTGATCGTGGCAGAATCACTTTTTCTTCTACAGTTCTCCGAGTTCTCTTTTTCTTAAGAGAGGTGGGTGGGAGCCAGTTTATTAAAGCATCTCCAGTTTTCAACTGCTGTGTTTGAATCAGCAGGAAAATACGTCTCCTCTCATGTTTTCAGCTGAAATGTTGTCAAATATCTAACTTGGGGAAAAAGCTTTTTTCTTTTTTTTTTTTTAAGTCTCCTGAAATAAACAGCTTATTTTTCCATTCCCCCTCTCCTCCTCAAACATTTGTGGGCTGTTTTAGAACTTGGAGCTTCAGCCGTGAATTCCATGAGATGCTGGCTTGTGGCTGCATCCACTGTAGGAACAGAGGGGTTCTCTGCTCTGATGCTGGAGCAGATGTTCTTTGTGAAAACCAGAGTCCTGGCAGAGCAGCCGTCAGTCCCACTGCATGCTGCAGGGAGCCTGCACAGACACCAAAACATTCCTGCATCCTAACAGATGGACTTGTGAACTCATCCTGGTTTTGAGTATCTGTAAATTCTGCTGTGTTGATCCCTGACCAAGTTTTAGTAGCAGTACTAAATTACACTCTGGAGACTAGAATGTTATGAGTTTTGTTCTCATATGGTCATGTGCACTTTGTTACATCCAATCCTTTATTCCCAATATTGGTATTTTCTACCTCTTGACTGTATTGTGACTTCTGTAGGGATGAGGTTTTTTCCAGGAGGTCATCAGCTTTTTACATACAATAAATACTGATGTCCTGCACCTCCTCTAATACCTGAATTATAACATAAGTGACAGTCCTGTCTGCTTTTTATGTGTGTCCCTATAAACAGAATGAAAGCCCAGTGTGGAGAAACCCAGGTCATGCTTTCAGACCTGCTGCACGGAGCTTTGCTGGTTGCTATTGCCACAGTGCCTGATCAGTGCCAAGGCCCCCACTAGTGTGACTACTGTCCATGGTGCACAGCTAGTCCTGACTCCCCTGCCCCTCCCACGGGCCACTGGACACTGCTGGCTTCTCTTCAGATCATCACCTGGGCATTTCATCAGATGCACCCTGTGGAAAAGTCTAGCTGTGTCATGCCCTGGTGTAACTTAAGCTCTTAGTCTTGACTCAGGCTGTGAGAAAGCTTTGTAGGTTCATTGGCAAAGTTTAATTTTGTATCAGCAATTGTGTTGCACTAGAGGAAGACGATTCTGCTCTGGAGCTGCAGACACAGCAGTACCGTGGGAAGCCTTAGAGCTGAGTTCTTGTATCTGATTTAATTTTCTTGGGTCTGGTTTTAACGATGAGAGACACTGATGGAGATTGGGCATGGTCTGCTCACAGTTAAGTGCTGCCAGACTCAGGAATGTCCTGATGGATTGGTGTAGCCACTCAGAATGTCCTCCTGTCATAGCCAGCCAGGCAGTTTTGAGTTAAGATCCAGGTCAGGTCTCTGCCTACCAGATCTTCCCATGTGACAATGAGAACTCAGACTGCAGAGGAATCCAGATCACAGCAGACTTGGGCTGTGCTGGCTGTTCATGATTTTCTCCCTTTCTCCATGGAAATTGCACAGAATCCCAGAATGGTTTGGGTTGGAAGGGATCATAAATCCCATCCATCCATCCCACCCCATCCACGGCAGGGACACTTCCAGTGTCCCCAGTGTCCAGCCTGGCCTTGGGCACTGCCAGGGATCCAGGGGCAACCACAGCTGCTCTGGGCACCCTGTGCCAGCCCTGCCCACCCTGCCAGGGAACAATTCCCAATTCCCAAGATCCCATCCAGCCCTGCCCTCTGGCACTGGGAGCCATTCCCTGTGTGCTGTCCCTCCAGCCCTGGGCAATTGTCTCTCTCCATGGTTCCTGCAAGGCCACCCTGAGCTCAGCCCAAAGCTTCTCCTGTGCAGGTGACCATTCCCAGCTGTGCCAGCCTTTCCTCCCAGCAGAGCTGCTCCATCCTCTGCTCATCCTGGAGCCTCCTCTGCCCTGGCTGCATCCAGCCCTGCATCCCTCAGCATCCCTCACTGCTTCCCATGCTGGTCACCAAGTTCCTTGGTTCGTTCTTGGCCCCTTGATGGAGAAGAGGAAGATTCCCCCTCACTGTGTCCATTTTGCTCCAGAGAAATCAAAGTTGATTTTGGTGCATCTGGGGCTTGATAGTATTGGGAAAGGTGAATGTGATGAACTCCAAGAATGGAGGAGAGCTGTTCACCTAGAAGCAGAATGTTTAGCCCTGCAGACCTGTCCTGTTTCCTTCTCAGCACACCAGACTTTCTGGTAGAAGCACCATGTGCAGGGTAGTGTATTTCACCACTGTTTTGTGTTTCCAGGGAGATGGTGAAAGGGTCATGATAATAACTGGGCCCAACATGGGAGGGAAGAGCTCCTACATCAAGCAAGTGGCACTGATCACAGTCATGGCACAGATTGGCTCCTTCGTTCCTGCAGAAGAGGCCACAATTGGTGTTGTGGATGGAATTTTTACCAGGTAATCCCTCAAAGCTGGAAATGCTACTGTGGCAAGGGGTGTGTGTATCGAAGTATAATTTAACTTTTCGTTTAGAACTTGAGAATTTGTACCTGAAGTTTCCTTTTTTTCTTTTTAAAGGCCCATTAGGTTCATTGCTAAGTTTCGGTTATAGTTTTTTTGGTAAACTGCAGTACTTGCTTTGTGATCTTTGAATCTTCAAAGGGTAAGAATTTTAATGCGTCTGTCTTGGTTAACATCCAGGTATCTAACTTACCTGCCCAAATAGGTACCTCAGCCAAATTTATGCTGCTGGGTGATGGCCAAAGGTTTCCCCTAAAATGAATGCTGTCACCTCTGAAAATCATGTCATAATTTCTGCTGTGAAGCTCTGCTGTGACTCACAATATTACAGCCTGAAAATTTTGGGCTGCATATATTCTCTGCTGAATCTCCTTCCTGTACTCTCAGTCCTAAACACACTCCTCACTTGATATATTTTTAAGAATGAATAATGACAGTTTATTTCACTGTCTCATTCTTGAGATAGTGCTGAGTAATTTGTAAAAATTATCAGTAGAGTCAAAGCTCTGTATATTATAATCTAATATTGCTAAGGTTTATCACCCTGTTTCCCCCCGTTTTTCTTCATTAATTACTTTAATTAGTCAAAGCTTTGTGTTACTGGTGGTATTTGAGATGGATTATCATGTGTGGTTGTAAGTTTCACAGCAATCAGGTGCCTAAGCTAGAATTTCTGGAAATTCCTGTTCTGTGATACCAGTGTGCATTCCAGAGGTAACTTTTAATCAAGAACCTGAGCTACTGCTCACCTGCCATTGCTTCATCCTATGAAAGTGTTGTGTCCTTATTTTCCACTGTGCCATGACAAAAACAAATGAACATCACACCCTGATGCAGGTCTGTGCTAAGGACATTTGCAAACAATTTGTATCCTCTTCCCAGAGGTAACTGAAGATGAGAATTCAAAATGTCACTTTTTTCCTCATCATAATGGGCTGTTTGATGAGGTGAGCATTTCTTGTGGGGGGACACAGAGATGCACAGGATCTGGTTTACGTTACAGGAGGAGCAGCACAGCATCACTAAACTTTTAAAGATTATTTTTGTCTTCCTCTGTGTTTCGTGGCTGAACTTGGAGTACCTCACTTGGGTTCATACCTCCTTACATCCTCATCATACACACGTAAATCAGTTACTCTCAAGCTGAGTATCTGCTTTCCTCTGCTCTTCCTACACTGTCGTGGCAAAAAGATGATTTCTGCAGAAAATACCAAGAAATATGACACAGTCATTGGGAGAGACTTTTTGTTCTGTGTCTGCTTGAAAGAGAATAAATTGGGTTTTTATCTGTGTTCCACCTGTTCCCCAGTGTGTTTCCCTGATTCCACATCACTTTTCTCTGTATTAGAATAAAAGCCAAGTACTTTTCACAACCTTTCTGATGAAGTAGTGTGGTCCGAGGTAAAACTTCTGCTTTCAGACTTGGAGCCAAGCAGATACAGACTGTGCTTTCTGCTCTGTGAGCTTTGAGACTGTGTAATTTGTAGACCAGTCACAATCTTACACAGGGAATTGAAAATTTTTTTCTCCTTGTCTATATTAGTTTTGGAAGCTCAGCTGGATATGCCATTCCTCATTTAATGTGGTATGTGTGAAACACCAGATGAATTATGTGGAAGACTTACTGAAATTCTTGTAATTGCACCAGCAATTTAGATTAAACTAATTGACTCGATATTAATCAGGAATAAATTGATAATACAATGTTAAGATGGAAGTGGTCATACATCAGTTAAAAGATAACAGGGAAAAAAAGGAGAAAAGGAACAGGTTAGCAGATTCTGCTCAAGATATACAGAGACCATCCAAGAAGGAGGCACCTCTCTTTTGGCTGGTTTGGGGCTTTTTTGGGTAGATCTTGTTTTTTTCCCAGCGTTCTGGGAAAGGTCTTAAACTGTGTGAGTCTTCCTGGCAGGTTAATGTGGTGTTGCCTTCAGGGAATTTCTCAGCTATAGGAAGTTACCCTTGAAATAGTTTTTAATGCCTGGTTTGAGGAAAGAATCAATAAATCATCTACCACGTATTATATCCTGCTTGAGGTTTAATACTTTTTTCTAAAGCCTCAGCTTTTGCTCTGTACTCTCCTCTGGCAGGGAATGACCTGGAAGAGATCAGAGACTTTCTCTTTACTCCTACCCTATTTTGCTTTTTTTTCATCCTCTGTGCTTTGTTTGGCAGGTTGGTTTGGTTTGTATTTTTGTATTATTATTATTATTACATTTCTTTTTATGATAACAGCTATGTAAGCCTCCTTTCTGCAACGCCACCCCAGGACACAAGGTCTTGCTGAAAAAAGTGTGAATTTTCATTTTGTTGTTGATAACTTCAGTATGTTTTTAATACCTTAAAAACTCAACATGGGAAGGTGTCAGTGCTCCAAGGCACTCCCATCACTGCTGTGGTGATGTTTTGGGGGGATGCTGTTCGTGTGGCACCTCTGCAGGGAGGAGAGTGGGGGATGCTCAGGGATGCAGAGATGGATGCAGGGAAGGATGCTCAGGGAATGCTCAGGGATGCAGGGAGGGATCAGTCAGTGCTCTGCACAGGCTGGCTCTATGAGGGGTTCTGTGCACCAGGATTACCAAGAGTTCTGCCTGATAAACCCTTTTCAGTTTTGTTGCTTTATCCTGCAGTCCCTTTTTTGGTTTGTAGACTGCATCTTTCAAGTGTGAATTTATATAGGTTTAAGGGATTTGTATCCCCAGGATTTATGTCTTGTTTTCCAAGTAGGGTTTCCATGGAAATTGAAAGGTTGCTACTATGGTTATTCCTTGTGATATATCTTGCTTATATAGGATAGCATCTCTAAATTGACTTTAAGTACTGGATTATATTAAACAGTTGTAAAGATGCAAGAGGAATTGCTTGCAGGTAGAGTGAAGATAGGAATGATCTTTCTTCCTATAGATAAGACAGGGGAGAGTGCTGAGCTAGTCCAGACCAGGAGGAGGACACAGGACTTTGAGGATGTTTGCTGGTTAGTATTTCCCTCTTTTTCCCCTTCTCCAATAAGGGATAATGTTTTCTTGCAATATTTTCCTAAAAGATTTTAATCAGTGGCATTATATTTAAAAAATTCAGAAGAGTTGTGAAGAAGTTGACATCCATCCACATCGACTTTTAATGAGATTTGGATATTTAATTCTGTGATGTTTGAAAACTCACATCCAAGTTTCTCCTTGCAGTAAATGGGCTCATTTTCTAGTTCAAAATTAACCTTCAGTTTCTGTTAGTTCTAATACAGTCATTCAGACACTGAAATTAATAAGCTGTTTCTCTGTGTGTATGAGTAGGGAGACAAAGCGAGGGTGGACATCCATGTGTGGAGGAATTAATGACAAGGATCTTGCTGGCCTAATCGTGCCCTCAGGAGGAGGGGAAGAAAGCTGACCTCTGCAGAGGTCAATTATTCTAATTCTTCTAATCAATTATTGATAGAATTTCCCATTGCTAGGAGGTTTTATCCTACTCCTGTGGGCCAGCAGGAGCTGTTCATGAGGGTCCATGTTCAAAATTGGGAGGGAGGGGAAGAATGCTAGAGTACTTTGAAGGCAAAACATCTTCAAATAAACAAGCTAATTAACAGATCACCAAGTGCCTTCAAGACTTTGAGAATACATTTTTTGGACATCACAGGCTGCCATCAGAAAGAATCCTGTGAAGGAGAGCAACCCCTGCCAGTGCCAGGTGATGGTACAAATACAGAGCAATTTCCTTCCTGGAGCACTTACCTGCCTGGGTTTTTCTTCCTGTGTTGAAATAAGAGCTATTTTCATTTATTTCAGGGAGCTAGCTCAGTGACCCACGCCTTCCAGTGAGGTTTCATCCCAGCCAGGCTGGAAGTGCTACTAAAGGTGCAGCTTCAGCTGTGTGACCTAAGGGAGCTGCCTCTCACAGGTGGCCTGCCTCTTGCTGGAAGGTGGCAGCAGCAAGCAGGGGAAGCACTAAGATGCAGGTAGATTGTCCTCTCATGCTCTTGGTCTGTGTTTAGGGAGTTCCCTTGCAGTTTGCAGCCACTCAGCATGGCTTTAATCCTCATGGTAGCAGATGCAGCTGGAGCTGTCTGTGGGGTGTGTGGAGAAGGCAGGGTTGGAGGGGGCTGGCAGTGCAGGTGGTGGCTGCCTGGGCAAGCTGCAGGTCAGCGTTTCCACTTCATGCAAGGCATGCAGCCAGCTGCACTTGGAGGTAGTTGTCTTGGGATAGTCCCTTCACAACACATGATCTGTATTCAGGTGTAAAGAACTTTCTTCTGCATTTTATCCTTGTTACAGATGATTTAAATGTATTTTTAACGTGGAGGGCACTTGCTGAGTCTGCAGTTAGGAGGTACTCACTTGTTTCAGACTCCACTATGTATAAGAAAAAGTTGTGAGAACAGATGGTGATTGCTCACCTTGGCCAGGGACGGATGTTTTTTAATTCTAGCTTGTATTACATGTCTGTATAAAGAGTCCCTCAGATGGAATCCTGGATCTGTCTGTCCCAGCTCTGAAGTTACATCACTGTTTTGGTATTTTATAATCGGTTGTTCTTGTATAGTGATGTTGAACATGTGTAAAAGCTGTTTGTTCAGTTAAATCCAGAGCACAGAGATCTTTGGACAGCTGAGCACTGAAATAATGGAGGAGTTTCATCCCCCTCACCACTGGCCTTGGCTGGGTCACATAAATTCCAGCCACCAAGGTCCAGTCCCAGCCATGTACCTTGGAGTGGCTTTTCTGAGCTGGTTGATGGGTTCAGTAAAGGGAGGGGGATTTTGATCACTTTAAGCAGCAACAGAATAACGGGGAGCCTTGCCAAGTGAAGGTCCTGTTGAAAATTGCATTTGGGGTCCATGGGAGTGTCAGCTCTGTCCTCCCAGCTGTGGCCTGAGATGACACAGCTCAGGTGGTGAACACAGCCCTTTGCAGGGTCTAGGAAAACATGTCCACGCAGGCTGTGTCCACCCTTGAGAGCACACCTGGGTGTGTGCATGACTCAGTTTGCCACAGGAGTGTCAGTGACCAGGGCATGGCCAGTCCCAGACCAGGGTATGACCTGTCAGCTCCTCCTGAGGAGCTCCAGTCTCTGCTCGGGGACAGGACCAGGGGAGAGCTGGAGCTGGCCCAGGGGGTTTAGGCTGGATTTCAGGAAAAGGTTCTTCCCCCAGAGGGTGCTGGGCACTGCCCAGGCTCCCCAGGGATTGGGCACAGAGCTCCAGGAGCGTTTGGGCAGCACTGCCAGGGCTGCCCAGGGTGGGATTTTGGGGTGTCTGTGCAGGAACAGGGCTGGGACTGATGATCCTGTGGGTCCCGTCCAGCACAGGATATTCTGTGATCAGTCCAGCCTGGGTATTTCAGCCCAGCTGAGCCTGGTTCTGTGTGACACTCTGCCTTGGAGACACCCCAGACATGCCCATCAGATAATCCTTCTTTTCCAAGAAACAGAAGTGGTGTGATGAAAAGTCACTGCTGCTGTCCCCAGTGTTTGGACAGAGCGATCTTGCATTTTACACTCTGTGCATTCCATGTTGAAGAAAAAATGGTTTTACCTGTCTGTGTACCTGGCTCAGCATGGTGACGCCGATGAGATTCAGTCTCTTTTTATCTTCAGGGAGCTGCTGGAGCAGCCAAGACATTTCCTCAGAGTCCCTCGAAGAGGGAGCTCGGTGCTGTTCTGCCAGCTGGGGGCTGTCCTTGCCTTGCTGTGCCACTGCTCAGGTGGGATCCTCAGCGGGTGTGAAATGCACTCAGAGCAGGTGTGGCCCATTCCTCTGAGGTCTGTGAGTGCTGCACGCTCACGTGGCACACAGCAGAGTGGCATTGAGAAATAAATAGATCAGTGTTTGAGTGCCTGCCTGAGTGGTGTGCCTGGCACTGCTCCCCTCCATCGTCCTGTGAGCAGAGAGCCACATCAGCCACATGCACTGGGATGCACAGAGGTGGAGGAGGAAGAGCATCTGCGTGTCCCAGAGCGACATTTCTGTAGGATTCGCCTACAGGCATTGTGGATCCTCTCACATTTTTATCCTGTGCCTCGACTGTTGTCACCTGAAAGAGATTTATGGGGCAGAAAATAAGGGAATGTTTGTGGCTGTGTCCCTGTAGGCTTGTGCAGGATGCATGGAGCCCTCAGCCTCTTTCCCATGTCTGGAAAGAATTGCTGTTAAGGCTTAGAGAACAGTTTAGAGATGGAAACTTCAAACTTCAAAGCAAACTAAAAAAACTCCAAGAAAACTCAGTCCTCATTACTCTGGACTTCTGGGGAGGGCATGTATCAAACAAGCCATAGTACTTTCTCCCGTATGGTTTATTAAAATGTCTGTTTTTCTGATCTGTAAATGTGAAATTACTCTCAAAAAGGTCAGGCCTTATAATAGATGTATTTTGAGTGTCACCTCCCTGAATGCATTTACAGCTATTTAATTCTGACAACTTGACAGAGTCATAGTACTGTTTCACAAGTGTGTGGAGCTGAAAGAAACAAGTAGACAAACATTTTATTTTAACTGGATAAAATGTACATACCTATGGCATTATCACAAATGTCACTAAGATTTAAAGTCATGATGGAAAGCAAATATTTTATGAATACCTGCAAGCATTGGGCAATTGACCTGGGATGCTTGGATTTTATTTTTCTTTTCCTCATTGAAATGCCACCATCATTCAAGTTTGAAAAATACTTAAAATGGCATGATTTACTTTAGATTACTTTTAGATTTACATTAAGGTTAAAATGTTCCAAGGCTTGCTAAGAGTATATTTTGTAAGAACTCCTGAGAAAGCACAGGATAGAGTAACCTCTCATGGAAATTCTCAACTTTTTGTAACTAGGCAAACCACGTTACACTTAATTTCATTCAGCCAGTTTTATTGGCTTATCAGAAGGGAGCTGCACAGGAGAAGCATAGAGGGGGAAAATCGCTGTGTTTAAAATAATAAATAAGTAACAAGTTCCATTATTGGAAATGGTCATATTTGCATAGGAATAGGCAAATATTGCCTCTCGTTTTTACATCACTTGTAAATTTCTTTGGTTTTAACTCTAAACACCAGAGTCTACATTTAACCAAAAATCCTTGCTTCCCTTTATTTCTTTATTAAGCTTTAATGATTTCCTGGAAGCTTACAGGGTAAGATGATGAAGATAATTTTTCCTAGAAATAACAGTTAAAATCACAACATCTCAGACAAATGAAAACATTCATCTAGTCGGCTTCTTCATAATCTTCATGAAAATCTAGGCTGTGAAACCAGTGGGGAGGTGACAACAGTGTTTGGCAGGGTCTGCAGGTGTGTACAGGAATCACCAGGAGATTGATTGCTGAGTCAAAACTGTGGAGGAGTTTATCTCAGCTGAACAACTTGTTTGTATATAGCCTGGTTTTGACCAGAACTTTGGAGATTTTTTTCAACGTTCTTTAAAACTGAAAATAAATGTTTAAATCATTCAGATCTTCCTTTGGAAAGAAAAAATAGAACAAATAGAAGAAAGTCTCTCAATTTGTCTGAACAGCTAGACTCTGAAAGATAAAGGTCAGAAAATTAAAGAAATCAAAGGTACTTTTTCAGACCTTTGTTTATTTTGTATGTATGTGGTAATGCTTAGTGGTTTTGCCTTGCACATTGATTTATTTATTGTGCAGAAAAGTAGGGAGCTGTTCTCACAAAGCAATCCCAAGTGAATGGCGAGTCCACATGAGAATTTTTTATACTGATATGCCACAAAAGTATTGCTTGTATTGAAAGCACAGTGAGTCAGACAAACAGAACTTTTAGCTGTCAATAACCCCAAAGTAATTTTCAGAAATGTTACTTCTTTATGGCACAGTAATTTGTTTCATTTTGTTCCTCCTTAATTGTATTTTTGTTTACTGCCAGAGTAACAAGAATTACTTAAGCCTTTCATTTATGCTCACAATCAATCATGTAATTGCACCTCTGGGGCAAATTGTTCCCATCTTTTGGGGAAGAACAGGGTGCTGTATTAAGTACAATTTCACCATTTTTTGTCACGTGGAGATAGCTTTGGTTTGGCTATTAAAAAAAAAAAGAAAAAGCAAAAGTTGTAGTAATTTGTAAATTGAAGAATTATTTTTTCAAGAGAAGTTGTGTCTTGGATGTATCACAGTACCTTTGAACTGTAACTGCTTCTGACAGTGTTCTGTGGCTCTGTAGGAACAAGTTAAGCCAGGCTGTGCATGTATCTGTAGCTAATTTGGTTTCACGTCTCTGTTCATTTCACAGAAACATGCATCTGCAGTGTGAGGTTTGCATCTTTCCTCTATGGGGTAATGCCATATTCAAGCAGGCAGCCTTTGGGAAAGTCTGAACACAAACAAGCCTTGTGTGTGCAGGGCCTGAGAGGGGCCCTGGGGATCCATCTCAGTCAGTGCAGGGCAGGTGCTCACACTGAGGGGTGTCCTGGTTTGACAGACAGGTGTCTGCCAAGAAAGGCAGGAGCGTCTTCTTAAAATGGGCAGTGTAAACCCCCTCCCTCCAAATTATTATAATTTAGAAATGAAGGGGCTCTCAGGCAAGGCTATGGGAATAGGAATAACAGTTCTTTGCCAGGAAAATTCCAATAGCAATGCAGTATTGCAGAGAACAAACCCAGAGCAGGGGCAGAGGGAGAATCCAAGGTGCCCCGTCAGTCAGTCAGGGTTGGTGCAGTCCCATCCCATGGTGGCTGATCCTCCTGCAGGGACAGATGTGGTTCTGCTGGAGCAGGGCTCCTGCACAAGGTGCACTTTTCCTCCAAAGCTGCAGGGATGATGTGCAAGGCTCTGGTTTTCCTCTGGGATCCAGTGGGAAAAGGCTGCTCTGCTGTTCCAAATCTCCCCTTTGATCTGGGTAGGAAATGCTCGGCTCCTGCCCTGGCTGGAGCATCTCCCCATGGGATGATGGAATTTGATCAGCCCTGCCCTGGGACTGCATGGCCATGGACAGGAGAGATCTCCTGGAGGGAGGATGGGCTGTGGGGAAGAGAAAGAACACTGCAACAGCTGGGTGAACAGCTGGGATAGAGCACACACTGCTGGGCACGGCCTGGGCTGAACACTGACACAGGGAGACTCACTCAGCACCTTCTGCTGCTCCTGATGGGCTGCAGAGCTTTTCCCTCCATGGATCCTCCGTCCTCCAGGAAGCTGCATGGGGCCACGGGAGGAGGCAATCTGCCTGCAGAGCTGACCAGCTGTTTTACAGTGAGGCTGACTGGTTGTATTTACCTTTCTGAAACTCTTCCATCCTGTGGCATGACCCAGTCACAGTTGGAATTGGATTGTCCTTGGCATCCACAGGTCTAAAGGGGAAAAGTTCACTTGTGCTCAGTGCTTCAGCCATTGTCCCTGCTCTGTTGCCATAGTTCCTGCTCTTTAATCCCCCCTGGCCTCAATCCTTCAGCTACAAATGTACATTGACTTAATTACCTTGAGTTCCCTCTCTGGTGTCCCGCAGCACTGAGTGCAAACCTGTGCATATTTGAGGGTTTTGATTAGTCTCTGTTTTTTAATCTTCTTCTGGATAATGTGGATGACTCTCAAATTTGACCCTAATTTGAATATCTGCTCCTATAATTTATCCTTCAGCAAAATGTTTGCATTCACCAGCTGGTCTTTCTCTTGACCATCAGTAGCATTGATGCTGGTAATTTAGGAGTGGGTGATGTATTTGCCCCGGGCAATTTTAACAAGTATTTTTAAGGAGATTTAATGTTATTGAGAGTATCGTTGCTGAATTTCAGAAAGCAAATTTACTGGGTGTTGTTCACCAGGTGTTTAAACCTGGTGTTTGTAATAATTGAGTTTCTGTTAGTCTGTAAAGTCCAGGAATGAGGTAACTCCATGTCACTCAGGATCTCTGCATGGGCTCACTGCTTGTCATCTCAGCTCAGGACTACCTGTCCTGTCAGTCCAGCTGAAGAGAATCTTTTTTTGTTTTGAAAAGATTGAATCCACGCGTGTCTTTCTTTCCTCTGGCTTTCAGGGAAAAAAGAGGAAAAAAAATCAATGCACTTCACATCTTGAAAGTTAATCCTGTTAGAAATGTTTCTTTTGAAACACTGGGGTGCTGGTGTGTGCAGCATTCCCCTAGCCAGCCCTAGAAGGAAAGGAGGATTTCTGTGATTATTTGTTCTGGCTGCTTCAGTTACTTAGTGATACTGAGAAGGGGGAAAAAAAAGATGTAAAAACCGCTATGAAACTGAGTATTGAAATAACTTTGGACTCGCTTTTCTTTCTAGAATAATGCAAAGTTTGTTTCCCTCAGAGTCATTTAATATCTTCATTAATCTCTCAGTGACTGAGAGTATCACGTAGCTACAATAATGTACAAAACAGAAATGTATTTTACACAGAATGCATTCTGTTAGGTTTCTCAACAGCTATTCTCCCTAATTAGGTAACATACCATTGGTATTTCTTCATTTAAATTTGCAGATAAGCAGTTATTGGAATGGTTGAGCACGTGTGCATGTAGACTGAAAACAGGTTTATGTCAAGAATCCTTTGATTCCCTGCCACCATCCATGCAACTTGGCACACTTCTTAGAAGTCACCCATGAATAATGCAAAAATAATAACTGTCCTGATAGCCATGCTTTCTGTCACACCTTTTTTTCCCCCTAATTCTGTAATTACAGCTTCTGTAAATTATTTTTCTTGCTGTCAGTTTTTGGTTTGCATCAGTGAGATCTTGATGGAAGTGAAGAGGACGATGTACCAGTAGGTTGTGGGGGAGTGTGAAGCTTTATTTTTTTGCCAGTGAGCTGTTACAAATTTGCACATGCAGTCTCCTGAGGAATTTTTTAATACATCTCCCTTGTCCTGGCCATCCCTGGTGGGCTGACCACACAGACAGGCTGTGGAGAACAGGCCCCTGTCAGGAAAGAGTGAACTGCAAAGCAACAGCACAGCTAATCCTCCCTTTTTCTAAACTGGTTATTTTAATTTAAATTACTCCTAAGCAAACGCAGTGATCTTTGAAATGACATTTGAAAGGGGTTTGTTTGAGGGAGTGAGTGGAATTGGAAAGTTACATTATGAATTTATTTTATTCATGGTATTCTCAGTGTTGTCTTTGAATCGCAGAAAGTGATTTTTGTTGGTGCTGAGAGTATTCCACACCTTATTCTTGGAGAAAAAAGTAATTTTCACCGAATCACAGAATCACCAGGTTGGAAGAGACCTTCAAGATCATCGAGTCCAACCTATGCCCTAACACCTCAACTAGACCATGGCACCAAGTGCCAGTCTTTTTTTAGTCATTTTCTATTAATGTTAATTGTTCTTGGATTAGATCTGTTCTTCTGCAACAGGTTCCATTTTTGCAGTAAGTATTGTAAGTGAGCTTCTAAACTCGGATGGACATTACTGAAATCAATGGGAAAATGCAGTTTAAGTTTGGGGTTTTTCTCTAGCATAAACTATTGTATAGAGAAGGAATCAGTAAGCAGCACTGGGCTGGTGACAGCTGTGTGAAAATAAGGCTCCAGGGAATGGCTTTGCAGTCTGGTTTTCTGGGATTCACATGGTGGAATGTAGCTGGGTTTTGTTGCCACTGTGAGCTCCTGGGCCGCTTGTTCAATTTCACAAACTGTGTGAGAGAACCACAGTTAAAATAGAAAAATGAACTTCCTGGGGCCCACACTGGGATCCTAAAACCAAGCCAAGTCTAAGAGCATGTGGGATAACTTCTGACAGGTTATATCCTTTTCTTTTGAGAAATTATATTCTCTTACAGTCTTATATTCTTTTGAGCACAGTTATATCCTCTAACTTACCCTCTGAAAATGAATTTACCAAACATTGCCTCTCTGTTGTCTTTTTTCTGAGGCCTTTGACAGGAATCTTTGCTACTTGAACTGAGCAATGAAAAGCAATAATCCATCCTCTTCTTTTTTTTTTTTTCCTTCGGTTTGCATAATAAATGTGTTGAACACCCTAAGATGAAGAGCTTTTAATTTTGTAAGATGTGGTTGGCTGTCAGAGAGGCATTAAAGCAAGTGTTTTCCAGCCAAATTGCATCTGCTGAGGAGTGATGGATCCAAAGAGCAGTGCTCACACTGCCTTGTCTGCGTGTTCCTTGTGGGCTGGAGAGGAGAGGAAGAATTTAATGCTTTAATGTATAAAAACATTTAGGAGGAGATCTGCAATAAGGTGTGGATTCAAAGCCACTGAGTCCTGGAGAAGTTTGGTGGGGTTTATTATGGCTGTTTCAAATGTGAAAACAAAAAAAACCAAAACAAAACAGGGCTGTTTAAGCAATAGGTTTTGTGACTCAACAACTTTATTGTATCGGGAATAATAGAGCATAAAGTTAGGAAGCAATGCCTTGCTGCAAATTAACTGTTAAGTTTTATAAATGCTGTCATCCCCACTAAAACAGTTATTCCTGCTTACTTCTGGGATAACAGTGCTCAGCATGCATGTTCAAAAAACAAGTATAATTCTTCTAGTGTAAAGGAGAGAGGCAGAAAAAACAATTTTATCCATTTTCAAAGGATGACACTTAAGAGGTTTTATGTCATTAAAAAATACACTGGGTTTTTAAATCTGTAGTTAAGCCCAAGTTGGATTTGAATGTTTTAAGATGCTGAAAAGAAAGACTTCTTTTCCAGCTGTCTTTAACAACAAGAGAAAGATAATACTAATTTCTCTTTGTATCTTGAGCATTTAGTGAGGAAGTTCAGAAAAATATTTTTGTGAATGCAAATTAGATACAAAGCAGGCTAAAATATTTTGTGGGCTCTATGGAAATGATGCAGTCCCAGAGAAAAATGGAAGCTCTGTGTGTAATCATCACAGGCACACAACAGTCTGTGAGATGCTGTCCCTGTGAGGAAAAGCCAAGTAAGAAATGAGAAAATAATAACGCCACTAATTGTAGGGCTGGAAACTAACACTGAAATTGTTCATTAAGGAGCCAGAGATGGTTCAAACATAAAAAGCATTTGTCATTCTGATTAATGTATTTGCAGTTAATAGTGTTAAAACAGGCCTAAGTTATTCTGTTCTCTGTGGATCTGTGCAGTAAGGGGGAGTGGTTGATTTTACAGCAGACCCTGGTGCCTGGCCCAAGGGGCCACAGCAGTGGTGAGGGCACTGAGAAATTCACTAAAATGTTCATCATTCCTAACCCTGCCTTTGGAAGGATTACAGCAGTAAGTGGCTTAATGAAATGTTAATTTCACAATACCTCATTATCCTGAGTTATATATTTAATTCAGAGCAAAATCACTTACAGTTGAATTAGCTTGTAGCCAGAATCATCTGTCTTTTGGGGTGGGAGTCTAACTTTTGTGTGTGTGTGTTTAAGCACACACTCAATGAAATAAAAACTCAGTTTTCTCATATGTCCATCTCCAAACGAAAGTAGTTAATTTATAACTGAGGATGTGCTTATCATGCAGTTGTGCATGAGACCATGAGAGATTTTCAGGGCAGGGACTAGAGAATATATACAAATCATAGTTGTACTAGGCCCAACCTGCTTGGTTGTAGTCAAGTACTCTTAGTCATAAGATCCTCATAAAATTATTTGTATCTTGGTGGTATCCTGTTATCTCAGAAGGTAACAGAAGCAATTATAATAGAGACCCAGCAAAAGACAGAGAAAACAAAAGCTATACTGGGCTTCTCTTAAAGGTTCCGATTGATTCAGTACTATTGTGGCCAGCTGTTTAATTTGGAAATATAATATACTAAGCCCATGAGTCAATTTTCCTTAAAGCAGTGTGGCTTGTATGTAATCTTATATTGACTGATAAGAGTGAATAAATCCAGTTTTATATCCCTCCTCAGTGGCTTGCTTGTGATGACCTGTCTCAGAAGGGATGCTCTAATGTGATTAGTATAATTCAAAAGCAGAAATGCAAAAAGGAAATTATCTTTCTTTAGTTCAGAATGGGTATCACTTCCACAGGTAAGGAAAGCTGCAGGAAAAGGGAAAGCCAGGGTGGACTAACAATAGGTTTCTCAGATGTAGACCGCAAATTCACCACTTGAGATAGGATTTGAGGGCTACACGGATCTGAACCTGAGCTAGAAGAGTTGTATGGAATGGGGAGAAATTCACCTGCCTGGAGGCTGCTAAGAGTTATGTTTCAACAGAATGAGGAGGGAACTCTTAAAATACCTTTAAATCTTGTTTAAGCATGCTATTTAAGATTGTATACCCACGCAAGTAGGGGCAATAATGTTTGTTTTGTTACTGCCCGGAGGAAGTTGCTGCTGTGCTGTTTGGATGCATAAATACCTGTTCACTTGAGCTTTCACTCTGTGCAGAAGTGCCAGTACTGGATACCTTTGGGTTGTCTGCATTAGAAACCCATAGAAAACCAAAGGAGTAAAATTCACTTTCAGCTACCTCTGAAGGAATTCTCGTGAGCTGACTGGTCTGAAGTCTCAGGAAAAAGGGAGAAGCAGGGCTTTTTTCTCTTTTTGGGGAAAAGCAGGCTGTCTTGTCCTGTTTTTGAAGGCTGGAGATGTGTGTGCTGGGAAGCTGTTCTGGAAGTTGAATGTTCTGCCTGGGGTCTTCTCCTCTGTTTGGAGCAGCAGCCAGAGATTTGTCACAGAGTGATTACTTTTCCCCAGCATTAGCTGGCATTTACAATGAGTTTCTGTGTTCTGTGCAGAATGGGCGCCGCAGACAACATCTACAAAGGCCGGAGCACCTTCATGGAGGAGCTGACAGACACTGCCGAGATCCTCAGGAAAGCCACCCCGAGGTCCCTGGTGATCCTGGACGAGCTGGGCCGAGGCACGAGCACCCACGACGGCATTGCCATCGCTTATGCCACGCTGGAGCATTTTATCCGAGATGTGAGTGCCCACGGCAGCCTAGGCCGCGGGTAGGCCGCAGTGGACGGGGCCTAGGGGGAAATGGGGGAAAGGCGCCACGGCCGAGCTCGGGCGTGTGGGGAAAGGATGCCAGCCCTGGGGGGATTGTTTAGAAACACCCCAGCAGGGCCAAACTCGCTGTGTGTGTGCTGCAGGTGCAGGCTCTGACGCTGTTTGTCACCCACTACCCCTCGGTGTGCGAGCTGCAGCGGCTGTACCCACAGGCCGTGGGCAATTACCACATGGCCTTCCTGCTCAACGAGGATGACTGCGGCCAGCACACAGGTCAGCATGGCTCGGGGCTCAGAGTAACACTGCCTCAGTAACACTGAGGCCTCGTCAGGCTACCATGCTTACAAAGAGCTCTTCATAGCCAATTTCCTCCTCAGACCTTGCCAAATGTTTTTTTTTTTAATCTACCAACCTCAGAAGTCCCCGGTGGCTGTTGCCAGCAGTTTGATGGCTCACTACAAGCCATTGATGTCTTTCTGGGACTACCTAAAAACAGAGGGCAGACAACATTCAGAGAATAAAAAGCAGTTCTATTTATTGAAGGGTTTTCTGGTACATTTAGGGCAGACCAAGCCTCCCAGAGGCTACACCCGAAATGGGTTTATGGGTTTTCACACTCTGATAAGTTTGGTCCATTTCCATATTGGGGTTAATGTCCCAATTGCAGCTCCAGGTAATGAAGTCATTTACCCCCAGTTTGCTGCCCCAATCCCTTTTGTTTCCATCTCTGGGGCCTGGGGCAGTGAGGGGTCCTTGATTGCCAGCCTGGAGAGGAATTGTTGTGTGTGCCCAAACTGGGAGAGCAGCAGCTCACACTGGGTGTGGAGTTTAGAGTGACACACCAAAAAACTGCAGGGTTACAAACACATTAAAAACATAAATCTCAAATCCTTCAAGATGTCAGTGTGACAGTTTACACCTCACATGAAGGTGATCCCCCCACTCTGACTACAGTCACACATTGAGGGGGGTTGGAAACGGGGCATCCATTCCTGCACGTGTTCCAGGAGGATATCTGAGCTGGGGCGGGTGAAAGATTCCAACATCCCAGCATCCAACTTCCCACAGCAGCCAAACACAAAGGATTAGGGAGGAGGGATTAGGGATCAAACATATGGCAGCTCCTTCTCTGAAAGATCTCGCTGTCTGAAAACATTTGCTATTTATGGGGCTTCACGAGCAGGATGTGCTTTGTATCTCCCATGGATTTCATTTCAGCTGGGCTGCCTAATTCAGCATACTGCACATTCAGTGTCTTCATCCTGCTGTGTCAAGCAGCTCCAAAATTTAGCACTTCTTGGAGTGAAAAAACACATCTGATTGTTTTGAAACATGATGGTCCCAGTTCTTGAATTATAAGAGGCATCATAAGGGCCTGTTCACTGAATCATTGTAGAATTTTCTAATTTTTTTAAATGACTTTGCCATTGGTATTTGCCATTAACCTTTCCCCTAAACAATTCATTGTATTATATCATCTGCTTACCTTGTAAGCTGATCAGGACAGGGGACTTTACGTGTTTGCCACATAGAGGAGGTTTTGATTTTGGTTTTATTTTTTTAGGATCAGAAGTGGAAGAGAAACCTGAATTTATCACTTTCCTTTATCAAATAACTAAAGGAGTCTCTGCAAGGAGTTATGGGCTAAATGTTGCCAAACTGGCAGATATTCCTGAAGAAATCTTGAAGAAAGCAGCTCACAAATCAAAGGAGCTGGAGAGAATAGTGAACATGAAAAGGTCAGAACACATGTGATTTTTTTAAAAAAATTATTCCCGTCTAAAATACCTACTTATGTTCTCATCAGGGAGAGTGAAAATACTAATGACTTTAATTTACAAAGTATTTATTACTTACTTTGGAACTTGAAATTGTCTTTGCATGCTAAAGTGTTGAGGGAAATGTGGACATTCATCTTCTGACTTAACTGGAATATAAATATTTATAATATATTTTGATTGCCCCCACAAACACTCAGAATTTTGCTGAAAGTTCTGGGGATTTTAATATTTCTCTGATATCCAGTTTTCATTCAGGGGTGTTTGTGCCTAATATATTACAGTAGTTATGAAAATTTCTGTGTGTATCAAGTGGCATAATGGATTAGTAAATCCTGTAACATTATGTGCACAGTTTAGATATTAATATCCGTTTCCACTGAGTTTTTTTCCTTTTGCTATTATTTTCCCTGGCAGTCCTATGAGCAAAATTCAAATAGCCTCTTAGGATCATAATGAACCAAGATCTTGGTTGTCTGATGGCTGTACCTAATCCTGAAAGGATAATTTTACATGAGAACATTGTGACTACTAAATATTTATAGGTGCAAACTTTGGAACTCGACAGTGCTCGGCACTTAACGACGTTTTTTATCCCCTCTTAATAAAACAAAATAAAAACATTTGAAGCTACATGACAGTTTATAGGAATAGTAATGTGGTGGCTTATGCTAATTGGAAATACGAGTCCACAATTGGCAAAAGCAAAAAAAATAAATCTGGAGCAGTGTCCTAGCTCTGCAGTTCCCAGGAGTGGGTCTGGTCTGTGTGGTGGGAACAGGAGTTTCCAGCTCTGGGGAACCACACCCAGACCTGCTGGGAGCACTGCCCTTGTGCTGTCACAACACCCATGGGCTAGATGCCTTGTCTTATTTTTTTAAATCACTTTCATATTATTTAAGTAAATCCACTGGGTAATTTCATCCAGTTTTGACATTACTGTCGTCGTCAATGTGTGTTAACCCATTTTAAACTTAATTTGTCACAGCTCTTGTAAATCAAAAAGTGCTAAGAAGAAACAGGAAGGATGTGTGCACTCATTTATATCGAAAATATGTTTTTATGATCCTACCAATACAAATTTATACGAACTGAATGATGGAAATTAAACAGGGCAGACTACAGGGCTGTTTGTTTCCTTTAACAATTTGTTCTTAACATTTGTTTATATCATTTTGTCAATGCTGCTGTTGCTGTAAGTTACTTATGAAATTAATTTGTTGGCTGACCCTAGAGCAGGAACACGTATGTTAGAAAATATTAACTGGTTGTTTGAAGATCACATAACATTTTGAGCTGTGCTATTTTGGACTATGTATAAAATTTTGCAGATGACTGTAGGACTTTCAGGGTTTGATGTGCTTCACTTAAAAATATGTCTGTATTTTGATTAGGGATTTTTTTTTTCTCTCACAGGAAAAACCTGAAGTCCTTTGCTGAAGCATGGAAGATAAATGATTCTCAGGAACTACAGAAATGGAAAAATATGTGTGAACCTGAAGATGAAAGAAAGGATGGTTTTTAATCCTCAAATCATGGTTAAGGATGGAAGATACTGGAGGTGCAAAATACATGTCTGCAGACTAATGGCTTTTATCAGGGTATAGTTCCAGGTGCACTGAGCTGACTTTCTTCCTTTCTGGGGGATCACAGATGCTGCATCATGTGAAATTTTCTCTCTCCACATCCCTTCCTTTTCGCCATTTTCCTTATCTGCAAACTCTCTATGGGGATCGGATCCAATTTGTTTAAAAAAACATGGAAAAGTTATTGATAAATTATAAGGTAAATTTTTTATAAATAAAATAATGTGTTTCACCTTTATTGTACTTTGATTTCTGAAGAAATATTTGTGTGTGTTGGGAAAATGTAGTTGAGTTTCGACTCTGCTGTACAGCCAGCAACTGCTAACAGTGGATACTATAAAGAGACTTTTTTCCTTGTTCCAATATTAGTGCATTAAAAATTCCCTGATTTTTTAGAGCACCCTCTCTTCCTGGTCTTTCCTCTGTCTGGCACAGTGTGGAGAAATACTTAATCCCAAAAATCTGTTGGGGTATTGTAAGGGTGAGTGAAAGGGGCGATTCAGAGTATGCAGCTGCACCCTCAGTGCTCTGTCAAACGCAAAGCGAAGCTGAAAAATTCGGAAGGGCTTCTCAATTTTAAAATTTCCAGTTACCACTGACAAATTTCACATGGGAATGTGGTATCCAAATGGGTTTTCCCGACAAATAACCAGACTACACGCATTGCTGTGGAAATGGACAGCCATGCTGAGGTGCTTGAGGCTCAGCAAACAGTCTGGAGTATCATAGAAATAAAGTTAGTGGCGCGGTGGGTTTGGCTGCCCTGAGGAGCCCACAGTGCTCAGGGGGAAGCCCCAGGAGCAGTTTGGTGGCAGGGTTTGTCCCCGAAGGACTGACCCCGTGTCAGGGACCCCTCTGGAGCAGCCCTTTCCTGAAGGACTGCAGAAAAGGGGATGATTTTTCACTGGTCCTAAGCAGCTGCTAACCTTAAACAATTCTCTCCAGGCTCTTCAGGTGGCAGGACATCATTTAAACAAACAGCAGGGATCAGTGGGAGCTTCTCCTCCCAGACTCTGCCGTGCACTGGAGCAGCTGAAGAGGAAAATCAGTCTTCCCAGGTGTGACTGCAGGTGTGTGTTTACCTAAGCCAGGCATTGTGGAGCAGGATGAACGCAGTGCTCTGCTGTTACCGTGCACTGCTGTGGGTCTGAGGTGAGGACCTCTGACTGTTGTCATCAAAGAGAATGAATGAGCCATTGCTAAATTCCTGTGTGTGCTAAATGCACTTTTAGTCTTTACCCTCGAGGGAGTGTTCAGACCATGCTCTGACAAGGAAGGAAAAAAGATCTGGATGCAGTGAAAGAAACGGAGAATGCAGTTAAGCCTGGGGAAGTGGATTTGGTGCTGCTGGTGCTGTCGAGAACCATCACAGCAGCTTTATTGCCTGTGGTCCCACTGCAGACAAATAATGATGGTGAGCCCTGCTCTGTCACCAGGGGAGATTTTCTGGCTGTCCCAGTGAGGTTTGTTGTAGACATGGCAGATAATCGCTGCTTTATTCACTGCTTCTGATTCCCAGCGAGCAGGCAGAGTGCTGTGAGGATGGCAGGGTGCTCTCTGGGGGAATGCAAACTGCTGCTGCTGTGTCTGCTGATGGTTTTGGGGCACATTTTGTGACAAGGGATAGTGCAGCTGTGCCTGGGCCTTATGTCTGCCGGAGCCCAGGGCTTGCCTGGGAGCATTTGTGGAGCAGGAGCTTTTCCAGACAGACAGACAGACCCTCCTCAGCCTTGAGACAGTGAGTGGGGTATAAAGAAACAGAAACTTACTGAAAAACAGGGAAAAGCCTTACTTTTATAAGAGGGTTTTGTCTTCAACCCTTCTGCTGGGGTTTTGTTTTTTTTTTTTTTTTTTTTGGTTGGTTGGTTGGTTTTTTGTTTAATTATTCTTTTCAGTCCCAGCACAGTAATCTTCATCTTAAAAAAAACGTCAAGCACAGCTTTTGGTAGTGGAATCATCTTGGAGATTGGTCCTATTTTAAAATCAGAGTAATAAGGTTTTATCTGTGTGCTGAGTCAACAGGTTTGATCCTCTAAGGTTAAAGAGGAGTGGCCTGTGTTAGATGGTGATAGTGGGAATTCATCCTAGTCTTGGGATGCCTTCAGAAAGGAATGTTTAAGTCTCATTTCCAAAATATGAAAGGTTTTGGAAGCCTGGAGAGGGGATTGGCTTTTGCTCCCAGCACATTAGTGACATGGTGAAACACTGATGTGAGAAGTGCAGCTTTGTGCTGCACCTACAGGCACAGTGTGCCTGTGAGACTTTGCACTTCATGGCTTTCATCCACGCTTCAAAGGCAGTGTTTATCAGTTTATTGAGCTGTGTCACTGCTCTCCCTGCTCTCAGCAGAGAAATGTTAATGCTGTCTCTGGAAGGTGATGCCTCCAGAGCAGCCAAACCTGCCAGAGCCCTTGGATGGCAGAGAGGGAGGGAGAGGGCTGGGTGCAGTCCCTGCCTCTTTTTTATTTTAAAAAAGCTGTTGTAGAATGTGCAAAGCAAAATGCATTACCAGGAGCAATTACTTCTGTTGCTGCCAGACAACATCTTTCACCAAGGGAATTCTCCAGAGGTTTTTTTTTTCCTTGTGTTGCATAGTTTTCCAGAGGTATTTATAGAAGTGACATGAATTTGCTAACACGGAAGTTTACAAGGTGTATAAATCAGTTCAGGGATCACTGAAATGTCAGCTGAGTCAGGTACAACAAAAAAGCATGTTTCCTGCAATGAAATTAATGTTTCGTATTGATAGGTATCTGAAAGTAAATTATCTAGATATTTTTACTCTATGTGAAAATATTGCTAATTTAATTCAATTCTTTTAGTAGAAACATCATAATAGTTCTGGTATAAATTGCATGTTTTGTAGGGAAATAAAGATTTGGTGGATTGCATTGCACAGTGAGAAGTGGAACTTCCTTAATTGCATTCTAGATTTTCCCCTTGTCTAGACTTAGAGACAGGTAGAAAGCAGAGGAGATTTTTTTAACTTCCTGGAAATCTTTAGCATTTTCTGAAACAATCACCCTGATTTGTGATGCAAGTCCTTGTGGGCCAGGCTGTTCACTGTGGGCTGTTGCCTGAAACTGGACTGGTTCAGCCATAAGTGAAGTGTAGAGAGAGACTTAAGACGTTTATAGTTTTCAAATATTTATGTTCTTTTGCACTTGCAAGGAATCTGTAATTTCTTTTATTGCCCTCCTTCCAGATGTTTCCTTGAGAGTAAGTAAAAATGTTTTTTCAGGTGTTATACGGTCGTTTTTATTTAAAATACTCGTAGCTGCCCCTAGTAACAATAACGAAAAACACTTCTGATGTTGACGGAATTTTTAACCTTTTATTTTTTAAGCAGTCAATTTCTGAGACTTTCCAGTGTGCTGTAGGAAGGACAATTTTCGGGAAAGCAGGGATTGGAAAACACCACACACAGCAACTTTCAAATGCCCAACCAGGAGTGAGGAACTAGAAATCAGTGCTGGCTTTTCTGAATCATAATAATCCCAATATCTAGGGTGAACTAAAACTCAGGAGTGTGCCCTGAAGGTTACGAGATATAATTATCTCACTCTTATGTAACACTAAATGAAAGTTTCAGTCGAGTGCTGAGCTTTGCCCTCTGCCTGCATATGGAATTATTCCTCCCTGTGTTTGGCTCTCTGCACCGTGCTAGGAGCTGGGTCTCTGGGAATGGTGAGAGCACACACACTCACACCTCCTGCCCACGCTCATTGCTCTGCCATTCCAGGGCAGGGTCTGGTCCCTGCTCAGAAGCCCAGGTGCTGGTTTTGGTAGGTTAATTGGACATTTTTTTGTTGTGAGATAGGATTAGGAGGAATTAATTTTAATTTTTAATTAATTCTAAATGGTACAAAGAGAAACTTTATTATTCGAAACTATTAAAAAAACACCTTAGTATAAAACTTTGGACTACTTTTGTACACACCTTTTTTGTGCACTGAAAACGTTTAGAAAACAACTTACTTTACCATTTTAAAATAGTCTTTTTATTAATATATTGGGAGAGGAGACTATAATTTTTAGTTTTTGGAGATTTTTTTTTACAACGAACAGTTTTCTTGTGGTTTTATATTATAGTGATTAGTTGTTTGGGAGAATGGAATTTTGATTATTATGTCAGGATTTTTCCTTCAACAGTTTTTTAGAACTATTATTGAGGATTATATTAATTATGGAGCGCACTGTAAGGATTATAATAGTTTAAATACAAGTGGTTTTTTCGTTTTGAAAAAACAGAGGGAGTTTTTCCTTTTTTGTTTCTTGGAGCAGCTCGTAATTTGGATTTTTTCCCCCCAAACTGATGTCAAGGTAGTTAAATTTTGATAATGCAGGGCACAGAACACCAAGGTGGCCCGAGCCAGCCTTCCCCAGAGCAGTCCCAGTGCAGGCAGGACAGTGTCCCTGGCACCACCCTGCTCCCACAGCTGCTCCCTGGGCCCTTGTCTCCTTGGCTGTGTTTTATGCCCACCCTGAATTCACCTCTTCTCGCTCAGAAATATTCCTGCATAAAGTGAAATACTGGCTCTATTTGCAGTGCTTTGCCTAGGCAAAGGCTCCATTAATGCAATTAAGGAGCTATGTTAAATGAGCTGATCTTCTAGGCAAGTTCCTATTCTTACTGGCTCCCACATAGGAAAAGAAAACTTCACTAATCCTTTAATTAAATTGCAAACTGAATCTGTGTAAGCCTTTTGACACATTTTTTTGAGTTGCAATTGAGGCTTAGAAGGGATCTGTGGCTGATGATACCTTTGGTCTGTCCCACAAGCTCTCAGAATGAGAAGCTGCAGCTTTCTTTCACCCCCTTTCCCCAGCAGTAGGACAAAAATCTCCATCTGATTTCTTTAGGGTATACCTTTCCTCCCATTTTAAACTGTTACAACACGTTTTATTTCTTGTTCTTCACATCCAGTGGTGTGTGCTACAACCATCTCATCTATAATTGCCTTTTTCTTCCACCTGAATAAAAAGGGAGGCTGCTCAACAGGAAATAATTTTTTTTAAAGCCCTACATCCTGTAATTTAAAGACTTTCAATTTAAACTTTATTTCAATAGAAAATTTCCTCTATACAGCAGCTCCTTGCAAGTAAGGGGAATCCCTCTCCTTCAGTGGAGGCTCCAGCAGTGCTCTGGATTTTATATTCCCTGATGCCTGGGGAGGCTCCCTGGGACAGAGGCTGGGCAGAGTTAAAGGAAAAAATTGGGATTTATGGAAAGGAATAAATTGGGATTTATGGAAAGGAATACACTGGGATTTATTAAAAACCCTTCCAAGGATTCACCTTGGGCACTACAAGAGCCTGGCCATGGCCACACCCAGGATGGACCCTGGGTCAGGAGTTTCACACTTGGATCAGTTTGGGTCCATTCCCACCTTGGGGTTCATTGTCCAGTTCCAGCTCCAGGTTCTGCAGTGCCACCCTCCCAGATTCTCTCCTCCATTCTCTGCTGTTTGCACTTTTTGGGGCTGGAGCTGCAGCTGTCCTTGTTTGTGGGGCTGGAAAAGGATTGTTTGGTGTGCCTGAGCTGGGAGGAGAGCTTGGAACACTGTATGGAGTTCAGAGTTCTATCCTAGTGCAGGGCAGAATGTGGAAAATGTGAAAGCTAAAAGCTAAGGCATCATTTCCCCCCTTTAGAGGCTTCTTAAGGCATCAACCCCACCCGTGCCATGAACTGAGGGGGCTGCAGGGACCCTTCCCTGAGCCCCGGGCTCCTCCCAGGGTCAGTGACCTCACCCTGATCCTGCCACATCCTCAGCACAGAGAGCTGAATCCTCAGGGTCCCTTAGAAACGTTCCCAAGGACTTCAACAAGGGTCTGTCTAGGCTCTGGGGTAGAAGTCATTGTTATTTATTTCCCTTCTGTTTCACCAAATCTCAGCTGACATTGTCTGCACAGCTGTTTTTCAGTTACACATTTAATAATTTCTGTCTTCTGTATTTTTGAAGTGTAGATAAGAGAACAACAAGGAGAAGCATTTTGACTCGTTCCCACCTTTGCACACCAATCCTTTAATGCTCTGCTGATCATCACAGTGTTGCAATAAAGGAGTGTCTGACATTTTCACATCTCAGTCTCTCTTGGTCTCTCAGGTTTAGGTCCCCAGAGTTCACAGCAAGTGTGCAGTGCTGTGTGTGAGTTTCCCTGAGCTCAGCAGATCTCTGAGGTCACCATCAAGGATTTTAAATCTTCCCTTTTCTCTCCTGTGCCATTTTCTTTCTGCATCACTGACAGCTGCCTTGCCAGGCACTGCAAGAGCTGGGCACAGCATTTGGCCTGGGTTTGCAAGTGAGGAAATGGAGATTCTGACAGGACCCGAGGCAATACAACCTCTCCTTTGCTGGCAGCACGAGGCAGCAGTGTCAGAAGAGTTTATAATGCTCCCAACTGGGAGTGCAGATGAATTATTTGCAAGAGCAAATCCTGGTCCTGCACCAGTGCCAAAGTGGTCTTGTCACACACAGGTTATGAGCTAGACAGTGTGTTCCTGTGAGTGCTTGCCTCAAGGTTTACAAGCTATTGGAAAGAAAGTTATGGACAGAACTGCATGGAAAAGTGCACTTTTTGTTGCCTGACCCTGTTTTTTTCAGCATCCAGGGGCTGTACACGGTGCACACACCTTTTGAGCGTCCCAGCACAAGCCCTTGACTCACCTCAGCTCCACTCCTTGTTAGACATACAAAGAAATTCATACCTGGCTAGTCAGACCTCTACAGTGATTTGGAATTTACAGTTCTGTCAGATTGGAAGAAATTCTCCAAAATAAATGGGATCGTAAATGAACCGGGGGTAGAATCACTTTTACGAACAATAAAACATTTTTTTAGCTGGTACCACCCCAAAGCCATGAGAACTGGATTTGGTGCTGCAGCTCTGAGATCTCTGCCTCAGAGATGGGGCTGGGCATTTCCAGCCTTTCAGAGCCAGGGCAGCAGGAAGGCTCTGCTCTGCCCGTGGTGGATGGGCAGGTGCCAGAAATCCTCCCCGAGCTCTGCTCTGTGGTGAGGGAACGCAGGTTCCTGTGGGTCAGTGGTGTGCTGTTCACACATATCCACACCCTCCATGCCCTGGAGGGGCACCTGCCAGGAGAGATTACTGTGAGCTCGGGCTGAGTCAGATCCTTTCTAAGGCAGCCATTTAAAAACTCCTGTTGGATTGGATCCCTGGAAATATTCCAGGCCAGGTTGGACATTGGGGCTTGGAGCAACCTGGGACAGTGGGAGGTGTCCCTGCCCATGGCAGGGGGTGGGCTTTAGGGTCCCTTCAGCCTCAACTGTTCTGGGACTGATTCTCAGCCTCATTTGGGAAGCTGCAGCTTGCATCAGCCTGGATGTTTTAACTTCTGATTGTACCTGAGCCTCTTACCCAAGAGTCATCTACTGAGAGACAGCTTGTCTATTTTGATTCTTGCCAAGGCTTTTTTTCCCCCTTCTCCACATTCACCAAGAATTCTATATTGTGCTGCAAACAAGATGTAGTTCAAGGATTTTTAAAATTTTTTAATTTATTCTGAATGGAAGACCATCTGATGCTACGTGCAAAGCTTGAAAGCTTTCAAGAGGGCAATTCATTACCACCTTTGTAGGAAATACAAAACTAATATCTGCAGCCCTCAGCTGAGGGTTGTTTATGTGCTGCAGCAGTTAACTGTTGGCAGAAACCTTCACCTCACACACAAATAGGAGGCAGCAGTCTGTCAGTCATGTCCTTTAAGAGCAGACATTGTTTGGATAGCATCAGCATCAGTTTCATATTTGTGCAGTCTTGTTAGGCTGGATCTCTCTGGGGTGCACAGAATGCGTATTTTAACATTCCTGTAGGCAGCAGCATTACCCACTGCTCCAGCCCTGAGCTGGGGTTTGCCTCCAGGAATCCAGGCTCTGCTCTGAGGGTTGCTCGTGGCTGCTCATTCAGCTCAGCCTCCTCTGCAGGGAGCCAGCTCTGAGCCAGGGGGGCAGAGCAGGGCTGTTCGGTGTTTGGGGTGTGTTTGGGGTGTGTTTGGGGTCTGGGGTGTGTCTGGGGTGTGTCTGGGGTCTGGGGTGCGCCTCATGGTGAGGCCAGAGGCAGCTCCTGCAGCATGGGGTGTGTGTGTGCAGAGGGGCCACTGCCACAGCTGAGAGCTAGCTTGCAGGAAAACACCTGACACCAAACAGGTCATTTCTCCACATCACTTCTCATACGCTGAATGACAAAAAGCAGGACAAGATTCCTATGCCAAAGGAGAAGTTTAAGGCCAAAAAGACCCTCTGCACACAGAGCAGGACACAGGAGAAGAAAATGTCCAAAGGTGCCCTTTGGTCCTTGGGTGTTTGCTCTTGGAGTCACAAAGTCCCAGAAGGGTTTGGGTTGGAAGGAGCCCTAAATCCCATCCATCCCACCCCTGCCACAGCAGGGACACTTCCACTATCCCCAGTGTCCAGCCTGGCCTTGGGCACTGCCAGGGATCCAGGGGCAGCCACAGCTGCTCTGGGCACCCTGTGCCAGCCCTGCCCACCCTGCCAGGGAACAATTCCCAATTCCCAAGATCCCATTCAGTGGAAGCCATTCCCTGTGTGCTGTCCCTCCATCCCCTTCCCCATTCCCTCTCCAGCTCTCCTGGAGCCCCTCTGGGCACTCAGGTGGGGGCTCTCAGGTGTCCCTGGAACTTCTGCAGGCTGAACAGTTCCTCTCTCAGCCTCCCCTCTGCCTTTAAGTTCCCTTCTCCACAGTAAACTCTTCCTGTGCCAGCAGGTCCAGGAGCAGAGTCTGACAGCCCAGGTACCCAGCAGCTGCCTCCAAAAGGTTCTTCCTTCAATCCAGTCACAGGTCGGGAAGATAATTTGTGGAATTTTAGCAGAAACTTCAGCTCTTTACTCCCTGCCTTTGGATCCTATGTTTTCTCTCTTTTTTGGAACTTATTTCTGGTCACTTCTGGGGACTGTGGCAGTCAGAGGCACTGGGGTCGTGCCAAGCCATGGTTGGCACAGGGAATTCCCAAATCGTTCATCAGGCTGTTTTTGCTGCTGGACCAGGATCGTCCTGTCAGAGGTTCTGACAAGGGTTCATACTGTGTGGCAAGTAATTTTTGTGCTGAGTAATTTTAGTGCTGATAGCAGTGTGTGGAAATGGACAAAGGAATGTGGAGGAAAACCTGGAAGGAGTGAGACTGGAAACCAGCTGTGTCCTGAGGATGTGAGGTCAGACAGGTGCCTCTCTGCTCCTGCTGAAGCATCTCCACAGGTGTGAGCAGGGTGTGGCCCCTGGGACACCTGCTCTGGGTTCGTGACTCAGAATTCATCACCATCCCACCCAGGAGCTCCCCAGTGAGTGCCTTGAGGTCCTGCTGGCACCGGGGACATCCCTGAATCCTGCAAGGATGGGGACAGGGGGATGCTGAGTTCTGCCTCAGGGACCCTGCTGACAGCCAGGGCTGCTGCACAGGTCTGCTGGACAGAAGTTAATCATCAACTCCTTGCCTCATGGCTTTACATGAAGAAAAAGATGCTATTCTTTGCACATAGGATAAAGGACAGTTCATTTGGTTTCTAATTTGCATAATTAGAGGTATCATTTGTTTTGTCTTAGCCATCTTGAGAGCCTGTTATTCATGCTGTTACACGTAGGAATGAGATAAAGCCTGTCTCTGCTCCCACACCCTGAAAAAACTTTGTTTTTTTGGCGTTTTTGGGAATGAAGTCAGTTCTCTGGGTTGGTCAGGGCAGAAAGCAGCCTCTCAAGGCATCAGTTCTCACCTTCCCACCCCTTAATCACCAGTTGTGGAAAGTGTAAACTTTCCAGGGAAAGGAAAGGGCTCCAGGCTGAGCCAGCTGCAGACCAGGATCCACCAACACCTGGCTCAGGTGAAATCAGCCCCTGGAAGTTAAAAATCCCGGCTGATGGCAGCAGCACCTTCCCAAAAAACGAGGCCGAGAATCCCAGAATGGTTTGGGCTGGAAGGGACCTTGAGGATGAGCTCATTCCATGGACACCTTCCCCAGGAAGAGCAGGAGTCAGGGGTGGCTCTGGGGAATTCTCTGTTGTTGGGGGATTTTTACCAGCATGGGAGTGGATGCTTTTGTAGGAGAGAGGGAGATTGATTCAGGGCAGTGGTCTGGATGGCGGCTTTTGAAAAGCACTCCGCTTTTCCTGCAGAGCTGTATTTGTGAATCAAAAGCACAGATAAAATCAGTAATAAGGGAAGCACTGAATAATGGAGAGGAGGGCTGGAAGCTGGGCAAAGTAGGTGAGATTAAGTTCAGTGTAAATGGTGTGAAGCACTCATGGAGGGAAATTCCTGTAGCAACTGAAAGATGAAAATAAACTTTCACGACAGAATGCAAGTTCTGCAGGAATATATCTTGACTTTTTTTTTTTTTTTTCACTTTTCTGGATTTTTACTTTTGCATAGCTTTATGTCTCAGGTTTTCAGACACAAAAAACTACATTTTCTCAATTAACAAATCAGCTTGTTTGACGTGTTCAGAGGATTCACAGACGGATTGCTTCAACAAAAGACAGAGATTTAGTGTCAAGGACACAAGTGAGAAAAACAGCCTTGTTTCTCTTGGTGTCAAAGCAGAATCTTTTACTGAACCATGGTGTGTGCGTGTGCTACTTCACAGAAATTAAAGGGATATTAACTTTTCATTTCAGCATATGGAAGCCATAGCTTCTCATAACTCGGCTAAAGTTGTTAATAACTGAAACCAACCAATGCAATACGATCTTAAGGGTTTCAAGATGAGTTTTTAATGCATTCTGCAAACAGAACCACAATGATTTCTTTCAGAAACAATGAAAAAAATCCATCTACTGTTGCTAATTAAATCACAGTATGTCTCACTACAGTTACGGGCTGCAAATTGTATTTATTTTTCACAAAACAAATTATATTATGTCAAGCTGCTGGAGTGAACAATAGTTATTGTTGAGGAATAGGTACAGATAAGTTGTACAAGCTACACTTCCTCCCTTAGAGTTTCCCAAATTGAAATTGCAGGTTGTGGCCTGGGGACAGAGTGTACCCTGAGCTCTGGAGGCACAGGGACCTCAGTCCTGGCAGGTTTCCTTGGGGTCCATGTGGTGGGAAATAATTATCACAGCAGCCCAAGTCTTCCCTTATTTCATGAATAAAGCCCATCAGCAGTGAGGGTTTCCTCTCTCCCCATCTGGATAACCCAGCCCAGCATAAACATAATTTAATAAAAAAATTTCCACTAGCATCTCCCACATAAAATGTCACAGCTGCAGGGGGAGCAGCCCAGTCACAAGGCACTGCTCAGGTTTCTACATCAGTCACTCAAATCTTCCTGATGAGTTTGGGGAATCCCCCACGGGGAATGAGGAAGAGGAGCTGCTGGAGAGTCTGGTTGCTTTTCCCTGCTTCCTCTGCCTGTTGAGTTTCCAGCTGCCAGGGGTGTCAGGCGTGTCCAGCAGCTCTGCTGGGCTGCAAGGAGCAGGCAGACCCATCCCTCCAGCTCCCTGAGCTGGATCTGGGCTGTCCTGGTTTGAAAGACAGGTGTCTGCTTAGAAGGGCAGAAGCTTCTCTTTGAAACGGAAAATATAAATATTTTTCCTCCAAGTTAGTACCATTTTGAAATTAAGGAGGTCTCAGATAAAGCTATGGGAATAGGAATAACAGTTCTTTGCCAGGAAAATTCCAATAGCAATGCAGGATTGCAGAGAACAAACCCAGAGCAGGGGCAGAGGGAGAATCCAAGGTGCCCCGTCAGTCAGTCAGGGTTGGTGCAGTCCCATTCCATGGTGGCTGATCCTCCTGCAGGGACAGATGTGGTTCTGCTGGAGCAGGGCTCCTGCACAAGGTGCACTTTTCCTCCAAAGCTGCAGGGATGATGTGCAAGGCTCTGGTTTTCCTCTGGGATCCAGTGGGAAAAGGCTGCTCTGCTGTTCCAAATCTCCCCTTTGATCTGGGTAGGAAATGCTCGGCTCCTGCCCTGGCTGGAGCATCTCCCCATGGGATGATGGAATTTGATCAGCCCTGCCCTGGGACTGCATGGCCATGGACAGGAGAGATCTCCTGGAGGGAGGATGGGCTGTGGGGAAGAGAAAGAACACTGCCACAGCTGGGTGAACAGCTGGGATAGAGCACACACTGCTGGGCACAGCCTGGGCTGAACACTGACACAGGGTCATTCCACATCCTCTCCCCGTGTCCATCTCCCCTCTGCTGCCAGAAACCTGATGGAGAAAAGGTGGCACAAACCATTCTGGCATCATCCTCCAGCTCTCCAGTGCCTGGGGTCCCTTTCTTTACTCCTCCCTTCTCAGGCAGCTAAGCTGATGGACAGAAATAAGTTCAATGTTTTCTTCTGCATCTGTTTATCAAATTGTATGTAGGATGCATTGGCCATTGGTCTGTGTGTCCAGGAAGGCATTTGTATCAATTGATAAATAAACTTGATTCCGGAAGTAAGAGTCACTATCTAAAACACCTATAAACTGATTTTTCTTGCTGTTCAAAGTCACCTTTACCATTGTTGTTAAAAGAAGGTCATATAGAAACACCCTCTCACTCCAGCTGTGACGACTACTCCTACATCAGAAATAAGCACTGAAATGGTGCCACAGAAATGCTGGTTTTCTCCTGGAAAACAGGAGCCTAAGGTGTGTCTTGTGAGCTGGATCCACTAAGGTTTCTAAAGCTGGTGTTCGGCAGGGACGTTCTGCTGGCACTTGGTGCAAGCGAGGTTTAGTTCCATTAAATGCATTTATGTCCCTTCAGGAAGGATTTCTGCAGTCCCAAAACGGAATCCCAGAGTGGCTTTGGCTGGGAGGGACCCTAAAGGACACCTACTTCCAACCTCCTGCTGAGGGCAGGGATCCACTCAGTGCAGCTGAGATTTTGGGAGGTTTTGTTCTGGTTTGAACGTTCCAGCAGCAGCTTGTCCTGTCATCTGGTTTAAGTGGCACTTTGCAGGATGAAGCAGAGCTCATCATTGAGAGAAACAAGGCTCTCTTTAGAATTTTTGAACGTTTAATAAGGGATAAAAGGGATAATGTCTAGTGCTGGGGTGCTTGGCAAACTGCCTAAAGCACGTCAGTTAGCTGACTTTCTTTATCTATTTTTCTTTATTGCACTGATCAAATGCATATTTATGAAGATTATATATATTGAAATATTTCTTTGGGTTCTTTTATAGTTCTTTGGGTTCTTTTATATGTTTTGGGATTTTTTTTTACAGCTTTTTTCCACTCTTGACTGGTGCAGTAGAGAGTCATGCATGTTATTTTTTTATTTCTTTGGAAGTCATGTATGTCATTTTTTTACAATGTAAATGCTATTTCTGCACAACATGCTATTTCCTCAGAACCACAAACAGGGAATTATTGATAGCTGCAGGGTCAGCAGTACAAGTCCTTTTTATATTCTTTCTTTTGATGTTATCTCCGTGTTCTTTTAATGTTATTTAATCATACAGATGGTTTCAGTTATTATCACAAATTCATCTAAGTTCTTTTAACTCTCATTGGTTAATTAAAAAAATAAAAGCATTCTGCAAAAGTTAATATTATAAAGCCTTTATTTTAATATTTTGTGAAAGCCTAAATTACAATATATATTTGTTACACTAATAGACATATAAGCTATATATGGCCTGGGCATTGCCCAAAGAAGCTGACAAATTATACAATAACAGGGACACCAGAACAAGGACAAGGTGAAGCTCTGCAGGGTGGTTTAATCTGTGTTGGAGTGTATGAAACAGAAGCCTCCCTGAGTCCCTCAGAGAGAGAAAAGAATGCAGGGATTGGTTGAATTAAAGCCTTTAGAGAAATTAAAATATATTAACCCACAAAGAAGTAGAGTGTAAGCTTTAGTGTAAGCTTTAGTTTTAAGTAAGTAGAAATGTTATTGTCACACAGATGTGAAATAGAAGTGTAAGTCTTAGTTTTAAGTAAGTAAGGATATGCTTTAAGTGCCTTACGAAAGTAAAAAGCCCTACAATGTAGTGTAAGGTTCAGGCCTGGTTGAAAGTTCGGTAAGAACATTGCTTGCATTTTCTAGACAGAATAGATAGAACCATTTCTGTGAATAGATAGAGCTATATGTGTAAATGATGTGTAAGAATTAACATTACTTTCATATTATAGAACTAGAATTCCTAGGTTTAGAAGGAATGTTTTGAGGTTCCTGTTTTTAGCTCATTGGATGATTTACAAATAAAAACCCCTGCATCGGGGTGAGAAAGGCATCCACCACCACCACCATCATCATCATCATCATCATCATCATCATCATCATCATCATCATCATCATCATCATCATCATCATCATCATCCTCACTACCACCTCACACATGGAAGAGGAAAACGAGACAGAAGAAGAAGAGGAGAAGAAGAAATGCCAGGGAGCTGCAGCACCTCCTGCTCAGGACTCTGTGCCAGAAGTTGTAGCCTGGACTTTAACACTCTGAACTCTGCCTTCGAGACTGATGCATTCATGCATTAAACAACTTTACAGCAACCAACAACTGCTCTTGTCTCTTTGAAGAGCCATGAATAACTGGACAAATCTGGAGGGAGGAGGACACAGGGAAGTTCTGGGTGGTGAAAGGCAGCTGGTGCTGCTCAGCCCCTGAGGAAAGGAAACCCCAGGTGTGTGCTAGGGGAAAACTCCTCAAGGGGAGGAGAGCTGATGGCTTGCAGGGATGGTTTGGAGCACCAGGGCAGGAAAAGCCCGAGCCTTGGACACCCCTGACCCTGCAGAGAGGCTGCAGCTGCCTCTGGCAGCCTGCCCTGGGGAGGAGGGATGAGCTCCTCTGCTCCTTCTGGCTCGTTTCTGCTTGGTTTGAGATTTTACACACACAGGATTGGATCGTGCAGGGTTGCATCATATGGAGCATTCCTGGGATTTAGCCACTCTGTGATTTCAGGAGTCAGGGGAGCTGTCCTGCCAAACCCTTCCTCAGAGGCTGAAGGGTGTAAATGACTCCCATCCCATCCCATCCCATCCCATCCCATCCCATCCCATCCCATCCCATCCCATCCCATCCCATCCCATCCCCAGGATAAAAAAAACACTTGAGACTGCCTAAGGACAGGAAGATCACAGGGTGTTGGTTTTTGTAGGCCACAAATTTGTTGTGTCTCTACATAAACGATGGAGCTGCTGCCTGAACCTTTCCAGCACAGAGATGTTGAGCTGTGTGTTTTTCCAGGTCTCTGTGTTTTGAGGTCTCTGTTTCTGCTGATGGATTTGGTGCCTCGAGGGCGAGGGGAGCACTGAGAACTCTTGTGTGTGGCCAAGGCTGGCCACAGTTCAGTGGCCCTGTGCCCCAGGGCCACCACGCCCTGCCCAATTCCCCTGGGACCCGGTGACACCACAGCCACGCTGCCCTAATTATTTCTTCCTAAGTAGTTTTTATTTTGAGTGCATGATTGTTTTCACCACAGGCTGTGTTTGGCCTAAACTTCCAATATAATTGATTGTAATGAAAAATGTGTTTGGGGAATAAACTCCTGTTTGTAATGCAAATAGATTCATATTTCTGCTCTTACTTTTTTTTTTTTTTTTTTTTAATCTGGGTAGATGAGCACTGCAGGAAATCTGTGTGTAGCTGTACTTTTGTTAGATTAATTAAGAAGATTAGCTGAGAAAAGCATGTTTTATCAGTAGCAGAATTAACAAGCACTTTGAGATTTTATTTTCCTGATTGTTTTCTTTATGAAGTGTCTTGCTCCATCTGGGAAGAAAGCAGGAGAGAGAATGGCAACAGTGAATATTACTAAGAAATCCAAATGAAACCAGCATAATTTTGTTTCAGCTTTTTCTACCAAACTTTTTTACCCAACTCCTTTTCTTGACTGTTCCTCAGTTGTGCCTGTACTTCTAATTTTAACAGCTATTCTGATGCATATATGTTAATAGATTTATATAATTCATAGGGTACATCCACGTTAGGCTGACAAGGTACAGCTCAGAGCTCAGCTCAAGCTGGAGCAATAATAATCCAAGACAACAGAGCACAGGAATGGTGCAGAGAAATGAAATCAGAACAATAGTTTTTATATAAATTATATATATATTTCATCTCTATTTCATACCCACTTTTATGTAATAACTCAGTTTTAGTCGTATCTGATGGCTCTAATTTTAGGCAGTTAAGATCTTTTAACTGTTAGGAAGAAAGGACAGGCTGCACAGAACATAAAAAAACCTCTATAAAACACTGACAACAGTAAAACCTTCATGTCTAACTATCTATATGTTCTGTGACAAATCCAGTTGTGAGTCAATAATTTATCACAGGTCCAAACCATTCCTGCGGCCTTAGATGAGCAGCCAGGAATGATGAAATTGGTCCAGCTGTGAGAGCTGCCTAAAGCTCTTGCACATATGTAGGCAGGATTAATCACACAGGATTCATTTCAAACCAGCAGGAAAGTGCTCGGGGTGCTTTGCTCCCAGGAATGCCATCCTGTGACGCTGCCAGGGTGCTGTCAGCATCCCCAGGGCTGCCACAGGGAGAAGCCTGAGCACACCTGGAGGATTCCCCAGGGGCTGTTGGGGTGTTTGTGCCCCTGTGCTGAGCCCTGGGCCGGGGGGGGATGCTGTGCGTGTTCCCAAGCTTGGTTCTCTCAGGTGACCAAACGAGAGGGATGGCCACTCAGAGCAGGAGTTGTCCCAGGTGATGTCTTTGGCTCGTGTGAGGTGCATGAAGCAGCTCTGTGTGCCATGCCCAGCTCCACGTGCCATTCACCCACCTCACCCTGAGCCTTTAGCAGAGATGGGGACCCTTGGGTGGCTGCTGGGGGGCTGTGGGGAACAAATAACCCTGCAGCGTGTCCTGCCTCCACCTGCTGCTCCGGATGCTCCCTTAGAGCAAACCTGTGGCCAAACCCACTCCAGCCCCTCTGTGTGAGCCCAGATTTCCCCTGGACCAGCCTGGCTGCCAGCCTGCATCCCAGGGCAGGAGCACAGGGACAAACCCTGTCCCTGCTGGGGGCTGGACGAGCTGAGCCATCCCCAGTCACTGCAGCAGGCACTGAAAACCACTGCAGCCTCCAAACCACTCCAAGGGAACATGCAAAGAGAAAGGGATGGATGAGGAAAAATGCAACCTGTGTTAGGGAGATGTATAAAATACACAGACACCAGAGACTTCTGTCAGAATTTATTGAGGATGATCTTTTTGGATGCAAGTTGAAATTGAGTGAGAGCACTGTAGATGCCATGGAGAACTACCCAGGATGTGTTTGCCACCAGAATGGGAAGAATTGTTGAGAAATACAATTACCCTCTTCCATTTCTTCCCCAGAGTGTTGGGGAATGTTTTTTAGGGGTTTCTGCACATCCCTGCTTTTCCTCTGCTGCAGGCTCCCGTGCCTATAGCATGTGTTACTTCCAGATGTTTTTTTCTCTTCCTGAAGAATACTCTAAAGGTATTATCTGATTAGCCTTTCTTGATATCTGACAAAACTACTATGCAATAGCTGTGTCTGATCACAGGGTCAGAAATTAGGAATTATTTCCCCAAAGCCATTAAACACCAGAATGAGAAAGAGAAAGAGTACATACAGATCATCCAGAGAAGTATTTTCATGTTGCCTTTTCCTTTGGTGAAAAAAAGCACCACTCAAACGTGGAATCATCTCACTCAAAATCCTAGAATATTGACAAGCTAAGTTTATTATTGATACAATCAAGTAGTATGGCAAACTGGAATAAATAAAATTTTCAGCACCCCTTGCAACCTTAGTGTTCAACAGAAGGGTTGTGTTAACATTTCAAACAATACACGTGCCCCAAGACTTAAAAACAAACATAATACAAAAGGGGTGAACACAATTTTTAAAAATTTTCTGCTAAAATTATTTTATGTTCTTACTATGCATTCAAGGGGAACACACTTGTGAAATAAACTCTATTTCTGTATTAAAAGGACCAAGTGTACTTTGATGTGGATTCAGGCCTTTGCTCATTTTAGCATGTAGAAGTAGAGGCCTTGTGACAAGTACAATAAATGTTTAGTTCTGTTTTCTGTTTAAAATAGATACATGCATAAATTTGAAGTGCAATTAATATACTTATCCCCAGGAAAGCATTCCACTATTAATGATGAGGATACAAATTTTATGTAAATTGTTGATGCAATTGCAGATGGATATTGGTGATTTTATTTTTTTCAAATTGTGTTTCTCTGAGCTATTTTTTCACTTTTTCTCCTTTTTTTTTTTTTTCTCCCCCCACAGAAATTTACAACCCACACCTCCCAGGCAGCTACAAAACTTCTGAGCTGAGAATGTGAGCAACAGCAATATGGACCAGGAGGAATGTGCATTATCAGCAGTGGGTCAGCAATTGCAGACACCTGCTATGCACGTCCCACCTGCCCAGAAATCCCCAGAATAAGCAGGGGCCGATGTTAAGCTCAATTTCTTTGCTCTTGTTTAGGAAGATGTTGTTTGGTGTGTGCGAGAGGTGAGAACACTGGCTCAGATCAGTGTTGTCAGGGCTGCTCTGCCTACAGCCTTTTAAGATTATTTTTTCCCTGCTGTTACACACATTTTCTCCAGGCGTTTGTACAGTCCCAGCTGCATTTGAACAGATTCATTAAAATGATTTTCAGTGTATTGCATCCACAAAACAAAAGCAGTGCTCTCCTGCGAGGGCATTGTCTCAGAATGTTCACCCTCAGGGGTTGTGGGTGCCCTGCAGGGCTGGGTTTCTGTGGCTCCCCTTTGCCAAAATCCCATTTTTGGGGTCTGGGTGCAGGCAGGAGCTGCTCAGCTGCACAAGACATTAAATGTCTCTCTCAGGGCTCCTACAGGGAACGCAGCTTGCAGATTATCCAACCTGTTTCTATTGAATTATGCACCCCTGTGGCAGATTATCTGCAGGCTTCAGGCCAGATGGAGAGAATTCTCAGTATCAGCATCAGGCCTTGTAAACATCACCATTTCTTCCCAGGGTTACTTACTTATTCCAGATGGCACCCGCTGCGCTCCCTCTATCTCCCTTCCAATCTGTGGGGCTTACTTTTTCCCCAGAAACGAGAGTGCTTTAATATTTTACACATTTTTCCTATTTCTATGCCAATATCTGAGAGTATCTTGACAGAATAAGCGAAGAGAGATTTGCATTTATGCTGGGTTCACATGGAATAAGAAGGGGAAATAAAAAGAAGAAAAGAAATTTTATCCTACTATGGCTTTTTAATTCTAAAGTCAGTTTCCCAGTAACCAAGGGCTTTGTGAAAGTGAGAGCAATCACAGCCCAGTGTCTGCTGATCCCCTTGCTCTCAGGAGCTCAGGCCTCACACTCACATTTGGAGAACATTATGAAATCTGTGTTAGGACACGCCAGAGCCTTTGGAACATTGGGAGCACTAATTTGAGATATCTCCCCAGAATGTCGGGACAGTTTCATGCTTTAGCAATTTGTGAGCTGTAGGACAATGCCCTTCCTAAGGACACCAGGCTAATCACAGGGTCTGTGAAATTCTCATTACACACCTCCCAGAGCAGGGGAAAAGGGAGTAGTCTCCATTAGCTTTAAAAGTCAGGGCTCAGCTCTGACAGTCCTATTTCCAACAAGTGAGTTTGTGTCTCTACATGAAAATTTTAGGCATGTGAGGAAAGTTTTGAGGCACTGTTGTTGCTGCATTTTGCATTTAGTGCTTAGCGAATGCTCGTTGCATCTGTATTAAATAAAACAGCCCTGGAACTTTTAATTAACACGTCTGGTCAACAAGCTGAATCCTGGCTCTTCCCTTTTAATCCCGGCTGGCAAACCTTTGCTGAAAAGGAACCAGCTGAAAACAGGCTTAAGGAGAAAAGCTGCTGTCTCTTCTTCCCCACGTGATTGTTTTAGTGCTGGTTTGGACTATCAGCCTTTCCACATTTGAAATGCCACTTTCTTTCCCAGCATCACCCTGGACCTAATCCTTCCACCGGGTGTCCTGTGCTGCTCTGACCCTACACGACCCCTCTCCCTCTGCCCCCTTTGCTGCCTCCCTTGGCCCAGGTTTTGGCCCCTTCTCCTCCTGTCCTCTCACCCCCAGCATCCCGGGGGCTTTTCCAGCTCTTCCTTGCCCCTGCTCCAGCCATGCCAAACGCCCAGGACTCTCTGCTTTGTTTTCCCCACGACTCCCTGCCCCACCTTGCCCCCGTTCCCCCCTGCTCTGTGTCCCCCAGCCCCACAATTTCCCTCTGCTCTGTGCCCACACTCGTCACCATCCCTCTGCCAGCCAGGCTGGATTCTCCCTCAGCCCACTTGCCTTTGCCTCCTGCCTAACTAGTGCTATTTCTCCACTTTAATTGAGTCCCTCGATTCCAGCTTTTCTCTTTTTTTTTTCCCCTCCTGCTTTTGATTTTCTCCAGCCTGACTGTGAGACACCTTCTGCCACGCATTTATTTTTCTCATTTATTTTCAACAGTCCTTTGTATTTTCTCATGCTGTCCTTGACCACGGGCAACAACTCACCAATGGCTTCTGCAGACACACCAAACGGTTTCTTTCAAAAGTTGGTCTACAACCTCATTTAGCTATTCTTCTCCCAAAATACCAGCAGCAAACCTGCCAGCTGTGTCCTGGGAATGCTGCTCTCACAAAGGGCAGCACGTAGTTGCTTCTTTCTTGCCTCCAGGCTTCTGGTCTTGGGCTAAGGGGCCCCTGGCTGGATGGTTTTCCTGTGGTTTTCAAACACTTTGCACTAAGAGGTTAGGGCATGATCATAAAAAATGATGGTGATGGTGATGATGATGATGCCCTCACCTGCACACCAGGTGATTTTTAGTTGTCTGCCTTCTGCTGGAACTCCCACTGAGTGTTGTCCTGAGATTCCTGAAGGGGGGAATCTCATGGACACCTGTGCCACCACCTCTCCCTCACCACTGAGCAGCCACAAGTAAATCCATCAGGAATGAATTACCACTGTGGTATCTGCAGTGATTTAAAACTGACTTAATGAGAAAACTCCCCTCAAAAATGTCTCCACAAAACAGGAGCAGTAGCTCTCAAATGATGTCATCAGCTGTATTTAAACCCAAAGTTGTTTGTAAGATGTTCAGGACTCAGAATGGCAGTGATGTTTAGTGTTTACTTCAAAATTTACCTGCTTTATCAGAACAGTGAATCCTAGCTGAATATACAAATACCTTTCAGGTAGCCAAGTTATGCTCTGTACCTCAGAGAGTAAACAATTAGAATAGCAGAAATGAGTAAAATCACAGAGAAGTGACTGGTTCAGTTGTGCTTCTCAAACAGTCTGCACACAGAGGACACACAGAGGTGCATTCTTAGTGAAACTGGGTTTTTCCCCCATAAGTTATTGCAGCAGTTCTTCAACAGCTTTACTAAATTGCTTTGTGTTGGATGCATTACCCTGATATGAAAATGCAAATAATGATTTAGTGACAACTAAACATATAAAAACATAGAGCATTTAGATTAAAAACAGACATAAAAACATTAGTGTAACACCTCTTCCTCCATTGCTTTAGTCAGTTTTTATTACCTTTACACTAACAGTACTTTCCCCAAAGTGTTCTTTAGAATAGAGGCCTAAATTTTACATTATTTCTGAACTGGATTTTCCTGTCACCCAGAGGATTGACAACTCACTGCCCTGCCCCCCAAATCCCCAGGGTCACTTCAGGGTATGGGATTCAGCAATTCCACTGTTGTGGAACACATCACTATGTGTTTCCCCTTCAGGACACTTCTGAACACCTTGCACTGGACTATTCCCAAAGGAAATTTCAGGTTAAATTTGGGTCAAATTATCTCTGCAGATGCAGGCCCACCACTTTCCACTGCAGGTCTACAGCCAGGTCCTTGGAGCCTATCCTGGCAACACCTGGGCAGGTGTTTTCATAAATGAACCCTCCAGAACTGAGATACAAGAAAATGAAGATTAGGATACAAAATAAAGTAAAACAGTGTGCTTATCTGTATACTCTTCTCCTCAGAGCCCTATGGAATAAATTACATCCACAGATTCCTTTACATCTGTTTGCACATATAACTCAATCGTGTTCATACATATGAATTTGGCCTAGAATTCCTTTTTTAAAAAGCACAAACAAGCCCTTCTTTAATGTTGATAATGAAGGATTTTTTAAAAAATCCCATATAGATGGATACATTTAGATCTATTAGCTAGTATATACCTTCATATGTACGTTGTAGACATTTAAAGCAAAAAATAAAGTAGGCTGTCCTTGTAGAAGAATGATCAATAAAGATAATATGTAGAGAACTAAATCACACTTGAACAATAAAGGACAAACTGATGGTTACACAAACAACATCCACTGTAGTGAACAGGAATATTAGACTCCTTTTAGTTCCTATAGATTGCTGTGCAATGACATATTCAACATTTTCAGCTTAGGAAAAATGCCTGTCTAGGGAGAAAATGATGCAGTCCAAGAAAACCCTCCCTTTCTTTCTTTCTTTCTAAATAAAATTTAACTAATTTATCTTTTTCCTGTGTGTCTCAGGTGACCTGGTGGAACAGATGATGCGTGATCACTCAAGATTTATGCAAAAGCTTTATTAGAGTACAAATTACGTAAGCTGGGACAAGAGCCTGCAACTCTGTCTTGGCAGAGATGGGTCCCTGCTGCAGGATCTCGCTGTGATGTACGAGGTGCTCGCTCTGGAAGGCCCCAGCTCCTCCCTGAGTGTCAGATGTCTGAACAGGGGCAGGCTGCTGCTCTCCCTGCCTTGCCTTCTGCTTCCAGCCAGGGACACGAGATTCCAGGGAATTCTACACTGGGAGCTGAGGCACTGGCCCAGGAGCTGGACACGAGTCCTGTCACACACTGCAGCCACCCCGGTGCTGTCCAAGCCCTGCCCAAAGCCTGGACTTACCTGGGCTGGGCTCAGATTTCACTGTGTGGAGATGCAAGGCAAGCGAGGCCAGCTGCAGCAGGGTTTGTGTATGTGTTTGGTTTTTCTCCTAATACAAAATTGACTGTTGACAAGACGAAAGCCTTGCAACCCTGCATGGGCCCATAGTTCCTGCAAATAATACACAAAACCACGGGTGCTGACACAGATCACACAGGAAATATTTTCTAACTCATTCTGTGCATTATACCTCAATACTGAATATTGTAACTTCCACATCTTTATTCTTTTTTTCTTTTTTACTCATGAGACGCAGTCAAGCAAGAAAGAGCGAAAGCTACATATGCAAAATACGTTTTCGAATGAAAGAATCCCAAGGCTTTTCCCGAAAGAACCCTAAGAGGAAGTTTGAGTTGCTAAATTAAAGGCTGTAGTTGGTAGAAATTTCCATACTGGTGCGTTTCATGTAAAACAATTTTGGACGGCAGCTCCCTCGCCGAAGTTTCCCTGCGGTGATTAAGGTGTGCGGGCACCAATGTGCCGGGAGCAGGACCCAGAGCGCCCCATCCTCGCTGCCCCGCTGGGCGAGCACACCTGGCGGGTTTGTAATTTTCGGCTTCTCCGAGCCGCCCTCTCCCCGCGGAGCCCCGCGCTAAAAAAGGTCCCAGTCGGGGTCCCTAAAAGGTCCCGGTCTGGATCTATGACGGGTCCTGTTCCCGTTCCCGGCACAGCCCCCGCAGGGCTCTGCGCTCCCAAGAACATGCGGGGCTGGGGTGAGACCTGGGACGCTCCCCCGCGCCTTTATCAGCGTGAATATCGGGATAAAAGTGGCGGGTTTTGGGGAGTTTCTCCTGGCTTTCTCTGCCGCCTTTTGCTTTAATTCTTTCGGCGCAGCTCGGGAGCGAAGTTACCGGCTCCGCGCTCCCCCGGCCCTGCAGCTTTCCAAGATTTTCGCTCCAAGAATGGAAAAGGCGGAAACTAACGAGAAACCACGGGGGCAGCCCCAAAATCACCCCGCGGCTCTCGGCCCGGCCCGGCCCGGCCAGCGCTGCCCGCGGGATTCCCCGCCCGAACCCCGCTCCGCACCCGGCCCGGAGGGATGGAGGGATGCGGGGATGGGGAGATGGAGAAATAGAGGAATGGGGAAATAGAGGGATGGGGAGATGGGGAGATGGAGGGATGGGGAGCAGAGGGATGGGGAGATGGGGGGATGCAGGGATGTGGAGCGGAGCGATGCGGGGATGGGGGGAAGGGTGGAGGTGGGGGGGGGGGGGGCAGGGACCCGGGCGCTGCGGCGGCGGAGACTTTGCTCTTTAAATCGCTCTCCAAAGCGGATTTACGGCTGATCCCCCACGTCAGCGGCCGGGGGCCCGCTGGCCGGCGGCGGCGGTGGCTGGGGCGGTGGGAGGCGGCGCGGGGCGGGGCGGGGCGGGGGCCGGGGGCCACTCGGGCGGGGCGCGGGGCCGGGGCCGCCCCGTCGGTGCGTGCCGGAGCCCATGAATTGCTCCGGGAGCGCCCGGCGAGGCTGCGCCGCGGCCGCGGGCTCCGGGCACGATGCAGAAGAGCGTGCGGTACAACGAGGGGCACGCCCTGTACCTGGCGCTGCTGGCCCGCAAGGAGGGCACCAAGCGCGGCTACCTCAGCAAGAAGACGGCGGAGACCAACCGCTGGCACGAGAAGTGGTTCGCCCTCTACCAGAACGTGCTCTTCTACTTCGAGGGCGAGCAGAGCGCCCGGCCCGCCGGCATGTACATGCTGGAGGGCTGCAACTGCGAGCGGGTGGCCGCTCCCAAGGGATGCGCGGCGGGCAGCGGCAGGGATGCGGCGCTGGACAAGCAGGTACCGCCCCGCGGGTGGAGGCTGGAGGGTGGAGGGCAGGCACAGCCGGGCCCTCGGGCCGCCCCCTCGCACCCCCGGGGTGCCGCCCCCGGCCCGGCCCCGCCGGAGGTCCCGTGGCTCCCGGAGAGCTGCGGGTGTTGGCGGCCGAGTGGGCGAGCCCGTGTCTCTGGAGTGCTCGGTTCGCTGCTCCCTGACTCTTGTGTTCCCACCCCCAGGGACAGCACGCCGAATTTCAGAGAGTAGCATCTCACCGGCCAGGTGGGATCGTCTCACCTGGGTTGGGCCATCCCCGTGCCAGCACTCGTGCCGTGCAGCTGTACATGGCTCAGCAAACTCAGCACACGCAGGCTGCGAGGGACAAAGTCCCAGAGCAGCACGGGGACACTCTGAGGGGTCACTGAGCCCTTTCCCGTGGCCATGCTCTGGGGGGAACCAGGCTCTCCGTTCGCTCCTGGTGTGGCACCGGGCAGGTGGCGAGCCCGAGCCCTGGATTGCAGCCTGCGGCATGCCAGGGGGCTGGGGGGCTCCTTGCCGGGCAGGTATGGCGATGGCACGGAGATGGTGCTGGCCCAGAGCCCGAGCCGGGTCCTGCCCGGTTGCCACGGGGCGAGCAGCGCTGGCGGCTCCGGTGGGATCCCACCCCAGAGGGACCACCACCTAGAGCCCGGGGTTGCCAAATTCGTGCCCGGCTCCCCTGCCCGGCCCCGGCCGGTGGTGCCCGGGGCGGATCGGGCTGGGATGGGGGTGACACGCCGGTGCCGGAGCGCGGAGTGGGTGAATCCTGCCGGCGCTTACATAACCGCGCAGGGAAGGGCGCTCGGCGTGCGCGGAGAGCGGGCATCCTCAACACGCACCTCCTGGAGCCTCATCGGGATCCCTGCTCTGCCTTTGGAGCGTGCTTTGCCCCGGTGCTGGCGTGCCCGGTGCCGGCGGAGCAGCCCGGCAGGGCCGGGCGGGTTTGGGAAGTTGGGCTGGCGGCAGCAGCCCGGTTTCGGGACTGGCTGCAGGTGTTTCCTCGCCCTGTGAGAAAGTGACACACGCCACAGGCACGTTCTGAAACCCAGCACAGCTCTGGGCTTCCCTGGCGTGGCGGCTTTGAAGGAGGGCTCAGAGCCTGATCTTGTGTTTGTGCTTTTCCCCCCCACCCGTAAATAATCCTGGTGTGGCCAGGCAGCCCCTGGATGCTCCGTGGTTAAAGCGGCGAACTTTGGGGAGCTGGAATGGTTGTAGTTGTGTCCTGTTCACCCTCCAGCTCTTGCTTATTGCTCTGAGGCATTTTTTATAGCGTTATAAATGGAGTACTGGAGGATCCCCAGATGATATTTAAACATGGATATTGCCCTGCCTTCTTTACATTGCCTTACTACACTTGTTTATCAGTGCTGTTGTTAAATTACAGCTTGACTAGGAGAACTGCCTGAAAATAAATCCCTTCCGTGCCTGTTCTTTGGGAGCCCTAAGTTGTGCTTTTATAGTGATGAATGAGTTGTTCATAATTACATCTAGTAATAATTACAGGGCAGGAAGCTGAGCTTTTATTGCTTCAGACATCAACTATTTGGGTGTTTTAAAGAATAGCAGACTGCTATTAAAGAGGCAGAAGAATGCTGGTTTTTTTTTTTTAATGGGATGCTAGTTTGAATTTTCAAGAGAGAGCATCAGGAAATATCCTTTTCTGTTCACCTTTTGCTTGATCCCAAGCTTTATTCAAAGCTTTTGAGTGTTAGTTGCTTTCACAGATGTTTAGTCATTAAAGTGCACCCTTGTTTGCATACACACATTGAGACACAAATCTTTGCTAAGGTGTACAGGAAATTCCCTCAGCGACTAAAACTGATCCATCACAAGCAAAAAAAAAAAAAAAATTCAAAAATTAAGCAGTTTTTTCCATGTAGAAAATGTGCTCATGTTCTTAATGCTCATGTAAAGCAATTAACCATGAACCTTCAGTTTATAAACAGAGACAGGCAAGCTTTCTTCAATCAGGTGATAATGAAAAGTCAGTAGTGCACATGCTAACTCCTGGCAGTGAAAAAATACTGCATAGATTTCATTTGCTTTGATTTCACCACACAAATGTATTAATGGAATGAAAAAAAAAAAAAAAAGAGAGTCTCTGTGGCAGTTTCTGAAGAATCAGATCTCTCTTCTCCAAAGGAGGGGCAAAAGACAAAAGTTATCTCCTTTAGTCTGGGTTTTATTTACCTGAGTAACTTAGACGTTAGAGTGATATGTGCTGTAGGATTACACAAATGAGGGAGAGAAAGAGGAATTAATCTCACAAGAGAGCTTCATCAGCATACCTCGAGTGGACATTTGGAAAAGCAATGCATTTTCTCCAAGTTATGTAATAAAGATTATGGAAAATGCTTGTAGGGCAAATAGATTTTTGTTTTCCTTGGCTTGCAGATCTGTTCAGTGTGGGTTTCCAGTTGTTTGGGCAGTGATGGTCAGGTCGTGTGCCAGGTGGGACTCTGAGTTGTCAGAGCTGGGCTGTGCTGCCCTGCACAGGACACAGAATTTTGGGCACCAGACGTGTCCAGGCTTGGTGTCCATCTCCCACAGCCATCCCAGGTGCTGGGCAGGGACACATTCCACCCCTGCTGGGCACAGCCAGGTGCCACAGGAGCCACCATTCCTTGGAAGATGACAAAAGCCTTCATCAGGTGTGCTCTAACGTTGCAGCATTGACGGTTTGAAGGACAATTGCCACAGCAGAATGCACTTATTTTGCCTTTTCCATTAATACATTAGTATGGCTGTGGGTTTTTTTCCCTTCAGAGGGATATTTGCTACAAAGAAAAAATCAGTTAAAAGTACAGAACCTGTCTTAATGATGACTGCATAAAGAAGGAATCAACTGATATTCTGGAAATGTGTGGTCAAACTGAGTATGCTGCATATGAACTGCAGAGGGAATTCTTGTTTGTAAAGAAAAGAGTTTTGATTTCCCTCACATGTTAGAAGCCTTTTCATAAACACCAAACAGGTGTTGCTGTACACTCTGATTTCACAATTCAGGCAAAAAAAAAAAAAAAAGAAGACACAGAGACATAGATTTAATGAAAGAATAACAAGGTGGAAGGTGCTCAGTTTCCAAATAGCAAATTAGGACATGTAAATACCACATGCAGAATAGCTTCTGATTTTAGTTAAACTGCTTCTTCCCAGGGGAATTGGGGTTGTAAACAAGTGCAGCTCCCAAAGAGTCCTTCACTGTGGCACCGAGAATCTTGATGAGGATTCGTTTCAGCTTTTCTTTCAAAAGCTCTGGAAGGAGAATGGCTGGCTCTGTCTCAGTGAGGGCTTATTCTCTTCCAAAAGTAAAGCCAAATGCCCCAAATCCTGCTTTTTGCAGTGCTTCACAGAAGGCTGGCACTTGTTATCCAGCAAGTTCACAGACAGTTTTTTTTTTTTAATGCCAGTGGAAACAGGTGATTAGAGGAATGTAAATATTAACATTATTATTGTTGTCCGCATTGGGAGGAGGCCTGTGTGTTTAGTTTCTTTCATAACTGTGCATTGAATACATGGAAATGTTCTGACACTGTTATTAATAACTTTCTCAGAGTATTTAAGGTTGTAAATGTCACATGATTTGAGCAGAGATATTCCTTGTATCTTGCCTGCAATAATCTTCCTCCCACTTAGCAAAATTAAATGCAGTATTAGGTCCATGTCCCCACAGATTAACAGAATCCAATCATTTGAATTTTTTTCCTGCCTACTGCAGCTCTGGTTCTGTGGAGGACAGGGTGATTTTGTGGTGGCTGTCCCTGTTTTACACTTATTCCTTGGCACATGCCCCCAACAGCTTTTGCTGCTCCTCTCAGCTACTTTAATGTATGTTTAACCTAGCAACAGCACTCAAAGGCCATTTCTTGGTGAAGAGGAAACTCATTAAAAGTTACTTACTTTTTTTTGGGCACCCCCCTTGCGTTGCTCAGCATCCTGTGATGCTGTTGGTGGCTGAGGAGTTTTTTGGGGCATTTTTGGCACTTTCAGGGTTAGTATTGTCCATAAATCTTACTGCTTGCCTGTGGGCAGAGAACTCCCTGTGATGCTCCAGTGAAAGGCAGGCCAGAGACCATGTTTTAGAAATTTTCAGGAGAAATTAAAAAAAATACCAGGTGAGTTTTTCTTCTCAGCACATGACAAGAAATAAAAGAATGTGTCGTGGTTTGGTTTTCTCCAAACTTTTAAAAAAAAATTTTCTAAAATGGATTATCTTTGACAGAATTGAATTTACAGTGCCCTCTGTGACCAAAGGCAAGAGGTGGGAAAGAAATGCAAAAAATAAAACAAATAAACAAACTACTAAGAACCCAACCCAAAACAACAACCAAACGGACAAGGGAAACCCCCTGAGATCTGTCCAGGGACTGAGCCCTGCTCGTTGATAAATGTTTTCTGTCTGCTTACTAGTAAGAACAATTTGTGAATGAAGAGAAGAGCAGGAAAATCTCAGAGCCCTATCCGTTGCAGTTTTGCCAAAATTTAGGCGTTTCCTCCTGAGTGTGGAAGGAGTGTGTTTTCCCTGGGGTGGTGGTGTTTGTACCTGTGCAGCCTGCACGGCTGGTAATGCACTTACAGGTGTGGGGTGTGGTTTGTTCCTGGCGTGCCTTCCTCCTGAGGGGTTACTGGAATCCACACGGACGGGCTTGGAGAAAATCGGTGACATTTATTAGTTTGTTATTAAACCTTTCATCCACTGCAAGTGGCTTTGGGCAGGAGCCTGAGCCTCATCCTTTTTGTTTTCTGCTCTTGCCTTTTGGTCACCCGTGAGGGTGAAAGGCAGCCAGAGCCCCACCTGAACGTCTGGGAGAGTAATTAAAGGGACTGAGGGTAATAAGGGCAGACTTTGGTGAGACAGAGTTTTATTGGGTAGAAACCACGGACTGAAGCCCTTTTCCCTGTGAGGCTTGGTGACATCCTGAAATGTTGCAGTGGGCTCTGAGAGAGGTGCATAATCTGTAATTAAATTATTGGATGGTAATTAGATCCCGAGGCCAGTGGCATTTGGCAGGAGCTCGTCTGTGGAGGCGCTGGGAGATGCTTTTATCCAACAGGTGAAATGTCAGCGACTGAGGGAACTGGGGGCACAGGTTGGAGCTGACTGGAAATGCAGAACCCGGAGAGGAGCAGGGAGTGGTGTGTGCCCCAGAGCCAGCCAGGGCTGCCAGGGCTCAGGGAAACCTCCGGGGCAGCCCTCCTGGCTGTCAGCGTGGGCTCCATCCTTCCACCTTCCTGGCAGCCACTGCTCATTTCAGTTTGTCTCCTTTTCTCATGGAGTTGGCCTTAGCTCTTCAGTTGCTCAGATGCACCAGGCAGAAAGCAAATTCTGAGCACAGAAATAGCAACTCAGCCCCTAATTTACTGAATAATTGCACTCCGTTTATCTTCATTTACCTTGGCTTGACTTGTAAACTTGATTTATTTTTTCTTTTCCCCCCCTGTTTTTGGGCAGGGTTTGTTAGAGTGGAGAGCAGTGCCCCTGTCCCTGCAGGAACAGATTTTAGAGAGCACCTCATCCCAGCTCTTTCTCTGCACCAGTCATTACTGATGGAGGGATGGGTTTTTTTAACACTGTGCCTCTGCACTAAATGTGTAGGAACATATGCTTCCATTTGAGCTTCCAATTTTTTTTTCTTTTTTTTTTTTTTTTTTTTTTGGTTTACCAATCCTGTAAGGTTTTCTGTTTGAGCTACAGAATCAGTATTTATAGAAGCAGAGGCTTCCCCAAGTCAGTCCAGCCATTTCAGTATCTTTTGGTGTTTGCCATGAGCTCAGAACCAACTGAGATTTTTTAGGAAGTGTTTATAAACTGCCAATTCTGAACTGAGCTATATTATCATTTTTAATTTTACTTCTGGAAGTGTTTTTTTTTTTTTTTTGTGGTAGATCTGATCAGCTCCACTATCTTAAAAAAAAATAGGATTGTGTTTTAAGAGGTAAATGCTGTAACTATTGAAATAATTTTTGGAATTACATTCTCTCCTTTTTTCTCATGGTGCTGTGCAACTCTGACTTTTGTCCATTTTTTGGCTTCTGAGATTTTTGAGTGTGATGGAATGTCTGAGTGGCAGAAATAATCAGAATAATTATTCTGCAGGCTTGAAGTAGTGTCATTCAAATTCTTGAGTTGCTGCAAGATTTCCATTGCACTGCAGCATGCCCTTTGCAATGGCTCAAACTCAGCAGGCTCCCTGAATCGCTTTAATTCATTGTACTTCTTTCACTATGCTGCATTTTTAAGGTGCTGTGCCTCTGTTTGGCAGTCTGTATTATTGTGTATTATTTATTCTGTGTGATGAGGTAAGAGCTGTCTGCAGGTGTCTGTACCTGTGTGGGATGCAGGACAGGTGCTGCTGGCAGGATTTTGGGAGCCCCACCCGAGCTGGATCCTGGGGCAGACAGGGAATTGGCCAGCCCATCCCAGAGCGGGTGTTGGCCTCTCTTCCAACATTTCCCATGTTTCTTTTCCCGTGTCTCAAACTCACAGTTGGTGTTTTCTGTCTGATGCCCCAGGGCTGGGCTGGCTCCTCACCTGCTGGACATTTAGGATGGCTGCAGGTGACCCCTGCCTCTGTTCCATTCTGATTCCTCCTCACTTCCCCTGCCAAAGATCTCATATTCTTCTCTGGAGTTCTGGGCATCATCTGCAGCACCTTCGGCAGGTGAACACCATTCTGGCGTCCTCCAGGAGGGAATCAGAATTCATTTTTAACCCCATGCATTCAGGGAAGAACAGGCATGGCAAGGAAATTGCAACCTTCTTTTGCACCAGCCAAGTTCTCTTCAGTCTGTCTCTCACAATTCCAGTGAACCATTGAAAATGCTTCCTCCTAATAAATCTGTTGGGGAGAACTAAGAATGTGTTCTCAGGCCAACTGCAAAGCTCTCCTGAGAGAATGGAGTGAGAGGCAGTGATGGGGGGCTCCAGCAGAGACACCTGTGCAGCATCACCACTGTCAGGCAGGTGTTTGTGTCTGCAGGTGAAGGGCAAATGGAAAAACAATTGATAATCAATTGCATTTGGTGTCTGAAGCACTGTTTACTGTTCTGAGAGCTTGGTCGGGAGCATCAGGCAAGGGCTCCTGGGCTGGAGCTGAGCCCTGTGTGTGTGGTTTTCCAGATTTTAATGTTGATTTTGTGTCACTGAGATCTTGCAGTTGTGCTTTCTTGGCCCAACAGGTGTGTGATGGCTGAGAGACAGGGCAGGGCCTTCTTTCTTGTGAAGTACTCAGAAAAGAATTGTGATTGTGATTGCTAATCCTTGTTCTGGGGACCCAGCCTGGCTCTGGAGGTAGGTGTGCTGGGGGCAGAAGCAATCTCTGTGAATGTAGTGGTTAGAATATAAAGGTGCCACTTAAACACCAAAGATCAATGGTTTTATCTCACCAGGCATCCAAACTGAGTGGCATCAGTCCTGCTGGGGTTTGTGCTGATCATTGTGGCATTAAATCCTTCTTACCCCACCGTGAAAATAAATGTAATAAATAAATACTAAAATAAATAAAATAAATGTTAATTATAGGGGGCATCTGAATGGTGCAGTGAGGGATGTCACAGGACGAGGGGTGGGAAGTTTCTGAGCTCTGCTGATCAGTGTACAGGAGATGTGCATGTGAGATCCTGTCTCACCTGTGTGCTGACTGAGCCAGGATGTGCTGCCAGGGGAACGCTCTGGAAAAGGGCTGCACTTCCAAACAGGTGTGTTAGCACACCTGGGGCTGAATTCACACTGCTCCAGGCAGCTCAAACACGGTGCTGCTCCTCACCTCTCTGTGCCTGGCTTTGCAGCCTAGGGCCAAAAACTAAAAAACAGAGCCCCAAAACCACAACCCACTGAAAAACCCCAAACTAATAATGAAACTGACACAGTAAACTTGTGAAAAATGGAGTTTTGTGGCCCACGACTTTGGCTGTGGGAACAGCCACACAGAGGCAGTTTGGGTGCAGACATCCTGCTGTGATGGGTGCCAGCCTGCAGGTGCTAACTGAGGGGCTGTGCTCGTTTCTCTGGGGCTTGCTGCAGGTGGGAATTCCATCAGAGCATCACCTGCTGCCCCAGGAGCAGCCTGGGCTCACGGGTGTCCAGCCATTCCAGCCCCAGGTGTGCAGGGATGCTGAAATGGTTCAGAGAGAGAGAGAGAGGATCTTGCCTGGATGCTGCTCTGCATCCCTCAGACACCTTGATGCCTTGGGATTTCAGTTTTTATATTTTGAATGTGTTTGTAACCCTGCAGTTCTTTGGTGTGTCACTCCAAACTCCACACCCAGTGTGAGCTGCTGCTCTCCCAGTTTGGGCACACACAACAATTCCTCTCCAGGCTGGCAATCAAGGACCCCTCACTGCCCCAGGCCCCAGAGATGGAAACAAAAGGGATTGGGGCAGCAAACTGGGGGTAAATGACTTCATTACCTGGAGCTGGAATTGGGACATTAACCCCAATATGGAAATGGACCAAACTTATCAAAGTGTGAAAACTGTGACCCGTGGTCCAGTTTGGGTGTAGCCCTTGGGGGGGTTTGTCTGCCCTAAACACACCTGAAAATCCTTCAATAAATAGAATTGCTTTTTATTCCCTTAATTTTGTCTGCTTCTGTTTTTAGGTAGCCAAAAAAGGCATCAACCTGACAAACTGAGAGTGATGCCAGGTGGTTCTGTATGAGACAAATAAATATATTTACCTCCCATGGAAAGGAGAGGGAAAAAATAAAGTGTCTTCCTAGCACTGATTTCAAGCAGATTTTCCTAAAGATCCTTGACTTTCTGCAAATGTGTCCTTGATGATTTTATATTACTTTTTGCTTTTTTTTTGAGGGTGTTTGCATGTGCTGGCAGGTGTGTGACACCTTCTCATGCGGATCTTTGTTTTTCCGTGCATCTTTCCCAGCCGTGGCTGCACGAGGGGCTCCCTCCAGGTGTCACCTGCAAGTTTCTGCCCACAGCAAAGCCTGGCAGGTGCCAGCTCCCCAGCCTGGGCTGTTCCCCCTCTAATTCATGGCTTCATTTCCCTCTGGGACCTGCTGGGTGCACCTTGCAGGTTTGTCCTGCCAGGCAGATCCTGCTGGTCCCAGTTGTGCCACGTTGCTTTAGGCAGCTGGCTGAAACTGGGAGTTTTGTGAGTAAGTTGTTTGTAATTGTAGCAGGTCCCCTTAAATTAATTTGCATTAGAAGGGTGAATGCATGAATTTTTTAAAAAATTGACATTGACTGCCAGGGTAGCATCAAATGTTTGTTCACACATGTTCTCCCTCTCTGTGGTGTCTCTCTCTTTGACCCTTTCCCTCCAGCATTTCTTCTGCCTCCTGTAAATCTCCAACTGCTTTTGATCTACATGCCTGTTGTCTATATGTAGATTTGTTATATATATCTAACCAATGTTAATGGTGGTGCTTCCAGGCTGCCCCGGGTGCAGTGCTGGGAGCTCTGGGGGAGCCTGGGCAGTCCCAGTGCTGGAGATGGACAGAAAATTTCCCCAGGTGTGGGCAGGAGCAGAGCAAGGGCCTGTGCAGGGCTGAGTTCATCACCTGTGTCCTCTCCTGTGGATTCTCCAATCCTACTTGTGCAGCTCCTTCAGCAGCTTCCAGGGCAACCACATTTTGTTTCTTGCCGTGAGCATCTCTTGCTCTCCTGGCTGAGACATCCTGACTTCCTGCTGCTGTTTTTAGGGTGGGTGGAGAAGTGTAAGCAACCAGCTCCTCCTAATCTGAGCAGTGCAAGGCACCTCATCTTTTTGCATTGTGTTTCTTCATCTTTCCTAATACATTTTGATATTTATACTTTCCCACCTTACAATAATGTCAGCATTTGACAGTCGCATGCAGTGAAAACAGTTTTTTTTTTCCCCTACAGATTACTGTGGTGTAATACAAAAATTTGGAATTCCCTGCGTTCTTGAGTGACTCAGGAACACAAACCTGTTTGACTTTGAATCCATCCATACTCTTCAATGATCTCCTACTGCAGTCCAGTGGTGCCCAGACTTTTGGCTTGAGTGAAGCTTGAAAACCATAGAGTGGTCAGAGTGACTGGGAGAACTTCCTGGGGACTGGGAGAGAGCAGATATCCCTCATATCTTCAGGGGCACAGCACACCATTAGCTCAAAACCATTTTCTTGCATACTTTTCATACTTTTCAGGGGCACAGCACACCATTAGCTTAAAACCATTTTCTTGCATACTTTTCATAGGTTAAATGCATGTTCATGGGGGTAATACATATCCAAGCAGTCCTGTGGGTTTACATGGTCTGGGAATTCTTTTGCTTGGTTTTAACCTTTGTCTTGTCTGTGCCATCCTGTAGATTAAATCAATATATTTTATTTTCTCTCAATGCTCCATTTTGTTGTTTTGATACTTCTTGATAACCAGAGAGCCAGAAGTAAATTTTTCTCTTGGTGTCCTGGTTCTTGTCAGTGTTACCATTCAGATAAGATAGTCCACAAATACACTGAATCAACATAGCTGTTGCACACTATTACCTGAGTTAGTTACACAAATAAAAGTATTTAGCAGCACATAGTCTCTATTTTATTATTATGCCAAGGTCTGAGCTATACTTATCACACTGTTATTCATATAAACTATGTGGTGCATACAGAAGACAGATTATACAGAAACAGATAGATTATACTATATCAAAAGGCAGTTAAAAGGGATTACAAACTGCACTAAACCAGAATCTTTGTGATCTTGCAGAAGCCAATACATAAATGGGAAAGTCAATAACTGTACTGCCATTTATGACAATCCTGCTGGGAAGCATTTCCACAGCCATGGGGGCAGGGAGGTGATTTGGGGTGGCCACAGAGGGGAAATCTCACCTGGCCAGCACTGCCTTCAGCAGGGGATTGCTGAAGGACCAGCCCCGAGGGCTAGTGAAATTCAATACTGAACCTTCACCCAGGACATTTAGTTCTGAGATGGGACTGTTGGCCCAAATAGTAGGAATTATTTTTTATAAGGAAAACCAGCAAGGCTTCCCACTCTGCTTTCTTAAATTTTCCTCTCTGCTTGTTGTCAGGAAGTGGAATCACGTGTGAAAAGAAATATATATGCCAGGACATTGTTTCAAGTTGCTGTACAGTGATCAGACTTGTCTTCTTTCTGGAAGAAATTTACTATTGGCCCAGAACCATAATAAAAAAAAAATTAGAATTCTTAAGAGTTTACTGCGAAATAAAACGATGAAAACTCTTTCTGTCTTTTTGTGCTTCTGATGTGCTTTTTTTCTTTAATGCACGTTAGTGCACCATGTATGTGGCATGTATTTTCTATTTCACTTTTTTTCTTTTATTTTCCTGGGGGAGTGAAAGAAGTTGTTTTCTTTTTAATCGCTTCCCATCTGATTTAAATTTGAAGTAGTCATTCTGGTTTGGCTCACGTTTAAATTGTGGCAGGAAAAAGTTGTGCAACTAGAATAAACTTAACTTTAAACTTTTTTTGCGCTAATGAACAGAATGTGATATAACTGCTGCTAACTCAAGCTGAAGCCTTTTTTCCCTTGTCTTGAGTTTCTTGGAATATATCTGTAATTCAATGGTTTTCTGCCTTTTGTATTCTCCTTGTGCTGAGCAGTAACAGTGTTTTCAAAAATACTTAGTTTTGCTGCCCAGGGAAATGTAAAATAAATTCTTTGGGCTGTGTTTTAGCAGGGGTGGAAGCACAGAGGGGGCTGGGGTTGTTCAGGTTCCAGACCCTGCCAGGACTCACCTTGGCTCCAGTGTGGGTCACTTCTTCACCCATTTTCTTTCTGAGTTTTTCCCTTGCCCTTTTCCTGCTCCCTGCTGTTCACTCAGGTGGATTTTTATTTAATCTCCTCCCTCTGGGGTATATTTGGGAAATCCCTGCCTGGTACATCACATAAAGCTGGGACAGCTCAGCATTGTGAAGGTTCGTTTATTCCTACTCCACTTACTTTCATAAAAATACATAAATTGTGTTTCTTACATCAAAGACATAAATTAAATGTCTATCCTTTACTTGATGTAATTTCACAGTGGTGGATTATTTAATCTAAGTGTCTTCAGTAGACTTTTCTAAATATATCAAGTGGGACCAGGTGCCTGATCTGCTTTAATACCATGTACCTTTTATTGAGGGTTGATCAGCTGCCATTTCCATTTATATTTCCTGGTGTTCTTTCTTGATTCAAGGTTATTTTTAAGTCACCCAGGTCAGGAAGGATATGAGTGGGGTGGAGTGCTGAGGGAAGTGTGGATAATTAATGGGAAACATATTTAAAAGGGAGGTTTGAGGGCTTCCAAAGAACAGTATTCAAACGTAATTGACTCATTTGATTAAAAACACTTACTAGATTCAGGCTGCTCCCTTTGCCCTCCTAACACCCCCTGAATCATGAAACCATGCAATTAATTATTACTGGGTAATACTTGTATCAGCAATAGTATCCAGTTCTGCATGTATTTTATGTATAACCTGCAGCTTCCATTGTAGATTACTCATGTCATGAAAATGTCGGTGTATGTTCATTTTTAGTTGTTATTTGGGAAACTGGAGTGTGTTAGATGTGCTCAGAGCACCAGGCAGTTTCCATGAACTATTTGAGACAAGCACAGGGCTGCTAAGGTAAAATTATGGAAAGTTTCAGCCTGGAATTATTGGCACCCCGTCTTGTTTTCAACTTTGGGATCACAATGTGGCACAATAGAGTATGTCATAACATTGTTTTTGGGGTTGTTTTCTTTCTTTTCCTCCCTTTTTTTTTTTTAAAGCAAGGACTTAAAGGGGAACAACTAATTTAATGAGATACTGGAAACTCAGTGTGTCAGTGAGGGCAGGCTTAGTTGTTGACAATGTTTATATTGAACAGGAGCTGTCTCATGGAATAAATTCTTATGGCTATAATTGTCAGTAGGCTACAATCTCCTTCTCTACCAGCAAAGAGTCCCAACACCTCCCCTATTTTCTTTGCATGCTCCTTGTCCTGTGTCAGGTGCTGTGCTGGAAATCTTTGGTCTCCCCCTGCCTTAATCAAGTTCTTCCCAGGCAGGAGCAGCTGCAGGTTTTAATTGTGCAGCTGGGTGTTCCTGGAGCTGCCAGAGAGGAAATTTGGGGTGTTGTGAGCAGTGGGTGGGTCACAGCTGGGTCACCCTGTGCTGCTCTGGTGTCCCCCTGGGCACCTGCGAGCTCAGCCCTGGCGCTGCTTGTGTTCACCTGTGCCACCAAAAACACCCCTGCACCCCAAGCAGCAGGCTAAAGCTAAACTAAAACTAAACTAAAACTAAAAACTACTAAACCGACAGTAACCCTACTAAACCAGTAGTATAAGAAGCTGCTAAACCAGTAGTGACAAATCATGGGGTCAGGCTGGGTGTGCTCAGACCCCTTTGGGAGCACAGAAAGGCTCAGCCCAGCTCTCAGGGAGGAGAAATTCGGGGATGCTGCTGGTGCAGCAGCTCCTGGAGGAGCCCAGGTGTGGCTGAAGTGAATGGGCCAGGAGACCAGCTCCCTTTGAAAGGCCTTTATTAAGAATCAGCTCTTTATTTGTGGGGGGGTGCTCGTGGGGTGCACACACACCGCCACTGCTCCCAGATGACGCCGAGGAGGAGGTTCAGTGCAGCTTTGTCCACGAAGGGCAGAGCTGGGGCTTCCGTCCTCACAGGAGTCCCCTAGGAAGACAATCTTTGGCTCGCTGTCTAGGGTCCCATTTCCGACCGGGCACTGTTCTTGTCACGGTGAGGATCCTGGGTGTCATGCGTGCAGTTCCAGGAGACAGTTCCCAATATAGATAAACCATCTTGGCTCGTTGGAACTTCAGCTGGCTCGTTTTATAGGGGATTTATTTACCTGAATGGTACCCATAATCCCTTAGTTTTGCACTTTGCATAGAAGTCCTATGGTGTCACCTCCCCTGGTGCCATGCAGAAACAGCAGCAGCAATACCCGATGAGCAAAGGGAGGTACACGATCGAGGGATAGGGGAATCAACATTACAGCTGAACTGGGGCACTTCAATTAACAACATTAACTCAATTAACAATTTATCAACTAACAAACAATAACTTTTTGGTGGAACTTCAATTAACTCAATTAACAATTTATCAACTGACGGACAATAACTTTTTGGTGAAACTGGGCCAACTTGTGAGTTTATTCACAACATGGCTGTGGGTGTCTGGGAGCTGGGCACGCCGAGCTTGCCACGCACAGGCACAGGGAGATGCTGCAGACATTCCAGATTGGATCAAAGGGAAGTGTTGGCACCTGCTGGCATAACAAACACGGAGCAGACAGCACCAGCCCTGCATCAGCAGCACGGAATGCAGGCTCGGGGGATGGAGAGATGCACGCTTGCTCTGGTTGGTGTTGGTGCTGGGAACTGCTCCCAGGATGTCCTTAAGCCTAGCAGTTGAAATATTTGTTTTAAGAACTTAGATTGAATTTTTTTCTTTACGTGCCGGATAGGCAGCACTGGCTTAATTTATGAACAGGTTTGCTGACACTCACTGTAGGTTGTTTCTGGAGCTGGAACATGCTGGGGTCCATAGCTGAACACGAGTATTCACCCTACAAAAACAGTATTTTTTATGTTATTAAATATTACATAAAATTTAATATATTTTGTGCTAGTAAATATTACATTTATTAACTTTTAGACCTTGGCAGAGTATCCAAAAGCTCTGAAAAATGTAAAAGTTAGGTTTCCAAAGTATGCCCACTTAACCTTCTGTCATGACCTGGAAGAGCTCCTTCTTGCAGTCCTGAAATGTACTTAATAAATGTACTTAGTTCAGTGTGTTTTATGGGGTGTGCCTACAGAACTCCTACCATCAAAGTCCTCCAAATGTGTCAGGAATAATTCTTTCCTACTGTACTTGGCACCCATCACACACTTGGTGTTGCCCTGTGTTTTTTTAGATTTTTGTGTGACTTCCATGTCCCTAGCACGGGCTGTGTTTTAAAAACAATGGTTGCACGTCTCCTCTAGGGTTAGCCCCATCACCAGCAGACCAGAATTTCTGGGTTTCCAGAATCAGTTGACAACCAGCAGGAATAATGTCTTTGTTTGTCATCTAATCTATTAAAAAGAAAAAAAAAAAAAAGAAAAGTAGCACTCGGATTGTTCTCCTCGTCAGGCACCCGCACTCAGATCTGGAAACTGATGTCTGGTGTCTGGTGTGGGTTTTTCTGGTGGCTGCAGGACATGAGATCCCCGAGAATGACAACGCTGCTGCCAGGCTCAGCAGTTCACCTTGAGGAGTAAATCCCTGGTTTATTTGTCCCCCGGTGCTGTGCCCCAGAGCTGCACCCTTGTCTTTGTGGGGAGGAACTCTGCTGCCTTCTCTTGCTTCGTGGCTCACGTCCACGACACTGAGGCTGCAATTTGTTTGAGAGCCTCTCAACGCTTCCCCATGGCTGGGACCTCTCAGTTTAGGGCATTTTTGGGCTGAGTGAAGCCAAAGGGATTGCAGTGCTCCTGCAGCGAGGCTGTGCCTGGCAGCTTTGTGTTAGCAGACAGTGTTTGCCTCCTGACACCCTGTCCTGGGAGATGAGCGAGGCCAAAGGTGCCTCATTTTCGGAGGGCAGCAGGCTCAGTTGTGTCTGCAGAGCCCCAGGCAGGGCACAGAGCTCCTCTGAGAGGATGCTCAGGGGCAGAGAGCACACACAGCTTCTGCAGGGCTGGCACAGGCACCTGGAGTGCCAGCCCTCAGCTCTCCGTCATCAATTTCGTGACATTCATAATTGTTGTGTAACTCATGTGGGATGATTCCAGCCTGGTTCTTGCAGCAGGTGCATTGTGTGAAGGCAAGCTTCACCAGCTCAGAGCAAGGGTTTGATCTCCACTCCCTCCTGGACTCAGCAACTGATGTTTTCCAGGGAATTACATGCATTGGAGACATTGCACACAATGGAAATATGCCCCAAAAAATTTTTATAAGCAGTTATTGTCCCACAGCATGCCTTAATCATACACAATAATTTCACAACAAAAGAGGACAATAATTTTCGAGGAAAATCAGTTTCTCTGGGTATATGTGTAACACATTTAGCCTTTCTTTTACTTAAAAATCTATGTGAAACTACATGGTAGTAACCTTCCCATTTAGCAGTGACAGCTTTCTTTTGTGGTTCAGGAAATTTTCACATTGGACTTCTGCCAAAGTTTGTTATATGCCTTAAGTACATGAGGTATTTGGAATGGCCACCTGCAATAAAAGTAAGCAAATATAAATTGGCAATGAATGACTTCCCAGGCAGTTAGTCACAAAATCCAGTGATTTTTTTGACTGGATTGACATCTGAACTAGAATTAGCAGAAGTTAGGAAAAGGGCTCGAGGTCAGCTGGGGGCTGAGTGTGGTGCCTGTGGGATTAGGGCACTGGGTATGGAAGTAGGGAGAAGCTTTTAGGGCTGCACAGGACTTGCTGTGGGAGCCTAAGGCAGGGAAAGGGATGAGTACACATGGAAAAAGAGTGGAATAAACGAATTAAAGAGACCAGTCTGGCCTGTACACCTGCCTGTGCTGACCACAGTGGGTCCTGCCCTTGCCCTGAGCCCCGAGGTGCAGGACACTGATCAGTCCTGAGCAGCACAGCATTGAGGGCTGATGAAAACCCAATAGGTGTTTCTTTGTGATAGTGATGCCTTGGGATTTCAGTTTTTATATTTTGAATGTGTTTGTAACCCTGCAGTTCTTTGGTGTGTCACTCTAAACTCCACACCCAGTGTGAGCTGCTGCTCTCCCAGTTTGGGCACACACAACAATTCCTCTCCAGGCTGGCAATCAAGGACCCCTCACTGCCCCAGGCCCCAGAGATGGAAACAAAAGGGACTGGGGCAGCAAACTGGGGGTAAATGACTTCATTACCTGGAGCTGCAACTGGGACATTAACCCCAATATGGAAATGGACCAAACTTATCAAAGTGTGAAAACCCATAAACCCATTTCGGGTGTAGCCTCTGGGAGGCTTGGTCTGCCCTAAATGTACCAGAAAAGCCTTCAATAAATAGAACTGCTTTTTATTCTCTGAATGTTGTCTGCCCTCTGTTTTTAGGTAGTCCCAGAAAGACATCAATGGCTTGTAGTGAGCCATCAAACTGCTGGCAACAGCCACCGGGGACTTCTGAGGTTGGTAGATTAAAAAAAAAGCATTTGGCAAGGTCTGAGGAGGAAATTGGCTATGAAGAGCTCTTTCAAAGTGTATCTGAAAAAATCTTCCAAAAGGGATACTTATTTTTTTTTTTCCAATTCTTTGATTTCTTTTATGAGTCTACCTGATATGTAGCATATAGTGTTTATTTTCTTTAATATTCAAGGATGGAAAAGAATTATGATAGCAGACAGAAAATGCGATTTTTTTATTCCTAAGGTACCTGCATCATAACGATAACATGTTTGTTGGTCTGTGTTTGCATCTGTTTTATGCTTTGTGGTTTCTTTTCTTTTTTATCAGAGGTAATAGATAAAAAGTTCAGTACATTTTACTAACATTGTTTTCTTTGTACGGAATAAATGATGTCTGGTAGGTTTTGGTTTCTCTGTTGAGTTCCTGCAAGGTGTAGATGATGTGAACTACTGCTCCTCATCCTGCACACAGGGCAGTGAAAGCTGTGAAGTGAGAGCAGTGAGGATGGAGCACAGGAGGGGCAGAGCTAAAAAAGAACCAGGAATTTCTGCAAGGACCCTCAGCATGTGGTGTATTTTCAGAGCCTAGAAACTTCTCTGGGAGATAGGGCAGGAGGGAAAAGTGCTGGGAATACCAAACCCAGAGTGGGTTGGAATTGGAATTGCACCTTTTTAACCTCAGTGAAATCAATCAGACATGAGTCCTCTGCATTTAGGTGAAGCTTTGCATTAATTTGGTTAATTAGAAGGTTCCAGCATGGTGGTCCCAATTCAGCCAGCTAAATCAGAGGGCACATTGCTGGGAGTTAAACACCCACTACCCCTAATTATTCTGGTGGTGTTGGCTGACAGAAACACGCTGAAAATCTTCATCCCAGCTCTCCACCCAGCAGTGTAAATATCTGTATTTGGATGAGTGACCTTCCTAGCAGGACGTGGTGTTTCTCCTGTACACAGCCCCCAAATTATATGGGGACATCTGTCACTTTGTCAGGCTGCAGAATGGCCTGCAGCTGGTTTTATTAGGACTCTGCTGCATCACCCCTTCAGCTGAATGACATTATCACTGCCCTGCACAGAGGAATTGTGAGCAAGTGGCTGCTCACTGTGTCACATTTAAATGGTAGTCATTTAGCTGGAGCAATGGCATAGATCAGCACTTGTGGAAATGTAAGGAATTATCTGATATAAATATTTACAAGACATGGGTTTCCCTGGTAACTTGAAATATCCAAAAGGCAAACCTGTAAAAATGTAGGGAGCTGTGACACGTCTCTTAGTGTTAGGATTTGTTCAGCTATCCAAGATGGTGTTGTACTAGAAAACCATCATTTTTTGGGAGAATTAAACTTGGTTAGTTGTAGTGCAAGGCAAAATTAGGTTCATATCTCATGAAAAGAATAAGCTCCTTGCAGCACTGACAGTGCAAGTAAAACATTTACCTGCTGTGTTTTGTTATAGCACGAGCCTTCATGTTGAAATTATTCGAAAGAGAATAACTCTGGCATCTCAATCACAGAGTAGCCATTGAGAGCAGCCCCTGAAAGTTGTTTTTTTGATTTTATGGCCCGTTTTTGGGAACACTCTGCTCTTTCCCCGTTCTCTGGATCATTTAAGGGACTAGCAAGTGGCTGTGGCCACCGAGAGGTGACTGATTTGAGCCAGACCTGTAACCACAGCTGGTGGCTACCTGTCACGCCTCTGTGGTGTATTCTGTTAGTACACACTGGAATATTTTATAGGATATAAACGGTATAAATTATTTTATAACACTGTTATGTATATGGTTTTACTCAGCAGCTCTTGAGACAACTGTAGCTCACGTTCATGGAGCCAACAATGCTCTGTTGTAAAGAAAAGGTGTGGGAGGAGAATAAAAGCGATCCCGTGGGTTTTGTCAACTGAGTTTAAAGTGTTTTTTGTGCTTTTTGGAGCTCCTCTGAGGTGGAGGATGAGAAAGAAGCCCTCACACGTCAGGGTGAGGAGTGGAACTGTTTGCCTGGAGCATCTCGTTCCCAGGGTCACACAAGGCTTGGGTCTGCACCCAGAATTTGGGCTGGAGGTTGGGGTTGATGATTTTGGGGCTGGCTTCCAGCCCTCTTGGTTCTGTGGTTCTCTGTGCATCCTCCCAGGCTGACAAAATCAGAGCAGCACCTTTGCTCTGGGTTGGTTCTCTGTGGCTGGATGACACAGAGCTCCCCACACAAATTCCTGGAGGAAATGTGTCTGCATATGATGACACTTTGCAGCTAGAGCCTGGTTGAACACTATTCTTCCTCTTCTCATTTTCCTCCCTTATTGCATCGGGCTACATCAGTTGTGTTCTTACAGCAGGCATGTAAAATCATGTGCTTTTTATGTCTTTTATTTCTTTTTTTTACTGGGATATTACAAGAGAGTATGTTTCCCCAGTTCTGTTCATTATGTGAACTTTGAAACTTCTTTCTTTAGTTATCAAAAGCACTTCTGCATTGTTTTGTCTTTGGAAAAGATAATTTTAAGGGCTTGATAGAGCTTGCTTTGTGGGTTTCTTTTTGCTCTCTAAGAAGCCTGAATGAGGTTATTTTTCTGACACCATGTCAGGCAGTAGGATGGCAATCTCCATAATTACTACAACTCCTGCAGTAGTAGTAGCAGCATCCCATTTTATGCAACTGCTAGAACAAAGAAGTTTATTAATGTTTTACATTACAAAAGTTAGAGAGGGGGTGTCAGAAATAGAATTCTAAGAATGAAGGCAGGAAGGGAGGGAATCCAGGGAAGGTGTCCCTGCTTGCTCCTCTTCACCTTCTTGTTAGAGTTATTTTGCATGGAAATGGGAGTTTCAAAAGACCTGGGGGAGAAAAGGTCATTGAATTCAGTGCATTTTTTCCCCCATGTGTATTTGAGTTCTTGGTGTGATGAGCACACCTGGAGCTGCATCACACACAGCTCGGGGTGAGACAGGTTGGTCCATCACTATGGGTTCAATCAACACAGAGTGCTTTGTTTTTCGCTTTGATTTTATGTTCCCAAACAATTCTTGGCACAGAGAAGCATTTAAATTTCCTTTAGGATGGAAAGGTATGGGGTTTTTTAACCTGTTGCCAGCCCCCACCCCTCCCTTGCCCAATTCTGATGTACATCAGAGCAGAAGATTTCAGTATTTTTCATCTTGTTGGATTATAGTCTTCAAGAAAAGATGACTTAAGGAATATTTAAGCTGTTGCTGCAGAAAAAAAAATAAATGTTTTCAGCAAGAAAGTGATCGAGGCATTTAACTGACCTGAAAGCTGCAGCTGAATTCCTACTGTATTTTTTACATTATGTCCTGCATTTCTGCTAATGCAGAGAATTATGTTCTTTATGGTTTCCCTTTCTTGATATCAGCAGCAGAACTGGATGTCTTTCCCATCCTTACACACTGCTGTGTGGTTCTCTGCCTTTGAAAAGGGTAATATTCATGTGGGCTACAAAGCTGTGAAAAATGAGAGGATTTTAAGAAGAGAAATTGAATTTCTGACATAGTCTTCCCACAATACATTCCAGTGAGTTAAGAACAAAAAGTAACAGAAACTGTTTGTATTGAGATGCAGCTCTGAGTGATAAACTGCTTCTCAGACGTTTTGATGGAAACTGATGGCTTAAAGATGGGGTGCTTTTCAGTATTTAACAGCAACAACAACAAAAGATCAATTTTGGTTAAAATCGAAAGAAAAAATTTGCAATGTACTTTGCTTGACAGGAAGAGGAATTTCAGTGAAAACCAAGACTTTTATGTGCAAGTGGAAAAAATGAAATGTGAAGCAAATTGAATTTCAACGTTTGCCATGTGAATACTTCTTTGATCATTCAGCCTATACTATTACATGATATAAGATATGTGAATCTTTAGCATAGTTTATTAAAACTCCAGTATAAGGGGAGAAATCACAACTTCTAAAACCTGGTATTAGCAGCTCTAAAAGAAAGTGCAGTAACATCCCCCAAAATAATTCTGTTTGGATCCAAGCTGAAGCTGGTTTTGCCACTCTGCTTCATTTGCTGTTCCAGATTTTTCAGCAATTTGTTATGAAAAGCACTGTGAAACAAACACAGTGGAAAGCAGGGCTTTACTTAAAAGTTTCTTCGATTGTATGGCAAGGTCAAGACTTAATGAACTGCAGCTATCAAACACAACTGTCAAACTGGCAAGAAATAGTAAATTTGGCCTTTTTCCTGCCACAGAGGAGAGATGAGGATGCTGCTCTGCACTTCTCAAGCCAGGGCTTCACAGGATTTATTGTGGAAGAGCAACAATGGGGAGGCTTTCCTGCTCGAAGATGATGTCCCCTGGGAGCCAAAAATCTCTGTGTTTATTCAGGTTAGCTTGAGAAAGCTCTTGCTGCTGGGGATGTGTATTGACATAGAAAGCAAGATTTGAGGTTGCATAAGAAGGAGGAACATAAAATATTCTCTTTGTGGGAAATGAACAGAAAATCCCATTGTTCTGCATACAATTTACTCTCTTCTGGGAGAGAGAAAGTGATGCCTGTGCTTCTCTGCCCCCACTTTTCAATCCTTCTGTAACTCTCTCCTCTCCAGAATGGAGTTGCCCACTTAGGATTGCTCTTGGTCGCCACTGCCACCTGTGCCTTGCAGGGAGGTGACGTTCCCAAATGAATTCCCAGTTTCTCAAATTTGTGAGATTTGAGATTCCCCAGTGCCCTGTGTGTGCCCAGCAGGCTCGGGCTCTGCTCTGCCCAGGACAGAGTGGCGTGTGAAGTGACAGGAGCAGGTCCCTGAGCCTGGGGACACCCTTGGGCACTGAGCTCTGCTTTGCTCTGGTCAGCTCTGGGGTGGATCTGCCCTGGAAGGGGCTTGATGCACGGCAGGAAGTATTCCAGAAAGCCTGGGAAAGGAAATGGCATTGGGTAACAGCAGCCTGGGGCCGTTCCCTCTCCTCCTGTCCCCGTTCCCTGGAGCAGATCCCAAATCCCCCCAGCTGTCCCCTCCTGTCAGAGCCACAGGGGCCCCCCTGAGCCTCCTTTTCTCCCGGCTGAGCCCCTTTCCAGCTCCCTCAGCCCTTCCCAGCCCCATTGCTGAGCTCCTCTCAAACACCCAGTAACTGAGGACACCCTTCATGAACTCTTTCCCCCATCAGCTGTGGCAGTTCTGGGTGTTGAGCAAAGAGGTGCTCTCTTTTGGCACAGAATTTACTGGAGGATTTGTGACAGAAAATTCGAAGAACCTCTTCATTGATGCATTAGCTTGCTTTCCACCAACAAGCAAATTCTGTCAGTGTTAGTTAACCCTGACCTCTGGAAGCACCTTCCTGATAACAGAGGTTTCCAGATGTCCCACAGCCCGTGTGACAGCAGCATTTGGGTTTGTCACTGCCAGCTCCTCTGAGGTCAGGCTGTGCTCTGTCACCAGACCAGGTGAGTCCCCCAGCACTTCCCTGGCACATTTCACATCACATGCATTTAAATCATGCTGTTTCATTGCTGTTATCCAATGCCATTTCCTTTCCCAGGTTTTCTGGAATACTTCCTGCCGTGCATCAAGCCCCTTCCAGGGCAGATCCACCCCAGAGCTGACCAGAGCAAAGCAGAGCTCAGTGCCCAAGGGTGTCCCCAGGCTCAGGGACCTGCTCCTGTCACCTCACACGCCACTCTGTCCTGGGCAGGGCAGAGCCCGAGCCTGCTGGGCACACACAGGGCACTGGGGAATCTCAAATCTCACAAATTCGAGAAGCTGGGAACTCATTTGGGAACGTCACCTCCCTGCAAGGCACAGGTGGCAGTGGCAACCAAGAGCAATCCAAAGCAGGCAGCACCTGGAGGCTCAGGGTGGATTTTGGGTTCATTCCTCCCTGGAATGGGCTGTCCAGCCCTGGCACAGCTGCACAGGGCAGGGGTGGAGGCCCCATCCCTGGAGGGCTTTCAAAGCTGTATGGATGTGACACCTGGGGACATGGGGCAGTGGTGGCCCTGGCAGTGCTGGGGAAGGGTTGGGTTCTGCTCTTTGAGGACTTTTCCAGCCTAAACAATTCCATGATTATGTGACTGTGGTTCTGTGGCTCCCTCTGGTCTGTTTGGTTTAAGCCCCTTCCCCTGTTTTGGGTGGGTGGGAGGTTCTGCCACGGAGTGAGAACACGAAAATGAGGTGCAGGGAGTGAGAAAGGGACTGTGCTTTCTGCCTTGAGTAATTTACCTCTTGTGCCAACTTTGCTGTTTGATTAGTAGTGCTGGAATGATGGGTGTGGCTGAAACCAGAGCATTCACAACCAGTTTGTGGGGGAACAGAAATCCAGGCACTCTCTGGAAGATGTGAAAATTCCTACCCTGTTATCAGATAATATGAGTAATTGTTGAATTACTTAAAAAGCAAACTTCAACATGTCCTTTGCTGTATCATGACACTAATTTGGGTGACTATTAGGTATATTGTCTCTATGTTTAAAGTACTTTACACTGAAGAACATTCAAACTGGATCAGCTCCAAAATCTGTTACTAAGCTATTGAGTGTGGCACAGTTAATATAATTGGGGACATACTAGTAAAAACCTGAAAAGAAAACATCTGCTGTGGTTCCAGTTGGGTAAATTGTTCAAAACTGAATATATGCTTAAGTGGGTCTTTGAGGGTAAGTATTCTAAAATGTGGATTTTATCTGTAATGCTATTGGTTTTACAGCCTGAACATAATTTTGACTGACACAAAACCTGAACACATTTCAGCAATTTCCAGCCAAATTTTGAAAACTTAAGTTTTCAGCTCATGCTTGGTATAGTGCAACTCAGTTCTTACCCTTCCTATAAAATGTTGGTGGCTGTGACCCTTGGCAGTGTGAGATTTTTTGCTGTATTATATATATATATATATGTATGTATATGTGTGTGTATATATATTAAAATATATATACATTTATATATTTTTATGTAATTATGTACTTTTAATATCTTTTTATATATTTATGTATACATATTGTATGTTGCAAGGTGGAGTATTGGAGTATTTGCTGTTACAGCATGTCCAAATAATGTCAACAGTTAAGGAAATTTCAGACAATCTTTGTGCAAAATATTGAAAATGGACATTCAGGAGTCCTGGGGATTAGGGAAGGATTGTCATATGATGGAATCATCTTAATTGTTGCTTGGTCAAGGTGAGGTGAATTAGTTTGTGTTTGTTTGGTGGGCTTTTTCATTTTTTCATTTTTTTATTTTTTATTTTTTATTTTTTATTTTTTATTTTTTATTTTTTATTTTTTATTTTTTATTTTTAATCTTTTTTTGTTAGTTTTGGTTGTTTGGGGTTTTTTTTCATTGCAAACTTGGAGAATTTGAAGGATAGTAGATTGAAGAATGTGTGCAGAAATGTCTTGGAAATTTCATCCGAATTTCTTGGTGGGTGAGAGAGGACGGGACTCAGTCACTGGATCCTTGATGTCCTGAGGTGAGGTCAGTGTTTTATTTACCTGAGTGAACTCCATCTGCTCAGAGGGATCCTAGCCCATCTCCTGGGGGTCTGGAATGTCCAGATGTGCTGAGAGATGTGCAGATGTGCAGTCACAGGTTCCCTAAATGGGAACTTTTCCACTCACAGTCCTTGGGGGCGAGGTTGGGAGATGTAATTTTGCTGAAGAGCCTGTTTCTCTGAGAGGTGTGGTTAGAACAGCCCTGTGTTCTGCTCTGTGGCTTCTGGAATGTCATTCCCTGCCCTCCTGGCCGTGATCCAGGTGGCCAGACCAGCCAGTGCTCCTCTGGTGGACTGGGAGTAAACGCAGGGAGACTGTCACTTCTATTGCCAATTTTTAAACAAGGCTGTAATGAGGCTCTGACCCTTCAGGGCTACTTCACCACAGAGTCTGGCTGTCAGAGGGCATGGTGCCAACCAAAGGATGTTTTCCCGTGCCATAAAATCATTCAGGTGTCATGAAAACCTTGTACTTGGCTCTTTGCAGTGGTCTTTGATTTTCCATCAGAGCCCTGCCAGTCTCTGGTGTTGGTGTGTGTCTGTATCAGTCTTGTCCCTCATCTCACAGGAAACTGCAGTTGCTTGAAATTTCAAGTGTTTGTTTTTTGGTTTTTTTTTTTTTTTTTCTGAAAATGTTTATAGATAGAAATTTTTATATATAACGGGGTGTAACAAGGTCTGAGATGTGCTGACTTCTTATTCTTGCCTCCCTATCGTGTGTTGGCTCACTTCAGGGAGAGGAGCTCTGTTTATAGCAATCTGGAGTTGAACTCTTTTACAGCAGATCTATATTTGGGCATCTTTGCACATATCCTTGTGTCTAAAATGGGCACCATAATTCTTACCTTGTAGAGGAGTTCGGAGATTAGTTACTGTCTGTAAAGAGCTTTGAAAATGTCAAATCCTGTGTTTGCATATTTTCAGAATATAATTAGAAGACAGTCAATTAACCTGCTTCCTGTAAATTAATAGATCACAATTGTTTGCTCTATAGAAATTACTTGTGTGGATGCTTTGGGGTGAATTTATCTTTTTTCCTTTTTATTTTTGTACATATGTGATGATGGTGTTTGCTGAGGAGGCCAGGCTTCACTCTTGCAGTGCACAGTGTAGGAATGCATCCTCAAAATCCAGGCTCTTCACTAATTGCATTTTTTACCTGCCTGCTCATTCTTTAAAATGAAGCTGCGTGTTTTCAGCAGTGAGGATAATTTATTATGTAGAAAAACTTAACTTGGGCTCAGGAGGGTTTTTCATTACTTTCTGTGTTAGCATTGATGAAGCAAGGGTGTGTGTCTCATCTTGATCCTCTATGTTTGATGCAGGAGCTCTCTGGAGAGATTTTTCTGGTCCATATTACATAAGTAATCAAAATAGAAGGTTATAAATGTTCCTCCTGGCCTTTAAAGTCTGATCTTTTAATTAAAACACAGGTTGTGTAGTTCAGGGCAAACCAAATGCTGAGGTTTGTGTCAGAATTGGTGTGGAGGAGCTTTCAGCACTGTCAGGTTTCAGAGGAAAGGGCTGGAGAGCTGTGGCTGCTGTTTGGACAAGGAGGGGAAGGCTGTCAGCACAAGGAGAAAGGTTAAGGTTGTGACAACTGGTGAACAAATGAGACAGGGTGAAAAAAAAGAGCAAAACAAGAGAGCTTTGAGTCCTGAAAAATGTTTAACGCTGCAACTGATTACAGTACTCCCTTTGGTCTGTTTGTGTCTGCTTACCCCGTCTGTCCTTCCTGTGGCAGTTTGAACATCACATTTTTCCTACTGGTACAGATCTATTTCTGCTACTTTAGTTGGATTTCTACTACTTTATTTGTATTGTTCTTAGTTACGTGGTAGGGCTGTAGTCTTGGTTCACTTCAGCTGTGCCATGCTTGGCGAGGGACCTAAATTGGACTGAGTGTTATTTCCCTCCAGTTTGGGCCAAATGGAAGCTGCTGAAATCCTGAAATGGGGGCAGGGACAAGGAGTGTGGGGAAGTGCTCCTACTCCACCGCTGGGGTAGGTGATCCATAGGGAAAATGGGATTTCTGTGCTCCTTCTGCAGCACCTGCACTGCCAACATTTCACTGCTGTGGTTCCCACACAGTCCCTGCCCATTTGCTGCACTCTCCACATGAACGGGTGTGCCCTGAAAACGTCTGAAATTGCCATTACAACCAACACTTCCCAAGAAAGGGGTTTGTTCCTTTGCCAGCACAAGGAATATATTGCAGAGAAGCCGAGGATGGGAGGGATCAGAGGCAGCAGGTGGTAGCCAGAATGTTTGGTGTTGGAGTGTGAGCTGCAGCTCTGGGGGCTGTGTGTCCTTTCCCCAGAGCCTGGGAGGAATCAGATGCCTGGGAATGGGGTTGAGGGTGAGCACAGGGCTGGCTGTGTCCACCAGCAGGTCTTTGGGACAGTTCTGTCTCTGCCTCCGGGCTTGGGGCAGGTTGGATTTGGCTGTGCCTGGTAGGGATGACTCTCCACTTTTCAGGAATTCAGGCTGTGGGAGTATCCTGAGCCATCAGACAGCCACAGCAGCAGCCACCTGGGGACTGAGATGCAGAGATGTGTCAGTGGCAGCCCCAGGAGCCCTGGTGCTCGTGGGAGGGGAGGCAGCAGGGCTGCCAGTGTTTACTAGAGCCTGTGCTGGCACTGCGAGGCAGCTCTCGGGTCCCCGGGAAGCAAGGCTTGTGGTTTCTGGCAGGAAATTCCCACTGGACTGTGACAAACGCACTTTGAGAGGAAGGTACCCGTGCTCAGTTTATTATTAGTGAATAATTCAGCTGCGCTTACTTGCTGTACCCATTCCTGTAGGTTTTACTTGTTAAAATTTGCTTTTATGCGGCAGGATTTTTCCCTGTTGATAAGGTGCTGCTGAAGTAGAAATGGTCTGCATTGAAAATAGAGCAGATGGGGCCATATTAGCCTGGTTCTCTCATCCATGAACACAAATGCTATAACCATTGTAATTTGGTGTAATTTCAATGCAAGTCAACAGAGTTGCAGGAGAATTTAGGTCCTCAGTGACCTTTGTGTATTCCTTGACTTCTGTTTTACATGCAAGTTGGGCACAGTATTTCCTAATTGACAGGGTAAGAGTTTATAACACAGGGTGCATTTATGTGTAATCTCCCTAATTGGAAAACTGTTGATTGCATAATTACATGTAATTACCTCAGTTGTTCTTGGCCAGACAGTATTTGCAGGATGGCTCAGGAAGGCAGTTCACTGTCAGATGCCAGAATAGGTTTCATGGAGCAGGTTGGCACTCGATTAATTCAATATTAGTTGAAGAAAGGAGACACCAAGCCATCCCAACCCCCACCCAGTGCAAGGTATTTTGTATTTGTCTAGTTTGAAGCTAAACCTGGAGCAGATACCACAGCCTGAATATCCTCAGTGTGGGAGATCCAAATCAGTATTTTCTAATGTGCTCTTGGCAGATAAAAGCCCTATTCTCATTTAGCTCTAGAATTTTTTTTTCTCTGTAGTTCTGTTCAGTATCAGATGTCTACCTATCAGAGATGAAGAAGTAATACTAAAAGGGTAGAGAAACCTCCTGGAAATCCACCAGAAAGAAACACAGAACCTAAAATACTCCAGTGTCTCTCTACCAGGTTTGCAAATTACTTCTTTATTTTTTTTTAAAGAATCAAAATCAAACCCAAAATCAGCAAGAAAAGCCCCAGGAAACTTGTAACAGCCAGCACTTCATGAAGGTACCAGCGTCCCTCGTTTATAATCAGGTGCAAAGCAATCTGAAGGCTGCAGAAGATTCCCATGCCACCAAGGGAAGTTTTAATTAGCCCCTCTAGGACTATGAGGAAGGCTTCAAGCAGAGGTCCAACTTCTCTAATTACCTGTCCCACATGGTGCCCATGAGGACATGCTGGGGAAGGCATCAATTTCATACTTATTCTACTTTCCCCTTCCCTCTCCTCTGAAATGACTTTACAGTTATTTTCAGTTCCAGGACAGTTTGCATTCCGAATATGTGAATTCTGTGTGTTTGCTAGCCCAGAAATCCTGCACAGTGAACCCTCTGCTCTCCCTGCAAACCACTGCCACTGCATTTACCACTTCCTTTGTCACAGAGCAACACCAGACTATCACCAGCTCTGCACAGAACCAGTTTCTTCTGTTTGTTTTGAAGCTGTTTTCTCTGACCTTTGTTTAATAGATTTTCTTTATTTTTAATTGGAAAAGAAATAGACCTGTGACACCCTAGTCATTCACTTTGTACACCTCCTGTTTTTGCAGACTTCTGTTGTGTCCCCAAAGTTGTTCCTTCCATAGAATTACAGACCATTTTGGTTGGAAGGGGCCTTTCAAGGGTTTCCTAATCCAACCCTCCCTGCAATGAGGTGTGACATCTTCACCTTGGTCAGGTGTGTCAGAGCCCTGTCCAGCCTGACCTGGAATGTCTCCAGGGATGGGGCACCCACCTCCTCCTGGGCAGCTGTGCCAGGGCCTCACCACCCTCATGGTAAAATACTCCTTCCTTAGATCCAGTCTAAATTGGCCTCCTTCATCTCAAAACCATCATCCCTTGTCCTTTGTTTGCACTGTAGAGTCCCAGGTTAAGTTTTTACTCAACCCTTTCCACTTTTCTGAACCTTTCCCAATTTATGTCTGTGTGAAAAGTCCAAAAATATCCACGGTACCCAGGACGTTTCATAGTGCTCACTCTGTTCTGTTTCTTTCTCAGTCAGTCCTTTACTCTGAGTTGCTTCTTTGGGCATTTCTGATCGTTGGGATGGTGTTTCCATGGAACTTTGCCCGGGATCTTGTTCCTGAGTGATGGTACCAAGTACAAAGTCCATCTTTGCACATGTGAAACTAGGGGTGTTTTTCCTCACATGTGTGCCTTTGCATTTGTGGCCATTAATTTTGTCTGCTGTCGTGCTGTCCAGTAACTCAGGCCTGTTGAAGTTCTTAATAATAGATTCTCCTCATTACTATCTCAAATAATGTACAATCCTTCTCATCTTTTGTAATGCCTGTCCCAGTCCTTAACAGAATTCCCTGACAAAGTCCTTTGATGACTTTGTTTCATTCTAAGAACTGACAGATGGCCCAATATTCCAACCCTGTTCCTAGGTTTTGACCAGATTTTTTTTTTCTTTCATCTGTAGAGTGACTTTTTTTCATTTAAGTCCTAGATGCTTTAGCATTTCCCTAAATAACTGTTAAAATCATTGTGAGAACTGTTTTTTGTTGTAGTCCAAACGCCTGTTGAACCCTTCTGAGAGCTCCTCTGGGTTTACAGGAGATGCCATCCTTGCACAAAGACCATCTGACTGTTCCTGAGTACATCGTGTTAATTCTGATGTCCACTAATCCTGTTCTCATTATAGCTTCTACTAATTGGTGTGATACAAGCATGAAATGTGTTGGCTCAGTAGATCTCCCTGGAAACTTTGAAATGAATTCTCAGTCCTGTCATTATTCTGCTCTCATGCTAATTTAACAGCAATGGGATGTGGATTTCTGCCAGGGGTGATGGCACAGCAAGTCCCAGCATGGGGGAATCTTCCCTGGCAGAGGGGAGCACTCTCCTGCCCACCAGCATGCTGCTGGCAGAGCCATGGGATCACAGGGTGGGTTGGGTTGGAGGGACCTTAAATCCCATCCATCTCATCCTGCCATGGCAGGGACACTTCCACTGTCCCCAGTGTCCAGCCTGGCCTTGGGCATTCCAGGGATCCAGGGGCAGCCACAGCTGCTCTGGGAATTCCAGCCCAGGGCCTCCCCACCCTCCTAAGGAAAAATTCCTGCCCAGTGTCCCATCTCACCCTCCTCTTGTTGAAGCCATTCCCCTTGTCCTGGCACCACATTGTTGTAAATAATCTCTCTCTGTGAGGGATTGCTGCCTTCTCTCCAAACATTTCCTTCACCTTCACATTCGTCTTTGCCCACTTATTCCCTTCCAGAGATGCTGCCTTCTTCCCAACATTTCCCTTTCTTTTCCTTCCATTTCCCCAGGATGTGAGAAATATGGAATGCACATTTTATTTCGTGTTTCAGAAGCTGGGCAAAATACTGTCAGTAGAACACATATGAAAACTTCATGAGTTAATGTGTCCTTGGATAGCATAAGCTGCTTTGATTTAGACTGCAATTTGCTGCTTTTCCTTCTGGGATTACTGAGGAGTTTTCAGTTGCTGCAGTGATTGTTCTCTTTTGCTCAGTAATTTACTTGCATTTCAGGTTGCACACAGGCTTCCAGAGTCTGAAATGAAAATGTCTTCAGAAGTCAAGAACAAGAAATAATTTTAGCTTGTCATGTTAAATTTCAATTAATCACCTCTGCCACCTTTTCCAGCATCAAAGGTTTGCAACACACCCTTGCAAACATCAGGCAGTGAATATAAGCCTTAAATACATAACAAATGATTAAGCTTCTGGAAATATTGAAGACAGGCTTTTGTTAGGGCTCTTAATGTTCTGGTAGCAGTCTTGGTACGCAGGCAACTTTTCTGCCATTGTTTTTTGTCTCTGGTTTCCATTCTCATCAATACTGATGCCTGTAATTTTCTTTTTAACTTACTGTCAGTGTCCTGGCTTGAATAGTTAAACCAGGACTGCAATAAATCGGTGAAAAAACAGGAAATAGCACCTAGGAAGATCATGGCACAGCCAGGTTTTAAAATGGCAACTTTACAGTGCAATATTATAAATTATTTTTATGTTTAGTAAGGAAAGCTTAGGGAAGGGCAGACCATGGGCAGGTATCTACTGCCACACCACACACACAGGACAGTTTGGTGTCACCTTGAAGCATTGACTCACTTCTTCTCAGGTGAGCAAAATACTAAGGCAGAAGATCTCAACAGCAAGGATCAAGCAGGTCAGAAACCTGGACAAGCAAGCACTTAGACTGCCAGCAGTAGCACCAAGGTGAACAATGCGTGTTTGAGTGTCTGCTTTTTTCTTAAAAAAACCAGAATGTAAGTAGCAGATCTGTAATACAAGCAGCATTTTATTTTGCCAGAAAAATTTTTCAGAATTTTTCAGAAAAATTGGAATGATTTACCTGTTGGCTTGCCCTGCTGATGAGAGGGTGGGATATGAAAAGCACTGCTGGCACTTGCATCCTTTCCTCAGAGTGAGCTTTGCCTCCTGGACAGTCAAAGCTGCCTGAATTTACGAGGAGCTGAAGGCAGGAGCTGGCAGTGGAATTGCCAGGTGACATTCCCTGGGGCAGCAGCTCCTCTGCCTCTGTGGGAATCCTTGTTCCTCACGGGGCTGTTTGGGGCATCAACACTAATGGACCTCGCTGGTCTTAAAAACAGTATTACTGTTACAGGGCATGTATTATGTGGGCTATTTTTTGGGGGGGGTTGGTTTTTGGATTTTCGTTTTTGTGGGGCTGCTTTGTGTGTGTGTTTTTTGTTGTAGACTTTTGCTGTGGCTTTTTTTTGTTTTGGTTTTGGTTTTTTTTTTGTTTGTTTTGGTTTGCTTTGCTTTGCTTTGGTTTTTTTTTTGTTGTTGTTGTTTTTTTGGTGAGTGTTTGTTTGCCTGATTGATTCTTTTGTAATCAGAGAAATGTTTTTTTCCCCCTCTGGAGGAGAACTGTTGGCAGCTGTGGAAGTTTTGCTGCCTTGAGCCTGCCATGGCTTGGGCAGTTTTGTCAGGGCAGAGCTGTGCTGAGTCCAGCTCTGGTGCAGGAATTCTGGCTCCAGTCTTGTCTCCATCAGGCACCCCTCAACTCCTTCCTCATTCCTCCTTTCCCCGCAGGGAGAAACTCTGGTTAGCCCCAGGCACAGTGGCACACAGCAGTGCTCCTGATGTCCCTTAACTCTCCCCTTGGCTGTCACTCATGCCTTCATACCTGTGCCAGGTACCTGAAGCTTCCCCTCCTTTTTTTTCTCAACCTTTCCTTGAAAGTGCCAAAGGTGTTTTTGTGCAAATGAAGCCTTGCCAAGTCACTTGTGTGCACCTGAATGCTGAAAAGGCACCTTGGAATGAAATTACTTGATTTGTTTTATGTCAAGACACAGATTGTTCATATTTCCTTCTATGAGCCCAGTGGTTTTCAGAATAGACATAAACAACGAAATTGTCTAGCAGAACTTGAGGCACAAGTGTGTTCCTGGTGTCCAGCAGATGGGATAATGATGGTGATGAGAGTAGTTGATGTAAATATGTGTTACAGTGCGTAAATATTTACTGTTTTCCCTTCAGGAAAAGGATGGTATATATGTAGAAGGGTATTTTTTACCTGTACTGTGCTGCAGAGATGTGCAGGCTGAACTGTTTGTCATTGAATGGCAGTGCTAAACTTATATTGTCTCTGTGTAATTGTATATACAGGCCCACTCACATACATCATTTACTGAAGAAAGTAATAGTGCATCACAGACACCATCCTATTTTCTTGTAGTAAATTAGTTTTTTAAATGACCAACATTTATTTTGAAAAGAGAATTCAAAGATGACTTTGAGATTCTTTCTAGAGGCATGTTATGATATTTTCCTTGTACTTTACTTGCTCTAGAGCTGACTATTTCTGGATAAATGAAGTGAGAGCTGATGCTGGAATGCAATATGCCTGTTTGAGGGTCTGACAGATGTAGGTGATTTCAAAACAAATGCCTTCTGTGATTTAGCTTGAGCTGCCATTGGGTCCAGACCTACTGTGGTTGCCCTCTAAGTTAGTTTAAATGTAGGCATTTTTGTTCTAACTGTGTGTTTCTGGCGTGCCTGTCACCATGGGAACTGCACACCTCCGAGTTTAAATTCTGTGACATGAGATCACTGTAAGTCTTGCTTTAAAAAGGTCTGAGTTGCTGCACTTCAGAAGTAGGGAGGACTCTGATATTGTCTCTCTCTTTAATTTGAATCCCCACACAATGGGATTAAATCCAGTGCTTGTCTGCACTTGTGTCTTTATTCTAATTTTATATGTAACAGCTTTATGAAACGCAAATAACTTCTTACATAATATGCAGTGCTGAACAGTGTGATTTATCTTTAAATATGCTTTTTAAAATAGACTATTCCACTCTATAAACAGAGCACATTTGTGTGTAATCTTGCTGCACTTTTCACTGTGCTGTAGGTTATTTTCAACTGCACCGTATTGTTGTAAAAGTTTTTAACTTTTACTGCTATGGAGAATCCTATGGACCTGATTAAATGGTTTTTTCTTTCCTATTCATGGCATTCACGTTTAAGTGATACGCTCTGTTGAAACACCACAGGTTATAGGGTTGTCCTTTTACTCATTTATTAATCCTCATTTGGGCTCTGGAGCTGTTTAATTTCTGAAACTTAGTGGTTCTGAGCCTGAACTTCCTTTAGTTAACGCCTATTAAATGTGAATGCTGCTTCTGATTTGGCCTCATTTCTATGGTGATTGTCTGTAATCCTGCAGTTCTGGTGATCTTTTGCATGAAGAGTGCTTTGTATACGTGTAGTGATGTTTAACAAATTAATGCAATGCACAAGTGAATAATTTCTTCTGATGGAATGCCATTTTTTTGGTGCTCATGTTACCCAAAAGGAAGCCAAATGTACGAGTGCTGGAGTTTGGCTGTTGGAGCCCAGACAGGAATTTCTGTTCCCTGTGCACAGGTGTGGAGGTGGACGAGGGATGGGGGAGTTCTGGGCAGTGAGGACAGTGGAGGGATCCAGAAAAGTTCAGTCAGAATTGCTCCTGCATGAATTTCTGACCAAAACCCAGATGTTTTTATGACCCTTACTGGTCCTGCTGCCTGGGTTTCTGAAGGCTGCATTTAAGACACCTGTGGAAAATAAAGGTATGTGTGTTTAGGTAGAATATTTTCTGACCTGTTTTCATCTGAGCGGGAAGAAGTCTGTTTCCAGCCTGGCTGTAAGTTGGTACACAAGCTGTGCAAAGCAGGGTTGTAAATCACTGTCCCTGTAGGAAATGGGAGTTAGGATAGATACCTGGTGGCTATCCCCTCCCCACTAGCTGAATCTGTAAATGCTACTTTCTGAGAGTAGGGAAAACCTCCCTGGAAGCTCTGTGGAACACACCTGGGCAATGCCCTTCACACAGGACATGCCAGTGGGAATATGACAGTTTTTGGGTGAATATCATTTTGTGGTGAAAACAAAAGGTGGCTGCGATGCAGTTCTGGGTGAGGCTTCTTGAGAGAGGGGCAAATGTGTTTTGGGAGTGTGATGGATGAGAAGGGTCCCTGTTCTTCTGGGAAGGTGCGGAATGAGCTGGAACCAGTGCACAGTCTGCATTCTTCAGACGAGGTTGGGCTGGTTCCAGGCTTGGGTGCCCATGCTGGCTTATGAGGAAAATCTTAGGTTAAAAAATGTGAGAGAGAACTACAGGTACCCCACTGTAGTTCTGTTGTTGTACTTGGCTGTGGGAGCTCTTTAGGGAACTGTATTTTGTTGTCTTGGATGTGGAAGTTTAAGAACAATAACTTAGCAATAAGTACGTGAAAGCTATTACCTTGAAACACAGGGGAATATTTTCACGGTAGTTTTAACTTCAATCTGTGTCTCAAGACTAAAGCTTAAAACACATCTTTCTTGGGCTGGCAGCACACTGGGCTGAGTATAGAAAGTCTTCTTGATGTTTTTTGTGTTTTGTATTTTTTTCTCTTTTTTTGGTGGTTTTGGTTTTTTGTTTATTTTTAAAATAATATATGTCTTTTTCATGTAAGAGTCTCTGAACCTTTCTTTCTTTTGTTCTAATTTGCAGCATTACTTTACTGTTCTCTTTGGCCATGAGGGGCAGAAGCCACTGGAGCTGCGTTGTGAAGATGAGGTTGATGGAGATGAGTGGGTAGAAGCTATTCACCAAGCAAGGTATGAAACTCGATTTGTGACCCCCTGATCCATTTTGTTACACATAAATGGATAATACTTTGAAAATCTAAACCCACCTTCCAAACAGAAATAAATGTTAACATGTATTAGTTGTGTGTTGTTTGCAATTCATGAGTATGTTATAGGAAAAAGCACCTTTAACATTCAGTGTTTATTTCACTGTCTTTTATCTTTCGTAAGCAATTGTGCTGCAATTGAAATTAGTTCAGGAAGAATGTTGTTTTATTATAAACAAGCCCTAGGATTAGTCCTCTGTTAGAGACAAACCTGTCATGTGAATGAGGAAATTAATGATATGACAGATGAATAAATGAGATTTTCCTTAAAAACTGTTATAGAGAAATAAGGGTAAGAGAGAAGATGTCAAGCCATTTCAGATGATGAAGTGTGACAGATAAAATTGTGGCTTCAAAACCGAAATTCTGAACCATGGTTTTGTGGAAAGGGACGTGGTAGGACCTTGGGCCGTGCATTAGTCTGTGCCTGAGGAGAGGTCTGTGTGGCAAGGGGCCACGGTTTAGGTGTGATCTAAGTGAAAGTCATCTCACTGAGGGCCTGAGGAGCGGGGTGTGGAGGCAAAGCTGCTGCTGAAATGCACTTTGTGCAGCCTCCTCCCATTCACACTCACCCCAGCAGTGCCATGGTAACGCACAAGGAGCCAGGCAGCTCCTGAATTGCTTAGGACACGAGCCATGCAAACAGAAGCGATTCTGCTTCAGAACTAAAATTGAACACGGGCAGCCAGTAGCTTTTAATTTAGAGCTGGTGAGACGAGGCCCTGGGCCTGCAAGCCTGGTCAGTTTGGGGCCTGCGGCCTCCCCTTGGTGCTGCTGCCCTGGAGCAGGCCCGGCCTGGGCCCGGACAAAAAAAAATGATCAAACATTACCAGCCTGATACCCTTGCTGCCTGGAGAGGCTCCGTGGAACAGAGGCCAGACAGAATTATTAAGGAATTATTAGAGGAATAAAGTAGATACTAATTCAAAGGCCTTCAGAGGATACACCTGGGGCAGTACAAGAGCCTGGCCCAGGATAGGCCCCGAGTCAGGAGTTTCACACTTGGATCAGTTTGGGTCCATTCCCACCTTGGGGTTCATTGTCCAGTCCCAGCTCCAGGCTCTGCACTCCCACCCTCCCAGATTCTCTCCTCCATTCTCTGCTGTTTGCACTTTTTGGGGCTGGAGCTGCAGCTGTCCTTGTTTGTGGGGCTGGAAAAGGATTGTTCTGTGTGCCTGAGCTGGGAGGAGAGCTTGGAACACTGTATGGAGTTCAGAGTTCTATCCTAGTGCAGTGCAGAATGTGGAAAAAGTGAAATCTAAATATTAAGGCATCACCCTCTGGGTGACCACCTCGTTCCATGCCTTGGTGGTCCCAGGGCTCCGGGCTTGGCCATGCCCGTGTGTGGCAGCCACAGCCCTGTACTGCTGCAGGGCTTGTCCCTGGGCTGGGACAGCTTTTTCTGGGGACAGCCTGATGGCTTGTCATGGCTACCTAGAACAGAGGCTAGACAAGGTTAAGAGAGTAAAAGTGGGTATTTATTAAAGGCCTTCAATAGATACACCTTGGTCTGTCAAAGCCTCCCAGAGGTTGCACCCAGGACGGACAATGGTCATGAGTTTTTCACACAATTATAAATTTGGTATCCATTTACAGATCAGGAGTTAATCGTCCAATTACAGCCTCAGGTAATGAAGTCATTTACTCCAAGTTTGCTCTCCCCCCAACTCACTTTTGTTTATACTTTTGGGGCCTGAGGCTGTAGGGTGTCCTTGGTGTTCAGGCCTAGAAAGATTGTTTTGTGTGACCAAAATATGAAGACAGTAACTAACGCTCTGTATGGAGTTTAGAGTTATGCACTATTGCAGCACAGGATTTGAAAACTATAAAAGCTAAAATCCCAGGGCATCCTAGTGACAGTGAGTGAAGAAGGGAGCTTGCCTCATGCTTGTGGCATTCAGGGACAGCAGCATCAGTTTGATTTTGCCACAACCTTTCCCTGGCAGGAGGGGACACATGGGGGATTTGGGATCTGCTCCAGGGAACAGGGACAGGAGGAGAGGAAACGGCCCCAGGCTGGGCCAGGGCAGGCTCAGGGGGGACAGCAGCAGGAATTTCCCCATGGAAAGGGTGGGCAGGGATTGGAATTGCCCAGGGAGGGTTGGATCCCCATCCCTGGAGGTGTCCCAGGGATTCCTGGAGGTGGCACTGGGTGCTCTGGGCTGGGGACAAGGTGGCATGGGGTACAACTGGGACTGGATGGCCTTGGAGGGATTTTCTAACCTCAGTGATCCTGGGATTCTGGGATTCTTGTCCACTGCCTTGTGTAAAAGGTGTGTAAGCAAGAAGAATTTGTAGCATGAGGTAGAATTTTTTCTCCTTGTAGTTCAGTCTGTAAATGTGTCACACATGAATTTTTGAGGTAGAAACTGACACAGAATGAAAGCAATGATAAACAATACACAGCTGAAAATATTGAGAACTTGCAAAGAAGTTGGGTGTGACACCTAGGGTCAGGGTGGCTGACTTTTGATTCTACCAGGAAGTTGTAATTGAAGGATTTACAAGACAGCTGGGTCTTTGAGGTAGCTAAGATCAGTATTTGTATCTCCACCTCTTTTGCTATTTGACTGGCTCTGCTTTATTTTATTTACCTGCTGGTGACATTGAGCTATGGACATCTTCATGAGGGACAGTCTCATGGTCCTATGCCATTCTTAATCACCTTTTCTTAATTTTAATTATTAATCACCTTTTCTGCATAAATTTAAATGAGGACTAAATTTAAATTTCTTGGGGAAGTTTCCCAGGGATATGGACATGGCTTTCTTGTGTTTTCTTGGACAAAATTCCAACAAGCAACAAAAAAAATTTGTAAAATTTAATTTGCAAGCATGGAGTGTCATTCCCTGTTGTGGGTTACCTCCTTGCTCTGATGATTTTCTACACGACTGGAAGCTGCTTTTGTTTGCTTTGCATTGTGTTGAGCAGAACATCCTAGAGTTTCTAATTAGTTACTAAACCATTGGGTCTTTTGCTGAAGATACACAAAAAGAGGCTAAAGTAATAGCTGCAGAGTGTCGTGTAAGACTCTTCTTGACAAATTAATTGAACAAAATAGCACAGATTTTCTTTAGGGATTGAATTTTTCCTGTGTTATGATCTAGACCTTTTCCCTTGAGTTTATCTGTATTTTTGACAAGCGGGAGAAGTTTTGGCAACTTGTTGAGTGCCACTGTTGATCTGAGCGTCACCTAAAGTTTTTGTTGGGAACAGATGAATGGCATTTTATGTAGCACTTTGAAGATACTTTTTTGTAGTATCTCAGGTGTCTTGGTTACAAATTGTAGGAGGTATTGAGAAGATTGCCACTGCTCTTATATTGAAAACAGACCTGGGAACATCTTGTTCTCTGAGAATATGCTGCTATTTGAGAAATAGAAATATGTAATTGCTTTCCAGAGGGTCTTATCCTCATAAGGACCTGTGGTAGTCTCTGTGTTAGCTGAGACAAAGCAACTGAGGTAGTTGAGGCTTTTTGTTTCCTTAGATTGACATATAGAAAATCTAATTTTGGACTGCTTTTCATTATTTTTTTCCTTTTTATTTTTCTTTTCCCTACCCACCCAGTACATGTTTGTAGCCATCAAAATTTCTTCCATGTCTTATTTACTTTGTCAGTTATAAACAGAATGTTGAAAAAAGGGTGCTCCAATCTCATTGCACCCCATGGTCCACTCTGGGTAAATAAGAATTTTATTTGGATGTCAGTCCATAATTAAAGAATCTTTTCTTTTCTGGGGATGTTGTTCATTGTTTCTGTCTGAGGACCCCTCTCCTCACATGAGGGATTGATTGGCTTTTGAGCAATAAGTGGGATATTTAATCTAGTATATTTTAATGGAACCTCATTATCAGTTCCACGTCTGTGCTTTTCTTCTCCTTCCATTTTACTTGAATTTTCACTATTTTGGTTTCTCAATAATATCCAGGCTGGCAGAGTGTGGTTTGCTTCTTCTGAGCTACATTTTTGGGCAGGAGGATTTATTCCTGGCAAATCCTAATTCCTCTGCCAGTGACTGCATCTGGAAGTCCTGTTTTTGGCTTTGTTCCAGAACTTGTTCTCTTATGAAAAAAATCTGTGTCACCCTCAATACCCTGAGGTGTACTTATCTCTCTCTCTTACAAAATCTTCTGTATTTTAGGGCTTTTTTGCATTTAGCTCAAAAACTCTTAAGCCTTTTTTTCCCCATATGGATGCAATATTAATAAAATTTATTTGACTTCTCTACTTCAACTTATTCCAAAGTCTTAAACTTCCCCTGTGTGGGAATTAAAACCCTTCTTTCATGCAGGCTCAAGTGTGAACTTAATTGGGAAACTGATTTGAAAAGGAAATATGCTTTTTTAATTTATTGCCAGCTTAGTTTTAATCGATCTCATTCCTCCAGGTCTGCTCACTGCACAGGTGATGTGGGAGAAGAGCAGGGAGGAAAATGCTTCTTTCACGTGGGTCACTGTTTAAAGTGTACGAGGAACTACTGCCCTCTAACTGGCAATTTAAAATTAAAAACAAACAGAAGGAAAAAGGCTTTCCCTCAGATTTGCAGGCACACTTTGCTGTGTATTTTACACAGTGTTTGGCAGGTGGTTGTAAGCTCAGAGCTGCCTTGTGCTGATGCCTTGCTGTCAATAAAGCTGTATTAGCTGAGGCCAGTTTTTTAGGCTGTAATTATCATGATTTCGTTGTTTCTGGTGGGCTGGAAGTGAGGCAGAGGGGTGCATCCAGTACATACACCCAGAGTGGGCCCCCCAGAAGTCACTGAGCTGTGCAGGCTGACCAGGACCTCCAACCCTTTGGAGTGGCTGCCTGGAACAGAGGCTAGACAGAGTGAAAAGAATAAAGTGGGAATTTATTAAAGGCCTCCAATAGATACACCTTGGGCTGTCAAAGCCTCCCACAGGCTGCACCCTGGATGGACAATGGTCATGAGGTTTTCACACAATTATAAATTCGGTCCATTTACATATCAGGGGTTAATGTCCAATTACAGCCTCAGGTAATGAAGTCATTTACCCCCAGTTTGCTTTCCCCAGTTAACTTCTGTTTATGTTTTTTTGGGGGCCTGAGGCTGTGGTGTGTCCTTGAGTTCCAGAGGGATTGTTTTGTGTGACCAAAATGTGAAGACAGTAAATAACACTTCATATGGAGTTCAGAATTATGCACTATTGCAGCACAGGATTTGAAAACTATAAAAGCTAAAATCCCAGGGCATCCTAGTGACAGTGAGTGAAGAAGGGAGCAGGGCTTTTTGCCTCATGATCATGCTTGTGGCATTCAGGGACAGCAGCATCAGTTCGATTTTGCCACAACCTTTCCCTGGCAGGAGGGGACACATGGGGGATTTGGGATCTGCTCCAGGGAGCAAAGACAGGGGGCTGAGCAGCTTTAGTGCAGTTAGCATGGAGTGCTCCTGGACTCATTTCGGACAAAGCTCTAGAATTTTTGCTGGTACCACTACTGGAACTTCTATCCTGTCTTGCTGCCAGAGCAAGGAGACTTTAAGGATAAGGCTACAGTTAAACTTTCTCCAGTTCTCCTATGTTTTCTGAGCATGTCAGTACAAATGGTGCAGCAGTTTTTCTCAGGGCTTTATTAATTTCTTCCTCTCTCCATGTGGTAGGTGGTAGTCAATCAGAGCTTCTTGAAATACCTGGTTTGAGCTCTGTCTCTACAGATGATGGTAGTAGACAGGTTCAGCCTCAGCTTTCAGGATGTTTTATCTATACTAGACTTTATGGAATTGCTTCCCTCAAAAAAAATATTAATACAAATTCATGTAAGCTGTGGTTTGCAGCAGTTGTTTCTTTCTGTTAAACGATACCCCAGACAGGAAACCAGGCCCAGGCTGGCTGCTTGCAAGTTGTTTTATGTATTTTTCTGTGTTCCTTTGATATCTGAACATTTTGGTACAATCATCTCTTTTTTCTACATGTGGATATTTTATACATGTGTGTTCTTGTCAGTGTGGATACCTTGTCCTCCTTTAAGCCTCCTGGGATTACTCTGGATATTCAGATTAACACGTTTGGACACGGTGATCTCTACTCAGGCATGCAGGGAGATGGATAGAAAGGGCTCTTGGAAGTGCATGAAGTTTATTCCAAAAGCCTCTGATTTTTCTTTTCCCAGTGGTAGTTTTGAGAAAGAAAATGGATTTAGTCTGTTATAAGTTAGTGTAGGTGTACACAGGCTTTTCGAACTAACTCTTCTTTGTACTGCTAATTATGGGAGTGAAGGAGATGTTGTTTGGTTTCCAGGCTGAGCCTGACATTTTAGACAGCCAAAGCCACCCTGCTGAATTGCTGTAATAGCATCTCAAAAGAACAAAACCTTCAGTCTTCCCAAGCAAAGTTTCTTGTTCCCCAGTAACACAAAGCTGTGTAAGCCCGGTTTAATGCATTTAAAGAATCCAAGAAATATACATAAATTTCTTCCCATAAAGGAGGAAACAAAGAAGTGAAAGAGAAGCACTGCATGCAACAATATCTTGTCTCCTACATCCGCAGTTCATCCTTTGTCAGTCTGTGTCCTACTATTTTCCTACTATTTTCCTCCGCTAGAGTAAAACAGAAGTGAAACCTGTCCAATTCTGTATTGAAAACAATTGGTAGCAAAACTTCTACGACATTTTGAAAAGGATAAATAGAAAAAGAGGCTGTTTCACCTGTCTGGATACGGTTTTAGGTAGGAAAGGCTATTTTTAAATGTATATCATAGAATTCTATTATGTATGTTACATATATTTTTATCTTAGTAACATTGTAAAACAATTAGTGCTAACTCAGACACTGTTAGTGCTTTTAATTTAGACACGTTTTAGAATGTACAAATGCCTTTTTTAGGGTGTGAAGAGATGAAGTACTCTGATTTCTGAAAAAAACTGCCAGAATTCTTGCAAAACAAAAGAAATTATGATATAAAAATTGCAAAGAATGAGTCTCATACTTCACTCCTGTTTCTTGCACAGCTGAGTGATAAGTGGATTGCTTCATGACAGATTTCTTTATGTATGTTTTTTACTTCTTGGAAGAGGTGCCCTGACCTCCCTTTTTCCAGTGTATTGTTTACTTCTGCAGTAGCAAAATATAACAGCAAATGTAATAGAATTAAATTCACTTTTTATTCTTTTTATGATCGGTACAAGGAGGAAAAACTTCTACTTTATGATAGCTGTGGGAACTTATTCTAATTATTTTAAATCCAAGCTTGTTTTCCAGGTTAGGTGTTGAATTCAACAGCTGTGCTTAATATTGGCCCCCTCCAGTGTGTAAGTGCACTAACACTGATTGAAGTACGAGTAAATATTTACAGGAAAACCACACTGTAGAGGATGCACATTATTGCAATTTTAAGAGCCTCACAGTATTTAATAGCAAATGTTCATTGTTTTATGAGTGCTGTAACAAGCAGGAAGAAATTTAAAAGGAAGAGATTTCCAATCCAAAAGTTCCTTCTGTTAAATCCTGTGCTCAAACTTGACAATAGAAAAATACATTATATCAAGTAATGAGGGATCCCTTGTCATTGATTCGGGGCCTCCATTCTGCTGTGTTTTGTTTGGTCTTTATCTTGTAAATTTACCTAACTCGTAGAGGAACAACCTTCCTAAAACCTGGGGTAAGAGGCAGCAAAGTGTCTTGATTTTGCTGCTTTCAGGGTCAATCTGGTGAAGATGTTGCACAGGGAGAAATTGATTTCTCCTGTACCTGATGCTGAGAATCATTTCTGACATGGTGCTCTGATTGTGGCATCTAATTGCCCTAGGGATATTGTCACTTTTCAGGGAAAACTGCCCAGGAGCTGAAAGAGACTGATGATACCATGGTTCCTGATACTGATTAGATTCAAGGCATTTATTTCTGTAATCTTAAAACGGCCTAAAGAATAAAACATGTGTTAGCGCAGTAAAATGACAGTTTTGATGGGAATTCTTCCATAAAGAGATCTGGCAGATGGAGAGAAATAGTTCTGATGAAGTGCTACATGCTCCCCCAAGTCCTCCCAAAAGATGGGAAAACATCAAGACCTTAAAATAAATAAAACAAATTGAATTTACTGCGTTCTTTGGCTTAGTGTGAGAATTAGAAGCTGATAAAAAGTGCAGTTATCTTGCTCTCAATAGCTGAATACTGTGAAACTGGGTTCTGTGTCTAAAAAAGGATATTGAACTCCCTCAGTTTGGATGATTTGGTGGTTATGATTTGCGTAGTTTATGATCAAGCTGCACGTTATAACCTAAGCCAAACAAGAATGGCTTTGCAGATTTATTGCCATTGTGGCCATGTTATCTGTCCATGTCACATGGGGATGTTGTGATGCCTTGGGAGCAGAGGCTGGGCAGAGTTAAAGGAATAAATTGGGATTTATGGAAAGGAATAAATTGGGATTTATGGAAAGGAATACATTGGGATTTATTAAAAGCCCTTCCAAGGATTCACCTTGGGCACTACAAGAGCCTGGCCATGGCTACACCCAGGATGGACCCTGGGTCAGGAGTTTCACACTTGGATCAGTTTGGGTCCATTCCCACCTTGGGGTTCATTGTCCAGTCCCAGCTCCAGGTTCTGCAGTCCCACCCTCCCAGATTCTCTCCTCCATTCTCTGCTGTTTGCACTTTTTGGGGCTGGAGCTGCAGCTGTTCTTGTTTGTGGGGCTGGAAAAGGATTGTTTGGTGTGCCTGAGCTGGGAGGAGAACTTGGAACACTTTGTGTGGAGTTCAGAGTTCTATCCTAGTGCAGTGCAGAATGTGGAAAATGTGAAAGCTAAAAGCTAAGGCATCATTTCCTCCCTTTAGAGGCTTGACAAGGCCTCTAACTTGTTGACTTTCTATTCTAAATGTCTTAATAATAAATAAATATCTAACAGTAGTAAATCTCTAACAATAGTAAATATCTAGCAAGAATAAATATAGTAACGTTCTGCACAGTCAGCTACCATGCAAAGAAGAGTAATGATTATTATGAACAATTCTTGAGGCACGGAAGAGGAATAATTTAAAAATATTTTCGTCTGCATCAGTTCCTGCTTTTTCCAGTTGTTTCAGGAGCAGACGCCTTCTCAAACTAAAACCACTGAAATGCAGTATCTGGCTGTCTTTAGTGACCTGAGCTTTCTCTGTCAGCTACTCAGACATCCTGATTGAGCGGGAGGTGCTGATGCAGAAGTACATCCACCTGGTGCAGATCGTGGAGACCGAGAAGGTGGCGGCCAACCAGCTCCGGCACCAGCTGGAGGACCAGGACACAGAGATCGAGAGGCTCAAGTCAGAGGTGAGAGCCAGAGCCACCAGGGAGCCACTGGTTAGAGCCTTCTGCTGGGTGCATGGCTGTGGTGATGCCTGGGGAGGCTCCCTGGAGCAGAGGCTGGGCAGAGTTAAAGGAATAAATTGGGATTTATTAAAAGGAATAAATTGGGATTTATGGAAAGGAATACATTGGGATTTATTAAAAGCCCTTCCAAGGATTCACCTTGGGCACTACAAGAGCCTGGCCATGGCCACACCCAGGATGGACCCTGGGTCAGGAGTTTCACACTTGGATCAGTTTGGGTCCATTCCCACCTTGGGGTTCATTGTCCAGTCCCAGCTCCAGGTTCTGCAGTCCCACCCTCCCAGATTCTCTCCTCCATTCTCTGCTGTTTGCACTTTTTGGGGCTGGAGCTGCAGCTGTCCTTGGTTGTGGGGCTGGAAAAGGATTGTTTGGTGTGCCTGAGCTGGGAGGAGAGCTTGGAACACTGTATGGAGTTCAGAGTTCTATCCTAGTGCAGGGCAGAATGTGGAAAATGTGAAAGCTAAATATTAAGGTGTCAATGGTATTCAGTATTTCTGTAGTATTCTGTGAAAATGGCAGAACCCAGTGAGGTTAATATGTTGCAGTCCCACAGTGACTCCTTGGATAAACAATTTTCTTTGAAATATTGCAGCCTGTTGGGCTGATTTGGTTTCTTTTCCTGTCAGAGCATTGAAGATGACACACTACTTTGCAGAGTGGGTGCCACTGATTGCATTGTCTCCTCCCTGCCTTCAAGTTGAGTTTGGCTCTGATGGTGTTAAGGACTGTTCCAGACTGCTCTGATTCCCTGGATGTTGTTAAAAACGTTGTTGCAGTCCCAGGCTGATAAAAAAAACACAATTAATCTTGAGGGCTGAACCTGCTCATTCTGGGTGCCCTTTCCAGCTGGACAGGGATCTGTGCTGGCCTGAAGAGCTCCAGTCCCTGTCCCCAAATGTGTGCTGGTCATTCTGTGCCCCTTCCACAGCCTGGGAGAAGGGGAAGTTGTTGTTCTATTAGTTCTCCAACCAAAGGTTTCATTAACTCGAGGAAGCACTTAATGACTGTTTGGTTTTGTCAGATTGTAGCACTGAATAAAACAAAGGAAAAAATGCGGCCTTATCAAGGCAACCAGGATGATGAAGATCCAGATATCAAAAAAATTAAGAAGGTAAACATGAAGTCTTTTCTGCTTGAAGGGAGAAGGGTGGGATGAGGAGTGTACTTCTGTATTTTGGCCTGTCTAGTTTTATTTATTATTTTTAAAATATAGTCAAATAGCAAGTTTCCTTTGCTCTACCCCTCCTTTAATCTCCTCAATTATATATCTTTTAGTGCCACGTTTAATCTGGTGATGTCTTTGCATAAAATCCTTTATGGAACATGTCTATTTTCTGTCTTTTTCTGGGGTATGCAGTTTGAGCCGGGGTCAGCACTGTGCTGGTAACTTGGTATGAGTTTTCTTTTTTGTGTACATTAACCATGGTTGCAGAAGCTGGGAATGCCCCTTTTAGTAGCAAGAGAGCTTTGTATCTGTGTGTAATTCACTGCATTCTGCATCTTGATAATTTTGACAGTTGGGCCTCTGTTTTTTTTTTTAATTATTTTTACAGAGCAAACTGATACCAGCTAAATTTTGCACTTCTCTTTCAAGATGAATGATCTTCACATCAAGATCAGGGCACAGACATAATGAAATTTCCTGTGACCAGATATAGACCTCTTCTGTAATCTTTGATCCACTTGCAACTTCAACAGATATTGTGCTTAGTTAGATTTTTCCATGACAGAGAGGTGCTTTTTAAGAATGCCAGAAATCTGTCTGTTTGAATACCATGTTTGCTGCCTTGGTGTCTGATACCAAGCAATGTATTGATAGATAGCTTTAAATACACATACCAAGTGTTATCTGTTCAAAATGGAAAGCAAACTGAGCTTAAAAAAGTCATTTAGGAACTCTGCCAATAATGATATTGAGTCTGTGTTGGAATGTGTTACCTGGAGGTATTGCAGGATACCTTTGGGGTGTAAGAGAAATGTTTTAGGAGCAGGAAGAAAGGGCTGCACTCATGCTAATGGGAAGGAGACAATACTCCAGCTTGCAGTGAGAGATTCCCTTCTATGTATGCCATATTTCACAGTCTGTTTCCTGGCAACAATTATGACCCTTAACAAACAGATATGTAAAATATATTTAATTACAGAACAATTATATATCAATAAGGGAACATTTTTATTTCTGAGCAAAGACTTTAATGCTGAGGGTTATTTCTACCGTGAGGAGCTTATGATAAGCAATGTGGTTTTTTCCTTACTTTCTTTTTCTGCTTGATCCCTTTCCAGGTTCAGAGCTTTATGCGGGGCTGGTTGTGCAGAAGAAAATGGAAAACCATCGTCCAAGATTATATTTGTTCCCCTCATGCAGAGAGCATGAGGAAGAGGAACCAGATAGTGTTCAACATGGTGGAGGCTGAGTCTGAGTATGTGCACCAGCTTTATGTCCTGGTGAACTGTTTCCTGCGGCCCCTCAGGATGGCAGCCAGCTCCAAGAAGCCTCCCATCAGCCACGACGACGTCAGTAGCATTTTCCTCAACAGGTATAGGGGCTTCATTGGGGATTTCATTTTTGTTTCATTGTTTGGGGAGTGCGTTTGTTTTGGTTTATTCTTGTTTTATTTTGGGAGGGGTATTGTGGTTTCTTTGTTTGTTTGTTTGGGGTTTTTGTTTGTTTTTTGGTTTTTTTGTGGGGGGGTGGGGTTTTTTGTTTTGGTTTTTGTTTTGGTTTTTTTGTGGGTTTCCCTGACTGCTCTCTGGGAACTCTCTGTTCCCATTCTGGTTCAGCTGAAGGCAGAGTCCTGGCCCTTGTCTTGGCTCTGGTGGTGTCACTGAACCAGACACGTTTCCAGGGCTGAAAGGCAAAGGTGCTGCAGGTGATGCTGCTGGAAACCAGCATGACCTCTTTGCCTTCCTACATTCTGTGTCTTCTTCTGCTAGAGGGAAAAAAAGACAGATGGTGACTCTTGGGGCAGTTCTCATAATTTTCTGTCACCTTTCCTACTTCTTCTTTTCCCTTAAGAGAGCAAAACTGGACTTAGTGGCCTCATATGATCCCAATAAGACCTCGAGGATGAGAATGTCAAAGCTTCTATTTTCTGTTGTCCTGCCTAAGGAGCCTCCTTCCCTCTCACTTGTCTTTTCATATCCTGCAAAAAAAAAGAATTGTTCTTTCATTAGGCATCCAAGTACTGCTGTAATGAGCATGTTCAAGTAGCCCAGGAGGCATCTAATGTTAGATACAGGATTGGGATTGCATCCAAGCCTGCCCCGAACTTCTGAGAGATAGAATATGTTCCTTTAGTCATGAAGCAGGTTTCCTTTCCCTTGTTAGAATATGAACACAATGTTAGAATATTTATATTGAATACTATGCGTTTTTTAGAAGCACTGAGCTAGTATTTTTAAACAATGCAATAAAAGGAAGCACTTATTTCCATATCAATAACTGTCTTCTGTTTTTTTTCTAGCCAAGTGCAAAAGAGGAAGAGATGTTTCTCTATGAATTATTAATCAGAAAATAAAACCAGAATTGTCTTTTTGTTTGTTTAAATACTTGTTTTTCAGTGAAACAATCATGTTTCTTCATGAGATATTTCACCAGGGCTTAAAAGCAAGAATAGCTAACTGGCCTACCTTAATTCTAGGTAAGTTACTTTATTTTCTGTGGGGGTATAACTTTCATATTTATTTTTGAAAATTCAGTAGGGATTGTTTTTTCTTTTTTCTAAAGACATGACTTCTGAAAAGTCCTTTTTGAAGGGAATGCATTTGCAGAGTTAAAACCACAAGATCAGGTGTATTGGGAATCCCATGTGGGCAGTAATGGTGTGATGTGAGAATTCCTCTGCCCTAAGCATTGATTAGACTTGTATTTTTGGTAATACTGTCTGACCATTAGGTAATCAGAACAAGCATCACTGGGCAGGTGAAGGAGCTGTGTTTAATGTTTCTAAATTGTCAGTATTTTGGAAACAGAACTGATTACAGTAATTCACTTCTGGAGAAAACACTGCTTTCTTTAAAAATGCATTTCAATACATGGGTAACTGGGGGGAAAAAAAGGCGTTTTCTCTGCTTTTTCTAGCTGACTTATTTGACATTCTGCTGCCAATGCTGAACATATATCAAGAATTTGTTCGGAATCATCAGTATAGCCTACAAGTGCTGGCAAACTGTAAGCAAAACAGAGATTTTGACAAACTCTTGAAGCAATATGAGGCTAACCCAGCATGTGAGGGCCGAATGCTGGAAACTTTCCTCACCTACCCCATGTTTCAGGTACTCCCTGTGCATTTTTGGTGTGTATTTGGTTTTACTGTTCAGTTGATTCACTTTATGTTACTGACATTGCCATTGAGTGAAGGCTCCTCTTGCTTAACTAGAAATACTCTCCTGAAAGTTAGTTTAGTTTAATTAGTTTTGTAGTTACACCAGGAGTCTGCCTGCAGAGATCTCTTCCCCAGCTATGCTGGCTCATCTTTGTTCAGTCAGGAATGCTGAGGGGGAGTGTGGGATGAGGATGCCACCACGGAAAATCGACAAGGAGCAGTTCCTTGGCTTAGGACCCCTGGTTATTAAAGTCCAGAGAGAGGTGATGGTCAGTAACTTGGAGCAGCCATAAACACCTTACTGGGAATTCACTTTCTCCTTGCTTTGGTCTCGAGTGACTTGGTCTTTAAAAAATGAAATATAAACTGTAAAAGTTTTGAAGATTGTACTTACCCTCCTGATAATTTGCTGTGATCTGCCTGGGGTAGACATTTGCAGCTGTTCTAAGATGTCTGTGGAGCACTGGCCTGAGAATTTTCTGTCTTTTTCACTTAACCTGACATTTTACTCATCAGAGGAATAGTGAACCCCCTCAGTTTATGCAGTTATTGGCAAGCCAGATAGAGCAAAAAAGTTTAAAAAGGCACATCAGTGATTCTTATGTTAGTGGTAGTTGTTCATATTAGCCTAAGGAGCCCCTTGCCCTTGCAGCAATGCTGTTTTAATTTTTGAAGTGGTATATCCAAAAGTTTTTATGGAGTTGGGTTTCTTTGGGTTGAGTTGAAGCCAGGTCAGGGGAGGTAAAGAGATTGTCCTGTTCCTGTGTGAAGAGGAATGTTATTATGTCATTGCTGATGACTTTCCACATGAGCATAATGTTGCCTCTCCTCCTACATAAATCTTGTTGTGTCAGACTAGTTATGCTGCACCATCACTTGGTTCTGGTTAAAAGCTCTGAAGAGTCCTTCTTTCTGTGGTTAAAAGCTCTGAAGAGTCCTTGTTACCCTGTAGCCTTTAATAGTCAAATACTGGACATTCTTCCATCTCCTTTTGTGCAACGTGAATTTTCTCTGAATGAAGGCAGGTCACCTGGTATTTTCAATGTCAAAAGAAATTTACATAGTCATAATGTATTAAAATTAAGGGAAGGTATATATGGATTTACTGATATGATACCTTATTGGTTTCCAAGATTCCCAGGTATATTATAACACTTCATGAACTTTTGGCTCACACACCACACGAGCACGTTGAGAGAAAAAGCCTTGAATTTGCTAAATCTAAACTAGAAGAACTTTCAAGGTAAGATTTTTCTACCTTATGCCTGATAATTTTGAATGAAAGATTTTGAAAAGAAAAGCCAGTTTATCTTTACTTTTATTTGTTTTTCCTCCTTTAAAAACGATATATATTTTAAAGAAAAGGATCAAACTCAAAACAGAAGATAATGAAAAATAACAAAAATATCTCAGTGTAATATTTTGACTGTTCTTTTTTTTTCTTTTGATAAATTTAAATCTACAAGTGTCTCCTTGTATTTTGGTTAGGGGAGAATCGAAATCACTATAGAAACCACCTATTCCTGGGTTATGAACAGAGCAGTTTTCTTTACATTATGAAATGTTATTTTTCCCAATTTAAAAGAGAGAAAAAGGCATTTTAAATAATCACAGTCTTAGAAAGTACTTAGTTCTCTATCCTTGTTATAATTTTTGTGTGCTAATATGAAAATTGACTTTCATATGTGCTTCAAATAATGCCAAATAGGCAGGAAGTAAAGATATATTCTGAGAACTGATGTTTCCTGTGGAAACCTGCAAAATGAAGCTCTTCCCTGAACCCCTAGACCTTTCTCAGATGTTCCTCTCATCAGCCCAGTGAGAAATGTGGTTCTCCTCTCTGGGAAATTCAGTTTTCTGCTGTGAACAGAGACCATGAATGAACTCCAGGATATAAATACTCGGTGTCTGGAGTATTCAGTAAAGATGTGCTTGGAGAATATTTAGTTGTAAAAGATGTGCACGAGCAGATAAATCAGCTTTGGGCTGGCTTCATCTCCTAAGTCAGAGTTCATTGCTGGTCCAACTGATTCATCACTGAACATTCAGAACTGGAGTCTGAGACTGACTGATCCTCTGTGCTCATGAAGTCAGTATAGACCATAAATTTAAAATAAAGGGACTCATTTCCATCCCTTTAATGCAGTTCTGAGGGAGGAGGAGATCCCAGAATGTGCAGTCCAGTCCCACTTTAGGAAAATATCATTACAAGACCATATATATAAAAAAAGAAAGAATCTGTACTTTTCTCTGTAAGGGGAGGATGCTTATTAAAAAACCAGTATGACAAAGGAAATGGTGAAGTATCAAAGCTGTGGATGTTGGGGGAAAGGAAAGGAAAGGAAAGGAAAGGAAAGGAAAGGAAAGGAAAGGAAAGGAAAGGAAAGGAAAGGAAAGGAAAGGAAAGGAAAGGAAAGGAAAGGAAAGGAAAGGAAAGGAAAGGAAAGGAAAGGAAAAAGGGAGGGAAAGGAAAGGAAAAAGGGAGGGAAAGGAAAGGAAAAAGGGAGGGAAAGGAAAGGAAAAAGGGAGGGAAAGGAAAGGAAAAAGGGAGGGAAAGGAAAGGAAAAAGGGAGGGAAAGGAAAGGAAAAAGGGAGGGAAAGGGAAAGATTGAGATGTAAAGATGAAGCAGGGACAGAGTGGGACCCTAAAGCCATGGAGAGGAAATCTACCATGTGCCCTAGACAATTCTAGGCAACCCTTCCCTGTCTGTGGCAGCCCAGCCCGTTCAGGTTCTCTTCTATCAGCTGTGAGGTGTTTGTAGCTCGGTGGCATCAGTCAGATGTGTTCAGGAGCAGTCACTAAACTAGTCTGGCAAAACTGGCTGCACTGCTGAAAGATCAAAATGATCACCAGAATGGTTTGGAAAGAAGAGGAAAAAAGGCAAGGGACGTGCTCTGGAGTGCTGAGGCACTGGGTGGGAGATGTGTTCTGTGGTGGGCGGTGGAGGGCATGCACTTTGTCTGGACAGACACAGCAGGTGTGGGGCACGTTCTGGGGAGGTGAAGTGCATTTTTCCGTGTCCCCCACAGAGTGATGCACGACGAGGTGAGTGACACGGAGAACATCCGGAAGAACCTGGCCATAGAGAGGACCATAGTGGAGGGCTGTGACATACTGCTGGACACCAGCCAAACCTTTATACGCCAAGGTAAGGCGTTCCTCTGCAAAGCTGACCCGTAATGATGGAAAAATAAACTGCACTGAAGGCAGCAGGGCTCACACTGCCATCCTCGGGCTGCGCCCCTGCCAGCATCCTGAGCCTGCCCCTGCTCCCTGCAGGGCGAGTCACAAAAATGCCCTGAAAACTGATTTTGGGGCTGTGCTTGGACCTCAGTTCTGTGCTGTTTTCTTCAGGAGCCATGAAAACCAGCAGCACGTGAGTGGCAAAGCCCCCGTGGGACTTTTCAGTAATTCAGATTCTGCCTGGACTGTGGTCCCGAGGGGATGGAGCAGGGGAAGAGCAGCACTCTTTTCCTTTCTGTCTATTGATGGTAGCTTTGGAAACTTTCTGTTGAAAATTAGTTACAGCAGAGGTGGAATTTGTTGTTAAGTTCCAAAAAAACTATGCTAGAATAACGTTTCCATTTTAAAAAAGGGACAGTTTTTGCCAGGAACTGCAAATTAGTTACAATTCTCTCTTGATGGTGTTTACTCTAACTGCTTCTTTTTCTCACATTTACATAATATTTTACTTGTGGATCTCTTAAAGCAAGTGACTGGGTTTGTATACAGTAACTACAGACCTGTAGTGCAGGATTTGGACAGGTTTTGCTCCTTTGTGCTGAACAGCATTAGATATACTCAGGAAAGGTTAAGAATATAATTTAGATGCATCCCTTCAAGAAATCTTTTCCAGATAACCTCAGCAGAACATCTGGTATTTGATGGGGGTATATTGCAGGTGATTAATAGGCTTTCTGTACATTTTGAAATGCATTTTGTGCTGCTTCTGTAGTTATATGGCCAAACTATGAAATCTTCTCTAATAACTTCGTTATTTTTACAATACACTAACAATATTGTTTTTACAAATCCTATTAAATTACTTGATTCTTCATTAAATGTATGCATTTGTTATCTGTGAGGTGTTTGAGGAGTTATAAATATGGCTTTAAGAGAAAAACCAAATCGTTTTGCACCCACAGCCAAAAAATTCTAATGCTTTGATTATCATAGGTTGACTAATGAAATGTACCATGAAATCTAATTAAACTTCATAATTTTTTTCAAGATTATTACATTATATGATACAAATATGTATTTTTATTTATTGGGGTTTTCCTATTAAGACTGAGTGACAATGTTTTGTCTGTGTACCCACTGATTCATCAGTAAGATTTTTTTTTCTGTGGGAATCAGCCTGAACAAATTCCTGTTGGCATGTTAGACCCAGGCCAAACTCTGTAAGAAAATTAAATTCAGATTTATTTCTAGGCACAAAGTCAGAGGACAGTGGACAGGAGTATGTGTTACAGAAGGTTGTATCAGATTATCTGGTGGAACCTCCACTGCCTGTGATTCGTGCAAGGGCAGAAATCTGAATAAAGCAAATGAAGTAATGGAGTCCATTTTCCTTTTACATCTGACAGTGGGGTCACTTTGGCAGTGATGTCCACCTCCTCTGGTTTCAGTTAGGCTGCTGTTTGTTGTGTTGATTAGTGTGGATGGGCACGGGAGCCTCTTTTTCAGCTTAAAACAGGAAAGAGGTGTCACTACCTTTGTTCAGGCTTTTTTGGCGGTAGTTAATTACCAATTTTCTATGTGTTACAGACGTTACATTTTTAAGAAGAGAATGTTTCTGTTGAATTGTACATGCTGAGACCACAGGAACCTGTCCCTGGCAGTGTTTTGCAATGCAGAGTGTGAATTCTCCTTGGAGTTTCTTGGGGTCTGATTTTTCCTGCCTCTCACTTAGGTAGAGATTTTATAGTCAGGCACACAAACAAGCGAGGAACATTTTCTTTGTGAGGCTAAAGGACACTCAGGAGGTCTCAAATTGGTTGATATCCAAACAGCTGGACACACTTGAGCCCCTCTGGTGCCTTCAAACACTGTGAATGTCTTTGCCATCAGCTGCTGTGAATTTACCTCTGCTGATAAAGATATCATAACCACAAAATCATGCAATAGCTGGAGTTTGGAAGGGACTTTGGAAATCATCAATTCCAGTCTCAAAGCATCACCAGCTGGAGGAGGTTGCTTTCTGCCGTGTCCAGTTAGTATTTTGTTGTTTCCAAGGACAGAGACTCCATAGCCTCCCTGAATGAGCAACCTCTTCCAGGGTTTAACCCTGGAAGTAAAAACAAACAGCAGGGAAAAAAAGGAAAAAAAAAAAAAAGCTTAAAAAACCCCCAAACAACAGAAAAGAGTAAAGTAAAAGTCTGTCTCTCCAGCATGGGTAAAGCCAGATTGAGTTGGTAAATCAGACAGCTCAGTGTAGACTTCTGAATGTTTGGGTTTGTTTATAAATACAGCCTTTTAAACTCCTTGGGTTGAGCCAAGGCAGAGAGTGTGACTGTTGAAGCACTGAAGTGCTGGAAGTGCTTAGGCCTGTGGCTGGATAAAAATTCATGGGATTACACTGTTGTCCAAACTATACTGTTAGTGAATGTTCTAAAATTAGCTTCACTTGCTCATTGCATCTGTACATTGGCCAGTTGTGACCGTTTCTTTTCCTTAAGAGGAAATCTGTGCTAGAGCCAATGCCCAGTTTTGTTAACCACTAAAGCCTGAGGAGAATGCCCAAGGTCCTTGCTTGGTGTCAGCCATGCAGAATGTGTAGGAGATGTTCTCCTCTCTGCAAGTTTGAAAGAGAGAAAATGCAGTCTCTGTTTTCTGCTTTTAGAGAGACATTTGCTCTGTTTTATCTTATTAAACAGTATTTCAGGTCTGTGCAAGAACATTGCTTAACCTCTAGCCCATTATGGCAGAACAGAGTTCTGTTAGTCCTGAAAGCATTCTAATGAAAATAAGAACAAATAAATAAACAAAAGTCACCTGTAAAGTTACTTCTGTAAGTATATTGTATTTATAGGTACTGTTACTCTGCTAAGCGAAGCAGAAACAAAACGTACAGATTGAATATTGCTACCCTGCATGCGTAGATGGAATTTAAGAACTAAAAGTACCCTGGGAATTTTGTCTGGGAGTTGTTTTGAACATGCTGGCCTTGCAGTATGGCTTGAGGGACAGTCAGTGTAACATGGAAAAGCCACTGTTCCAACACATGGAAATGATCTGCTCCCTCTCTCCTACAGCTGAGGCAGGTTGGCTATTTGTCCAGGGGAAATGCACAGCAGCCAATAAATATTTATGGGTTTGGGTCAGAATGTAAGTGAATCTGAAATGTTCCAAATTCCTTTGCAGAATTCTAGAGCACTCCACTGTTCTGTTTTGGTGACACAAGTTGTGTTATACACGTTTAGTCTAAATGTGAAATGTCTGCCAGAGAACACTGTTCTCTGGCAGATTTATTACTGTGTGTTTTCCCATGTCAGTGGAAGCTTACATATTAATAACTTAAGGCTACTCAAATATATAGAGAGAGCTAAGTGTGGAAGAAATGTAGATAAATAGCAGCTTTCTCAGTTACTGCAATTTCTCTGTCAACTTAAGACTGCGTATGTGAGCTTTGAGGAGGATAATTCTTTAGACAACACAGAGTAAGAATTGCTCATCTAATATTTAATGGATAATTCTGTCATGCTGGCATTGTGTCAGGATGCTGCCACTTCTCTGAGCTTTGAAGCAGCTGTGCTAGCTCGTATCTGGAAGAGGCAGGACAAAGCCTTCTCCTCCTGCTCGTTCTGCTGTGCTTTGTGACCTTGCTCCTATCTGGGAGCTTAGCCAGCTGCCTCTTCCCAGCATTATTTTCCTTCTGGTTTAACTGTGTTAGTGATGCTGGAAGAAGACACGAGCCAGTGTAAAGGTAATAGTGAGGAGAGATGTGTGGGAATGAGCCTAGGAGGTCTCTTGGCTGCCCTGTCTGCTAACAGCAAGTTGTATGGCAGAAATCTTTCTGTTTAATCTACAGAGGAGTTGCACTTCACCACCAAATTTAACTCCTGCTCCAAATTTGGAGGTGATACACATGGTGGGATCAATCTGGAAAAGTTGGTCACAGACTGAGATGTGAAACAGCAGAGGAGCAGAGCTGTCCCCAGCCTGGAGCTCTGCACAGCAGAATTCAGAGTTATGTAAGCAGGTTCAATTTAGTTCGGGAGTGTTTTACTGGTAACACATTTCAGATGAGCTGTGGAGCACTGACAATTATGCAGTACAAAGATAAGAAGAAATGTGCTTCATTTCCATCTCTCTTGCACATGGGCACACACACAAACTCTTTTCCACCAAAAAGAACTTTTCCACATTCCTTCAATTCTCTGTCTCTTTGATTTGGAAGTGCCTTGTCTTTTGTTGTGGCTGTCAAAGAGGTGTTTGCTGTTCAGCCACATTTCCTGATCAGTGGCCTCTTAGTGTGTTTAATTGCCTAATCAGCCCTAGATCTAATCCTGCCATGTACACAAGTGTTACTCTAGACTGTACTTGAGTCTGTTTATGATAAGAAACAAAAGGAACTGTGCAGTAAAAAAGGGATTGACTTGTGCTCAAAGGCGACGCAGATAGGCGTTGAAACTGGAATGAAGAGTTGCATTAATTAACATAACAGCATTCAATGAATTAACAGCTCAAGCACTGCCTACCAAATATTACTGTAACACAGCAAATTTTGCACCTTCTTTACCAGGGTCCCTTATCCAGGTCCCCTCAGTTGAGAGGGGAAAGCTGAGTAAAGTTCGCCTGGGCTCGCTGTCTTTGAAGAAAGAAGGAGAGAGGCAATGTTTCTTGTTTACAAAGCACTTCTTAATTTGTACAAGAAGTTCAGGAGGAAAACTGCATCTTCTTAAGGTATGGGATTCATATCATGATTTCATTTCTGAAATGAAAACACATTTTTTTGTGAAATGTCAGCATTTTATTGTTTCATGGCTTTCACCTGAGTTTTGCACTAGTGGTTATGAACAAAAGTGGGGTGGTGCACAATGTTTAACTGCTTTTGTCTTTTCATTTCAAATAACAGAATTCAGCCAATTTTCAGTTAATTCTAGTAAACTAGGGATTTAGAAACAAGGCATTGATGCATCTATTTGTTTGAAGTAGTGAATAAATTCAGTGTATGTAGCACTGAATTTAAGTCAGTTTTCAGTGCATAAATCAGTCAGTACAACCCTGCAGAATTGCCAAAGAACATTTTCCAGAGCTCTAATAAAATTAATTTTCAAAGTCGATTCTGTTTTCCTGAACAGCATGTTCCCTTAAACGAAAATGTCATCTAAGAACAATCTAGTTATATTTGTTGAGAATCAGGCTCTCATGCTGCTGGCTTGTGGGTAAAGAGATGTTGGTAGTTCAAGGAATGGATTACATTGAATGGAATTTTAACTTGGCATACCAAGAGGTTATTAAGGTTCATGTGCTTGCTTTGCACCTCTTAAATAGTTCAAGTACTTATGCAAAATAAATAGAGTCTAAAGCAGCCTTTAAAAAACCTTGTATGTTTAATGACTAATTAATGTCTAACTTCACTTAAATTCAAAGGATGAAATTCTAGTTAACGTTTCAGGAACTTGTGAACAAGTCTATGTGTGCCATAAATTACAGAGTGGTAAAAGTGAAAGAAGTTTTGTGCATTGTACTATTGATCTGTTGGATTAAGAAAAGCATTACATTTAGTCTGTTTGGGTTTAGTTCTTTAAGGGAAAAAATATGCATCATGAAATTGATGTGTCTTCCTTAGAGCTCTGAGTAATGTAAAATGTTAGAGTAAGGCATGTTACCATTTAAAAAAACCAAAAAACCTGTGACAAATGGGAATAAATAACATTTGTGTGAAATGTGCTTTGTTTCCACAGACAGGAGGTGTTCTGTCTCTAATAGAGTGCACACTGGTCGAGGAGACAGAAGCGAGTGATGATGATTGTAAGTTAAATTCAGCTGTCAGTAGTAAGTACAGTTTCTAGTTTCCTAAAATTAGTACCTTTTTTTTTTTTTTTTTTTTTTAAATAAGAGCAAATAGATATGTTTTTGTGAATCCAGTAGAATATAGTGTAAAACTGATTCAGTAGAATGGCTGAATAATGCACGTACTGGCTGGGGTGGGGGATTGTTTTCTTGTATTTGTTCCTGCTGTTAACACCCCTTACTGGATTTTCAAGAGGGCTGGCTGGGGAAAAGTGACAAATTATTCACTCGCTTTTGTATTCAAGTTCATCCAGAGCATCTTGGGAAAAAAAATGAAAAAGGAAAACAGCCTTAAATAAGCAGCAGATAAATTAGTTTTCTGAAATACGTGGGGGTTGAGTGATGTGGAAGAATTAATAGGAAGTTTTTTGCCTTGAGGTCCCCACAAATCTGGACTGTGAGCTTGTTCAAATCGAATTGCAAAATACAGTCTCAGACTGATTTTACTGCTACTTATTTTGGCTTCCATCCTGCAGTTTGTCAAGTTTTGCACTTGAATTGTGAAAGTAGTTTCATTAATTTGAGTGATACTTGTAGGACGATGAGGATGTATTAACATACAGATGTTATAAGAAACTTTATCCTGAAGAACAAATCCCAGCATTTTTGTGCTTGGCATATGTGAACAACAAAACAAGCTGTTGGATACCTGATGGGGTTTGCTGTGTATCATGAAGATGTTTTAAAGCAATTTCCATTGTAAATGAAACCACTGTTTCCTCTGTCTTATCCTCTGAGGTTTCACATTGTGACTTTTTTTCCTCCCCCTCTGGCTGTAAAGCCAAAGGTTCTGGGCAGGTGTTTGGGCACCTGGATTTCAAGCTGGTGGTGGAGCCCACGGATGCTCCTCCTTTCACTGTTGTCCTCTTGGCCCCATCCCGGCAGGAGAAAGCTGCGTGGACCAGTGACATCAGCCAGGTACCTCGCTGCTTTTCTCACCTGGATTTACTGGGCTGCTCCTGCCCTCTGTGCCTCTGAAAGCCAGCCTGGCACGAGGCTGCTGTGGGGGACACATATTGAGAAAGTAAGAAAATCACAGCCTGAAAAATATTCCAGGCTGGAGCTTCTCAGTTCTGTTCCCAGCCGATAAGCTGGTCCAGCTCAAGGCTGGGGAGAATTTCTCCCAGGGTGATAATTTGGTCAAAATAAAAAGGAATTAATAACAAGATACAACCCCTGTTGTGGTGTGTGCCCAGGCCCTGGCAATGGGGTGTCTTCTCTCTGACCCAATCACCTTTTCTCTACTCTGGGAGTTGCAGTCCTGCCATAAAACCGAGTGTGTTTCTGAATAAACTTGGCTCTTTCTTCCTGTCATGAAAAACGCCCATGTAGCTGTGCATCTTATTTCCGCTGCACTTAAAGGGTTAAAACCCCTTTCCAGGGCTACATTTGGAGGCTCCACCGAGCCACTCTGCTGAATGTCTCTGATTTGCTTTGCCATGAGTGAAAACCCCCTTAGTGCTGCCTGTTCTCCTCCAAATTCTGCCCTTGCGTTTGAGTCACCTGGGAAGGGTGTGTCTCAAAAACAGAGATGGGGGATAAAATTCAAAATTTATCCACAGGCAAACGTAGTGGTAAGCATTTTTATGTCTAAGGAGAGCCCCTCCAGATTCATATTTTGATATAAGAAGGATAGCACTGGTTTGTTCATGATTGTCATACAGATCAAAAACCACCTGAGAGTCCTACTGTGAAAATGATACTAATCACATCAATAATGAATAAGAAAATGGGATAAACTCTATTTTCCATCAAAAATTAATGCTAACAAACCGTTGTAAATAATTGCTGAGCATTCTGACAGCGTGCAAGAACTGTCTGTGTTGTGAATGAACAAAAAGGGTATTTAAAAATTTTTAAAATGTCAGGGATAAGTTTTTTTTTTAAATCACTTTTAGTTAAAAACATAATAGACAAACTTCGTCATAATCTATTTGTGGAAAGAAGCTGAATGCAATCAAAAAAGAATCCTGAATTTCCAGCTAACCAGAGCTAAATCAAGGCTATTTGTGTTTTGTTTATGCAATGAACAAGAACATAGATCTCTCGTCGTTCTGAATTCAGGTCCTATCCTCTATTAATTTAGAGAGAAATAGCTGATTAGAGGAATATCAGCATGGAATGTCATGCATTTGCAAAGTTGCTATCATTACTGGCAACATCTCCAGATGAATCATCATCATAATGAGTAGAAATTGCTTAAAAATAAGAATTCTGACTTACTTTGTGCTGGATTAACATTTTTGAAAGAACAAAAATAGGAAAATAAAAATCTCAAAATACAGTATGAGCTGCAACTTGCTGTCTTAAAGATAGACCTGGTTGAAGAATTTTTTGCAGAACAGATTATCAGGGAATTATGTTGTTCCATTGACATGTAAAGTTATTGGAGTTATTTGCTGGTACAGAAAGACCATTTAAGAACACGAGTAAGTCCATTCTTCGTCTAAAATATATTAATATTTTGAGTTGTCTGATACCGTGATTGGTGCTAAGGGCTTCTTTGTAACATTTCAAGGTCAAATAGGAGAAATGTAAGTATTTCTATTAAACGTGTTTCTCACTGCTTTTAGGTAATGATTTGAGAAAATCATACTGTGAATTACTGCGCCTGCACTTTCCAAATGATCTTAAAATCCTGAATTGAAACCCACATAAAACTACATAGATGATATTTTAAATTTATAGCTATAGATGTAATCTAAACCTGAAGAGGCCTGTGATTATCAAGTTTGAGCAACCCAATATCAATCACTGCTCTGCTATGAAGTGTTCCAAAGCCTGAAGGCTACATGCATTCTTGGAGTCAAGATAAATGTGTGTGAAAAGTTTTGAAACTCCTTTTTACTGATGTAAGGAGTTTGTCCATATATAAATATGTATTTGTGTATATATATCTATATATATCTATGTATGAATAAAAGTAGAAGGTATTATGAAGGCAAGAGCCCTGTAGGGTTTGGTAGCAGGTACTTGTTGCAGACCATAAATCTGATGCTCTGCCAGACTTCTGAATTCCAGGGGCAAGGCTTGCAGTGCTGAGTTATCCCAGAATCAATCCCAGGATCACTGAGGTTGGAAAATCCCTCCCAGCCCATCCAGTCCCAGCTGTGCCCAATCCCCACCTTGTCCCCAGCCCAGAGCACCCAGTGCCACCTCCAGGAATCCCTGGGACACCTCCAGGGATGGGGATCCAACCCTCCCTGGGCATTTCCAATCCCTGCCCACCCTTTCCATGGGGAAATTCCTGCTGCTGTCCCCTCTGAGCCTGTCCTGGCCCAGCCTGAGGCCGTTCCCTCTCCTCCTGTCCCTGTTCCCTGGAGCAGATCCCAAATCCTCCATGTGTCCCCTCCTGCCAGGGAGTTGTGCAGAGCCACAAGGGCCCCCTGAGCCTCCTTTTCTCCAGGCTGAGCCCCTTCCCAGCTCCCTCAGCCCCTCCTGGTTCTCCAGACCCTTCCCAGCTCCCTTCCCTTCTCTGGGCTCATCTGAACTACATAAAAGTGCACATGAAAATCCCTCCTAACTCCCAGCCCAAAACATTTAGACAAGAGTTTGCAGAGAACAGCTTGGACAGCTTCCTCCCAGCTGAGCTTCACAAGGAGCACCACTTGTATTTGTTTTTACAAGTGTGTTTCTGGAAGCTTTTAATATTCCCTTTTGGTCTTTTGCACGGAGTAAAGGTTAAGGTATTACTGTACCCCTTGGAGTATAAAGCATCCTGACTCTCTTGTGGTCTTGATTTCTCAAGCTTATGCTCTTTCAGGAAATACTAGAAATAATGAGGTTTTATTTCCCTTTGAAAGCAGCTTCAAAGGAAATATCACTTCCAACTCAAAATATTTAATCATGTGGAAAAAAAGGTTGCTGAACTGAATACCCTGAGAGGCAAAGGCTAGAGAAGCATGTCGACTCTAATTCTTGCATCACTGCTTTTCATTGGAGAAAATGCCTTGTCTTAATCAGCCCATACCCTGCAAATCTGTGCTTTGAGCTTATAGGGAGATGGGAAATGTGGGAATAAGTCTCCTTACCCTGTGTTTTGATGTTAACAGTTTTCAATGTTTATTTTCACAGTGCATTGATAATATAAGGTGCAATGGATTAATGACAATAGTGTTTGAAGAAAACTCCAAAGTCACAGTGCCACATATGATCAAGTAAGTGCAACAGAGAGCAAAATAAATCGTTGTGTTCCTTCAATAAAAATTTTAACAAGAGAAAGCATATGTTTAGAAAATTCCAACCTTTAATTTTTTTTCTCTCCTTTTGGTTGAATGGAACTGATTCTATTCTGTATATTTCTGTTATTTCTGTTAAAAAATTATTTTCTCTCCTGGTTTTAACTGATCATATCAAAGTAGCAAAACTGCTTATAAGGCTGCTTCTCTTACTTCTGGATCCTCTCAGTGATTTATTGTAATAAGTGTTTTTTGTTTGTAGTGAGACATTTTCAGTACATGAGTCCAGATTTTCAACACAACTTGGATCTTCTACATACCTCAATTTTCTTTTATTTCACTTAAAAATTAGTTTTACTTATTAGTATCCAATGAATTTATAGGTGAATGAAATGTAGTGATGGACATAAAACTATTTCTTTCTCACTATTATCTGTCACATTTCTTGGTTTCTCAAATGCCTCTTCTGTAGCTGTTTCCTCTCTTCTCTGGGAGAGAGAAAACATCTGGGAATGCACTGTTAGGGCAAATAATCTTTGATCCCTGGAAATAAGGCATTTTATTTGTTTTCAGCTTTATTCCAGGAACTCTTGGGTGTGTAAACACTTCTGTCACCTGCTGAGTTTGGAAAGTACATCTGTCCCCTTTCAAAGTGCAGCAGGACCTCAGTCTCAGTGCCAACAGAAAGGAATATTAATTCTAAAGAACATACAGAAAGTACTGCAGATGAAATTAATATATTTTATTTCTTCACAACAGGCACAAATTTGGTGTTCTCCTCAAGTTTTACTTGCCTCATTTGCAACACAGTTTGAGTTTCATAGTCAGATGTCATTGGAAGATACAAACAAAAAATTGCCTCTTTTTGGAGGCCCAGTTTAAGGAACAAGATTTTTTGTTGTTGCTGTTTATGTAATACTGTGTAGAATTGCTTGTAATATCCTGATCTTTCTTCTTAGAAAATCCAGTCATTTTTAGCAAAAAGAGAGGGTGTATTGAAAGATGCTTTACTTAGTATTCATCCTGTTTATTTACAAATTAAGCAAAACAGAATTTGAGAGGAAAATCCCCCCATTAGGCATAGGGTTATGGAAATGATTGTTCTTTTTTGTTGTCCAAGCAAAATTTGGTTGGTTTTTGGTTTTGGTTTTTTCACTAAAACAAAGATTTTTCTTGGTTTCTGCTTTGAATTTTGAGATGTTTTGTGCTGTTCCCTCTTTCCTCTTTTAAAACTAAAAGTAATTCTTGGAGCTGAAGGCAGGGGTTAATTTGCAAATAAGCCTTAAATCTAGCTAAAGGGTTAATTTTATTTTCTTTCTTTTCAGAATCCCTTACTTTATTTTAGATAAAGCTTGATCCCAGCAGAAAACATTGCAATAAATTATTCCATAGTGAGATTTTACTAATATTGACCTATGGGCCACAATAGTCTGAAAGAGAGACAAGAGGGGACAGTTCTGCCACCTCTTCCATTTCAGAACTTTGAGTATCATTTACAGTTTTTTAGGCTTTGAAGTGTAAAGCATTTGCCAAAAATCAAAATTAAGTTCCCTTAGTTATGGAAACAGGTATCACCACAAATTAAACGTTTTCTTGTGCTGATGAAACACAGTAGTGCATAAATATTTGCTGCTTATATGTTGGCAGGAATAGCTAGAAAGGAACCACTCCTTTTATGCCTTGGGAGGCTGCCTGCAGCAGAGGCTGGGCAGAGTTAAAGGAATAAATTGGGATTTATGGAAAGGAATAAATTGGGATTTATTAAAAGCCCTTCCAAGGATTCACCTTGGGCACTACAAGAGCCTGGCCATGGCTACACCCAGGATGGACCCTGGGTCAGGAGTTTCACACTTGGATCAGTTTGGGTCCATTCCCACCTTGGGGTTCATTGTCCAGTCCCAGCTCCAGGTTCTGCAGTCCCACCCTCCCAGATTCTCTCCTCCATTCTCTGCTGTTTGCACTTTTTGGGGCTGGAGCTGCAGCTGTCCTTGGTTGTGGGGCTGGAAAAGGATTGTTCTGTGTGCCTGAGTGTGATGGGTTGACTTGGGAAGAAGAAACTCAGAGGGAAGAGCTAGGAGGAGATCTTGGAACACTTTGTATGGAGTTCAGAGTTACACACTAATGCAGTGCAGAATTGGAAGATGTGAAAGCTAAACCTTAAGGCATCAATGGCATTCAGTATTTCTGTAGTATTCTGTGAAAATGGCAGAACCCAGTGAGGTTAATATGTCACAGTCCCCCCACACTTTATGTGGAGTTCAGAGTTATACATTAATGTAGTCAGAATCTGGAAAACAGGAAAGCTAAACCATAAGGCATCACCTAAGCCACGATCACCCATTAATAAAGTGCTTTAAACTTGACTTTTGTGCAGGTCTGACGCCCGTCTGCACAGAGATGACATCGACATTTGCTTCAGCAAGACCCTGAACTCGTGCAAGGTGCCCCAGATCCGCTACGCCAGCGTGGAGCGGCTGCTGGAGCGGCTGACGGACCTGCGCTTCCTGAGCATCGACTTCCTCAACACCTTCCTGCACACCTACCGCATCTTCACCACCGCCGCCGTGGTGCTCGAGAAGCTCTCCGACATCTACAGGCGGCCCTTCACCTCCATCCCCGTCAGGTGGGCAAGGGCTGGCCCCTCCCTGTTCCCTCCCTGTTCCCTCCCTGGCCCCTCCCTGTTCCCTCCCTGGCCCCTCCCTGGCCCCTCCCTTTCCCTCCCTGGCCCCTCCCTTTTCCCTCCCTGGCCCCTCCCTGTTCCCTCCCTGGCCCCTCCCTGTTCCCTCCCTGGCCCCTCCCTTTTCCCTCCCTGTTCCCTCCCTTTTCCCTCCCTGGCCCCTCCCTGTTCCCTCCCTGGCCCCTTCCTGTTCCCTCCCTGGCCCCTCCCTTTTCCCTCCCTGGCCCCTCCCTGTTCCCTCCCTGGCCCCTCCCTGTTCCCTCCCTGTTCCCTCCCTGGCCCCTCCCTGTTCCCTCCCTGGCCCCTCCCTGTTCCCTCCCTGGCCCCTCCCTGTTCCCTCTCTGGCCCCTCCCTGGCCCCTCCCTGTTCCCTCCCTGGCCCCTCCCTGTTCCCTCCCTGGCCCCTCCCTGTTCCCTCCCTGGCCCCTCCCTGTTCCCCTCCCTGTTCCCTCCCTGGCCCCTCCCTGTTCCCTCCGTGGCCCCTCTCTGGCCCCTCCCTGTTCCCTCCCTGGCCCCTTCCTGGCCCCTCCCTGTTCCCTCCCTGTTCCCTCCCTGGCCCCTCCCTTTTCCCTCCCTGGCCCCTCCCTGTTCCCTCCCTGGCCCCTCCCTGTTCCCTCCCTGGCCCCTTCCTGTTCCCTCCCTGGCCCCTCCCTGTTCCCTCCGTGGCCCCTCCCTGTTCCCTCTCTGGCCCCTTCCTGGCCCTTCCCTGTTTCCTCCCCGGCCCCTCCCTGTTCCCTCCCTGTTCCCTCCCCGGCCCCTCCCTGGCCCCTCCCTGGCCCCTCCCTGGCCCTTCCCTGTTCCCTCCCTGTTCCCTCCCTGGCCCCTCCCTGTTCCCTCTCTGGCCCCTCCCTGGCCCTTCCCTGTTCCCTCCCTGTTCCCTCCCCGGCCCCTCCCTGGCCCCTCCCTGGCCCCTCCCTGGCCCTTCCCTGTTCCCTCCCTGTTCCCTCCCTGTTCCCTCCCTGGCCCCTCCCTGGCACCTTTCTGTCTCGCCTTTCTGTCGCGCCTTTCTGGGGAAGATGCCGTCACCTCGGCTGCTGTTCGTTTTGTGGGCGTTCTTCCTCGTTGTTTTCTGCTTGTGGGTAGTCTAAGGAAAAGGTTCTTATTGTGAGAAGCAGTGCTCACTCTTTAAAAATTTTTGAAAGTTCCATAAGTGAACAGCACTGGGTACTTGGCAAACTGCTGGAGGCACAGCAGTTAGTTTAAAACAATTTTCTTATATACTTTTTCATTATACTGGGTAAATGCATATTCATGATTATCTTGGTTTGAAATAGGTGTTTGTTAAGACAGTCAGGAGCCTTTCTTGAAATGGACAATGTAAATCCTCTCCCTCCAAATTATTATAACTTAGAAATGAAGGGGCTCTCAGGCAAAGCTGTGGGAATAGGAACAGCAGTTCTTTGCCAGGAAAATTCCAATAGCAATGCAGTATTGCAGAGAACAAACCCAGAGCAGGGGCAGAGGGAGAATCCAAGGTGCCCCGTCAGTCAGTCAGGGCTTGGTGCAGTCCCATTCCATGGTGGCTGCATCCTCCTGCAGGGACAGATGTGGTTCTGCTGGAGCAGGGCTCCTGCACAAGGTGCACTTTTCCTCCAAAGCTGCAGGGATGATGTGCAAGGCTCTGGTTTTCCTCTGGGATCCAGTGGGAAAAGGCTGCTCTGCTGTTCCAAATCTCCCCTTTGATCTGGGTAGGAAATGCTCGGCTCCTGCCCTGGCTGGAGCATCTCCCCATGGGATGATGGAATTTGATCAGCCCTGCCCTGGGACTGCATGGCCATGGACAGGAGAGATCTCCTGGAGGGAGGATGGGCTGTGGGGAAGAGAAAGAACACTGCAACAGCTGGGTGAACATCTGGGATAGAGCACACACTGCTGGGCACTGCCTGGGCTGAACACTGAGACAATGACATATTCAAACACTCATTTGAGTTTACATGTTCTGGGAATTCTTTTGCTTGGTTCAACCCTTCTTCTTAAAGACCTGTCTTCTTAAAGTACTGCAGATTAAATTAATATATTTTATTTCTTCACAAAGCCTCTGCTTCATGGTTTAACAGTTTTTGACAGCCAGAGGGTCAGTAGTGAATTCCTCCTTCCATTCCTTCTTTCAGCGTTTTATTTTCTTGGTTCTTTTCAATGCTATCATTCAGATAAGATACTCCACCAGTACATCAAATCAACATAGCTATTTCACAAAATTATCTGAGGTATTCTTACCATTGTCAGTTAGTTACACAAATAAAAGCATTTAATGTTACAATGCACGATACATAGTCTCTATTTTAATACTTTGCAAAAGCCTAGATTATAATGTATGTTTATTACACTAATATTTAAGCTACACACGCCAGGGCGTTGGCCACAATAGTGGATAAATTATGCTATATTAAAGGAGTTAAAAAGTGATTAAACACTGTGCTGTATCAAAGTAGTTGTGAGTTAAAAAGTGATTACAAACTGTTCTGTATGAAAATCGTTGTGATTAATAATAATTTGCAAAAGTCAATACATAATAGTGAAAGCCAACAGCTACAGAGTTATTTTTAACTATTTAGTTAACTAAACTAACTATAAGTGTTTATAACTATTCTGTTATAAATAATAGGTATTTATAACTGTTTAGCTAACTGAACTAACTATAACTATTTATAACTATTTAGTTATAAATCACTAGTTATTAGTGTGTAAACAGGAGGTCAGTTTTAAGGCGGATCTGTCTCAGCTACATGCCCAAGCTTTGAGGACTAAGTGTCACACAGACTTTGCAGCGGCCGTGCAGATTTGCTCAAAATTCAAGCGTTTTCACTTAAATCTGTTTGAGCCACCGTGTTGCTCTTCTTGTGTTCCTGGCTCTCAGGTCTTTGGAGCTGTTCTTTGCCACCAGCCAGAACAACCGAGGGGAGTACCTGGCTGACGGGAAGTCGCCACACCTGTGCCGCAAGTTCTCCTCTCCTCCTCCCCTGTCGCTCTCCAGGACCTCCTCGCCCGCCAGGACCCGCAAGCTGTCCCTGACGTCCCCTCTCAACTCCAGGATCGGTGCCCTGGACCTCTCGGCGTCGTCGGTGGCCAGCAGCCCCACCTGCAGCTACAGCCCGGCCACGTCGCCGCCGCCCACGGGCAGCAAGGCGCCGCTGGACCTCAGCCGGGGGCTGTCATCCCCCGAGCAGAGCCCGGGCTCGGCCGAGGACAGCCTGGAGAACCCGCGCCTGGACCTCTGCAACAAGCTGAGGAGGAGCATCCGCAGAGGTATTCCATGCCCTCGCACGGCTGGAGCCCAGCCTGCTGCTCGCTGCTGGTTCTTGATACACCCGGGGGCTTTGCATCCTTCCCTTTGCCCAGCGACTCTGCACAGGGCAGGAGCTTTGTGGAGGTGGCCAGCGCCCCAAAACCCACTCTGGTTCACGAGTTCTTTCGTAATGGTTAGTTCAGTCTATTGCAGAATGAATTATTTGTTTAATAGACACAAAACTAACAGGCATAAGACTTAAAATAAACCGATACTACCCAGGAATAAGGATAAAAAGAGATTTTTAGCAGGTATATACACCATGAAGTAAAAGGTACGTGTTAATGTTACAGCTAGTGAAGAAATAATACAACCTAGGATTCAATGGATCTTACCATCCAGTTCTTGGTGGGGCACACATCAAAATCCTTCCCCTCAATCCCCAGGGAAGTAACCACAGAATCTGTGTCCAAACTCCAGGGAGAAGTCTCCAACACCTTCAGGGTGTAGGAGTTTTCTCCTCTATGATAACTCTTGTGTCTTTTATAGTTTGTAACACAATCAAGAATATTTCTTTTATCTCTTCCCACATCTGTTCTCCAGACTAAAATGTTAATTCTCATCAGGGACCTGAGCCCTTTTGGTGCCAGAGATGACCCTTGCTGGGCCTTCCAGCCCCTGGGTTATCTGTCCCATATCTGCACCAGCTGTCTGTGGCAGAGAGGGGAGGACAGCCCTTCCACCCTGCTGCTCCTCTGGTCGAGGTTGTGATGTGCTCTCGGCTCCCAGCACTTTGCTGCTTCTTCCCAGGAGCAGCAGCATGGCAAAGTCATAGGATCACAGAATGCTCTGGGTGGGAAGGGACCTTAAAGCTCATCTCGTTCCACCCTGCAGCACCTTGTCTGTTTTCACTTCTGTGCAGTGTTAAGGGGAAAGGCAGAAGAGAATACTTGATGCCAGTTGTGTTTGGTGAGGTGAGAGATTTTTGAGTTGTACCATGTACTACAGGAACTGAAATATTAAGTTAAAAAGAAAGACCTATCAGCTTTAGCATGTTTGCATAGAGGGTTGGTTTTCCAGGAAGATTTCATCATTAATCCAAATAAATAATGCCTGTGATGTGCTCACTACATTGGTGACATTTGTACCAGGTGGTGTGAATGTCACCTGGTTATCCCTCCAGAAGGTGCAAGTCTAAAATAGATTAATTGCTGCTGAGCAAATACCTGTTTCCTCTGTGGATTCTGTAAGGCATCTTGGAATAGGTTTTACTTCCAGAGGTCTGAAGTTGGTTGATAAAAACCTCAGTGTGGGCCTCTAGGGTTGGGAGCATGGTAGTTATACATGACAAAGCAAGAAAGTAGCTCCAGTGTCATAGGAAGCAGAAGTGGGCATTATTTCTCCTTTGGGGACAGAGGAATGATTTTCTGAATTGGGATAAAAGTTTGCAGCAATCTTTTTTTATTGTTGTTACAGAAAACAGTGCAATTTAAAAATGCTTTTTTTAATTCCTAAAATTAATATTTAAAAATGGTTGTACATGGCCTGGCTTACAGGATTTTGACCTGTAAATCTGAGCAAAATATAGCTCAATTTCAGTTGCTAGTACTATAATAAAAATAATATAATAAAAAGAAACTAATGAGAGGAAAGAAGAAAAGGACTACCAAACACAAAGTAAGACAAATACAATTGAAGAGTCATGTCTGCTCCCTACTGATGAATTAGAAGTGTCCTGCTAATAAATTAGATGTTTTATTATGCTGAGGCGTTGTTTTTGCAGAATGTTGCCTATTGTTTAACAAGAAATCCCTTTTTAACAGGTGAGTTATCCACTGTAGCATTCTAGGAGTCTGTCTATCAAGAGCAGGGGCTGGTGTCCATGAATAATGTCAGAATAATCTTGATTTTTTGACCGTGGAATGGTCTATACAACACCTGATCTGCTGACACCTGATGGGATGCACCTCTCAGAGGGGAAAAAGGTTTCTAGCATAGGAACTAGGAGGACTTGTTGATAGAGCTTTAAACTAGTTTAGAAGGGGGAAGGGGTAAAACCAGGCTGGATACTGAGAGGCAGTGGGGTGATGCACCAAAACTTGAGGAACTGAGCGCTGGTGGGAGGTGTTGGCTACAATAAACCACAGCTGAAGTGTTTCTGTTCCAACACACAGTATGAAGATCAAACAAGAAGAGCTTGAATCCTTGGCCCAGTGGCAATGATTTGACATCAGTGGCATAAGTGAAACCTTACTGGGATGAGTTCTGTGTTTGAAGTGCCCGATTGAACAGTTACAGACTTCAGGAAGAGTGGGCAGGGCAGATGAGGCAGAGGGATGTTAGGATGGATGAAAGCTTGACAAGAAAGTCTCAAAGATATGTGTGTGTAACACAAAGATCTCTGAATGTAGAATCTGAACAAGGAATAGAAATGAGAGCAAGTTTTGATATAGAAGAAAAGAATTGCTGAGCCAATCTGACTGAGTAACTAGAAGGCAATTGTAAAATGAATTGGAAGGGGATTTTATGACTTAGAGCAAAGGATAAACCCACCTCAAACAAAAGATGTTTTTACCAAGCAAAGAGATTCCACAGGCAAACAAGAAAGCCAATGTTGCAAGTAGAGAAAAGATCTCAGAATTTTCCACTACAAGAAAACTGAAAAGCAACTTCTAGCTTAAGCTGTAACATACTGACTTTTTGTGATTGGAGAATAGTAACATGAATATGGTGATATTGGTAGTTATGATGGGCTATAGGTTGTAGTAAAGGTATTGATTGGTTGTCATGTATTAAGATGCTCTGCAATTAAAAGTTTATAATGCCTTGTAACCAGAACTAGAGATGGTTTCAGACAAACCCCCAGCTGAGGTGACAGGCTGTGGGCTGGGCTCTGTCACCCATGACCTGTGAATTGCTGAATCCTCTGGATACAATAAACAGAATTTTAAATAATAAATAAATTGCTGTATCATTTGGATACAATAAACAGCATTTGAAAGAGCCTCCTGGAGCCCTATGGCTCCTACAGAGGGAAGCATTGTATGTAACAGAAGGGTTAGAATGTAGAGAGGTCACAATTGGCAGTGGCACAGCCCAGAGCCTCTGAGTAAGAATCAAGGGGCAGTGAAAGGATGCAGATGTCTCTGTGGGAGTCTACTATAGATCTCCCAGCCCGGACAATAACACCAATGGAACTAATGGATGTGTCCAAGTCAACTGCCCTTATCCTTCTGGGATACTTCAGCCTGGTAGAAAACCACTGGGAGCATCACACAGTTGGTACAATCCGGGCCAGATTACTAAAACACCTGGATGACAACTTCACATACAAGTGCTAGGAGAGCTGATGGGAAAGATGCCCTCCTTGATTTGTTGTTTGTTAACAGAGAGGGTTGCAGGAATGACATGATTACTGGCTATCTTTGCTACCACAGCCACAAAGTGATTGAGTTTAAAATCTCTGGTGCAAGGAAGAAAAGTGTCAGAAAACTTCCACCCTTGGACATGAGTAGAGCAGACTTTAGGCTGCTCAGGGAAATAGTGATCACAATTCCTGGGAAAGTTCTTCCAAAGATAAAGGGGTCCATTAGAGTGGGTTACTTTTTAGGCATCATCTCCTAAGGGCACAGGAGAAGGCAATTCCAAAATGTTGAAAGTCAAATAGATGAGACAGAAGGCTGGCTTGGTTGAGCAGGGATCTTCTTTCAGAGGTAAAGCACAAAAGGAAGGTGTATGCCCAGCAGGAGAACGTTCGGTGATATGGTAGGAACACAGAGATGGTGCTCTGCAGGGAGAAAGTTTTTGCAGCCAAAGCTTGACTAGAGTTGAAACTTGCCAGAACTGAGGGGGGATGATAAAAAGAGAGTTTTAAAATGCATCAGCAAAAAACAGTGCAGAAATTACATTGGCCCATTCCAGAATGAGGGTGGTAACCCACAAATAGGGAGTTTGACAAGAGAGGGATATTTATTGTTTTCCTTACCTCTCTTCAGCATGTTGTGAGTCCCAGTGCCCTGAGCTGAATGACCATGATTTGAGAATGATAAACTCATAGCTGATTCCGAAGTTGTAGGATCTGCTACACCAGCTGGATCCCTATAAATCTATTGGGTGTGATAGGATTCATCTGGGAATACTCAAAGAGTTGGCTGATGTCATTGTGAGGCTTCTGAGGCTTCTCTAAATCTTTGAATGGTCTTGGAAATATGGAGAGGTCCCAGTTAAGTGGAAGCTGGTTAGCATTGTCCTAGTTTAGAAAAAGCACAGGAAGGGTGATCCTGGAAACTACAGGCCCATCAGTCTCATTTCAGAGCCTGGTAAGGTCAGGGAGAGGTGTAGAAAGACACGTGGAGGCATCATGTTACTGAGAAATGGACAAAACCTGCCTAACAGCAGTGCAGCAGGAAGCAGCAGCCATTCATTCTTCATCCAGCTGGAGCCACGAGGAGCTGCCTCCTCTGAAATACTGTGCCTGCTGACCAGAGGAAAGGCTCCTGCTCCCAGCCTGTGTTTTACATGCATGCTCACAGGTTTTCCCACAACAAACATCCATATGGTAATCATTCCCTCAAAGTCACCCACATATGTACCTTCTCTCCTCACATGAGTTTGTCTGTGCAGTGGTCCCTTGTGGCTGTCAGCCCTAAAGTGACCCTTGACTGCCCCGTGAGCTCAGTGTTACTTTCCCAAATCTGGAGCTGAGTTGGCACAACCAATGTTGTTCATTATTTTGGAGATGAAAGGGCATTCTCCTGCTCCTCTTCTTGGTTGATATTTAACGTGATCCCCATTATGCAGTTCCACGGGACAGTGATTTTACAAAATAATCATTGTCTTTTCCCTACCAGCTGAGCAAACAGGTATTCATCTGGCAACAATAGGTCAGCACAGCTTCACAGGGGAAGGTCCTGCTGGTCACACCTGAGCTCCTACTATGACAGGGTGACACACCTGGGTGACCCAAGAGAGGCAGTAATGTGATCTTTTTGGACTTCATCAAAGCTTTTGAGGCAGTCTCTCCCAGGATCCATCTGAATACACTGTCCAGCCCACAGGTGGATAAAAACATCATGGGCAATGGGTTTATGGGGTGGGCACAGAGGGTGGCAGTGACTGGGCTGGCCCTGGTCACTGCTGGGGTTCCAGGGCTCTGTCCTCAGCCCTGTGCTCTTCAGCATCCTCATTAGCAGCCTGGGCACTGGACTCGAAGGAGTACTGAGTGAGTTTTCTGATGACCCTAAATTGGGAGGAGCTGTCAGCTCCCTCGAGGGCAGAGAGCAAATGAGGGGTGGGAAATCACCAGCTGTGTGGGGTTTAACGAGGGCTTCTGCACCTGGGCTGGGCATTCCTGGCTGTGTGGATGGATGGGGGAACAGGGGGCTGGAGAGCAGCTGTGGATGGGACCTGGGGGTCCTGGTCCATGTCCAGTTTGATCTGAGTCAGCAGTGGCCAGGAGGGACATCCCTGTCCTGGGGGGTACCTGGCCCAGCCTCACCTCGAGTCTTGGGGACAGTTTTGGGCACCATCATATCAGAAAGAGCTGAAACTGTTAAAGGGGTCTGAAAGAGACACACGGGGGAGGTAAAGGGACTGGAGCAGCTGGTTGGCACTTGGTGTGTGCAGCTGGAGCAGAGGAGGCTGAGGGCAGAGCTCAGTGGGGCTGCAGCTTCATCCCAAGGGACAGCTCCCATCTCTGCTCCCAGGGATGGGGCAGGACTCAGGGAATGGCCTGAGGCTGTGTCAGGGCAGGGTTTAGGCTGGATTTCAGGAAAAGGTTCTTCCCCCAGAGGGTGCTGGGCACTGCCCAGGCTCCCCAGGGATTGGGCACAGAGCTCCAGGAGCGTTTGGGCAGCACTGCCAGGGCTGCCCAGGGTGGGATTTTGGGGTGTCTGTGCAGGAACAGGGCTGGAACTGATGATCCTGTGGGTCACTTCCAGTTTAGGGTATTCCATGTTTCTGTGATCTTTGCTCATGCTTTACTCTTTCAAAAATACTGGGTAGCTGTTGTGCATAACCATGGATATTATATATCCAGTATGCTGGATGTTTTTACATTAATTGCATAACAGACTATTTATATAGATATATATAATAGAGATTTTTCTGTGCAAACTTGAGCTCATTCTTCTTTAGCCACATTCAAACCAGTGTGATGATAGCACAGAATATCCCAAAATATAAATATGCATTTTAATAGACATTAAAATTAATGGCAGACAGGTAACTGCTGCCTTACCTGTAGCATTTTTTCTAGAGATTGTAAAGTGACCTGGTAAAAGCAGGCTGTTCTGCCCAAGTGTAGGCAGTGGCCACTGTTGGAGAGTTATTCACGTTTCTCGTTGTGGTCTGTCAAAGCTGGAAGCGTTACCTGGACAGCATGAGGAACATTTGGAAATGGCCAGAAGCCCATAAAAATGCTGAATTGCTGTCAGTGCAGTCTCCCACCCATTTGGGGATCTCCTGCTGAACAGCTTGCACTCTGTCTGGAGGAATGTGCACGTAGAGAGCTCTGTCCTGCAGTATGCTGTCCTTTTGTTGCCCAGCTGCGTGCAGCATGTTGAGGAAGATGAGGAAATTTTAAAAGAAATATCATAAGGGGGATGGAAATGGGTAGTCCTGTTGCACTGATACTGCCAGAGTTCCAAAAAACCAGCTCTGGCTTACTCTTAAGTCCAATAGAACTGCACAAATTCTGTTTCCCAGGACATATTATTATGGTGATTGCTGTTCTCTATGACTCTTGTCCATTTACAGGCTGGGATTTTCACCTTCTTTGCCTATGTTCAAAGTTGTTTGCTTTCAGAGTTTTTGTTTTCCAAAGATTTTGTTTATATTCAACTTTATATAAACAATGCCTATGCTGCAGGCAGAGCTGTCATTCACATCAAATGCAGGATGTATTTTATCAGCTTGTTTTCCCTCATTTTGGAAGTAGTGTTTATCCCATTCCTTTTTAAAATTCTTCTGATAAAATAACTCCACCGTGGACTAGTCTGCTCTCCAGCACTGTTTGGCAATTTTATTGGACAGATTTTGATTACACTTTGTTATTCAACAGGGATTATTTTCCCTAGGTCATAGAACACCTATGAGTTCAAGTACCCTTATTATGTGTGCATGTCGCTGCGTATTCTCCTGATTGAAAGTGCAGTTTTCTCCAACATACTTTAAAACTAACTACTTGCTGGTTTTCATCAGGTTCTTTATTTATGAGCTTTTGTGTCTTTGGTAGATTTCCCACTCCTTTAACTCCATCCAGGGGGTAATTATTGCTGAGTTAATGCCAAAATCTCACGGCAAGTTACAGCAGCAGCACTGTTCGAAACAACCGTAGGAACAAAATGATGCGTGGCCATCAGTACTGACATTCATTCTCTTTTAAAGCAGCAGTTCTGGAGTCTGTGTCAGTGGACAGGACCATCCCTGAGAGCACCTCGGTGGTGGACACTGCAGAGCTGTCCCCGTGCAGGTCCCCTTCGACCCCGCGCCACCTCCGCTACCGCCAGCCGGGAGGTGAGAGCTGACCCCCCTGCCTCTGCCAGGCACCCCAAACAGAGCTGGATCACCTCTGACCTGTGCAGGACAGCCATCATGTCTGAAGCACCTGGGTTGCTGGTAGTTTTTGTTTCTCAGGTGTTCAGAAGGAAAAAGAAGCCGTTAAAACGTGAAGCGCGCCCGTTAAATTTGAGCAGCAGTAATGAGGCGTGGAAGCACGCTGATGCTTCAGCATGATTCAGTGCTCTGAAATAGCTCAAGCAGGATGTGCCCAAGTTCAAGACTAATATTGAATCAGTCCTGTTCTCACAGAACTCTCAAGACTCTGGCATATTTTTTTTCAGCTGATGAGGGGACATATTTTGGGCACCATCTGCAATCACGAAACACACAACACCCATTGTTGTCAATGGGGAGTGACTGTGTCTGTTTCTTTGTGTAACACTGAACATTTACAGATGGTCTCACATTATTCATTCCAAAATTTGAAAAAGCTGCTCAATTGAAGAGGAAAATTGAGAGCTGGAGCTCCTCAAATAGCTCTCACATGGCTCTTTGAAATCATTAGCAGGGCTGTGAGCTGTGTCCATGAAGACTTAAAATGCTGCCAGCTCCTGCAGGCCAGGTTTCTGGGCATGTGTTTCATACCTGGGACTAAAACAAAGGCAGACAGAGTCTTCTCACCTGGGTAATAAGTTGCCAGGACACTTTAGATTTAAACCAATTGTAATTTTCTGGGATTGGGCACATTTGTGGCAAGAAGGCAAGACTTGGGAGCTGGAAACTGTGGGCAGCATCAAATTATGAGTCCTAGTTATATACAATGTTCACAGCACTCCCTGTAGAGAAAGTTTGATAAAATCTGCAAAACTCTGCTCGCCCTGGGCAATGACCTGGGAAAACGTATGAATCCAGTGATGCTTAATTCTCTGACATAATTTTTTGTTTAGGTTAATTTTCTATGCCATTGTTTTTCTGTATCCCTCTCTCTCTTTTTTATTTCTCTCCCCCTTCTATTTGGTTAATATCTTATTCCTCACCTTGGCATGTCTTAGATGTCCTTTCTACAGCAACATGAATTATGCCAATGTGGAAATACAATCCATAAATATGATTGTGATACTTCTGTAGTCTTTCACAGAAAATCATCCGACAGTGCTAATAAACACAATGCCCACAAAGCTACAGACACGAAGATCTGTTACTGAAGATTCTAAATCATGCTGTTAGCTGATGAAAAGCTCGCAGAAATTAATTTTTCCCTGTCTTTCCCCTTTACAGTGCAGACTGCTGACAACAGCCACTGCTCGGTGTCTCCTGCCTCTGCTTTTGCCATTGCCACAGCTGCAGCTGGGCACGGGAGCCCGCCAGGTGAGGGGAGTGCTGGGCACACACAGGTGGCACACAGGGTCCCCAGGGGTGAGCATTCCTCAAGAACACTCCTCTGTGTTCTCATGAGCAAATGCTCAGGTCAGGTGGGCTTTGGAGCAAACTGGTCTAGTAGAAAGTTATATTTTTTAAGGAATTGTTTATTTTTAAGGCCCTTTTCTAACCCTATTGGTTGATTTCTTAATATTTCTAATCTAAGCTACTATTGGAAGGTTAATATATGTCATGTATATATGTCATGTATATGATCTGCTGAGCATCCAGATAATATCTTTCTGGTTTGGATTTTTTTTTTTAAATTCACTCGCAATTAAAGATTTTATTTTTTTAAAATGAGATTTTCTATGCCCAAAGGTAGTATGCAGTTTTACTTAGTGCCAGTGTATACTGTATATTCCTTGGAAAGCCACACTGACTGAAGGCACTTAGTGCAACATAAAATACTTGATTTAAGTTTTGAATGTGCTGCTTATCTTGCTGTGTACCCATTGACATATTGATATCTTCCACTAACAGGGTCCTCTCATAGGTCATGTTGCAAATAAACAACAGTTTTTTTAAAGTCTACAAAATCAATTTCCCTTTGGCTTGACATGCTCAAATCCATAGTTTATTTTGATTATGTGTGACAAAGCACAGTCCAGCTGTAAATTCATACTTGCCTCCTTCCCACTAGAATGTCGAGAAACTGCTTTGAAAACCCCAGTCTCAAAATCACCTGTGAAAATCTGTAGGACAGTAGATTGTCCTCATGGATCTCAGTGGATTTTGTGTCCACCATGTCCAGAGCTCTGGTTGTGGACTGGTGGGTGAGAAGACATCAGGAGAGAATAATTTCTGCATGAGCATGGATCACTGCTCCTCTTAGTCTTGTGTACTTCCCAGGATCTTTAGATTACAAGACAGTGATGTTCAGAGGTGGAAACTTTATCAGAGAATCATTTAGGCTGGAAAATCCCTCCCAGATCATCAGGTCCTGCCTGTGATTGATCCCCACCTTGTCCCCAGCCCAGAGCACTCCGTGCCACCTCCAGGAATTCCTTGGGCACCTCCAGGGATGGGCACTTCCAATCCCTGACCACCCTGTGCCATGGAGAAATTCCTGCTCAAACTTCTATTTAGCAATTCTTATTGGAATTATGAATATTCTCTGCCTTTAGAATCGGGCTCTGCAAGAAATCATTAACACAGTTTGCTTTATGAATTAACCCAGTGCATTTACAGATGGTTTAGAAAGCAAAATAAGGATGAAAAATACTGGGTTTTCCCACTAGGAGCTAAATCAATTAAAAAGTATGCTTTTGTATTGTTAAAATCACTGCTTTTCAATATTCACAATGTTGAAGTATGAGAGAAAATACAGTCTCCAATTATGCAGTCAGAAGGAGCATCAAAGCTTGGGAATGTTGAAAGGGAAAAACAACATTCCTAACATTTATAAGTTCTTTTTCGTGTTGCTGTTTAAGCGAGCTCTTCATTAAAGGTCATTCTCCCAAGTGATGTAAAAACCAGAAGGCTGTGCAGCAGATTTGACAGGAAAATGTGTGGTTTTGAGTCCCAGGAGTAGAGTAAATTAGAGTAATGCAGTGTCCACTTGTCATGGTGGAAAACCCGAGGCTACAAAGCAGACCTCACACCGTGGAATCACCTGTTTCATAACTTGCTGCAATTATTCGTGGTAGAGGTAGTACTAAACTTGCAGAGTCAGGAAGTTCAAATTTGGCTAAATCAAATCTTTTTTATTTCCCATGTCTGTGCTGTCATGACTGTGAGATTTTTAAGTCATGCCTTTCTTTTTTCCCAGTGGTTTCTGGTGTCGTTTGCTTTGTAGGATGGACGTGACCAGTCAGTGAATCAGTTCTGGGCAGTGGATGACACTGATGGGGTTTTTTGTTTTCTGTTCAGTCATTCCTTGGCTTCCCTGCTGCAGACACAGCCATGTGTGTCATTTACAATACTCCTACGTGGAGCATGAGTAGACTGGCAGATGAAACCCAGTGTTGATTAATACCAAGTGATGCACACGAGGCAAAACAGTCTGAGCTCTGCACCTGCAAGGACTGGCTCAGGACTGAGGATGAGAACAGGTCATCTCCTGTAAACAAAACATCAGGAATTGTACAGAAAGGAAGAGGGAAGATTATTATGGTGCCATGGTACAAATGCAGAATTTACACAGATATTGAAGGGTGTGCACAATCCTGGTTGAGGTGAGGGAGTGAGAGCTGGAAAAGGTTGGGGGTTTGCACTCAAGGATGAGGTGAGGTATAAAATGACTTCTTTGCACGTGGAGTTTAGAGAGGAGAGGGCTGGAGAGTTGGTGAGGACACTCTGCTGGAGGCTGGATGCCAGGGAAGAGGAGCAGCAGAGGGGAACACAGTGGTGTGGGTAAAAATGCTCTGAGCGGTCCTTTCCAGCCCTATCAATTCTATAATTCTGTGATGGTCTGCCTTTTCTGCTGCATGTAGGACACATCAGATGGTTTCCATGGGGCCAGGTTTCAGAATGAGCAGGAATTTTGTGACTCTCTGTGCAATCCATGCAGGCTCAGTGAGGTTCTGCTGAGGGGCACTCCAAAGGGAACAGACTCACCTGGGTTCCAGAGTGGAAAGTTACCTGCAAGCAGGGGTCACTGGAGGTTATCAGACTGGCAAAGTAGAACAGGACCTGCTCTGAAATGAGCTGGAGGTTGTGGGGGAATATCAGGAGGTCACCTGTGTGTCTTCTGTCCTCACTGCTCCCTGAAGCCTTCTGGCCATTTTATGCTTTGGTGTTGTTTTTAAAATTTTAGGTATTCGTTTATTTAGTTATTTGTTATTTTGTTAGTTATTTGTTTTCTTTTGGGGATCTTTGCTGGTTGTTCCATTTCGTTTTCCTGGGGTACGAGGCCTTAGCTCTTCTCCCCTTCCCATCTCCCAGTTCTGACTGGGATGCACTGCACTGAGCTGGGTGACAGACTCACAGCAAGGGGCTGTGCTCACACACCCTCTCAGAACCATGAAGGACATGCAAGTACCTTCTGTGCAGAGTTCTGGCCGCAGCATTTCAGCATAGACTTTATAAACTGGTAAGTGTGCAGAGCCCTGGACAGCTCTCAGGTGATGTACCTTGGCTCTACCTGTCTTTAGATAAGCACCTGGGGCAGCACTGCATGTGGTGGTCCTGAGCTGTGACTGAAACCTTTCTCTAAATCAGCATGATTCAGGTTCTCATGCCTTTCTGCAGGTGTTTTTTAACTTACTGATTTTATTGCTATGATTTCCATTTATTTTACATTTAACTGCTTTGATGATGCCAACCAAGCCGTGCTACTTTTCCTATTGTTTAATTCATCTGCTTGGTTAAATATTAATCTCGACCTATCTTAAATGTATTTTTTCTGTTCTCTTTGAGAAAACTGGCATCTTAGTCGTTTATTTTAACAGCACATTAAAGATAAAAAACATGAAGTGAAAGTACAGGAAGTTAAATAAGGCACCCCAGGTGCACAGCTTGGGGCCTGTATGCATGATAATATTCACAGTAGGGATAAATAGAGTAGGTTCTGTCTTTTACATGTCATTTCTTTTCTGAGGGATGGCTCATGGCTTGTGCTTGCTCACCAATAATTGGCTGTTGCACACCTTCTTCCTTTCCCAATTTATAAGAATAGTACAGCAATACTAACAGATTGGAATGGACTTCAGCAATTTCTTCCCCCTGTGTTTATGCACCTCTATAAAACTGGTCCTTGATTTCTGCTTTAATTAGTGACAAAATCCACATGGAAGTTCTTTAGATCTGCTCCCACGTCTGCCTTATGATAAGGAAAAGTCCCTACAAAAATTTGAATGTGAGTGGTTTCATCCTACCAGGTATCCTGCTAATCCTTTGTTTTAGCTTTGCCATGAATAGTCCTGGAGTAGAGCTGCAGCTGCAGGGAGCCCCATCTCCTCAGCAGTGAATTCCTCCCCTCTCCAAGTCTGTCACACAGCCAGTGTCAAAACAAGCAGTGAGACTGGAAACGTGGGAGAGGAACCTCCTGCCAAAATACTCACCAATCATCTCTAGTCTTGCTGCAGAAATCCTACAGATGTTACAGCAGTTAGGCAGCACCAGTGTAATCTACACAGCACCCACACAAGCCCTGGCACTAGATAAAAACCATTTACATGGAGAATCATTTCCCCCACTTGTGGCTTCTAGAACTTGTGAATTTCCCTGGTTTATTTTTGTACAATTCTTTGAAACATACTGTTGCTTTTTTTTTTAAATTTCACTCCTTAACTTTTTATTTACATCTGTTCTGCACAGAATCCGTGCACAATGCCAGCATTAGTAAGATACCATGAACTGATTTTTAAAGAAAAAGCACCTTTTGGTGTTCTTTTACCAAAACTGCTCTTTCTGCAGGCCCTCATACTTGTTAACACTCACAAGGTGTGAAGGTGCTTTCTGTGACTTGAGGAGATTCAAGTTCTACCTAAAATCTCTGAACAGTTGTATGGATGAAGCCAAGATAGCAAAACAATACCATTTTTATTAACAGCTAATAAAGTAAGAAGTACTTGCATAAGCATAGGAAATATACAGATTTCTTCTCTCCTGAGAATGTCTGACACAACTGGATGAAAAGTCATTGATTCCAAAATCCGTGATTTTATTTTGAAATGGTTCTACTGAACATGAGCTTCAAGGAGATTGTTTTGACAAAGAAACTTGAATTCAAAATCTAAATTAATCTAGGGTGTTTTTTCTTTAGCAGACAGGTTAAAATAACTTTGAGAAGCTTATGTCTTCCTCAGCTCAATCTGGAGGCTAAAGATCTCCCTACACAGACAATTCACATTAGACAAGAAGCAAATATTTCCACCCAAACAAGCGAGCTGCTCCCTAATGAACACAGCAGCTTTGATTCAACAGCTCTGTCACACGATTTTAGCTGGTACATGGAATTTCCAGCGTGCCTCAGAGCTGCCTTCATCCTCCTCCTCGTCCTCCTCCTCGGTCCCATTTCTCACCAGAACAAGGTGACATTATGGGACAGGATGGGAGTGGGATGGGAGCTGTGGTTGGCAGGAGGGCCTGGCTTCCTCAGTGCCAGCATTTGTTTTTTAAAGCACATGTGAGAGGCAGAGGGTGAGAAAGATGCAGGGGGAAAAAAAGAGTCTTTGGGGGAGTATCTCTGACAAATAGTGATCTACACAGGAAAATCTGCCCTGGGCTAGAGAGAAGGACAGGCAGGTTTAATCTCTCCAATTTTAGTGATTTAGAGGAGTGATTAAAATGACAGCTTGAAGCTGCTACACAAAAATGAATTGCATATATACAACCCCTTTCAATTAACTGACTGCACACATCTCTGGTGCTAAATTACCTTTGGCTTGAGTTACTTACCTCCTTCTCTTTTCACAAAGAAGAAATCTTAATCTAAATTACTCTCAGTTTTAGGCTAGAAAAACTGATCTGACTGTTGACTAGACCATTTCTTGGCATCCTCTGATTTTGCATAGCTCTCACAGCCTGCCTGCAGTAGCAGCCAGACCTTTCCAGCTGCAGCAGATTCTCACTGAAGTCAGTGCAAAACCTGCTCTGTTCACTTGCTGCAGGTGCTAAATGCAAGTGGTATCATCCTTCAGAGCAATTGAGTACTCCTGGGCACTCAGAAGAGCTTCTTGGTGCTGCTGCCATGTGCTCCCACTGCCTGCTCTGCCCTTTGGACAAGGCTTTATTACAGCCTGTGGGTTCTGGATTGATGGACCTGCCTTCGTGTCACTGTCTATGGAGGGATCGAGTTCCTTTCTCAATCTAAAACTTCGTTTAAAAAGGTAGTTATAGGCTACATTCCACGGATTTTTAGTGCATTAGCTATCTGTATAACCTGTGGATTAGTGAAGGAAGAGATGTAGGAAGGGAAGTGTGTAATCCTTTTGAATTGTAAATGCCTGATTTATTTTGAGCTGGCTATTACTGTATTCTTGATCACTGCCTGGGGTGAAGCACTGTAGGCCCTTTCAGTATTTTCTGGGATGCAGAGCTGCCAAACCTCAATTTTAGAGCAGCTGAAAGCGGTTGAAGATAAGCAGTGTGGAAATACTTTTGTGAAAGTGTCAGCTTGGGTAGCCCCTGGAATGAGCATGGAAAGTTCTCCTCTCCTCAGAGGTGCTGTAGGAGTTTGTCAGCTGTAACATAACCCAACTGTTACCAGCAAGAGCGAGTAGGAATGGACCTTTGTAAATTACAGCTGTGGTTTGCAGAATGACAAACCTCTAGGAGGCTATCTAAGCACTGAGGTAGAGCCAGATGGGTCCTGTGAGCTCCCAGCCTCACACACTTTAGCCCTGCTTGGTTGCTCTCACAATATCAGGGAGATGGAAATTAGCTGGAAGCAGTAATTCACGTTTCATAGAGATCCACAGTGGGTCTTGTGTGGGTCTTTCCATTCTGATAGATCAGGCACGGCTTGGTTGAGGCCGTTTATTTTAAAACATCAGAATTACCATGAGAAAGTTTCGTGGAAGTGTTGGGGGGAGCTGCTTTGGGCTGTGACCAGCGGAGCTTGTTCCGCAGCCACTTTGAACAACTTGCCAGCTCCCAGTGCGACAATATTTTTGTTTTGTTTGTTCTGGCAGAGGCACTAATTGGAGCAATGGAACGAGGGAGCCCGTGCCAAGTGATGGCAGGGCGCTCAGGCCCCGCCGGCGCTGGGAGGGGACGCGGCGGCTGCTCCTGCTGCTGCCAGGTGCACTCAGCCCCCAGCTCGCTGCCCCTGGCAGGGGCTGCACAGACACCCCCAGGGGGATCCTGCTGGGCCCCCAGATGGGGAACTGTCTGCACACAGGCACGGTGCTCTAAGCAGATGCGGAATTTCCGCGGTGTCGCTGTCTCGCGTCCGTGGCGCTGCTCCCGAGGGTATCACCTGTCCTGCTCAGCGAGGATTTCCCTCATTCTGAGCACAGCAACAGCAAAGTGGCATCACACCCTCGTGTTTCCTGGGATGGAGATCCCGGTGGACACTGCTGAGTTAGTATGGTGTTTGGCAGAGATCAGAATTGAGTGAGGATTGTAAGGGAAATATTTGCTTTCTTTTTTCCATTGTGAGAGGACAAGGCAGAGAGAGGTTTCCTTGTCACATGAAAGGCAAGCAAACAGTATCTGATGTGATTTCGAGCTGGGTTCTAAATTATGTGGCTGGCTGGGTAATCCAGTCCTGTGCTGTGCTAAATGCCTTGAATTGCATCAGTGGCTGCACACTGGCCTTTGGAAAGGTGTGTACCTCTTCCTGAGTTTGTACAAAAGCATCCATCTCTGAAGCAAAACCAGAAAATGTGTGCCATTTTGTAGTTGGTTTCCAGCGTGGTGCCATACACATTGCTATTTATAATAGTAATTCTGTACTCCAGTAATTCTCTGGGCTATAGCATCTCATTCCTCTACTGGGAAGGCTTTGTGGAACTTCCTCCTTCTGACTCCAGACATGAAAGAAAACAACTTTGATGGTGATATCCCAGCTAAAGATTAAGATGAGGCTTCATCCAAGCAGTTGGTAGAAGACTGTCATTTTATCTGTTCTTCCTCAGGTGGTGGGGTCTCATGTGGAACTCCAGGGTAGAGTGTAGGGCACCACTGGAGACAGGATGCCATCAAATTCTGTCCTGCTTATCAATCCTGCTTGTGTTCTGACTCTCCCAGTGCCCCCTTCTGTCAGGGATTTAGCACGTTTAATTCCCAGAAAATGGAGCTGTAGGGTCTGCTAACCTCCCCATGTGCCTTACACAGGACAGCCAAGTCTTTTTCCTTGTCATTTTTGTGTAACTGATGGCTCTGGGCAGGAACTGGGGAAGTGAGCACTTGTTCCCTCCTGGGGACACAGTTTAATGAGTTTCCCAGACCCACTTCTGCAGATTCACAGAGGTCTGAGAGGCACTGAGCCTTGCACATCGAATTCCCTTCAAGTTCTCACCTCCATTAAAAACCTCTGTGTGGAAAATGTTCACTGAGTTACTCCGCAGCCGACGCTGCTCTCTGCTGAAAATGGTTGTCACCAAAAAATAAATGAGTTTAGCCCCAAGCAGTGTCCCTTTCTGAGGCTGCTGGGTTGTCATGAGCTGCCCAGGGCTTGTCACCAAAGCAGAGTGGCCAGGGCTGTGCTGGACATGGGCTCTCTGAGGGCTTGGAGACATCAGGGGCTAGTGGCCATGTCCTGGCAGGCATCCCTGTTCCAGGCTCCTGGGTCACCAATTTTAACAAAAATTGTTGCTTTGGGTCTTTAGATAGTTGGCTAAATATTTGAATGTCATTGGTCGCTTTCTTGGACAATGGCTTGAAAATTTTGAAAGTTTTGCTTCAAGTGATCCCTGCTCTGGGAATCAATAAATAAGAGAAAATGATGAATTCTTTTTTCCCTCCAGTTTAGCAGAAATATAGGATCTCCTGCCTTTACTTATGTATTCCTTTATTTTGAATTGATATCTTTTTGTTGGGGGAGCTGGCTACTCAGGAAATAAGAATTTTCAGTGGACATTTCCTGAGTTACAGAGCTGTGAAACATTTGTTTGTTTCCTGACCTATTGCAGTGAGTCCTGAGCAGCTGCAGTGCTATGGGGAGAGAAGTTTGGGGAGGATTTTTATGCCTTTTTCTTTTCATTTCATTCCCCCTGTGCCCAAGTGTTGCATGCATAATTAATATTCGTTTAATCTTCCATTATGACCCAGGTCTGCATGCTGCTTGTGAGATGGACGTTTTGTTCAGACATTTTTTGGTGACTGGTGTGCATCCTGCCAGCTTTTGTTTTTCATGACAGTCAACTCTCTGTTCACAGATGGTCTGAAAAATGATACATTTGGCTCCTTGCAATTATCGCCTCCTTTCCATTTAACCTTTATTCCTATTGACATTATAAAAATGTGAATAATCTCACAGACTACTTCCTTCAACTTTAAGGAACTAAAGGTAAAAATTCCAAAAACCATTTAATGTGAATTTCTCTTTTTATCTGTACATTATCACAGCCCGTATTTTAACTTTTCTTTGTGGTAGGGCGCACTGAGCACTTTAAGCATCTGAAAGCTTCCTTTGAATATTTCTTGAAAAGATTGTGAACATTTTGCCATAAATATCTGCTGTACTCCTCCTCATATTGATGATAGAGCAAGTTACGAGTGTAGATGAAGTGCCATTAAGGAAACCAACAGCTAGGGACCATTTGAAATGCAGAAAAACATCAATAGGTAAAAATTGCTTATCTCCTCCCAGAAAGATAAGAGATGTAGCAGGAGCACAGACAAATGTATCAATTCAAAGAAATATCAGCTGCAATGTTGCATTCTTGTCCCTGTTCGTAGCAGATAATTCAAATATCATTGCAGTGAAAAAAAGAATTCTAAGGTGTACTAAAGGTTTGCCAATATAATTGCTAAGGGCTGTTCAGAAAGGCTCTTCTTCTATGTCAGTTGTTCCCTGTAGTTTTTTATGTAAGTCGTAGGAAAAAAAAATCTGCTGTCACATTGCACATTTGTCATGGTGTTCAGAAACCTGAGAACACAATTGGCAGCAACAGCCTTTGAGATTCAGGGTCTGCTCCTTCCTACAGATACATCTATGAACAAAGGCACAAGGTTTGGGTGGTTTTGTCTGAGGCTTCACCAGAAACATTGGGGAAAACTCACCTAAAAATGAGTTTACCCATGGATGCACGCACAGACACTTCCTGTGTGCAAATAAATGTGATTTTGAAGATGTATCCAAGGAGCTTTGGGTACGACATTAACCCCTTGTTGTCTTTCTGTGCTGGTGCTGAAAGAGGAGGAGGACAGTATGTTCTCATGTTGCTGCTGAGTTTTAGCTTACAAAAATGCACTGTATTTGGTTGTTTTACTTTAAGATGAGTTACTGGTTTTTAATAATAAATTGTGTAACTCGTAATGGCAAGTATGTTTTCAGTATTTAGCAATTTTTAAAGATTTATTTTTCAAGGGTGAGACTGATGTGCTCTCCCGAGAGAATATTTCTATTAAAAACCCCAGAAATCTCAAGTGTGTGCAAATTGCAACTATAGCAGCAACCTTGTTTTTAAGGATTTTTGAAGGACAAATCTTCAAATCTAAATAATTCTTTGAGCTTAAAGGAATATTTTCATTCTTTGTGGTAGTCATGTTTTAAGCATATAATCTCACAGATTATAATAATTCTCAGAGCAACCTTAGTTTATTACGAGGAGATAAAATACTGTCTTAGTCCTGAAGGTATTCTTTAGCCACTTACCTTTCTCTCCCATCCATTAAACTGAAATTATTTTGCTGGACTGATGTATTTTTAGACTTCTGGATTTAGTCCAAGTTTACTGCATAATCTTGACAGGTCTGCTTTATCTCAATGCTGTATTCTTTAAATTTCTCTGATTAGAAAAAAGCCTTTCTAAATCAAGGGTAATTTAAAAATAGTTTACCAACCTTTCCCTTAAATATTTTTCAGAAATCAAATGCAGTCACTAGGTCTGTCTGTGTTACACTATTGTTCATCAGCTGGTCCATGTGAATCCCTGGGATTTACCTTGCTAAAACCATAATCCCTTGACTTGATTTGATAGTTAGATTGTGTGTGTGGCAGAGGCTTTAGGCAGAAGAATCAAATACATACTTGGAATTATTTCTGACGTGGGTGGTTGCAACAGGGATTTTCAGTGGCATATTTCTTAGAACAAAATGATTTCATATGTTCCAAGGACCAGTGAAAGTGAAATTCAGTGCCTGAAATGTGTTGGACTCTGGATTGCTCCTGGTTCTTGACAGTCAGTTCTGATGGTGAATTAGTTTGTAACCCTTTGTGGAACAAACTCAAAGCCTGGCATAGTGAATGATTAAATATTCCTCTCTCATAAACTGAGGTAACCAAAATGTCACAGTTAGTGTTCTCAAGCCTCAGACTGCTCGTATAGAAGCCCACAGAATGGTTTAGGCTGGGAAGGAAGTCTAAGATCATTCAATAATAACTGAGGAAAAAAAACAAAGGAAGGACTGTGTTACTGAGCAAATACACTGTATTTTACACAGTGAATGGGATCTCATCACCTTCATCCTACTTTTCTTCACAGTTCATATGATTTCCTTTTCCAGCTCTGCCATTCTTTGGCTGGCTGATGTATGACAGCCCAGCGTCATAAGCAAACAAATAAATGGAGGAGGGCAGAATCACTGTTTAGACTTCTTACCAACACTAAAATACTCATTTTCTGTCATGTTTCTGTGAAGACATGTGAAACCCATTTACTTGCTTGAGAATGTATGACCAGTAACAGTGGGAATCTAGAAACACTTATCCAAACTTTTGTCAAGGTAACAAATAATATAATCCCTTTTTGGGGGTTTCTTGTGCACTGAGAAGCCTTTTCTTTTGTGCTGCATATACTGGAGAGGCGTTTTCAGTTTCCATCTGTGGATGGAAGGTGCTGTGCCCCAAGCCTGGGGTTTGCACTTGTTCTTTATGCAGGTCAGAAAGCAGCACTGCTGTTGGATTCCAGCCAGGCTTGGTGGTGAAGCTGCCCTACAAATCTGGGGAGCATCCATCAGTTTTGATTATTTCTCATGTGCCTGGCGGGCCCTGAATGTTCTCCTTCCACATCCCCGGGACTCTGGGGGGCTTCCTGGGATCTCCCCAAAGTCTGGAGTGGGATTTTCTGCCACTGCTGGGTGCTAGCACACCTTCACTGTGAGACTCCAGGGTAGTTCACTGAAACTGGCACATCGAATCAGCCTCTGAAATGAAGTTTTGGGCTGAGAAAGACAGCAGGAACTTCATGACTCTGAACAGCTTGCACCAGTTCTAGAGAACAGATTTGCCTTTGTGTAGATAAACCCTTAAAAGTGGATATTATTATTATGCCATCAAAACTTTGGACAAGTTAATTACTATGGTCAGGAATCATGTGCTGTTATATTAATCTCAGACTAATCTTAGAATGGTTTGGTTTGGAAGGAACCCTAATGGCATCTTGTTCCAGCCCCCTGCCATGGGCAGGGACACCTATTGGATGCAGAAATGCTGCAGCTGGAGTGAGAGTTTTTGACATCCTAACTGAAATAGAAGGGAAAATGTGCATGTTTAATTTCTTTAGAGTATATGGTGCAGAATTTACCGTGATACAAACGTTCCTCTGGGGTGAGGTGGATTTTAAATACTGTAATTTATCTCTCTATTCAGCACATACTTTTTAAATCTTTGGTGCTCGTGGAAGCTATATAAAAGCTGTAAAAGTATTAGCTTTTTAATAAAGTGTTTAATGTGGAGATCCATGTCTATGCAGCACCTATTTTTTTAATCTTTGGTAATAGAGGAAGCTGTAAAAGTACCAGGTTTTTACTGAAGTGTACAAAAGAAAACATGTGAAGGTGAGACTGGATTTTTTGCATAACACAATCTGAAGACTAATACATGAACAGAGTGATTAAATAATACTGAAAGAAGTAATTCAGTGAAATAGCAATGCTGTCAGGTTAACTTTGTGTTTGACAGCCTGTGGTAAAAGTTCTGCATCACCATTATGTGAAGATACTATTTGTGGAACCAGTACATATTAATTTCAGCAGATAATGGTGAAAAACATTACTTGAAGGTAGCACTCACTGAGGCAGCTGCCCACTTGGATGATTAATAATTAGAAATACTGCTGGTATTTCTGATGTGGAAAGATTGCTTCCTTCAGGAGAGGAACAGATATTTACCATGTTTCAGGTTGTTTCGCCATCAGGTCTGGATGTGGGCAGATCCATCCAGGATCCTGATTAAATTATCTGTTATTGTCAGTGTGCACATCCAGATTTGTCGAGGTGTGGAGGGAGCTGGGAAAGGATCAGCCTGGAGAAAAGGGGGCTCAGGGGGAGCCTGTGGCTCTGCACAACTCCCTGACAGGAGGGCACAGCTGTGCTCACCTCAGTTCTGTGACACAAATGGACATCTCCATTTACTGGTTCAGCACGTCAGCATCGAGTATGGAGAACGTGGATCTGGGTGAACATGTTGCTCATTCTCCTCAACAAGCTAAAATCTGGTTAAAAACTGATGAAATTCTGAGGAACATGCAGGTTTGCTGAAGTGATGTCTGAGGACTTTAATTTTTTCCTTCTCTCTTTTTTTTTTTTTTGTAGCTCACTGAAGACTGTCTCTGTAGGCTTCTCCCTCTTTTCCGACCAGCTTACTGAATATGTTTTCCTTAATGTTACCTTGATAAAGACTTTGCTGCTTTAATATATAATTTTCATTGTGACTTTCATTGCTGCAATTAAGTGGCTAATTGAACAGTTTATAATGTCTGTTCCAATTGCTTCTGCCACAGGTTAACTATGAATGGCATAGAAAATTAACACACAAAACTTTGCCTGTGTTACCTTTTGCTGAGAAAAACCTCAGAGATTTTCTCTTTATGGGCAAATGAAACTGCTTAAAATGTTTCAATATTAAACTTTGTTTGATATTGAATCTTAGATGCCATCTACAGTGTAATATGCCATAGTTTAAAAATGCCCATGAAATGTAAGTGTAGATAGAAAATACATTTGGGGGTTGTGGTATAACCTGCAGTAAAATATGTGAGGCTGCAGTTAAACACATCCTGTCTTGCTTATCCTGCTGAAAATACAGGGCAGCAATTTGGACTTCATGGATTGTCTGCTGTAAGAATAGAGCAAAACTAATATAAGCCTCTAGAAAAACCCTCCAATGGGTTTATCACAGAATAAATAGAAGTTTAATCTGCCTGTGCTATTTATAATAAAACATGGGCTTTCGAGCAGCTTTTATGCAAAAACCCAGTAAAGTACTGGTCGTATGGGAGAGAGTTCCCAGCTGTTCCTGGACTCTGCACTGGAGTGGAATGGAGAGGAGCACAGTGCAAGAGCAAATCTGACAGAAATTCAGAGAAATTAAAGCTTCTCAAGTCTATCTTCAGAGTTATAATTTAAAAAAATACATTCAGGGGCTTAGTGTAGCAATTTCATTCTTATTAAAATAATAATATAATCATCACTTTAGCATATGGATTTTATTTTTGATAAAGCTGCAGCAGAACAAAAAGAGAAGCAGTAATATGAACGTAGGGAGACAGTTTCTTGTTTGTTATTAAAACTATTTCTTTAGAAGTAAATATGGCTGACCAAAAAAAAAAAAAAAAGAAAAAAAAGAAAAGAAAGAAAGAAAAAGAAAAAAATTGTCCATAAAAAAATGAGTGGGGAAATTCTGCATCTGGAAGATCTTAGTTTTCAGGCAGCTGGGTCTATAAATGCGTTTCCATATATCTGCCCATTTCCTTGTCCTCTCAGTGGTAAAAGAAACCAAACAACTTATTTGAAGTGTTGATTAGTAGAGCCTGTACAGTACTGCTCTTGTCAAGGAACATTTCTTGTGCTGACCTTTTTCTCCCCTGTTTAAACTATTCTCCTCCCCTTGTTCTTTACTAGTTCTAAGATTTACCTGTTTCCCTTTTCTAAATCATACTGACTTTTCAAATCTGCTTGATTACAGGCCTAGCTTTGGTCTCGTCCTTTTCCTTGCTGTAAATTTCTTCCATACTGAAAAATTTTTAAAAAATTCCTTCTTTGTTTTCAGGTTTATTTTATTCACTTTATTTCTTGATACGCTTTATTTCTTCCATGCCGAAGGGAGGCCTTGAAATTTAATTGCAAAGGCAATTATTCTTCACCTTTCTAAACTGAGTTTTTCAGCTTTAGAGAAGTGAGTTTTTCAGCCTCATTTCCCTGAAGCAGAGCCTGGGAGGTGTCAGTGCTGAGATGGGCAAGGCTGTGTTGCACTGATGCTGCAGAATTGCTTTGGTCTAGGTGTCTCCAGTGGTGGGGGCCTCCTTGGGACCCCAAAACTGCCCAGGCAGGTCTTGGCAACAAGGCACCTTGGCAAGCCTTGGCCAGATAGAATTCAGGCTCACAATGAGCCAGCAGAGGTAGAGATTGAGAAGTGCAAACAGGAAAATTCCATGGAGTTTATTTCTTCTGTGAAGGGAGTCCAGTCTAGCAAATCCCACTGGGTGGGCTTTCTAAGGGGTTTTTATAGGGTTTAAGGGTTTTACATTTTGCACCAATTACCAGAAGAATTCTAAAACTAACCAATCCACAAAGGGATTCAGGGGAAAAGGGAACCAATTGTCTAAGAGGAAAATGAACCACTAATATTACAGAAACATAACAAAAAGAGGGGGGGCAAAATAGTTCTTGGTATTGGTCACTCTAAGCAAACAATTTCTTATCTTTAAAGTATTGTCTTCCATGGGGCCCCTTCCAGGGACTCAGAGAGGGTCTCTGCTTTGGGAATGGTTTCTGCTCTCTCCCCATCTGGACGTTCTTATTTCCCTCGGGTGCCTTTCCTTTCATTGCACAGACATTCCCTGTGAGCCTCCAGTTCTCCCAGCCCCCTCTGTGTACCTCGATGTGGACACACTGTTAGAAAGCTAGGAAAATCACAGTCTGAAAAATATTCCAGGCTGGAGCTTTTCAGCTCAATTCCCAGGCTGATAAACTGGTTTCAGCTTCAGCTGGGGAGAAATTCTCCCAGGATGATAATCTGGTCAAAACAGAATGGAATTCACAATAAAGATTAACACCTGGTGTTTTTCCTGTGGGACACATTCTAAGGTGCAGTCTCATGGATGTTTTTCCCAATTATCCAATGAGCTCTGTCCTGTCTTAGTTCTCCATAACATGCTTTAAAAACGGGTCGTCCTCTCAATAAAGTTGGCCTTTTTTCCCTAAAGAGACCCACGTGTGTCGCTGTCTTGGCCGTCTCTTTCTCTCTCTCTCTGTACCACAGCAGCCACATCTCAATTTTCCTTTTTTTTTTTTTTTTTTTTTTTTTTTAAATGGTAAATGTTATTTTTATTTCTGTTTGTGGCGTTTCCCCCCGTGTGACTGACGGCAGGGTGTTCTCTGCGTGCAGGGTTCAGCAGCGCGGAGCGCACGTGCGACAAGGAGTTCATCATCCGCAGGGCCGCCACCAACCGCGTCCTCAACGTGCTGCGACACTGGGTCTCCAAACACTCACAGGTAACCCCCTGTGCTGCACGGCCCGCTGCTGCTGCTGGCACTGAGTGCCCTGTGCCCACAGCAGGCACGGGACAGCGCTGCCTCTGAGCTGCGGTTCTGCAGACAGGGACACACGGGAGACGGTGGAAGCTCCCGCCGCCACAGCCACGGAATGAATTCTCTTGGTTATGTCAGGAAAAGTTGAGCCACAGACGCCAGAGGTTTGTGTCCTGAAAGGAGACAGAGGAGTTGTGGACACACACATTCCCAGAGCTGGGGAATTCCAGCTTGGGAATTCTCTCCAGGCCTGGATTTCTCCTGACTCTCAGCTCCATTCCCAGGCTGCCAAGCTGACTGCAGCTTCAGTTAGGGAGGAGTCTCCCAGGGTGACAACACGGTGACAAACAGAGTGGAATTCATCACCAACATTAACCCCTGGTGTCTTTGCCGTGGGACACATCCTGAGGTGCTGTCCCAAGGATGTTTTTCCCAATTGTCCAATGAGCTCCTGTCCTGTCCTGGCTGCACTGACACACTTTAAATCCGGGCTGTCTGTACAATAAATTGGCCTTTTTTTCCCCAAAGAGCTCCGTGTGTGCTGCTGTCCTTTCTCTCTCTTTGCAGGGCAGTGACCACAAGGAGTCCTTTTACTTTATTCAACTAAAGTGAGAGAACATGGGGCATTTCCCTGGGATCTCTCAGATTTTTGGAGGACTCACCTCCCTTTTTATGCCAATTTCCCTCTCTCTTTCCCCATGGGCTGAGGTACTTGAGAGGCACAGACTTCCCAAACACCTGATACCTGCGATTCCCCTCTAATGTATAACCCTCCCTTTTAATTTTTAATTCTTATACAATTCATAGTTTTTCCCCGTTGCTTCTTTCACCTTTCAATATCCAAGTTCATTGATCAGCAACCCTGCACTTTGTTTGTAAAGGCAAATATCTTTTTCCATTCATCAATCAGTGGAATCCTTCCCATTGTTTCTTTTATCTCTCAGTGCTGGTTTTATTTACCAGCAGACCCACAGCTTGTTGGAAAGACAAATTCCTCATTCGTCTCAGTTACAAAGTCTTTTAACAACTTTCTAGCCAATAGCATAGTGGTCAAAGCTGACAAGTGTTTGCTCAGGCCGATTATTAAAGCTGCATGTACATCTTGTTTTGAACAATGCTTGCTTGTAATAGCTTAAAACAAAGGATAAAGGTTTGTTATTAGGCTCACATATTTCTACTGTCTTGCTTAACGTATTTTCCTGAGGTCTGTCTCTGCACAGCTCGCAGCCCTGGTGTTTCTTGTCCTTGCTTCTTCAACATTCCTGCATTTCTCCATCCTGAGATTGGCTTCCACACAGCCTGCTGAGAGTTTTGTACTTTTTTTTTCCCTATTTCCCACACTCTGGAACACACAGGGATCAATATCTCACTCTGCTCATGCCACAGCCAGCCCAGCCCAGCTGCTCTGCCTGTGTCAAAGTGCTCGTGTTCTCATGCAGAAGTTTATTCTCTTATTTATTTTCATATGTATATTCATGGTGAATTGTGCACGGGAAACCACATCCATGGTCCTGGCAGCACTGGGGGTCTGGTTGGTGATGGCAAAATGGTGCTGAAAGAGGAGGGAGGGGAAAAAATCCAAGTGTTTTGTGCAATATCATGGATAAAAGCATCCTCTGGTCTGACAGGTGGGAAACATGCTGGGAGAATTCGACATGGATGTGGAAGAGTACTGAAAATTGGGAAGGGAAGGGAAGTAAAAGAGAGGAAAAAAGACAATAAAGGGGAGGAAGGGAAGGCAGGCAGGAAGGCAGGAAGGCAGGAAGGCAGGAAGGAAGGAAGGAAGGAAGGAAGGCAGGAAGGAAGGAAGGAAGGAAGGAAGGAAGGAAGGAAGGAAGGAAGGAAGGAAGGAAGGAAGGAAGGAAGGAAGGAAGGAAGGAAGGAAGGAAGGAAGGAAGGAAGGAAGGAAGGAAGGAAGGAAGGAAGGAAGGAAGGAAGGAAGGAAGGAAGGAAGGAAGGAAGGAAGGAAGGAAGGAAGGAAGGAAGGAAGGAAGGAAGGAAGGAAGGAAGGAAGGAAGGAAGGAAGGAAGGAAAATGAGAGATTTTTGTACACCTTGTGCAGATGGTGCTTCATGGCACAGACTGCTTTGTCACTTCATGCTGCTAATAAAGGATACTTATCTCAAAAGCTAACTGCAGCAATGTCAAACTCTCTCATGTGAAATCAATTCCTGTTTTCCCATGTGAAGGGTTTAATTTTCATAGAGGCTAAGTTTGCTAGAGAATTAACTCAGCAAGAGATGTCTAAGTGGGGAAATTGGGTTTTTTTTAAAAGCTCAACAGCCCAGAAGAGATCACTAAAATCTCTCCTGGTATCACAGGAGTGATTAATCATTTCAAGTTACTGGGAGCAGCCTATGTACACCAGTTTTTGACTCCCTCTTAAATTAAAGTCAGGATCAAGCAAATTCTGAGCTGTAATAGAAGTGGCAGCAGACTGTTATTACAGTTTTTTGCTATTCTAGATGCTTATTGTGTTCCAGTTCATATTAAATATCTTCTATGACATGATTTGATCCTCTACACTAATTAAAATTTATGTGATTGTGGAAATGTGGAAACTTCTGTCTACATTAGGCGACATCTGCAGGTAGTTTCACTGAATTCTTTTGCAGTTGCTTTTGCATCATTTTTACAATTGGTATTGTAAAAATACCAATAAAAAACGTCAAGAGGACAAAGATAATGAGTAATACCTCATGGTGCATTTTCAAAGTGGAAGCTGTTACCTGCACTGGTCTCCCACTGCCATTCATTTTTTCCATGGCAAAGGTGTCAGATGTTAATTCTTTAGCTCTCCTAGTCCATTATTCTTCAAATAGAGTAAATACTTCAAAATGCAAGGGCTTTGGCATGGAAAGTAAGAAATGCTATGGCAGCAGAGCATTTAATCAGCTTTTTGTGTTGTTTTCTTGTGAGACTAGGGAGAGAGAAAGGACAGGCCTGAGCAAAGCAGAAAAGACTGACTGGTTGCTGCCAAAAAATATGGGACAGGACTACTGTGAGGAGAACTAGTGAAGAATTCCTGTCTGGCCAAACGGTGTGAAATGTTGGCAGTACAGGTGTAGATGGGAGAGCAGTAGCTCCAAGCTTATTTCACAGGAACAGCACAAACTGCAGATCCTGAGCCACCAGTGTCTGGTGAGGAAATCCTTATTCAAATTCCTAAATGACAAAACAATATCAGCGTTGAAATTCTTTAAGAACAACAGACCTGCCAAAAACTTTTATGCGTTTTAAGGTATTTGCATTGTTCCCTGGACACTCAGCAACCTTGGTTGAGACATCCTTCATCTTCATGAGCAGCCAAGAGCAGGTTTGATTCCCAAAAGAAAGGGCAGGTTTTATCCTTAAAAAAACTCCTAACAAAATAAAACCCCCAGCTTACAAAATAAGTGAAAATAAGTGGATGTTTGCAAAGATAAATGTAAATTTTGATATTGTTTTCCTTCTACCTGGCTTTGAATTCGGTTTTGCTGCAAAAACTCCCAGCACCCAGTGGGCAATTTCACTCTGTCCAGAGACTGTTCTTGCAGTGTCCTGAGATCTTCATGGTCACCAGCAGCCCACGCCACTGCAGGAGGTGACCAACCACACACCCCCTTCTTTTTTGGCAAAATGCCATTTCCTCACCACTGGCTGCAAAGAGAATCAGAGCCAGGAGATGTGTGGGGTTTATTTCTCTGTCAGCTGTGGGATGGTGCTGCAGGCTTGCTTTAGTGCTGCAGCTCCTGAACAATTCTGCAGCACAGCCAGCTCTGTCTTGGTGCAAATTCAGTGCCTGAGTTGCTGTCCTGATGCCTTGTGCCTTGGTGCAAGGCTCACACACAGACATTTGTGCCTGGGCTCTGGCATGCACCATCCCCTGCACCATCCCCTGCACTATTCCCTGCACCATCCCCTGCACCATCCCCTGCACCATTCCCTGCACTATTGCACCATCCCCTGCACCATTCCCTGCACCATCCCCTGCACTATTCCCTGCACCATCCCCTGCACCATCCCCTGCACCATCCCCTGCACCATCCCCTGCACCATTCCCTGCACCATCCCCTGCACTATTCCCTGCACCATTCCCTGCACTATTCCCTGCACTATTCCCTGCACTATTCCCTGCACTATTCCCTGCACTATTGCACCATCCCCTGCACCATCCCCTGCACTATTCCCTGCACTATTCCCTGCACTATTCCCTGCACTATTGCACCATCCCCTGCACCATCCCCTGCACTATTCCCTGCACTATTCCCTGCACTATTCCCTGCACTATTGCACCATCTCCTGCACCATCCCCTGCACCATCCCCTGCACTATTCCCTGCACCATCCCCTGCAGTATTCCCTGCACTATTCCCTGCACTATTCCCTGCACTATTCCCTGCACCATCCCCTGCACTATTCCCTGCACTATTCCCTGCACTATTCCCTGCACTATTCCCTGCACCATTCCCTGCACTATTGCACCATCCCCTGCACCATCCCCTGCACCATCCCCTGCACTATTCCCTGCACCATTCCCTGTCCTCCCTGCCTCCCTCTGGAGCCCTGTGCCTGGCTCAGCCTGCTGCTCCCCTGTGTGCAGGGCTCAGGGTCAGTGCCTGACCCAGGGGGTGCAGGGCTCATCCAAACAAATGGTTCAGTGCCTTGTGCTTGCTCACTTTGCTCTGGAAAACCCTTGGCTGGGCTTAGGAAGGTGCTATGGAATCAGTTAGATCCCACTGTCTTGCAGCAGCTGTGTCAAAACCACTTTTGGGGATGGTTTAGAGCTGTTTTTATTTTTTTTCTTTTTTGCTCTAATTTATCTAAGCACAGGCAGCATTTAATACATAGAATTGTCTGTGAGCAGAAAACAGAATCATTAAAATTAATGAATCAGCCTAATCAGTGTGGAGGGGCTTTCAGAAAGTGGTTTTGTTGTTTTGAAATCATTCTAAACAACTCTTTGAAAAGAATTAATTGCTCTTAAAAGTTGGGTCATACACTGCAGGGGCCTCACTTAGATTTCAAGTAAATGTGCATGTGGTAGTGCCAGATCTGCAGCCCTGTGGGGAGGGCACAAGGAGCTAAGGAATGAGCTGAGGAACAGATAAAAGTTTGGGAACCAGCCGTCCCCAGGTGAGGTGACACATTCTCCCCTGAATTTTTACATTTTTACCACCTTGAGCAAGAGCAGCCAAACCTGTGCAGCTCTTCAGCCAAAACCAGCACAGTAGGAAAGGCAGCTTTAGGTGTTCCAGATTGTTTTGTTCACATTTCTGTTCTTTCTATTCCATACCCCTCCTCTCTTTTGTTTTTTTTTTTCTTTCAGACACCTGCAAGCCAGCAAAGCTGTCTTTTTGCCCTAAATAACAGCAGAATGTTTGTGTTTGCATTTTGTTTTTGAGATGTGACTGGGTTTTCTTGTTTTTTGGGTTTTTTGGGTTTTTTGGTTTTTTGGGGTTTTTTTGCTTGTTTGTTTTTTTGGGGTTTGGGTTGTTTTGGTTTTTTTTTTTTGGTTGTTTGTTTTTGTTTTTGTTTTTTGTTAGGGTTGGGATTGAAAGTATGAGAGACGGAATTTTGTGTTTGGACTTAGATGTTTATTAATTCTTATCTATGTTACAGTGAGTGCTACAGCACTTTTACCTAACAAGGTAAAAATGGTGACATGGCAATTTATTTTCTTGTTACAAGGTTTTTTAAACTTAAACTGTCTAATTAAGAAGTAACACCTAAGTTATTTTTATTTTTGACCTAATAACCAAACACCTGTGACCTGCAGTGCAGCACTTTCCATCCAATTAAACAAGATCCTACTTAGATGCATGAAGAAGAAAGAAAACGTCTGCCCTAAAATCTTAATCTTACTTTCTACTTATTACTATATTTTAAAACTCTAAATTTCAAATCCCTCACCATGTGATATTACACACTTCTACTCAAACTACACAGTACTGATTCTAGATCTATCAATTAATTAATCTATTCTATTAATTTTGGCAGCGTTCTCCAAGGCCTCAGGTGAAAAGCAGCATTTGGGAGCTGGGGAGAGCACTTGGAGACAGAGCATTGTCTAAGAAAAGATGATTTCAGTTAGTTAAAAATAGCTCATGTGAATTGGCCAATTCCATTTCTTTCCATTTCATTGGAATAAAAAACATAGATAGAAAATCCTTTATATGAGGCTCACTTAGCTCATATTGAAAGGTATAAAGTAATGAATAAGACATCTGGTGAGTTAATTGTAGAAATGTGAGCAAACTACACCTAAGCCACGCTGTGTTTTGGCTACATTGCAAATTGACCCCCAGACCTGTGGCCCTTGCCTTGACACAGCTTTTTTTCTTGAAGTAAGCCAGACTTATTTCAAGCTCAGGGATGAGTTTTCCTCAAAGCCAGTGGTAATTCCATTTATCTCTGCCTCCCGGCTGTGACAGCGTTTTGTTGCAGGTGAATTTACACGGATTTTGCTCACCACAGTTGTGTGTGGTCAGTGAAGTGTGTTTCTGTGCCTCCAATGAAATGCTGTAGCAGAGGAGTGCAGCACTGGAGGAGCTTCACTCTGATAGTGTTTGATCTGTTGTGCACAAGACTCAGCCTCACTCATCTGCTGCCACTGCAGTCATTACCTCATTTCTTTCTGGCATGAGAACAAATACCTGAAAAGCTGTAAGGCAATCCCCATCCACTGACAGACACTCCAAATTCCCTGCAGAAACTCTTCCAGTACATCTCTCTCTCCCTCCTGCCTCTTTCTTCCCTCCCTGCTGTCCTTTTGTGGTTTTGCTCACTGGCCTGCTCCAACATAAATCATGTTCCCGTGTTTTAGGTCGATTTTTCTTGTCTGGATTTTTCAGTGCTCCCCACATTGTTTAGATGCAGAATGCTTCCTCTCACTGAGGAACATTCAAAGGAATGGGAGAGGAAAAATTTCTGGGGTTTCACTGAGCTCGTGTCAAGTCTTGAAAATATGTTCTCTGTATAATCCACCAACAGTAAATCTACTGTTTTTAGTTTAAAAAGTCATCCTAACACGGTGAAACCTTTTTTTCCTGCCTTTTTTCTGCCCCTGCTGCACTCTCTTTTCTTCTGGCCAATGATTCCAAATCTGAAAAATACTCACAAATCTTTAGGCTACTGTAAAAAATATATGATATGATATGATATGCTATGATATGATATGATATGATATGATATGATTGATATGATATGATATAGAATAGAATAGAATAGAATAGAATAGAATAGAATAGAATAGAATAGAATAGAATAGAATAGAATAGAATAGAATAGAATAGAATAGAATAGAATAGAATAGAATAGAAATACTCCAAAATGTATTAGAGGTATGTGACCCTCTCATGAAGCACTGAACCACTGTCAGATTGAAATGTTCCTGCTGGAAAATTGAAGGATTCTTTTCTGACCAACTCTGTTCCTTCTCTGAGATGTAAATTAGAGCTAGAAGGCAAAAAAGTGGTGTAAAATTATGTAGAGAGCTGTGATACACATACATCTAGGGCCATAAATAGCTACCTGTAGATCTAAGTGTCCTATAGTATAAACAGATAAATATTCATATGTGACACCCATAATACAGATAGAGATAATCTGCATGTATATAGAGTTATTTAATTATTTTAAAATTAGAGTTGGTTGCTAAGTATTTTGGTGTTTGTATCATTCTTATGTCAACCTTTTCCCACAAAAGTTAAGGACTTGTACATGTTTAAATGCAGTATTTTCCCTTTTTAAAAATATATATTGCTCATCACTGGAATTTCAGTGGCACATAGATAACGACCTTCACTAGAAAAAGAGATTAATGTTCTTCATTTTTCTTCTGATTCCCATCTTTTTTTTTCATAGTTTTTTTTCCTCATCACGCCATGAGAAACAGATGACATTGCTTTAAAAAAGAAAACCATAATTTTGAGTTTCCCCAGCAATTCTAGCTCTACTATCTTATGGAGACTAGTCAGTAAAACAAGTGCAATGTTAATGACCAAATTATTAATTCTCATTATTGTAAGAATTGGTATGTACACATGCAAAAACTGGAAATGCTTTGGTTTGGCTGAATCTGATAATTATAGGTGAGGCTCTCCCATCTTATTTACAAAAGAAAGAACTTTTAGAATTCCAGACTTTTTAGGTCACAGCTTTGGTTTCCATAAAACAACACATCCTGAGAGAAAATATCTTGTAATGGAAAGAATCAACGCGTTGTGGCGTGGAAGCTGTGCTATGAGTGCAGTGCTGACCACGGGGATGTGATTTTGCCCAGCAGTGCAGAGGGAGGAGGGGGATGTGTCCTGCACACCTGTGCTGCCCATTTGGGATATTTTTTAGCACAGGTTGCAGAGACCCCTCCTCTTTCTTGCAGTGTCTGCCACTGAGGTGCAAACTCTGACATTAATTACTGTGTTTGCTTAGGCTTGTGCACACTCAAGGTTTCTCCTTTAACCAAGTTTTGATAGTTTCATATTCCAAATTATTTTCTTCTCTAAATCACCAGAGTGCATAGCACTGTCATGTAGTTTAGTTACAATCCTCGTGTTTTCTCTAATTAGTCCCATTTCCATACCTCAAATAAATGAAAAGGTTCTCTCGTCTTTCCTTGCAAACAGGCTGAAACTGCTCCTGAGGGAGGCATTTCAGAGCGTGGCTGTACAAAATGTGTTTTAGAAAATAAACTGAGTGCCGTGCCCAGAAATCACTTCTGCCTGGCTTTGAGCTGAATGTTTGATACCCCATCCAATGCTCAATGCTTCTTGTTCTTCAGCACCCTCAAATACGGATAAACATCTCCAGAAAAACAAGGCACAGATATTAATAGGTTCCAGAGCATTAATTACCTGAGGCCCAGGTGGGGAGGAGCGAACAGGAGGGAAATGCCCAGGGCAGGTGATTTCTGAGCGCTGGCACTGGGGCAATGCCACCTTCCCCAAAAATGCTGCAGGGGTGGCTGTGGCACATCCTGGAATGGGCACTCCTTCCCCTCCTGGTCTGAGCTGGTCCCTCCCGTTCCCAAATGAGGCTCCACCTGTCTGGGTGGCTGTGGGAGTGCCCTGGTGCTCCTGCAGCCTCACCTGGGCTCTGCTCACCTGGGCTCTGCTCACCTGGGCTGGCTCTGCTGCTCCCACAGCCACACATCTCCAGAGCCGCTCAGCACAGGCGGGGCTCTGGGGGTTCTGTGGCAATGGAACACGACCCTCTTGTGCCGAATATTCCCCATTTTCCGTAACTCGGTGCCTGCTGTTGCCATGGGAACCAGAGGGAGCTCTGCACGCTCCTGGTCCTGCGTGCGAGTGGCTGTGGGTTATCAGGGGAGATCTGTGATGCACCAGGCGGATGCAGGGCTTGGGGTTGGTTTTCCTGTCAGAAAATGCTACCTTCGAGCTGAGCACAATAATTTTTGGAGCCTGCCCCAAACTTGGCTGTAACTGCCCACCTCGGAGCTTGTACGTTCTGTGGTTGTAGAATGTCAAATACTCTCTTCTTCGTGTTTCTCCAAACTCAGAGATCAGCACAAGTGGTTGTTGCATGTCCCTGAAGTGCAGACCTGTGTCAGGAGTCTGCCCCAGAAGCAATTGAAATGCTCATCAGTGCAGGGCCAGCTTGTTTGGAGAAGTCATTAGTTGGAGTGCTGCACAAAAAGCAGAGCTGTCCCACAGGGTGGGTGTGAGATGGGAAACGCCAGAGGGGAGGCAGATGAGCAGAGAAACTCAGGAAAGCAGTGGGAGGAAGCCAAGGGTCCTGCCTGGCTGGGCAGTGCTGCCAGAGCTGCAGTTAAACACAGAGGGGAGGGAGGATGCTGTGGGTCTTGGACAGATGCATAACAATTCAGGTGATAATTCAGAAAAGGAGGTTACCTGATCATCCCTTCTCCACACACAAGGCAAAGGTCAAACAGGAAAAAAATCCCAGCCTTTGGGAGATCCTGCCTTTGTGGCCAGTTTTGCTACCACAGCTTTTTCTAAATACTTTCAAAAATAGTATTGAAAAAAAAAAAACAACAACCAAACAACAACAACAACAAAACAAACAGAAAACCAACAAAAAATCCAAACCAAACCAAACCAAAAAACCCCCCAAACCTAATTGAAAAAAATAGGCAAATTCATTAAAGTATATCCTTTCTGTTGTTTGATCAATACTGTTAAGCCTAAAAGTAGTAAAACTTTTTTTTTTCCTTTCCAGGATTTTGAGCTGAACAACGAGCTGAAAATGAATGTGTTGAATTTGCTGGAGGAAGTTTTGAGAGACCCTGACCTTCTGCCACAGGAAAGGAAAGCTACTGCAAACATACTGAGGTGAATGAATTTCTAATTATTTCGCATTAACTGTAGCACAGAGTTAGCTAGACTGTGCATCACAGAATTCACAGGGTTGTGTTTTCCTGCAGAGAATTCAAATTTGAAGGATTACTAAGTGTTTTGTGAACCGTAGAGCAGAGGCTGCTGTAAGTTTCATTGATAAAAATACCTGTATTGGGAAGCTTTGCTGCAGAGCAGCTGACAGCCTTGAGTTCAGCCCTCGAGCATGAGTGAAAACAGCTCTGCCTACAAACTCTGAATATTTTACTGACACTGATTTTCAAGTGCATTGTTCTACAATCCTGAGGAGCAGCAAACATTTAAAGACTAAGCAACGAGTAAATAAACAAATAAATTAGTTGCAACATTTACAGGCTGAGGAGTGATGAAGAATAAGACACCATGAAAAACACAGTTAAATCTACGGTGTGCTTTTTAAACATTTATCTAAGTATCCTGCAGGTAAACCTGTAAGTGTGCAATGAATAAGAGCATGCCTGAATTTTCTAAGACCATTCAACAGGTTTCCAGCAGATATATGAATATTATGTCTGCAAAATTCACCTATGAGGACAAGAGATAAGAAACACAGATAAGTTCTTTTTAAAAGCACCTTTCTTCTTATACAAACAAAAGATAATCCTCCTTTTTAATAACACTGTGTGTGCTGCTCTTCCAAGTAAAATATTAACTTCATTGTATATGTTTCTTTGAAAGAGAGAGCAAGTCAAGAGCAAGAAGGATGAGGATGATGTGTGTTTTGATAATGTGAAATGTTCTTGATTGGCAGCAAAGGTTCTACTCAGAGTGGGTAAAATGACCTTAAAACTTTGGGCCTCTTAAGGAAATGTTTGAAAACAAGCCTGGGTTTGCTGTTCCTGGCAGGAGGGATGGATTTACAGGCCTCTGCCATACAAGATGGTCAACAATTTATTGTGCTTGCTTTCAAATTAGCCCATTTCCACCAGCAGTTGCATCAAAAAATGGACCTTTGTGCCTGTGTGTAAACAATGAATGGTCTCCATTTGCATCCTTTCACTGCTGTTCTAGGAAATGGTTGTTGTTGTTTCTCCTCTCTCCCCTCCCAGAACTGATTACTGAGTACCTGAGTACACTGCCTGATACACCAGTGGATACAGCTCATCAGATACTTCAATTTCTCCAAATTTTTCAAAAATTCAGGCTGAATTTTTGACCATTCTCTGAAATTTCATGTTCAATTTTTTTATTTTTTGGTAAAGGAAAAGAAAGGGAAAAGAGTTTTTCGTTTAGCCTTGCCTGAAATCTCCTTTATTGCTTTTCAACACTGGCAGGGCTGCTAAGCATACATGGATGTGATGTGAAATGTTTCAATCCCACTTCTATTTCAATACAATTTCTTACCCTTTCAAGGGGGAGATGTTCAGATCAACCGGGGGAATTGTCTGGTAATTAACAGTGATTTCCAGAGTTTAACAAAACACTGTAATTGCTGCTGGAGACACGGGCTCTCAGCAAGGCTATGGAGTTAACTGTGTGGTGTCACAGATAGAGTCACACACAGATAGCTGCAGATTATTCCTTATGTCCTGTAATTCCCTTTATAGGACATAAGGAATAATCTGCAGCTGTTTGTGTGTGACTTTATCTGTGACACTGACACAGGAGTGCACTTTCCTTTGCTCTTCCACAGTCCTTCATTTTTATTGCATACTTACATTCCCTATTTATTTATTATTAATATTTACTAATTTCTATTTATTTATTTAGTATCTAGAAAATAATCAATATTTACATTCTTAAAATAGAAATATTTATAAGGTTTACAAAGCCCAGTGGAGTTGGTGGTGGGAGCAGGGACCTGCTGTCCTGTGAGGTCTCAGTCCTGGGGCATCCTCTGCTCCTCCAGCTCCAGGTGTGGTGCTGCATTCAGAGGCAGAACCAGCTGCTCTTTGACAACTCAGCCCTGCAATAATCAGAATATCAAACGGGGGAGTAGATTCTGTCAGGGGGTTGTATCCGTGGGAAGGGGCTTTAACCCTTTAAGTGCAGCAGAAATAAGATGCACAGCTCCATGGGCGTCTGTCATGGCAGGAAGGAAGAGCCAAGTTTATTCAGAAACACACTCGGTTTTATAGCAGGACTGCAACTCCCAGAGTAGAGAAAAGGTGATTGGTTCAGAGAGAAGACACCCCATGGCCAGGGCCTGGGCACACACCACAACAGGGGTTTGATTTTGTTATTAATTCCTTTTTATTGTGACCAAATTATCACCCTGGCAGAAATTCTCCCTGGCCTTGCGCTGGACCAGCTCATTGGCTGGGAACAGAGCTGAGAATCTCCAGCCTGGAATATTTTTCAGGCTGTAATTTTCTTACTTTCTCAATCCGTGTCCCACAGGGGGTTTGGCTTTCCTGGCAGGCTGCCAGCGTTCTTGTGCCAATCTGGAAATGATTTCATGGCAGGTGGGAAATGAGCAGGGACAGGAGAGGTGACACTGACCTGCCTGTGCCCTCTCTGTCAGCACAGCTGCTCCAGCCCAGAGGGCAGAGGGTTTGCAGGGCCGCAGGGACACAGCTTTTCCTGCATTTCCACTAGGAACAGCAGTGCCAGGAGGAGGATGTGATGGGCTTCTCTCTGCCCCGTGGTGCCCTGGCTGGTTCCAAGCCCTGAACCTGCTCTGCCCCAGCCTGGAGAGCCCTGGCTGTTCCTTTCTCAGGCAGAGATCAGTGTTTGCTGTAGGAACCAGGCTCCTGCTGGCCCAGAGCTGCTCAGCTCTGAGCACTGAGCCTCCCTGCAGAGGCTCCACGTCCCTGCCAGGGCATCCTTCCCTTCTCTGCAGCACAGGGGGGATTCTCTGTCCTGGCAGGTGGCAGCCACTGCTCTGACTGTGGAGAGAGGGTCTGCAGTGGGAAAACATTGTCCCCCGAGTTCCTTCAGCCTTCCATAGGTTCTTAGGGCCACTGTGGAGGGTTTGCACCAGCAAGGAGCCCTGTGTGGTGGGACCCTGTGCACCAAACCACAGAACAAAGAGGAAAAGGCAGGGAATGCAGCACTCCTGCCTCAGTCTCTCCTCTGCCATGCAGGAGATCTTCTCCACCAAAATTCCCTGAATTTGGGCATCCTGGCTGTTTCTCCATGGGCAATGGCAGAGCCCAGGGCTTGCTGTGAATCCTCCTGGATGTCCTGGAGACACCCGGGGTCTGTCCTCTTGCAGAAGGTGCAGAGGTGCTCCCAGGCTTTGTGCTCCTCTCTTGGCTCCTGTTCCAGGCTCTGGCTTTGAGAAAAGCTGCTCAGGCTGTGCCCTGCTCCTTGGAGACATGTCACCCTCCTCATTTCCTTCTGAACTGAGACCTGTCAGCTAACAACACTCAGAGGGAAAATATGAATTACCTGGGACTGAAGGGCTTTTTTTTACTGTTGTTTTACTGAAACCAATTTGTTTGAAGATTTCTGACAGCGTGCTTTTCATAAGAAAGCACAGATCTGTCGTAAGTGGAAGTTTTGATGAAACTTTCATTCAAAAGGTTTCTCTGGCACAGGTTGAAAATGGGAAGGAGGAGCAATCCAGTTGAATTGCCCTTCATAAAAATAGTCACTCACCCACTTGCTAAGTGAGTGCTATAAAATTTTGTTGTTTTGCAGAGGTGCTTGCTGCAGGCACTTTATCTAAAACGTGTATTCTATCAGAATTCTGGGTTGCCTGTCAGCTGTCACTGTAGGCCCTGGCTTCTCAACATCTCAGTTTTTGTGGTCTACTCTCGAGTCTGAAAGGTTGACAAATGCAGAATGGGCTTAGGACAAGCATTTCTTGTAAAAAATTCAAAACAAAAAAAATTTCAAGCATTCATGAAAAGAAGTTCATGCTTTCTGAGGCTTAACACGGGTATTTTCTATGTCTCCCTGAAGGATATTGGTTAAAAAAATGTCTTTTTACAAACTGCCCCAGCCTTTGCATGCATGCACATCCTTGGAAAATCCATCCCCTTGCTAGCAGAGATCAGAGGAAGAGGAAAGTTTGGTTTGTGTTCCAAAGATACATCATGGTCAGCTCTGGAAAAGGCTCTGTTTGGAATATGAATGACAAGGAAAGTGTTGATGGGAGATGCTGAGCTGCTTCATGCCTTGAGTCATCCAACAAAGCAGCTGGTGTTTCTTGCATGATGGGATTTCTGTTGTGTGGACTGACAGGGTTTCTCTTCAGGGTAAAAAAGCTTTTTTAAATTCAGTATCTGTTCTGAAAGCTAGGCAAACCTCTCAATGTACATTTTGCTTGAGATTTTATCAGCCTGGTTTACTAACCCCTGAAATTTGGATATAATTTAATTGATAATAGAGCAGGAAGGTATAAATTCAGACTGAACAGAACTGAATAACTTTGATAGATAAACCTATCTGGAGAAAAACAGGTTACTTCAAGAAACAGCTCCTCCTTCTTTTTCTTCAGACTAAACATAAAAGAAATCGAGGGATATGCAGACGTCAGAATGTGATGGATTAACTATTGTCTGCCTTATATGATCTCAACAAACAACACATCTCGGGCTCTCTAACTTACACAGCTTTTAAATATTTTTAATGGGCTTTATGCACCACAGAGAAAGGACGAGATATACATGCTCATGCTAATGTTTGCAAGTAGAAAATTGTTTTAATATTTATCCTGGTTGGGCATGAAGAATAGTGAGACAGAGAGAGAGAATCTTAATTGATGATTCTAAGAATTAGAAAGATATTTCTTTTATATTTTTTTTCTTCATTTCTGAAGATACTGGAGGAGTCACCCTGCTCAATCCTCCCTAAGGGTGATGCTGCTCAGGAGAGCAGCTGCTGCTTTCTCTTTCTCCCTGTGACTTTTCCCACAAGGATCTGCTTCTTCCCAGCTCCCAGGAGCTCTCCAGGGAGTGCAGTGGGACCTGTCCAAGCAGGGCTGGGCAGCCCAGGGACTGTCCCCAGTCCTGTGCTGAAACTGGTTGTCCCCAGGCTGACAACAGCACAGACTGAAGTGGAAGCTGCTGTCAAAAAAATACCTTCATCCAGTCTACAGGTCTGCTGTCCTCTGCAGATTTCACTGAGGAATGTTTATGGATAAAAGGAGAGTTGGTTTGGTTTTTTTTCATGAGACCACTGTGCTATGAAAAAAGCATCTGTTAGGAATGACAGATTGAAAGTCTACATTAAACATGAGATGTCATGGTAGAGAGTATCAGGAAGCAAAGGTGGGGGGAAGTTAACTGCTTTCAGTCTTTTAAGAACCCCATGTTTCATACTTTATTTCATATCAAGCAAATGCAACAATTCCTGTATCAAGGGCGAGAAGCTGATCCAGCATAAAGTTGTATTTAAGTAATGCAGATGGTGGATTTTCCGAGGTTGATGAGAATGCCTGGGGCAGAGGGACAGTGTGGCTTTCATTGCCATTGCTGTCACAGGGTGAACCACACCTTCCAGCACAAAATAAGCTGCTCTGCAGGACAGATTGCCAGGCTATTTACGGGCACTGAGGCTGCATTCCTTTATTATCCAGGCAAGAGGCTTAGGGTGCTCCTGGAGAGGTAAACACGCCTTGCCCATCAGGCACAAGGTGTTTCCAGCCCTTGTGGAAAAAAGTAAAACTTTAAAAAAGTGTTCTGTGTGGATTTGGACGGCTGCAAATGAAGGGAAGGAGGTGTGTGAGATCCTGTCGATGTGTGTCTGCATTTATTTTTAAGATCTGTAATTATGTGCCAATATACTACATCAGGGTAGATGGTGTTTGATAAATACTTACTTTTGCCTAGTTAATTTTTGATCCATTACTCTGAAATAACCATAATAATCACAGGTTTTCTGCAGCAGAATTGGAAACATTCATTAACACTTTTATTCCAGAAAGGAAATAATATCCTAGCTGCAAGTGAAAGCTGCAGTTTGCTGTTCATTTCCACAGTCTGAGCTCAGTGTGGGACACTGAACAGGACAATTTCCAGGTTCATTAGCTGACAGATCCTAAACCTCCATGGAAATATTTTATCTTACTTGTCTCTGATGTTAGAACAGTTTAATCCACTTTTACTTAAAGCAAGACATTACTTTTTTTTACAGATTTTTTTTTCTTTACCTACTCAATTGCAGACTTAAGATTTATTTTAGATAAACCATTTTGCTGATCTGTGATAAGGTTTTGTCAACACCATAGGCAATTTTATTTATGCAAGATGTTCTGCTACTTTATTTTTCAGGACTCTTTCCCAGGATGATCAGGATGATAACCATTTGAAAATAGAGGATATCATTCAGATGGTAAGTTCATCTTGAGAGTTAAACATAAGTACTCCTATAGAAATGATGTGTGTTTGAGTCAATAAAGTGTAACACAACTGCAGCTTGTAAAGTATTTCTGGACAGATGTACTGTTCTGTGATACCAGGAGTGGCCATTTCAGTTTAGAGACTGTGACATTTTGGAGCCCATATAAAAAATGAGCGCTTCAAAATTTTAGTACTTGGATGAAATCTCAACATTTAGAAAAAAAGGGGAAGATATGAATGTATATGAGATTGTCAGTGCAGAATGTGCAGAGTTTAGTTAACGTGCATTCACACGCCTGAGCTGGTGCGTGCCCGCCGTGTGGATTTCCAGCCGGGCGCTCGTGTTTGTCTGCCGTTGTTATTAATCCTTATTTCTCCTTAGCCTGGAGCTAACTGCAGCCCCGTGCAGAAGGTTCCCAGGCAGCTGCTCGTGCCCTGTGGCACACAGGGAGAGCCCTGAGTGTCCCCCTTGGTTTTGCAGCCCGACTGCCCCAAGCCCGAGTGCTTCGAGACGCTGTCGGCCATGGAGCTGGCGGAGCAGATCACCCTGCTGGACCACGTCGTGTTCCGCAGCATCCCCTACGAGTGAGTGTGCCACCTCTGGGGCTTTGCATCCCTCCCTCTGCCCAGCGACTCTGCACAGGGCTGGAGCTTTGTGGAGGTGGCCAGCGCCCCAAAACCCACTCGGGTTCACGAGTTCTTTAGTGATGGCTGGTTCAGTTGTGGACACACACATTTATAGAGCTGGGGAATTCCAGCTTGGGAATTCTCTCCAGGCCTGGATTTCTCCTGACTCTCAGCTCCATTCCCAGGCTGCCAAGCTGACTGCAGCTTCACTTAGGGAGGAGTCTCCCAGGGTGACAACACGGTGACAAACAGAGTGGAATTCATCACCAACATTAACCCCTGGTGTCTTTGCCGTGGGACACATCCTGAGGTGCTGTCCCAAGGATGTTTTTCCCAATTGTCCAATGAGCTCCTGTCCTGTCCTGGCTGCACTAACACACTTTAAATCCGGGCTGGCTGTACAATAAATTGGCCTTTTTTCCCCAAAGAGCTCCGTGGGTGCTGCTGTCCTTTCTCTCTCTTTGCAGTAACCACATTCAGTCTATTGCAAAATGAATTATTTGTTTAATAGACACAAAACTAACAGGCATAAGACTTAAACTGATACTACACAGGAATAAGGACAAAAAGAAAACCACTACTAGGTGTATTCAGCACAAGGTTAAAGGTACCTCTTAATGATACAGCTAGAGAAGAAATAACATAACTTAGGATTCAATGGATCTTACCATCCAGTTCTTGGTGGGTCACACATCAAAATCCTTCCCCTCAATCCCCAGGGAAGTAACCACAGAATCTGTGTCCAAACTCCAGGGAGAAGTCTCCAACACCTTCAGGGTGTGGGAGTTTTCTGCCTCTATGATAACTCTTGTGTCTTTTATAGTTTGTAACACAATCAAGAATATTTCTTTTATCTCTTCCCACATCTGTCCTCCAGACTAAAATGTTAATTCTCATCAGGGACCTGAGCCCTTTTGGTGCCAGAGATGACCCTTGCTGGGCCTTCCAGCCCCTGGGTTATCTGTCCCATATCTGCACCAGCTGTCTGTGGCAGAGAGGGGAGGACAGCCCTGCCACGAGTGTCCCTTGGGGGGACAGTGGCCACTGGGCTGGGGCAGCCACCACACCCCCAGCACAGCCCTGACAAAAGGGTTTGCACACAAAAAAGGATAACGTGGTGTAAATAGAGTCACAGAGCTGGAAATTAGGATGGGGTGACTGGGGAGAGGGGATTAAGAGAAAAATAAATCTTCTTTACAATATCTACCATTTCAGACAGCATTAAAAATGGTATAGTGAGATGCTGGAATTAGTGTAAAGCTGTGTGATTAGCTTCCAGCAAATCGAGGTATCCTTGAAATCTGCTTAGGCTGTGGTTACAGACAGACTCTGTATTGTGTTTATGAAGATTTTGTTTGCTTTTTTCTCTCCCACCAATGTCTAGAGAGTTCCTTGGGCAGGGCTGGATGAAAGTGGATAAAAATGAGAGGACGCCCTATATTATGAAAACTAGTCAACATTTTAATGATGTAAGTACTCTCGAATACAGATTTGCTTTCTAGGAACCCCATGGACTGTCTCTGACCTCTGGAACAAAAACACTGGGTTTTGTTGCAGTGTGATGTAATGTGTTACCTATTAGTGACTGGATGCTGCAGCCTCTTTGTAATTAACCATCTAAATCAAAGCAGATGAAGAATCTCGTTTCAAATAATTGGTACTCAGCATTTCAGTGGCAGTTTAGGAGAGTGGAACATTTTAAACTGCAGCACAGTGCCTTTCAGCCTACTGAAGAAACTGCAATTTCCGCAGAGAGAAACAACACCAATTCTCTTTAACGCCTTTGTATCCCTCAACCTGGCTTTCTCTTTTACCATACTGCTTGAATTTTACTGGGAGATATCCCAGTCGCTGATGGCTTGGAGACCTTCCCACTGTGTGCCCAACCCTTCTTCCCTGTCCCCATCCTGCCTCGAGCTCCTCTCCCAATGTCCTTTCCACGGGCGTTTATCGGGAGATAAACTTCTCCCATTTCTGTCACGCCTAGCTGGGCGTTCTCCCGCCTCATCCATCAGTTTGTGACACCTCAGAAGGGCTTGTGCCTCCAATCATTTCTCTCTCCATGGCCAGATGAGCAACCTGGTGGCCTCTCAGATCATGAGCTACGCGGACGCGCCGTCGCGGGCCAGCGCCATCGAGAAGTGGGTGGCCGTGGCCGACATCTGCCGCTGCCTGCACAACTACAACGGCGTGCTGGAGATCACCTCGGCCCTCAACAGGAGTGCCATCTACAGGCTCAAGAAAACCTGGGCCAAGGTGTCCAAACAGGTGAGGGGGACGCGGGCTCGGCGTCCCCGCAGAGCGGTTCTGGGCCCGTCGCTCACCCTGCCCAGGGCTTGGGACAGGACTCTCCCCTCCTGGGAATATTCCTGCTTCTCCACACCCTGGGACTGGCATTTCCTGGCCAGCACTTCTCTGTGTGATTTTTTTTTTTTCAATGTGGGAACAAAATGTTTTCAGTGTAATTGGCGGGCGCCAAGGGCTATGTGGCCTGAATTGCTGAAATGTTCAAGAAAACTGAATTCTGGTATTTTCTGATAGACACATCTGGGTGGTTAAAAGCTGTGGTTAAAGCCTGGTCAGGTGCCTAAAATAGGACGTGCCTGTGCAGAAAGCCTTTAGGAAGGTCAGAACCTCTCAAATTCCTGAGTTTTCTTAGCCAGAAAGAGAGTGTTGATGTAAAGTCTTGTTTCTCATTTAGGAGCTCAAGGTTAGGTGCACACCTCCCCTAAACCTTTACCTGGCTGCTGAGAATGTCAGCAAAAACTGTGAGAATGACTGCCAGCCACAGAAACAAGACACACACGTGAAAAAAAGGCCTGTCAGGATGAGGACAATCCAGCCTTTTGTGTTCTGTGTTCCAAATGGTTCAGAGAAATACAATTAAAATACATTCTGGCTGCACCACCTTCTCCAGTCAGCTTTTTCTCAGCTGCCTCACAGCTGGTGCTGTGCTCTTCTATTTAAAAATCTGTTAAAAGTTCTTTCAATACAAACTGTTGAAAGTGAGTTTACCTCCAAGAAGTTTTATGGTCAGAATTTGTTTGATTTTTAAACTTTTGAATTAAAACAAAAGAAACCAAACCCACAGCAGATTGACGTGGTGGCACAGTCCTCTGGTACCTATTGGGAATGCAATCTGGGTTTTTCATCAGCCTGCTATGTAGAAGAAAGTGACTCTGTGTGCCTACAGCTGTCTCTTAATTGGAAATTTGTTTACAAATATAATGAACTTCTCATCATTCTTACACTCGAGTCTCAAGTGAGTCGCATGAACAGGCTGAAAATCAGATTTATTTCACTTAAGAACAAACCAGGGTCTGGTGCTGCCCACTGACAGTGATTTGTGTAAGACATGACTATATTCTCATTTACATACTCAGCTTTTCTCTGGAACTTGGAGGCAAAATCAGCTCAGTGCAAGCCCCAAGGCAGTGACCACCCCTGGCTGCCACCAACTCCAGTAAATGCAGCTGAGGATCCTCAGCACCACGTAGGATCTGTTATATTCCTGTGTGCACAGAAAGCTGAATTCCAGACCATTAATGCAATAAACGTGTGGGTTTTCCTCCATTTGCAGGGTAATAATATTAGCATAAATACAGGTTCTGTGTATCACTCATAGGGAAACTTTAATGCTACCTAATCTCCATTTTCAGGAAGACAGGAGGAACTGCAGTAAAGCTGAATTCCTAATGCCTGTTGTACTACTCTTGAAAATGGGGTGGGGATGATAAGTGAATTACACCTTCATTGGAATCTAATTCCAGTCATTTACATGCACCAGCAATGACATTTGTAATGCATTTTCCTCCTAGACAAAAGCACTCATGGACAAGCTTCAGAAGACTGTGTCATCTGAAGGAAGATTTAAAAACCTGAGAGAAATGCTCAAAAAGTATGCCTCCCTACACTATACAACTGTGTTTTGTTACAAACAGCAGATAGTTCATGATAAAGATTAATTGGCTTTGATTAAGCTTTAATAATTTATATTTTTTTTGCCTAGTAACCTTTTAAATTCTAGGTTGATTCTATTTGGCATTATTGTTTTGCTGAACATGCTGTGATTGAATACCCCTGATGGGTAAACATAGTGGCTCCAGAGAATTACTGAAACAAATTAAACTATTTTTCTGTGTGAACATTCCCTGTTGGGGTTTCACATACACTGATAAACTTTTTCAATAAGTGTAGAGCCAGCTTTATAAATTAAAGTGTTTATGAAAACCAGTATTGTTCTAGTTAAGAATTTTAGGGCTTTGAGACTAAGCCTGTGTCAGGTCACAGGCCCATTTGTATGACAATAAATTATGTTTCTTCCAATAAATTACGAGAGGGACAAAAAGACAGGACAAAGGCACAGGGATATTTCTTCTCCTGTGGACTCCCAGCCTGCTGGAAAACAGCCTGCTTCTTTTGTGCAGCAGTCCTTGAATATTGTTTTCTTTAATTGATTTGCCAGATTGCATTTGACATTCTGTAATTTTGGTATGCAGGATATTCCATGTCAAGTGTTCTACAATTTATGTACTGATTCCAGCTGCATAAAAACCTGATTTTTTGGTGAGTTTTGTAATTGGAAGCAGGCTTTTCCAGAATCGAGTGGTACAACTACCTCAAGTGATCTTGAGAGAAGCTGAGAACTGAGCAGCCAGAATAATTAATGGTATATTTTTAAAATGGCAATAATTTTAGATATTGGGCAGAATGCATTCAATTTATCACAGGCAGAGCAAACACAACTGCAGCAGAGCCAGAGCAACCCATTGAAGCAATGAAGAGTTTGTGCAAGTTAGAAAAAAATGAATTTGCAAATGTTGCTGCAGGCAAATAAGGTGATTTGTTGGTTTACAGCTGTAACCCACCTGCTGTTCCCTACCTTGGGATGTACCTGACTGACCTGGCATTCATTGAGGAAGGAACACCCAACTTCACTGAGGAAGGCCTTGTCAATTTTTCCAAAATGAGAATGGTAATTTTCAGTTTCTTACACGCCTCGCCAGCAGGTGTTTAATTGTGTGAGTTAATTATTGATTTCATTGTGACTCCTCTGGATTTACCTTTGGAGAAATCAGTGCAGGAGAGGCAGCGATTGGAGAGCAATTCCAGTCTTCTATCCCCACCTTCTGGCAGGCTGGGCACTTTCACAGCTTTTCACAGAATTTGTCCCCAGTTTATTTGCTTAGAAAGGACAGCAAAAGCAGCTGCCTGCAGCTCGTGCAGGAGCAAGAAAAAGCTTTTTTTTACATAAGCAGAATTACGGGGATGCAGTGATTCACCAGGAAGCAGTAATCACAATGCTCTTCTCCAAGCGTGCCCTGGTCTGTCTGAAAAGCACTTTAAAGTTGATGCCTCTCCCCCTGCCGTGTAATGCTGCTTTGTGACAGCTCCTCGGAGGGAAGCAGGGAAATTTCTCCTCTAATCTCAGCCTAATGCCCATCCTAGGGCTACACTCTGCAGCAGGGACTCGAGGCAGAGAGCAGGGAGGTTTCATTACGGGCAGAGAATAATTTCCCTCGGGGCTGGCTGAGAAATAAATGTTTGTTTTGGGAAAGTGAAGTCCCGGGGAGCTGTTGGGGGATGATCTCTACCCTTCCTTTCCCTCCTTCCGAGTTAAAGGGAATAATTTGGTGCGGAATTCCTGCTTTGTGTGGCTCAGCCGAAGCCATGCCGTGGTTGCTCTTACATGCATGTGTTCTTTTGAAAGATCTCACACATTATCAGGGAAATCCGCCAGTTCCAGCAGACCTCCTACCGCATCGAGCACCAGCAGAAGGTAAGGCTGCTGCCAGCCCGGCAATTCCTGTCAGGTACAGAGAAGGGTGGTGTCTGCTGCTCCCGCCCGTGGAGGAGAGGACAGACAGACACATGGACAGACCCCTGGGGCGGTGAGACCCTCACCCTGCGGGGACTCTTGGTTTGATGCATTATAAAGAAGTTTTTTTGCTCCTTTGGAAGGTCTCTGGGGATTACAGCTTCGAGGGCATGAGGGGTTCAGACAGAGGTGTGTTCTCCCTGCCCTGAGATGCTGGGATGAGGGTCAGGAGATGCCCCAAGCACCTCCCGAGGCATCCTGCAATTGTTTTTCCCTTTCTCCTTTCTCGGGAGTGATGCAGCTGGTCAGTGCCTTCAGAGAAGGCTCAGCTCAGACTCCAGAAGAGCAGCTTGGGCAGAGTTAACCTGGCAAAGGATTTGCCCATCCCTAAGAGGAATTAATCCCAATTACTTCTCAGAGGGCTGCGTCTTTGTGCCAGCAGCATTCCCAGCAGAGGTTGGGTTTCTCAAGAAAACAGCACGGGGCGAGCTCGGTGCCCAAAACGTGCTGAAAGGGCAAGAAAGCTCGGGAGATTTCTGTGTCAGCCACCATGCAGACTGTCCCCTCTGTGTTTCCCCACCCCAGGTCACCCAGTACCTGCTGGACAAGACCCTTATCATGGACGAGGACACCCTGTACGAGCTGTCCCTCAAGATCGAGCCGCGGCTCCCCGCCTGACGCTGCCGCCTGCCCGGGGCCAGCTGGCAGCTCTGGGACACCCGCACAACCATGCATGCCTAAAACACAGCCAGAGCAGCTCTGACCAAGAGTGCCAGCTCTCTTCTCCTGTAAGAGATCCAGGGTCTCACCGCCTTTCCCTCTCAGGCAACGCGAGCGAGTGCTGGAGGTGAAAGTCAGACCCTTCCTACCCGGCTTCAGCGATTTCTGCTTTGCAAAGATCACGCTTGGCATTAGGGACCATGGCTTCGTGGGAAACAGGAGACTTTCCTGTGAACAGGCACTCACTGCAGCCATCTCACATGGCAATTCCAGGGTACGGATTTAAAGGGTGGTAATATACTCAGGTGCATTAGGATGAATAAGCAAGGTGAGGTGGCTGGGTTGATGGCTAGCTATGTGTTCACTGAGGCATAATGGCTGTGGTGTTCTCATTGTGTTAATGTCATTGAAAAAACAGAGTTTTAGCAGTCGTCTACTACTTTGGAGTGATGTTAAGGCAGCATCTAGTAGCTTCAGATCTGCAGTTGTTCAAAACACCTGCTGTACATTTAATGCTGCTCTCTGTAAAACATTTTCTGCTTTAAATGTCTCATCAGCCTTCTCTAAGGTGACTGATTGTATCTATAAAACTTTCTTGTAAATATCTTTTTCATCAGTGAGAGTATTTACAGCGTGGAGGGCACATGGACTGGTGTAATAGTTGTAAATAGTTGCCAGCTGGGAAGGAGAGGGACCCAGAGGAGTGGTGCAGGGGATGGAGAGTCACGTTGCACACAGCCCTGGAAAAGGCACTTTATTTTCCTGCACCTCCTGCAGCTTCTCTGACAAGTCAGGCTACAGAGCACTTTCTGACACACTGTGGAGAGAAATACATGTCTTTGTGGCAGCAGGTGGTGATCAGCAGTGAACGCTTGGAGCTGGAGTTTTGTTTTAAGTAGAATCGGTGGTTTGAAAAATGTCTTCTTTTTTTTTTTTTTTTTTTTTTGATTTAGCCATTTAGCACTGACTTAGCTGTAAAATCGAACGTGTCAGTGGCAAACACTGAATGCCAGCAAACACAAAGTATGTGTTTTTATCGGAGCTGGTAACTATCACCTGCATATATGTTTGAGAAAATGTGCTATTTGTAAATGTTCTCAGAGCCTCTGCTTTTGTGATGTACCAGGTAGATAGATGTCATTTCTACAGTAGTTGGTACTTGTTGTATTTTCCTCATCAAGAGTGGCCTGTTGTAGCTGCATGGGAAGTGAGCTCAAATGCTGTGAAGGACATCATAGTAGAAAACACAGGTGTTAGCACTGTTGAAAACAAAAATTGGCTGGAAAAGTGTCCTTTTCCAATGATACTCCTCAGCCAGTTGAAGAAATAGGGCTATATCACCGTATACCTCCCTTAAATCCTCTCAGGGAGACAGATGTTTAGAATAGATTGTGACTTAGGCCTATTTGATCTGACATATCTTATGCAGTCGTGATGCTTCTTAACGCTGGTGGTGAAAAATGGACCTGCCTGGTTTGTGGTTTTTGTCTTTATTTGCACTTTAATTACGTGGCTGGCCCAGCCCAGAGCTGCACAATGAGTTCCATTCCTTCTGTCTGAGTGTGACTGCCAGCATCTGCAAATGTACCTTAGCAACTGTAAATTTCATTAAGGTCCTTCTCCACAAGGACCATCTCCTTGTAAATAACTGCATGGGGAGGTGTCACAGATACTGGAAAATTCCTTCGCTTGAAAAGCAGACAGCAGGAGAGGTGGAAATGCTGGGAGCAGTTTAAATAGCTCTGGCTAATGATTGCTGTAGAAATGTTACTTATAGAAGCTTTGTATTGTAAAAAATGTGTTTGTTTCTTGTGACTAATGATTGACAAGAAGCTGATTGCATCCCAATGCATGATATGAGGAGAAAAGAAAAAAAAAAAAAGAGCATGGGTTATTTGGACCACAAACCCAACTGAATGTGTATTTTCTGTACAAAGGCAGTTACCATTCAGTAGTTTGATAAAACACTTTGAAGAAATGGAGCGACAGGGAAAATGTGGTCCAAAAAGTGATTTCTTGTGTTGGTTTTATTGTTTCATTGTTAACAAAACGTGTAACAGCTGTCACTGTGAATGGGCATCTCTGTTGTACGCTGTGAAGTGCTGCTTCATCTGCCTGTACCCCGTTGTACCAAATCTGGATGTTCTTAGGGTTACAGGGTACAAATCCTCACCGTGCTCCTGCCACGCCGTCCTGTGCTTCACACGTGTGTGCTGTCCGTGCACTGTGCTGTGCTCGTGTGCTGGGAGCAGGGCACGGGGGCAGGCCCGGGCTCTGCCGGAGCTTGGAATCGCTGGGAATGTGGGAATCCAGCCCCTTTGGGAAAGCACATCCTGCTCGTATGCCAAAGGTTGCCTCTTGCCCCAGTGGCCAGTTTAGGTCGGAATCAGGAGAGTTCGGAGGCTTGATCCGTGTTCGTAGCAGCAGCAGCAGCAACAAAACCGTTTTAAGAGTTATTGTGGTCGCAGTAACGTCTGACTTGCCGATGGCTAGCGTTGATGTTTTTGCTTGGGGATACAATGCTTTTGTCAAAGCACAGGAAGAAGTGAGGACGCCCCGTGCCGCCCGCAGCCGCGCCGTGAGCACAGCTGGGAACAGCTGGGCTGGGCTGCGGGCTGCGGGCTGCACCTCGGGGCGGCCCGAGTGCCTCTGCTGCAGCCCTGCCGCTCGCCTGGGCTTTGGCAATAGTCGGTAGGCAGCAGCCACCTGCTCGGTGCGAGGCTTTGCCTGGCTCCAGCCCGACCAGCCCAGCCCAGCGCTGTCCCTGTGCGGCGCTGGGCTGCCGCTCCCTGTGCCGCCCCAGCGCAGCCACACGGCGTTGGGGACAGCCATCCGGGCCGTCACACTCCCGCCCTCTGCCTCTGCTGCTCCGGGGAGCCGGGCTCTGTCTCCGTTCGCATCGTGTCCCTCGCGGCGGGAGCATCCCGGCCCCGCAGAGGGAGCTGGAGCAGCCCCGCCAGCGAGGATGCTGTGCACAGGGAAGGGCAGAAGCGCCTCTCCAGTTGCCTTCTGAGCCCCCCAGCCTGCCGGCCGAGGGCGGGGGAATGCTCCGAGCCCGGCGGGGCCGTGGCGCTGGCCGCGATGGGGATAAAGCGATTTTCACGCCCGCGGCTCCGGCGCCTTGGAGCGCACCCGTAGCAGCCCAGGTGTGCCCGCGGTGAGCCGGGAGCCTGGGCGGCAGCACAGACACGTCCCCTCCAGCCACGGAGAGCGCTCGTCACACGCTGACACATGGTTAGAGTTGCCTTCACCCCCAGCCCCGTCCCCACCCCGAACCCAGCTGTTGTTAGCGATGCTCACCCCGTAGGTGAAAACCTGTAGAACTCACAGTGGCGGTGTGTGTTCGTCCTGTCCCTTCCCTCTGGCTAGTCCTGTGACACACAGACACGTAGCTTCGTGGTGAGAGGTGACACCCGGCACTGATCACCCTGATTTCCGAGTAAGGAGGAGGTCCCCGTTCCTCTTTCTGCTTTCCTAGTTTTTAAAACTGATTATTGTTCTGTAGGATAAAAAGGAACTTAATTATTTTAATTATTTATTAACTTAAACCATGTTGATTTTGATTTCAGGACATGTTACTTATCCCGAATTTTCCTTCATGTGTATTATTTATTTTAAGGGTTTTCCAAATCATTGTTTTGTTTGTATCAACATTCAGTCTTTCATCCTTTCACTCTTAGCAAGAGCATTAAACCTTGATGACTTACAACCCTCACCCACTGAGACATTTTTACCCACTCATAATTTTACTCACCAAGGGCAAAACCCTTCAGACCTCATTCTGATAATACCTTAGGCTTCACCGAGAGCTTTTCATAAGTCTTTGGGGATCTGGCTCTCAGCTATTTGCCTGTTACAGTTTTTGCCTCCAAAGGTCAAATGTCTCTGTCTAGGATGCTTCATGACCAAAATGCTGCTCAGTGATTGTTGTTCTGTTGTACCTTTACTCTGAGGTAGTCTCTCCAGTTCTGTTTCCTAGGACAGTAGATGTGTGTTTATTTGACAGATGTACCTATATCAAACGTGTTACTTAGTGCACAATCCAGATGTTTTTGCATGTATTGCAACTTCTCTTTTGACCTGAGGTTATTGCTTTGTATTGTTAGTAAGGCATACCAGGCAAGGTGTTGTGCCTGTGTGCTAATAAACATTCTTTTCTTTCCCGAATTTCAAGAGTCCTCATTGGAATTTATTATTTTACCCCCTGTCATTAATAATTCAATCTACTCCTTCTGAACTACTGAGCCCCTTAGAAAAGCAAGTCAGTGAAGAGGAAAAAGAAAAGGGGAAAATTCTGGGCCTGTACTGGGGAAAAATGGTTTAAATTGCTGAGTTTTACTCTTCGTTTTCACTCAAGATGCATTGCAGCTGCCATGGGCATCACTGGTAATAACTGACACTGGTTGGGACTTGAGTCTACACATCCCTTGCTTTTTCTGGGCTGCTGTCCTGCCCTGGATTTAAAAGAACAATAAAGGCACATTTTACACACAGGAAAAGGCAGAAAACACAAAACCACAAAAGTGGTTTGTAAGTAGGTCGTGTCCCTCCCCTTTGGATAGGAAAACAAATCACATGGAGATAAAATGACTTTCAAATTGAAGAAAAATAGTTGAGAGAGGTTGGGAGCACAAAACCAGGTCTCCAGCTGGTGCTACATGCTTTAATCACTGGGTACAGCTTTTCCGTGTTGAACTCAGTAATTTCATGAAAACAGAAAGATTCCTCTTAAATTTGTTTCAAGAATTAACATTTTAGATAAGTAAACAGAAATGGCACAGCAGGTCTGGGTAAGAAGGAGATACAGCAAGTGACATAATAAAATCAGCTTCTTTCCAGTACTTTGTGACCTTCTGGCCACATTTTCTCCATTCTGCTTACATTTGTGGTGTTTCACATAAAAACTGAAATTAACCAAGAGAGCAACTTACCCTTCAAGTTGTCAGCTGCTGTCAATGGAAGAAAAAAAATTATAATACTTCCCAAGCAGCTCTGTTTAAAAGTCCTGCAGGATAATTAATTTCCAGTTGTTTTCCCAACACTTTAAACCATTCATTGTACTTATGCCAAATAGTTGGCTGATTTGCATCTTTATTCCAAGGCCATGATTTTAGGATCACGGAATGGTTTGGGTTGGAAGGGACCCAAAATCCCATCCATTCCCACCCCATCCACAGCAGGGACACTTCCAGTGTCCCCAGTGTCCAGCCTGGCCTTGGGCACTGCCAGGGATCCAGGGGCAGCCACAGCTGCTCTGGGCACCCTGTGCCAGCCCTGCCCACCCTGCCAGGGAACAATTCCCAATTCCCAAGATCCCATCCAGCCCTGCCCTCTGGCACTGGGAGCCATCTTGGGATCTCCAAATAAATCTGAGAGTGCCCCACCCTTTTATCACTGACACAAAGGAAGCAGGGGAAGTTCTGGTTACAGGTTACAAAATCCTCAGCTCTGTGAAGAAATTAGTCTTGACTGGTCATGCAAAGATAATGAATAAGAACTGTGAAGGCTGAATGATGCCTTGAAAGTTACATTCCAGTATTCTGGCCCTATTTCTGCAAAGCCATAAAAGAAGTAAAATTTGAGAAGGCCAGATTTTTGCTAGAAATGTCCAGTTTCAAAGAGGACTGGAACAGTGGCTGGTGCTTGTCCCAGCTCCTGGCTGCTGGACACAGCTCTGTCCACAGGGGTTGGTAAATGTAGGGGCAGCAGAAATCTCTTCAAGTTTGCTGTCTCAGGGGTGGTACCTCCACTGTGTGATGCTCTGGATTGGGTGGATAGGCCAGAACCCCTGGCAGAATGGTTGCTAAAAACTTGTCTTGTCTCACTCTGCCCCTCCTGGAAGTTCTGTGTTTATAGGACTGGGGGCAATATGTGCAAATCACATCTAGATCCTTGATGTGTCTCATGCAGAGCCAACCCAGAACCTTTCCAGACAGAGAAGACACAAAGTCTTATCCGTGCCTCCCATTCCATTTGGAATAGCAATACTTTGTTCATTCCATTGTGTTTGCTGCAAAAATTTCATATCCAATGGGAAAACCATGTGAAAAAAGAGCACCTTTTCCCTTCTCTACCCATTCCTCCCCAGGTTTCCATGACAAAGAAATGCTGGATCACCATGGTGGAAAGGGAGAAGGTGTCCAGAGTTCAGGATACCTTGACCTCTGTGGTTCTTGTGATACCTTGTCAGCTGTGGTGCTCTGGTCATTACTGGTTTGAACCCCTGACAGTCACCAACTCAGAACTGATTCACTTGTGTCTGCATTGCAGATGGGGAAAAAAACAAAAAAACAAAACCAACCACCCAACCAAAAAAACCCAAAAACCCAAAACCCCAAAAAACCATAAAAGAAAGAAAAAAATTAAAAAAAAAAAAAGAGAAAAAGAGGAAAAGAATGAAGAAAAAAAGGAAAAAAAAGGAAAAAAAGGAAAAAAAAAGAAAAAAAGTCCACTTTTTGGATTTCAGAGATTCCTGCTTTTCTAAACAGTCTGTTCCACGTGTAGGAAAACCTTTCCTCTTCCCTTCAGCCAGAAAACACATTGCTAATTATAGACAGCCTTTCCTCTACTCTGTAGTGGATGTCCTGTGATGAGCAACTTTAATAACTTAAAAATAGCTGGGGTTATTTTTAAAGCCCTGGCTGTGCCTCGTTGAGCTCTTTATTTAGTGGAGATGTACTAGCTCCTTGAGGAGCCTTTCTCTGGGGGAATTACAAGTGTGGGATGACTGCTCTGAGCCTGCTGGTCCCCTTGGCCAGTGTGTGCCCATGACTGGAAATCCACGGGCTGGACTTCCCTCCCCTGAGGGATGCAGGGGCTGCTGGATCTCCTCTAAAAAGGGATTTTTTTTTTCCCCCAGCCTGAGGGGGGCTGCACTGTGTAAGGGGATATCGAGCACCCACAGTCACGAGGAATTCTCAGTGAGAGGTCAGGGTAACCCCTGGGTATCAGCTGTGTTTGCTGCTCTGCCTTATTCTGAATCCCAGGAATTACAGACCCCTGGCACTGGAAAACCAGGAGCTGCCATCACAGCAGGGCAGAACCCAGCCTCTGCTATGGAAGGACATCGTGTCCAGGGGCTCCTTGCTGCTCTGATTTGGCAGAGCTGTGATTCAGCAGCAGAGACACTGACCTGTGACCTTGCCGAGCTCCTCAGGACAAGCACAGCACCCTCCAGCCCCCAATTCCACACACACAGGTCAGCTCAGCTCCTCACTTCTGTTCCACTGCTCATAAAACATTGAAACGCGACTCAAATAAATTGCCTCCTAAATAATTGTGTCAACTGCAAGTTTACCTGGCCCTTGCAGGAAACTGCCCTGCCCAGCAGCTCCCACGACAAACTGTGCAGGGGCAGATGGATTAATGTGAACTGCACCTGAATTAACACTCAGCTGCTGCTGCCTCCCCAGCACGAGCAGTGAAACCACAGCAGCATTTGAGTTGTTAGATAATTATATTAGAGATGAAAACAGGGCATTATTCATGGATGATCCATGGCATCCCGACTGTTTCAGGAGCTGAATTTCTCACAAAACAGGCCACACACCAGTAGTAAAGCCAAACTATTTTTTAAGTATTAATGATATATTCTTCAGAAATCATTAGGGAACCTGCTAACAAGGTTTTTCCAGGTGTTTCTGCTGTCAATTCACAGTCTGGGGTTTGTTTGCATCCTCTGTTCTCCCAGGCTCTCAGTTGGCAAACAGGTTGAACCTCTGCATAATCCAGCCAGGCAATTCACAGCATCACCTGCTTCCAGGTGAAGTCCTGGTCTGCTCAAGGCCTTTATGAAAAAAAGGTAAAAAAATATAGGAGTAGGTGTGTGCCTCCATCACAAGCCATGGATTAGCTGTGCCTGTATTTCCTTACTCATGCTACCCCAGGAAATCCACAATTGGCTTTTTTTCCTCTATCAACACCAGGAACACAGGTGATAAAAAGCTGGCGTGCTGGAGAGGCTGTTTCCAGATGCACTGACCTGGAATGGCTGTTTTGGTTTTAATTATTGGGGGTGAGCACGGCTCCCATTAGCCCAAACAAGGCATGACATTTGGGGGGAGAGATGTCTGTGTTTTGTAAAAGTTCAAAATTCTGAACATGTGGGCTTAGGAAACTGAGATGTAAAACTAAAAGAACATTAAATGTACAAAGGGAAAAGGATTTGTAAGTCTTAGATTTTTAAAGGCTGCACAGTGCTGGCCTTTGTGCTCCTCTGTCAGCCTTGATACAGGTTCATCTCTGGTGGGAGCAGAGCAAGGTGAATGAAACTGATTATTCTTTCATGCTTCCCAACCCATTGTGTGTTATTTCTTGCTGTAATTTACTGCTACGTAGCTATAGAGATACAGCAATTCTAAATGCAATATAGTAATGTAATAACAGTAATTCTAGATGAGAGGCTTCAGAGGCTGTTTCATGTTTCTGGGCCCCTCTGCCTTACAGGTAGTCAGGAATTAATGTCATGAATTAAAAAGTAAAAAGGAGGGGGAAAAAAATCCCAAATGCCCTGCTGTGATCTCAGCTCAGCTCCCTGCCCTGCCCTGTTTCCACCTGGGATGTGAGTGGGTGGAACTGTGGCACTGCCCTGCTCTGGTGCCTCTCTGGAGCTGCCCAGGCAGCACTGACCTTTCTCTTCTGGATGGTTCTGGCCGGTTCTGGCCCTGGGGAGGAGCAGGACCAGCCCCTGTGTCCGTGTCCGTCTGTCTGTCCATCGCTGACGCCCAGCACTCCCGAGGGGTTTGGGGGGGGAGCTGCTGCCACATCCCTCAAGGGCACCCTCGGCAGGGCAAATGCCACTCACCCGACCCAGCAGGGCAGGATTGGCCCCTGCAGCAAATTATTTTGGTTTTCCTCGCCTCCCTCTGCCCGTCTCAGGTTTCCTGGGCTCCTGTCAGTGCCCTGCCTCCTGCTCCCTCCACACTCTGGGCTCGCTGCAGGCAGCAGGACGTCCTTACCTCCAGCTCCAAGGTCAGTGTGACTGCACAAATATTGCTTTTCTAGCCTCAAAACCTAGCATTTCAAATGTGAGGGTGATTGGGTTCAGAGCACCGCGGGATGGTGGTGTGAATTTGAACACCAAATTTCATGATTGCTTGACTTGTGGAAGTGCTTGGTGCAGGGAAGTATTGTGCCAGCTGCTTCAAATAACCTAATCACAGGATTATTAAGGTTTGGGAAAGACCTCCAGGATCATAAATCCAGACATTAATGCTGACCCTTAAGTAGCAATTTTAGTTAGAGAAAGAAAACGCTCTGTGCAGATGTGTAGCAAGGTCAGAGAAAATGTCTCTAACTACATGAGTTTTTTGTGGTTTTGATTGTAGCTCTCTGCACTGCGAAGATGAGAGGTTTTTACTGCACAATGGCACCAGATTGGCTCAGAAGGGCGAGCGGTGCCTGCACCTTGGCTGGGCTTTGGCAGGAGAATTTGGGCATCTGGGTCTCCCCTGGTGGGGTCTGACCAGCCAGACCTTCAGCTGACAGAAACCAAAAATCATGGTGGGACCCAGGGGTTGAAGAGTTACCATGCCCTCCCTGCTCACACGAATCTGGTCACGGGTTCATAGTTTGGAATTTTATCCTTTTTTTCCACCCAGATTATTAAGTTTTTATACCCAATCGCTGTCCTCTGGAATTACAAGGAGGAAGAAACTGAAACGTGGTTGATATTTTTTGGGGGGGATGTTCCACACTGTGATTAAGGCATGGTCAGAACGTTCTCTGCACTTTGGAGGCTGCATCTCAAAAAAACCCCAGATGAGCCCAAAGGGTTTGAGTGACGCTGAGGGTGAGCAGTGAGAAACTGAGGAGAAAAAAAAAAACCACCAGTATTGCTTTATGAGGCTGGATGTTTCAATGTGTGCCTTATTGTCTGAGCTGAGGGTGCTGCAGCAAACCAAGAGAGATGTAAACTGATTTCTGGGTGTCTAAAAACAGCCTCTGGGGCGAGCAGTGACTCATGGCAGCCCCTGCAGATGTTCCTGAGCCTCCAGAACCTTCCACGGAGGGGACAGGGAAAACTTTCCACTGCCCTCTGTAGGCTTCAGCTGGAGCTGGGGACGGCCTAGGGGAATTATTCTCACATAGGAAAGGCCAGGCTGGCTGTCCGTGCACCACGTGAGGGTCCAGCCCAGCACAGGATCCCCTGGCTGTGCGGGGTGGGACGGGCACACGCATCCCCTGTGCTGCTGAACTTTAGCTGAGACCCTGCCATTCCTCCAAAATGTCACTCAGCATCACATGGCGTGGCAATTAATACCACCCGTGACACGGCTCAAATATTTAATCTACCTCTATTTCTAGAAATGTCACTGTAACCCCTTTCCTTGCCTCCCAGGCAAGTGTGAAATATTGGATAACCAATACCTGTCTTCAAAAGGCAGTGATGGAGCTGGAAGCTTCCTCCTTGAAAGAAGTTCGGGGAAGTGAAGAATTAGCAGGAAAAAACACTTTGTAAATTTCAATTATTTAATTTTTTAATATATTTTTAAAAAATATTAGAACTAGTAGTGAGGCTGTGAGGTTTCTGGGGTTCAAGCTGTGGCCACAAAGAGCCCCTGCACCCGAAGTGACTCCTGCAATCCTCTGGGCTGCTCTTCAGCCAGCACCAGATTTGCCGTAGTCACTTCTTCCAGACCTCAGTGCTGGCCTTTGCCTCAATTCCTTTGTGCGCGGCAGGTGACACAGATGAGAAAACAGAGGTGAAGAGGCAAGGAGCATTCCTGGCAGGCCAGCAGTGTCCTGAGGCCGGTCACAGAGCAGGAGGGGCTGTGACCTCTAAGGCTGCGACCTTGGGGACACAGCGCTGACTCACTGGCCATGGCACGTGGGAATTCTGCCCTGGGAAAGGCAGGGCTGGCTGGATTCTGCGCTGGCTCACCCCTTATGGTGCCAAGGGGGTGAGGATGAGGAGGGTGGAAGGAGGAGCCCTCGGTGTGCAGACTCTGCAGGCGCCTGCTGCTCCTCTGAGTGCGCCCCGACCCTGCAGACACAGGAGCATTCCTGTGGAATTAACCCAAATTGTTCCTTTGGGGAGGGAGCCTGGTGCAGGGGGGTGGTTTATGGGACAGCTGCTGTGTGCTGTCCCCTTGTCCAGCAGCGTTTGTGCCTTCTCTGCGAGCTGGCACAAGCAGAGATGACCTTGGAACTTCACAGGGCTTTGTGCCAGTGACAAAGGGCGGCCCCAGGGCACCGAGCTCCATCCCTGGCAGCCTGGTGCTGCACTGAGATCCTCGCCAGGGGCTTGGGACAGCTTCCCAGAGCACCAGCAGGCTGAGGCAGCAAGGGGAAACATTTTGTCAGGCTCGCATATCCTAAAACGCCTCGCAGGAAGAGAACGCTGCTCTGCCTGCAGGTGGAATCACCTGTCCAGAACACACCTGGTGCAGAATTGGGGCTGGGACACGAGATGTGAGCCTCCACCCCCACCCAGGACAGCAGCACAGGCAGGTGTAGGTGACAGCAGGACAGCTCAGTTTGGGGTCACATCCCCGAGCGTTTCTTGCACACTGAGCCAAAACATCTGCACCATTAAATTGTTGATGACACAGCTGCCTCTTAGTGTTCCTATCCACTGCATTTTGGAGGAGTTTTATTGCTGCACAGCATTACCTGACTGAGGTCTTGTGCCAGGAATCCCACGAGTCTTGTTAAAAATCTAAAAAAACAAATCGTTAAGGTTTATACTCAAAAAATGATGTTGTGTTTAATCACGTATAAATCAGATCTCTCTTGGACAAATGACACTAATAACCAGTGCAAGTTTAGATGCAGCTAGTCCTGTCTAAAATAATGCCAAAATTCTCATGTAGCCCCTGAGATAGACTGAAAGAACGTGAAACTTATAGAGGATTGGTGCAATTAATTAACACCTTACCACAGATAAAATTTTAAGTAGAAATGGATAAATCATAATCAACAGCCCTTTAAGAATTTTTTGTTATTGCCCTCAGAATCCCACCAGAGGAGAAAACTCCTTTGCTTATGAGGAGGTATTCCAGTTTAAAGAGGAAATGAAAGTAAGAGCAAAAAAAATCTTGGTGGGACTGATGGGGTTGCAGACAACCCCATCACAGGCCATTGATTCAAACTTAACAGATATGCAGGCTGGGAATTAGAGTTTTATTTATTTTATTTTTTTACCTCGGATTGATTAATCCTTAGAATTTATTTCTCTTTTCCAGACCACACTGTCTCTAAAAGGTTTTTAACACAAAGCTAATGCCTTCCTAAATGAGGTGTTCTCCCTCCAGCACACCTGGGCAGCTCAGCCAAACACTCAATTCCTTTCCAAGGGTCGAAACTGATACCCTCAAAAATTCCTCTGATCCTGAAACAGTGCTGTTTCCCCTCCCCAGCTGCACTGTGCAGCACCACAGGCACAAGAAAATGGATTTTCTACCATGAGCACGAGGGAAGACACTCAGGAAACTCCTACAAGAGAAACACCTGCACTTTCAATTTTTAGGCTGTGCAGTGGTTAAATTACCCTGATGAAAGTTAAATCCTTGCAGGGGAGGCTTAAATGTGGTCCGTGGTGAGGCCTGGATCACAGCACAGCAATTCTGGTGCAGTGCACCCAGGGAAAACACACTCCTTCCATCACAGGAAACCTGCAAACCGACTGCAGTGGCAGCTGACAGTGTCTGTGGGCAAAGGAGAGATGAGTTCATTAATGATTCGTGGTCAGAACTGACCAAAAGCTGAGATGAGGATCTTCCCTTAGTCTGGGGCCATTGCATTCAGACTCTTTCCAAATTAATCTTTTACAATGTTTGCTTTGAAGCAATGCATTACTTAAAAATCTTGCTGTCTTTGGAAGTGAAAAAAATGGACCCCCCCCGGTGATATTATCCCTTGCCAGATAAAGTTTCTCATTAATTTTGTGCCCTCATTTCGTAAAAACTCGTTTTGCTGAGCTGTGCACCAGGTTTTTGAGCCGGCTGTGCTGTTTTTGGTGGCACTGCCTGTGCTGCAGGACATTTCACCCTCGGGGCTGGAGCCCACCCGTGTGGCCAGAGCTGTGGCTGAGGCAGGAGCCTCTGGAAAGGATTGCACTCCCTTTCCCACAGCACTCCAGATGATCTTTGTTCCTTGTTCTAACGGTAATGTTCCCCCAGACCTTTGGCATTAGACAGTCACAAATGATGGCAGTCCTGCCATCAGAAGGGTGTACCTTACACTGTAACAAGAGGTGTGTAGTTAAGTGGTTTTTTAAATAAAAGAGGGAAAAATACCTCTCTCTTACCCTGTTTTATGTTTTGGGTTTTTTTAGGTAGACAACCTGCTCAGTCTGTGGCGTCTCCAGCGTGGGAGGCTTCTAGGAACTGCCAGAGAAGTGTCTGTCAGGTAAAAAAAAAAGTAAAAAAAATCTGTCAGGTGAAAAAAACCTTCTGTCGGGTAAAGCAGAGGCTGCCTGAGGGTCAGGAGAAGCTTTTTGTTCGGTGACCCAGACTGTCCTGGGCATGAGCCCGCGGGACATCGACTGCCCACAGGGACAGCGCCGGGGCTCTGGGGCAGGGTCCGGCGGGGATGAGCTCGCTGTGCTGCGGGGATTAAAGCTCAGGGAGGCAGAAATGAGGGCGAGGAGGGTTCTCAGCTCAGCCACCGCAGGCTTGGCACGAAGCCTGCGCCCTCCGGGCCGCCAGGAAGGTCTCGGAGCCTTTCCAGGCTGCACCTTTTCCTCCAGGGCTCAGCTGCTCGCTTTCCCCGCTGTTGCGTTTCCCTCTGTGCCCGCAGGCTCCGGTCTCTGTTTGCAGCCTGAGCGGGGCTTAGGGAGCTTAGGCGGAGCTCCTGGCCCAGCCTGGGCGCTCTCAGAGCCCCGGGAGCTGCTCTGGGCATCCCTGGCAGGTGATCCCAGCCTGGCGCTCCTTCCTAAGCACAGCCCGCACAGCATCCCTCTAATTCCTGGGCAGACCGTGCCCGCCCCTCAAACAACACAGGGGTCGGAAATTCCCAAAAAATCCGCGCAGATCGGCGCCTGGGCTTGTCTGAACTCACAGTATCAGAGTCTGCCGCGGGGACTGGGCTGTGGCTCTGCTTCCAGGGCAGCTTTTGGGCTGCCAGCAACTCCTGCAATGGTGAAACAGCGAAAAACACCCGGAGCTGCTGTGGGAACACACACGGGGCTTCAGCGTGGGAAAAACAATAGTTCTGCAAAGATTGGTCATAAGGAAATATTTGCAGGGTGTGGGATGAGGGTGCTGTGCTGTGGAAAGGCACGGGAAATCTGCACAACACACAGGGGAGAAGTCGTCAGGAAAATCTGCACAGAAGCCTCTGTCTTGGTTTTTATCCGCGGCCAACCCCACTCCAAGGCGGTTTTGGGAGGGGAAGACGCGGCTCGGGCACAGGAGCCTGACCTGCAGCGTCACCGGGGAATTCACAGATGCAGGGAGAACCTCTCCGTGGAAAAACACTGGAATTTCTGCCAAGCAGTCAGCACCTCTGTGCGGGAGGCTTTATTAGCTGGATATTGTGTTTCAAAGGCATGGAGAAGACAGAATGAAAAGATTCTGGTAAAAAAAATCTGCTGCAGCACAGGAGAGAACATGAAAGAAATGACCCCAAAGTTGGGACACATCCCATTCCTCATCTCACAGGGGTGACTGGCATAGAAAGAAAATACTGCTTGGCAGCATAGAAACATGCAATGTTTAATTTAAATTATTTTTAAAATATGTAAAATATTTTATTTTTGTCTTCTCACTTTTTACCAAGTGAGAAGATAAAGGGACAACATTGCATTTGTCTTTGGTCAAGAGAGAGAAAGGCAAATAAGTAAAGGGTTTGGGTCTAATTAACCCAGATATAAAAGAAAATTATTGGGAATTTGCTCGCTAAAAAGAAAATCAAAAGCTTTGAGGAGTTTGGAATAACCTCCAAAAGAATGGTGAGGCGGCTGCCTAAAAAATTATCTTTGAAGGAACTTTTGGTGAAACGACTGAAGCAGCAGATCCTGGAAGAAATGTCATGTGGAATTTTTGGTTTTTTTTAATAAATCTTCCATGCTCGTTTCCCAAAGGCGAGTCCAGTTCCGTCAAGGACACAAATTGGAGCTCAAATTGACAGAATTGTCCTTTTTTTGGAAAAAAAAGGAGCTCACCGTCACCAGCAATCCTAACCCAAATCTCATTCCTGCAGGGAAAAACCTGCATTGCCTCCTCCAGAATCCCACGGGAAATTAAAATTCCTGGGCCATTTCTCGCACCTCAGACACAGCCCCAGCAGGAATAAGCAGGGCCAACCTTTTTTTGTACAGCACAAAAATCCCCAAATTTCCCTGAACGCCCCAGAGGAGCAGGAGCTGCTCAGGGAGATGAGTTTGCTGTGGGGTGAGCTGTATTAAATTATATTATTAAATTATAGTAAATGTTTTAATGTATTAAATTATACTTATATTATTAAATTATATTATATTACTTATAAATACGTAAAATTCGTGTATTTTATTTCTTCACGAGGCCCCCCGTTTTGTGATTTGGAGTTCTTGATATCCAAAGGGTCAGTGGTAGATGCCTCCTCTCATTTTTAATTCTGATGTTAATTTGCTTGGTTCTTTCCAAAGTTATCATACAGGCAAGATACTCCACCGGTACATTGAATCAACAATAAATACTTTATAAAATTATCTGGGCTATTCTCACCATTATTAGTTAGTTAAATACATAAAGGCAAAATAAGAAAGACAAATATATGAAGACGAATAAAGGCATTAGCTGCTTTTGCAACAGTTAAAGTTACAATACACACCAGATAGTCTCTATTTTGATATTTTGCGATAGCAAAATATTCATATCTATATGTAATATATAAAATATAATACTTTATATTATACAAAATATCTCTTTATATATTTTCAATGTAATATATTTATATTTCTATAAATAATCATATTATATTATTTATATTTCTATAAATATTCAAATTTTAGATATTTATTTTTAAATTAAAATATATATATGAATGAGAAATATAAATAAATAGAAATATAAATATATGAATATATTTTAAATTTTTATTATCTATTTTATGTATTACTTTATATTTATATAGATGCATATTTATATATTTTCATATTTTTATATGTATATATTTTATATTTGGATATTTACATATTTATATATTTACATAGATATAAATAATTAGATTATTTAGAAATAAATAAATAGATTGCTAAAACATGTTATCCACACAAAGATCTGGGTACTAACCATGCATATTATACAAAAAGTAATTAAAAGGTGGTTGCAAGCCATACCATATAAAAATAGTATTTAAAAAAATATTTAAATCATTACTATTTTAAAAATATTTAAACAATTTTAAAGTAATTAAATAATTAAATAATAAATAAATAAAAATTACAATTAAACAATTACCAAAAAAATTGTGAAAGCCAATATACAACAGGGAAAGCTGTAGTTATTTGTTTTATTATTTATTTTATTTATATAATATTTATATTTTTATAATAATATTTCTATTTTTAATATTTATATCTTTATATAGAGATAGATATATATTTATATAGATATAAATAATTAGATTATTTATAAATAAATTGATTTACTAAAACACGCAGTCCACACAAGGATTAGGAGTACTAACAAACTATATATATATTTTTTATATATATATACACACTATACATATTATACGATGTATATAATATAGCAGTACTATATATATACTATAGCAAAAGCAATTAAAAAGTGGTGACAACCCTTATAAAAATAATTTTTAAATACTTAAATACTTAAATAATAAATTAATCAAAATTAAAATTAAATAATCCCCCCCAAAAAATGTGAAAGCCAGTACACAGCAGGGAAAACCGTATTTATTACTTTTATTATTTATCTTACTTATATAATATTTTTATATTTATGTTTTTAACATATGTATATATGTATATTTTTATATTTTAATATTTATATAGGCCCATATTAATATTTCTTTAACCTATGAATGATTGGATTACTTATAAATAAATAGATTTAGTAAAACATGCAATTCACAGAGGGATTAGGGGTACTAACAGACCATATATATACACACATACACACACTATATATAGTATATATACTATATATATAGTGTGAAAACATATATACACACATTATATATATAGTACACATACTGTATTATATAGACTATGGTATATATATACTATATATACACTGTACATATTGTACTAGATATAGTGTAGTGCGTGTATATATATACTATATATATACTATGCTATAGAAATACTATATATATACTTTAGCAAAAGCAACTAAAAGGTGGTGACAAACCATATAAAAATTATTTAAAAAATAATACTTAAATAATTAAACAATTAAACAAACAAACAAATAAATAAATACGCAAAGAATTAAACAATTAAACAATTAAACAATTAAATAAATAATTAAGCAATTAAACAATCAAATAAATAAATAAATAAATAAATAAATAAATAAATTCGCCATTAAATAATCACAAAAAAAAAAAAAAAAGAGAAAGAAATAATTTCAGAGGGAAGGGCGGTGGTGCCGCAGTCTCACTCGTGGCCCCGGCTGTGTCCTTGCAGAGAGCAATGGCTGGCACCTTCTGCCGTCTCCTGGCCGGGCGAGCAGCCCCCGCCCTGTTGGCCGCCGCGGGCACGGGGGTGATGGCCACGGGCTACCTGCTGGGCCAGAACAACGTCAGCGCCGCCGTGCAGGAGAAGAGGAAGCTCTTCCCCCCCAGGTGAGCGCTGGGCAGGCAGGTGAGGCACCTGCAATTCCCCACCCTTGGCATCCTCTGCCAAAACCTGCCGTGCCACGGGCTGCAAGGGGCCCCTCGGAGGGGTGTCCTGGATGAGGGAAAATTTGGGAGGAAACCTCTGCATGGGTCCCCTTGGGAAACAGATCCAAGCAGTCCCAACCCCAGCTGGTTCGGGGAAAAATATTTCCTGGGAGAAAGTCACCCCAAGACAAGTGGCTGCCTGGAACAGAGGCTAGACAGAGTGAAACGAATAAAGTGGGAATTTATTAAAGGCCTCCAATAGATACACCTTGGGCTGTCAAAGCCTCCCACAGGCTGCACCCTGGATGGACAATGGTCATGAGGTTTTCACACAATTATAAATTCGGTCCATTTACATATCAGGGGTTAATGTCCAATTACAGCCTCAGGTAATGAAGTCATTTACCCCCAGTTTGCTTTCCCCAGTTAACTTCTGTTTATGTTTTTTGGGGGCCTGAGGCTGTGGTGTGTCCTTGAGTTCCAGAGGGATTGTTTTGTGTGACCAAAATGTGAAGACATTTAACTAACACTTCATATGGATTTCAGAGTTATGCACTATTGCAGCACAGGATTTGAAAAATGTAAAATCTAAATCCCAAAGCATCAGTGAGATAATATCAGCCCCCCAAAAATACCTCCAAACCAACCAAAACCAACACTGCTGAATGATAAGTAGCCCAACATATGCCTCAGGTTTATTACTATACCGTTATATTTAACTCACCACTTAACAACAGCTTTGCAGATCCACTTACTGGACCTGCTGATTGTATGGGCTCTGCTACAGGGAAATATGAAAATATTTTCCCCATGCGAGCAGTAATAATCCCTGTACTACTGCTGTACTGGAAATTCTCCTAATTCTGCTACGAACTGAATGGCTGATGGTTAGAAATTAATTACAGGCCTTTTTCTCTGTGGATTGGCTTTGGCAAAGGTGATGTGGATCAGGCTCTGACAGAGTCATTTTATTATTTAAGTGATTTACACAATCGTAGCTAAGATATATTGTTAGAGGAATACCACAGCTGTACATAAAGCAGACGTACAAAGCAGTACAAGATAGCTGAGGGCTGACAGAGTTGAAGAATCCCCTGCTAAAGCCTAACATCTTTATTTCCCCTGCTGCTTTCTGGAAATAGTGATGCCATTAAGCCAAGCCCCGGTGTTTCAGCAGCAGCACTGCCCAGCTGGCAGGTCAGACACTCGAGCTGTGAGAGCACCTGGGGCTGACATTTTAGAGCCCCTCTTCATCTAAACCTGAATCCCTGTCTAACTGGACAAACCAGGGCTCTTTGCTGAGATGTCTCAGTGGGGCTCTGCCCTTCCAGCTCTCCCTGTGCCCCATTTCCCCGAGCAGCACAAAGCACAGAGCACCATGAAGTGGGAATTTATTAAAGGCCTTCAATAAATACACCTTGGGCTGTCAAAGCCTCCCAGGGGCTGCACCCAGGATGGACAATGGTCATGAGTTTTTCACGCAATTATAAATTTGGTCCATTTACAAATCAGGGGTTCATTGTCCAATTACAGCCTGAGGTAATGAAGTCATTTACCCCCAGTTTCACTCCTCCCCAACTCACTTTTGTTATACTTACAAAGAGGGTGTGCTCAGCACCAGAGCCCTCCTTCCCTGCCGGCAAAGCAGCGCGGCACACAAGCCAAGAACCACCTTTAGGCTCCCAAAGCCCAGCCCGGGCCGATGCCCAGGGCACGCACTGAGGGCCGGGGCTCCTCTCCCTGCAGCGCTGACTACCCCGACCTGCGCAAGCACAACAACTGCATGGCCGAGTGCCTCACCCCGGGCATCTACTCGCGCCTCCGCGACAAGATGACCCCCAACGGCTACACCCTGGACCAGTGCATCCAGACCGGGGTGGACAACCCCGGCCACCCCTTCATCAAGACGGTGGGCATGGTGGCTGGGGACGAGGAGTCCTACGAGGTGAGAGCATTCCCTGGGATGGCGCTGGGGTTTGGGGCTCCGAACTTGTTGGGTCTCAAGAAACAAAGAGTCCAAAAGTCTGTGTAAAGTCTGTGTGAAAGCATTTCTGGCACAGAGTCCTGATTAGAAGCAAAAGCTGCAGCCTAGCACAGAATCCCGAGCAAAGGCAGAAGCTCCCTGGTCTTTTCTTCTTTTGTTCTTTCCTTCTCTCGTTCTTCTCTTCCTCTTCTTTCTCTTCTTCTTCTTCATGTGGTGGTAGTGATGATGATGATGGTGGAAAAAGAGAGAGGTCCCGCTCCAATATGCAGATTCTTATTCACAAATTACCATGTGAGCTAAAAAACACAAATCTGAAGCATTTCTTCTGAACCTATTAGAATTCCAGTTTTTAAATATGAAAGTTTATGAATAATCTGAGCATTTAGCCTATCTATTCTATTTGAAAAATGTAAGCACTATTCTTACTAAATTTTTATTATGTCTAGAACTGTATTTTTGAGCTCTCACTGCAGCTGGTTTTTGAAACTTGTTTTTTACACCAGATTCTAAGGCTTTTGCATTTTAAGGCACTTAAAACATATTCTTACTTAAACTTACTTACTTAAAGCTCAAGCTTACACCTCTATTTCATGTTTGAGTGGCTTAATATACTTTAATCCATCCAAAGGTTTTAATTTGATTCCTGCACTCTGATCTCTCTCTGAGTAACTCAGAGAGGCCTCTATTTCACACACTCCAGCAGTGGTGTTGTTCCCATCAGATGAAGGCAGGCTCCCAGTAGGATGCTCCTAAGACAATTTTTTTCCACGTTAGGAAAAGCAGGAACTTTGGTATCTCCACAGGTGCCCCCTCTGCTGCAGCTGAAGGTAATAAAATAAAAAACCTGTCTCCAGCAGCTGCCTTCCTTCCTGCCACTAAACCTAATTTATGGAAAGACCATCTAACTCTGAGGCACACCAAATGAACCTAATGTGGAAATCACGTTGTGAGGCAGCAGAGGTGAAGCAGAAATGTTTTCTGGGCAGTGCCAGACACCACCAAGCCACAGCCTTTGGATCATGAGGAAAACTGAAGACAAGCAGCATTAGAGTGGGCAGCTCATTCAGCTCTGCAATGAGAAAACAAAAGAAAGATCCCGTTGTTATTGATCCCATAATCTGCACCCGCAGTGGTGCCTGTCCTCTGCAGCCTCCCCAGTGTCCCAGAGAGGGTGGCTGGGACATCTGGCACTCCAGAAGTGCCAGCTCCTGGCTTTGGTGTGCCTGTGCCACTGCTGCTCACCTGCAGGGAGCTGTGCTGGGGCTCCTGGGGCACACCTGAGCCAGGTGGCTCTAACCAGGGAAAGCTCAGGGCACTCCTGCTTCACCTAGCATTGGGAAGGACAAGAGTTTGACAGGAAGGTCTCACAGATATGTGTGTGTAACACAAACATCTCTGAATGTAGAATCTGAAGAAGGAATAGAAATGAGAGCAAGTTTTGATATAGAAGAAAAGAATTGCTGAGCCAGTCTGACTGGGTAACTGGAAAGCAATTGTAAAATGAATTGGAAGGGGATTGTATGACTTAGAGCAAAGGATAAATCCACCTCAAACAAAAGATGTTTTTACCAAGCAAAGAGATTCCACAGGCAAACAAGAAAGCCAATGCTGCAAGTAGAGAAAAGATCTCAGAATTTCCCACTACAAGAAAACTGAAAAACAACTTCTAGCTTAAGCTGTAACACACTGACTTTTTGTGATTGGAGAATAGTAACATGAATATGGTGATATTGGTAGTTATGATGGGCTATAGGTTGTAGTAAAGGTATTGATTGGTTGTCATGTATTAAGATGCTCTGCAATGAAAAGTTTATAATGCATTGTAACCAGAACCAGAGATGGTTTCAGACAAACCCCCAGCTGAGGTGACAGGCTGTGGGCTGGGCTCTGTCACCCATGACCTGTGAATTGCTGAATCTTCTGGATACAATAAACAGCATTTTAAATAATAAATAAATTGCTGTATCATTTGGATACAATAAACAGCATTTAAAAGAGCCACCTGGAGCCCCTATCCCTCATTTTTGGCTCTTACACCCAGACACAAGAGGGAAGTGGCTGTGGGGCTCTGGGGGTGTGTTCACACCCCAACCCCCAGCCTGGCTGTCTGGTCCCTGTCTGTGGTGAGTGCAGACTGGAACCTCTGCCCGGGGCTGCTGAGAGGATGTGTTTGTGTTTCTGTGATGCTGCAGACTCTGTCTAGCTTCTCTTGACTCCGCAGGTGTTTGCTGAGATTTTTGACCCTGTCATTAAAGCCAGACACAATGGCTATGACCCACGGACAATGAGGCATCACACGGACCTGGATGCATCCAAGGTAGGACCGAGATAAAACAGGCTGACAAGAAAGGCAACAGTACTTCCATTTCTCTTGATCCAGCTCTGAGGCCCAGTATTATGTTTAAGGAAATTGGGGTGCTGATGACACGGCCCTGTCAGCTGCATCCCTCGTTCTCAGCAGGGAATCAGTCCCAGCTGCACCAAACATTTGGGACACAGCCTCACTGGGCACTGTGGGTCTGTTCATGAGCTTACAGATCAGACTCATCAGAAAACGGGTTGGGCTGGAAGGGACCCTAAATCCCATCCATGCCACCCCTGCCATGGCAGGGACACCTCCCACTGTCCCAGGCTGCTCCAACCCGTGTCCAGCCTGGCCTTGGGCACTGCCAGGGATCCAGGGGCAGCCACAGCTGCTCTCCCATCCCAGGAAGCCTGTCCTTGCTTTTGCCTTCTGTAGATTTCCTTTGTGTGTGTGAGCTTGTTCAGGAGCCCCTTGCTCATGCACACAGTCCTCCTGATGTTTTGTGTGATGCCCTCCTTCTTGGGATGCCTCACTCCTGAGCTTGGAGGAGTTGATCCATGGATGTTACCCAGCATCCGTGGGCCCCTGCTCCCTGCAGGGCTTTATGCCATAGTGCAGATCCCTGGAGAGGCTGAGGTCTGCTCTCCTGCACTCCAGAGAGTGATCTTGCCCTCACCTGATCACCACTTGGAAGGGTGACACCCCCTCCTCATCTCCCCTGCCCGCCTACCAGGGAGCCTGTGTCCCTCCACTGCAGCTCTGTGGCCACAGGAGTGTCCCTCCCTGTCCCCATGGTGGCAGTGAGGGCAGCCCTGCTGGCACGCACACATCTGACCCCTCCTCCTCATTCCCCACGCTATAGTGCTTTGTAGAGAGATTTCTCTGATCTCTGTTGGTGTGCATGGAATTCCTTGGGCTGCAATTCCTCTGATTGGCATGGGCCTAAGGCATGGAGTGAAAGCAGGAGCTGAGTCCAGTCCCCTCACATACACATGATCAAACTTCATGTGCAGCTCAGTATTTCCTTCATACTTCAGCTACAGTGTGGTTTATTTCATTTTGAACTTCCCTCTTCCAAAGGACCTTCCTTACTTGGCCCTGTGCCTGTGCCCATATCCATATTTCCCAAAAGCCATGTGGGCTCCTTCGTATTTGGGGACCACGAAGGAGGAGCTGGTTACTCCCACACATCCATTCAGCCAGAGAAAGGTGTTATTCCTAACAACTATTCCTGGTGATGCCTGGGGAGGCTCCCTGGAGCAGAGGCTGGGCAGAGTTAAAGGAATAAATTGGGATTTATGGAAAGGAATAAATTGGGATTTATGGAAAGGAATAAATTGGGATTTATTAAAAGCCCTTCCAAGGATTCACCTTGGGCACTACAAGAGCCTGGCCATGGCTACACCCAGGATGGACCCTGGGTCAGGAGTTTCACACTTGGATCAGTTTGGGTCCATTCCCACCTTGGGGTTCATTGTCCAGTCCCAGCTCCAGGTTCTGCAGTCCCACCCTCCCAGATTCTCTCCTCCATTCTCTGCTGTTTGCACTTTTTGGGGCTGGAGCTGCAGCTGTCCTTGTTTGTGGGGCTGGAAAAGGATTGTTCTGTGTGCCTGAGCTGGGAGGAGAGCTTGGAACACTGTGTGGAGTTCAGAGTTCTATCCTAGTGCAGGGCAGAATGTGGAAAATGTGAAAGCTAAGCCTTGAGGCACTGCAGGTGCGCAGAGCTGTCAGAGGGCTCCCGGTACCCTGGCCATTAGAGACCAGGGATGCCGAGGACGGCATTCCAGGGCCCAGAGCCGCCCCTCGCCCTGCACGGCTGTCCCGGTAGCCATGCCCTGCCCGCTGTTTGCCCGCAGATCACCCACGGGCAGTTCGACGAGCGCTACGTGCTGTCATCGCGGGTGCGCACGGGGCGCAGCATCCGCGGGCTCAGCCTGCCGCCCGCCTGCACCCGCGCCGAGCGCAGGGAGGTGGAGAACGTGGTGGTCACCGCCCTGTCCGGCCTGCGGGGCGACCTGTCCGGCAAGTACTACAGCCTGACCAGCATGACCGAGCGGGAGCAGCAGCAGCTCATCGATGTAAGTCCAGTCAGCATCACCTCCGCCTTCCCCGGGGAATCCCGGCAGGGATAACCGCACCACTAACCTGGACGTGATGCTTGTGACGGGATAGCCAGCACCCAGGGTCGGTATTTCTGCTAGGTGCATCACCCCGCAGGGCTGAAGGGTGGATTTGTATTTGTATTTATGTTCCAGGGAGCGAGGTCAAATCAAACACAGGCGGCTGCTGCCGCCTCTCTGGACCAGTAAAGGGTTAAATTCAGCCCTTTTCCTTGGTCATTTCCTGGACCAAGAAAGATTGATATTTTGTATATTAGACTGAAAGATTGATATTTTGTATATTAGACTGAAAGATTGATATTTTCCATATTACACCAAAATATTGATATTTTCAGCGTTGCACTGAAAGACTGCTACTTCCTAAATTACACTGAAAGATTGATACTTTCTGTACGACTAACCATTCTAACTAAAAGTATCACACCGCAGTAGTTATTACACCCTGGCTGCATTCCATGCTGTGGGGGTGGAGGGGCTTTGCTGTGATTTCTCTCCGTCGGAATGACACTAATTCTGATTCCCCAAAATCTGGCCGCAATTCCATAAGCAAACACTCCGCTAGCTCTAATTTCCCAGAAGTGGCCGTAGCTTATTGCACCCAGGTGAATTTTTTCCCAGTCCTGTCGTTGTGTTTAAGGAGTTGAAGGATCCGGCCTATAACAAGAGTTTTCATTGTCACACAGATGGAAACACAAGGATTTTCATCATGGATTTTGTCACAGCATGTGACATGTCAAACAAAGCTTGAAATGTGCATTTTAAGTATCCAAAGGAATGGCTGTACCCTCTTAGCTATATTCATGGCACATTATTCCATAACATCAACCAAAGGGGAGCTGATGAAGTAAGGTAACTATTTATAACCCTGGAAACAGGTGTCTGGATTAACCAGGAGTTAAGAATTTATGTAAGGTCAGTAACTTTTTTAATTGAATGTCCCTGGGAATATTTTCATTGACGAGATGTTGATGACCTATCGCAGGTTTTATTTTCAGCAGGAGACAGCTCCTCAGGCAGCTGAGGTTGAAACAGGAGTGTGGAAAATGTAATTAATGTAATTCTTTCATGGTTTAAGGCTAAATCCTGTGGGAAATGGAGTAAGGCTTCACTGATTCAGCATTTTATCTCATTTTGGTTGGTTTCACGATGGATAATGCAGATTTACAGAGATCAGACATTGATGCAGTAACCTGAGATCCATCCCTTGCCTCACACCACTGCTCACCCCCTCCAGGACCTGGCACCTCTGTGGGATTCCTGCCAGCTTCTAAAAGGCACCATCTGAGCTCAGCAAGATCAAAGTTTATTTCAGTGAGATAAATCAGTGCTACTTGAATTGCACTCAGCACAGAAGGCATTTGCTGTTTTGCAGATTGGGGCCGTATGCTCGTGAGGAAAACTAGCAGCTCTTTTCTTGCAAAAAGGGGAATTTTTGTTCCATTTGGAGCAAGCTGAGGAAGGAAATTTTGTGTCCCTTTGAAGAACAAAGTGAACTCTACACCTTTTCTTCCTGCATGGTTGGAGCTCAGGCTGCACCGTGCCCATTACAAAGCATTCAAAGATGAAAACCTAAGTGAAATGAAGAATATAACAATAATTATTATATTCTTCATTAAGGGAAAAATGAAGTAAAGCACATCCATGTATCTACCACGTCATATGCCTTCTGGATAGAGTTCCTCACTAGTTTTCATTAAGCCCTAGGTATAAAAAAATAAGAGAATAAAACCAACAACATTGCCAGCAAAACACTCCCAACATTTGATGTGGCGGTGTCCAAGGAATGAAGAAATGCTAGGTTTCTAGCACACACATGAAAATCAATATAAAACACTTATTTTCTTTGGGAGAAAAAACCCCGAAACGATTAATTTTGAAAAATCTAAAGTATCAGGCATGGGGCAGGTTGGTGGCACATCAAGTGCTACATTTACTAAGTCACAAGTAGCATCTCTGTTAAGGAGCATAGCAAGCCTGAGATTCCAAAGGGTTGAGATCAGCAATGATTTAATTCCTACTCTGAGTTCATGCTCAGAATAAATATCTGAATATCCATGCTGGAGAATCATATATGTTCAGAACTAGCACTGTTTATTGTTTGGGTTTTGGTTGTATTTTTTTTTTTTCCAATCTTTAATAACTCACTGTCCTCTCCTATGCTGAGATGTGTCTGAATGCTGAGATCTCTGGAGCCAGGTCCTCCAAAGCATCCTTGGGTGGATTTAGGCCCCACCTCCCATCCCTAACTACATGCGGGAAAAACATTTGTGTGCAAAACATGTCAGTGAGCATCTGCAAGACTTAAGAGAATCACCTGGGTAAAGAGATTTTAGTTTGCAGGCGAAGGAACCAGGCTGTACTGAGTGATTTGCTTGTGCTCCCACTGCCTTCACAAAAAAAAAAAAAAAAAAAAAGAAAGTTGTGGACACCTTGACAGTGCCTCCTGGATAAACTGGAGTTCTGCTCTGTTTCCTCTGTGTCTCTGTCTGCCTTTGGCCCTGCTGGGTGCCCAGGACCACTTTCTCTTTGACAAGCCAGTGTCCCCCTTGCTGACATGTGCTGGGATGGCCCGGGACTGGCCGGACGCCAGAGGAATCTGGTACGTGGTGTGACCTGCACAGAGTGCTCTGTCCTGCCCAAAGATCGTCTTACAACCCTCCTTGCTTGTCCTAACCCTGCACCACCTCTGCCCCCACACTCACAGCATGTCCAGTTTGCTCTCAAAAGAGAAATGTTTTAATTCCCGGGGATGAAAACAACTCTTCCCTTCCCTGAGCGGGGTGAGAAGGAGACAGGGAAGTTGGATTTCCTGCTCTGCTCTAGGTCTGGTTCTACTGTCACAGCAGACTTGATATTGGGCCCAAATACAGCATCTGCTGGGGAGATAAAGGGGTAGGATGAGTGCCCAAACTCAGAGGTGAGTGCCCAAACCAACAGCAAAGGATGCAGTGCACAGTGTCTGCCTCCATCCAGCTGCACTTGTAGGCATTGCCAGGTGATGTAATGCTAAAAAAAACAGGAAAAAAGCATTCTGAGGCATAATGTGAAACCTCATCACCCACAAAACCCAGTGACCTGCTGGAAAACTGAGGATTTTTCTTATTTCAACAATCCTATTAGGTTCCACAAGGTGCAGATTCTTTAGTCTCACTGAAGTCTGAGGAAGAGGAAAAGGATAAAGCTTGAGGCTTTATTTATCCTTCATTCATTGTCTCTGCAAACACCAGAACTACTAACAGCAAAATTACTATCCAGGGATTTCCCAAATAAAGCAGACCCGGGCTTTGGCTTCTTTTGCATGTGGAATATCAGGAAGAAGGGAAAAAAAAATTAGTGTGATTGGAAAGTACTTCTGTAAGCCACATCTTGAAAATCTGCCTTTCTCGTGCAAAGAATTGCTGTCTAAAAGTGTGCACATTGTGGAAATCATTCTGCTTTTGATGATTTTGATCCTGTCCTTGTTACGGGCTGCAGGACCATTTCCCCCAGCAGCACTGTCAGCAATGGCACAGTTTAAGTGTCCCGAAAGCAGTGGGGACACTTTTTTAACTAAAGGGGGAGGTGAGTTAGGCCAAACTCAGGCTATTTATAAAACCCTTCCCCAGCATTTGTGCGTGCCTGAGGAAGAGGTGAGTGGACCTGGTGTGACCCCAGTGTCAGGGCACAGGATGTTTACACCTGCTCAGCATTGCACTGCCCAGCTCCAACTGCAGAGAGAAAAAGGAGATGCAGCAAAACACCAGCTGGAAGTCAGGCTCCCAGTGATCTTGAACTTTCGCTTTCATGTCTTCAGCCTGGTGATATTTCACTGCTGGCACAAATGGGTCTGATCCCATCCATCAGCTCCTCCGTGCTGTAGGAAGGCAGTAGGACACTGGCCAAGTAGAGGAAAAGCCAGGAAAAGTGGCCCAGCACTTAACCAAGCCAGCCCTGCCCGCCTGCTTGAGGCAGGAGTGGGTTTCCAAGGGTTCTGTCCTTCCTGGCAGAGCAGGGTCACTGAGCAGCCCAAACACATCCCTGAGGGGTGCAGACACCCAGTGCTGCTGGGGTCTGAGGAAGAGGAGAACAAAATCAAGCCAACATTGCTGGGCTGCCAGCACCACGAGGGTGTTTGGGTTTTCTGGGAGCCATAGAACCCTTCCCTGAGGACAGAGGGTGCAGGGCTTGGCTTCTCCCTTGGCTGCATCCCCAGCCATTGGGAAGAATAAGGAGTTGATAAGAAAGTCTCAAAGATATGTGTGTGTAACACAAAGATCTCTGAATGTAGAATCTGAAGAAGGAATAGAAATGAGAGCAAGTTTTGATATAGAAGAAAAGAATTGCTGAGCCAGTCTGACTGGGTAACTGGAAAGCAAAGGGTAAAATGAATTGGAAGGGGATTTTATGACTTAGAGCAAACCTCAAACAAAAGATGTTTTTACCAAGACAAAAGATTCCACAGGCAAACAAGGAAGCCAGTGCTGCAAGTAGAGAAAAGATCTCAGAATTTCCCACTACAAGAAAACTGAAAAACAACTTCTAGCTTAAGCTGTAACATACTGACTTTTTGTGATTGGAGAATAGTAACATGAATATGGTGATATTGGTAGTTATAATGGGCTATAGGTTGTAGTAAAGATATTGATTGGTTGTCATGTATTAAGATGCTCTGCAATGAAAAGTTTATAATGCCTTGTAACCAGAACTAGAGATGGTTTCAGACAAACCCCCAGCTGAGGTGACAGGCTGTGGGCTGGGCTCTGTCACCCATGACCTGTGAATTGCTGAATCCTCTGGATACAATAAACAGAATTTTAAATAATAAACAGATTGCTGTATCATTTGGATACAATAAACAGCATTTTAAACAATAAACAAATTGCTGGATCATTTGGATACAATAAACAGCATTTTAAAGAGCCACCTGGAGCCCTTATCCCTCATTTTTGGCTCTAACACCCAGCCCTGCTCCTGCTGGAGCACCACATGTTTTCCTTGCACAGCAGCATGATGTGACCAGAAAACTCTGCTCACGCTGAGCCCAAGAGACCCTGTAATGCCACAGGCACAAGGGATCCCGTGGGGGAACCACCCCACACCCTCACTCCAGAAAACGGTTTCATTATGATATGTTTAACATCTCTGCTGCTTGGAAAGACTGTGATAAAACTAAGGATTTTTAAAACTAAGGATGCTGAGAATTATTTCCCAGGGCTTGCCTTTTTACATCTGTCGGTTTCTTCCTCTCCTCTTGACTAGGCACAACAATGAGAAGACATTTCTCATTTGGATTAATGAAGAGGACCACACCAGGGTGATCTCCATGGAGAAGGGTGGCAACATGAAACGTGTCTTTGAAAGATTCTGCCGTGGATTAAAAGAGGTAGTGTCTCAATGACTTTATTCTCCCTGTTTGCTCACTGCAGTCATCCCTGCTTGCTGTGGTTCATGCTGAGCATCTCCAAGGGCAATGAACTGAAGTCACATCAGTCCACACAACAACCCACATCAACACAGCTAAAGCAGGAAACACGGGCAGGTTGCTAGCTGAGGTGTAGGGAAAAAATAATAAGCATAATTTCCTTTTCTTCTCCCCCCCCCCCATTTTGTGCCTGCAGACTGTGGGAAATCATAAATGAAGCATTTTATTTGGATGGTTTGATTGAGGGCTTTATTTGGCCCATCCTCCTGGTTCTCGGTTCTGAGGCTGGGAGCAAAGTGGAGGCTGCTGAGGCTGCACACAGGGCTCAGGGTTTAGGACCCACTATTCTGGGGAGATATGGGGGTTTGTGATTAAAATACTAAGAACTGATAGTCAGGGTAGTATTTTGGCCTAGAAAATCACAATGATAATAAAGGCTTCCTGGCACAGGGTGTGGGTTAAAACAGTTTTGTCCAGACAGTCCAGGTATGACTCAGGTTGGGTCTGAGCCCAGTGCAGCCCTCGGACCTGCTCTGGCAAAAACAAAGAAGTTGATTTACCAGAGAAATAGAACTTTACTGTGTCCCATGGGTAATATCCAGGAACTCTGGAATGGTTTGGGTTAGGGTTAGGGTTTGCAGTGGGTTTTGGGGCTCAGAAAATCAGATTTTTGCTCTGTTGGCATCAAGGTGGTTACTGAGAGTTTCCAGAGTGGGTTTCCAGGCACACCTGTGGGACTGAGCAGTGCACAGGTGCTGGCCCAGGTGACACAGCTCCCAGGTGTTGTTCCCAGCCTTGCCTCTGCCCTTAAGCTGAGCTCATGCCAACCTGTGGACATGGAAAATGGTGGGGCAGCTTTGGGAGCTGTGCCCTCAGCAGGTGTCTGAGGCTGCAAATCAGGTCTAGCTTCCCACCATCAGCTGTGTTATCCTCACAAAATACAGAAATTATCTTAGCAGAGTAATTTATTCTGTGTCCTTCTTCAGATCTGAAGTATTCAGCTGTATTTGTAGGAGTTCTGTGAGCATGAGCTGGTTTATGTATCCAGTTCTCCTCAGGGGCAGATGAGAACCAAACTGAAATTGTCCTGGGTTTGCATCAGCATAGATGAGTGCCAGGTTATTCAAAGAGCAATAGAACCTTGTGATTTTCCTGCAGGTAATTATTTCGCTCTCCTGTCAATTCTGCTCAGAGACCTACTAATGAGAACTCTCACCTACATGCTGTGTTGTCTCCTTGTAATGGAAGTGTGGCATTTAGAGGCCAAATGTTCTCTTCACAGAGTCCTGGCATCAGCTGGAAAACTACACAAAACTCAGGTTCAGCTCCTTCTTTGCTTCCCAGCGCTTGAGTCCTTTGGGTCTTGTGCTGAAAACTTGCTTCAAAATTAATTTGTTAAAAACATATGGTGAAAGCCATAACTCTTAAGTGAGAATGTGTCTCCGTGGGCTAAGGTTTTACCAAAACACCATGACAGGGAGTTTTCTGATGAAGTGACCAGGACTCTGCAATGGTGATGAGAAGGTGGTGAAGAAATCCTTGTGGTACCTGAGGAATGCAAACATTTATATCAATCACATCCGGACCACGCTGCACCCAGGTGTAAATTCCTGCTGCTCCACTGGCACCTGACAAGACACCTGATTGTTCAGCCCATTTTGTTTTTGTTTCTGTGCTGCCCTGCAGGTGGAAAGGCTGATCAAGGAGAGGGGCTGGGAGTTCATGTGGAACGAGCGCCTGGGGTACGTGCTGACCTGTCCCTCCAACCTGGGCACGGGGCTGCGTGCTGGAGTCCACGTCAAGCTGCCCAGGCTCAGCAAGGTACACACGGCACCTCGATGTGACAAGAGTGACAAATGCCAGCTGTCCCGGTGTGCAAAGGGACAGAGGGGAAACGGCAGAGCAGAAGTGACAGCTCGTGGCTACTGCACGCTGCCAGGATGTGTGTAACGGGGGGCAGTGCAGGGCTCAGCCAGGGTGCTGTAATTCTGCAAGTCGCTGTGCTTGTCATGGAAATCCCTCTGCTTACAGCAGGGCAGCCGCAGAGGTGGGCTGTGATGGAGGGAGTGAGAAAACCCTGCACCTCGGGCTGTCCCTGTGGCAGCGCTGTGAGCGTCACAGAGACTCTGCTCAGCGCAGGCAGTGGCTCAGAGCTGTTTGTCCTGACAGGACCCCAGGTTCTCCAAGATCCTGGAGAACCTGCGCCTGCAGAAGCGTGGCACTGGCGGGGTGGACACGGCAGCCGTGGCTGACATCTACGACATCTCCAACCTGGACCGCCTGGGTCGCTCAGAGGTACCCTGCTCCTCCTGCTCCTCCTGGGGTTCCTTTCCCTGCCCTGCCCTCGCTTTTGGGCTGAGATCTGTCCTGACACGGGGCACTTTTCCCTCTGCTGACCTCGCAGGTTCTGCGAGTCTGGCTGAGTGGAAATGCTCACTGAAAGAGAATTGTTAATGTGCATGAAGGGTTGGGTAAATGCTCCTGCCATGGCAGTGGGGAAACCCAACCCTGAGCAAGCTGCACAAATATGGCCATAGGATCTCCAGGATTGAGGATCTCCATAGGGCGATGCATGTCAGGAAAATTAATCCACAAACACCACAGGTTTATGCCCAAAAAGGAGACAGAGGAGTCCCTTTTGCTTTATTGGAATAAAGGGGGAGGCCATGGGACATTCCCCTGGGATCTCTCAAATTTTTGGAGGACTCACCTCCCTTTTTATCCACATTTCCCTCTCTCTTTCCCCATGGGCTGAGGTACTGGAGAGGCACAGACTTCCCAAACACGTGATACCTGAGATTCCCCTCTAATGTACAACCCTCCCTTTTAATATTTAATTCTAATAGAATTCATCGTTTTTTCCCCGTTGTTCCTTCCATCTTTCAATATCCAATTTCATTTATCAGCAACTCTACAGTTTGTTTGTAAAAAGGCAAATATCTTTTTCCATCCATCAATCAGTGGAATCCATCCCATTGTTTCTTTTATCTCTCAGTGCTGGTTTTATCCACCAGCAGATCCACAGCTCGTTTGTAAAGACAAATCTGACATTCCTCTCATGCATGTGTAAGAATATTGAGAGAGGGGACACTGAATGGTGATCAGAATCCAACTTTACTGAGCACTACACTTGCTTATATACCATTTCAGGAAAGCCAGTAATATTTTACTACAATCGTTTAGTTAAACATCACATAGACAAACTTTACCTTTCTACTTAGTTCAATCTTCTTTCCCATCAGCCAGATTTGATCCAATCTTCTTGCAGTCAGAGCTCTGTTTGCTCTTGCCAAGGCATCCTGGTTATCAAGCTGCACATGCTGATTAAATCCACAGTGCTATCAGTCTCATTTACATTTACATTTACATTTACATTTACATTTACACACTCACACAGGAACCCCCCAGGGGCTCAGGCACTAAAGCAAGGCCAGGTGAAGAGGGTTGTGCTCCTTTTCCTGCACAGACACACAGCAGCACAAAGCTCCCACTCCACAGGGAACGTTCTCACCTGTCCTGTGTGGCTCTGTGTTTAAAAATGAGATGTAAATAAGGGCAAAGGTTTAATGGTGAGCCCTGAGCCTTGCCTGTAGGGCACAGCCTGCAGCAAGGAGGGTGCACCTCAGACATTTACTGCAAAGCCATCAGAGAGAAGCAACATTTGCAGTGCCAGAGCCTGGAAATGCCCCTGAGCCTGGAGCAGCTGCTGCCCTCCTGCCAGCTCGGGTCCCACACCTCATTCCAGCCTCGGCATTAACTATTTCCTGAGGCAGAGCAGTTCCTACGAGCACAGCTAACGAGGCTGGGGAGCTGCAGCCTCCTCCCACAGCTCTGCCTGAGCCAAACCCCGAGGCTGTGGCAGGCTGGATATGGATGCACTCTGGTCCTGCTCTTGCAGCCCAGGACCCGGGGCCAGCCTCATTCTAGGGAGGTTTTCATAATAGAAATATAACAATATTAACCCAGCCCACAGTGCCTTCCCCTCCTGGCTCTCCTGCCACAGGGACAGAGCCCACAGGTGACCTGTGCTTTCTGATCCAGATGTGCCTTTCAATGTCCCCGCAGCCACGGGCAGATGTCTGGAAACTCCAAATATTGAACTTTGATGTAGGCATCCATTTTCCTTTGGATCTAGAATGAAATAAGTAACAGAGAACAAAAGAAATGAGAGTAAAATAGTATAAAGCTGTATTATTTGCCAAAACAGCCTGTAACAAAGACATCTATTAGCACCTGACACATCACCATGTCTGTTTTATATTAAAGTAACATTAATAATAAAAAAAGGATTACACAGCATGATTAATTCAGTCCTGCTGACAGACTAAGCCTACAAATTGTATCTTATATGAAGAGTTCCACTGAAGTCAGTGATGCCTCCTACAGCAAGGATCCAAAGGATTAAGGCAGATAAGATTAACAGATAAAACACAAGCCCTACCTTGGAGATTCTGAAATCTAAATAAGACAACACATATTCAAGGGGATAAGAAAAGTTCTATTATACCATAAAATTTTTCCAGTACATAATTAAATAAATTCCATTATGTGGTCAATGTGCTTGCAGAACTGAATTATGTTCCCAAAGGTGTAAGATAAAACTGTTTGTATTTTTGCTCTGTTTCAGTTACTGATCAATGCAAACTTAATATGAAATTTGTTCTCTTATGGAGGCTGCAAATTCAGACCTCTGAATTCCCAACACAGGTAGTTTTAAAAGACAATAAAATAAACTGCTTAGCCACCAAAATGCTTTATAGTAAAAACAAATCCCTTGAACATCAGCAACTGTCACAATAAAGGGACAATGGGATTTAGTCTTCACACTCGGTTTTAACAAGCCAGTCATTAAGGGTTGCTAATGAACCATTTAATGGAGATGAAGAAATGTCAGCTTTATCTTGCTGTCTCACAGTGCCACAGGGTCTGTGCTCCTTACATGTCACCTGTCTGCTGGGGACAAGGCCCTCTGTGTTCTCCAGCAATTTTGAAACAGGTTTACAAAGACACCACCACCACCCCCTGCCATACTGAATTATGAATTTTGGTGCTGCTCTGGGCCTGGAGTGAACCCCACCCCTGGCAGTGTCACTCTGATGCCTTGGAGTGGCCACCTGGAGCAGACGCTGGACAAAACTGACAGGATAAAATCAGATCTTTATTAAAGGCCTTCAATAGATACACCTTGGGCTGTCAAAAGTCTACCAGAGGCTGCACCCAAGACGGACAATGGTCATGAGTTTTTCACACAATTATAATTTTGGTGCATTTACGTATCAGGGGTTAATTGTCCAATTACAGCTTCAGGTAATGAAGTCATTTTCTCCAGGTTTGCTCCCCCAACTCATTTTTGTTTCCATCTCTCAGGGCCTGAGGCAGTGAGGTGTCCTTGAGTTTCTGGCATAGAGAGGAATTGTTTTGCCTGAATAAAATGGGAGAACAGCAGTTGACAGGCCATGGAGTTTAGAGTTATACACTAAAGCAGTACGACAGGATCTGAAAAATATAAAACCCAAACCCTAAGGCATCAACTTGGGGGCTGGGAGCACAGGAGAGCTGCAGAGCCAGCATCATTCCTGAGCTGTGTGTGCTGAGCCTGGCAGGGTGGGCAGGATGCTCCCCAGGGCTCAGGGACCACCCCAGCAAGGCTGTGGCCACCTGCAGGGGAAGGACCCAGCTCTGCTCTTCTGAGCCTCCTCAGGCTCTGTGAATGTCCCTGCCAGTCCCAGCCACACCAAGGACACTGTCTTGGTTTGAAAGACACGTGTTTGCTAAGACAGTCAGGAGCCTCTCTTGAAATGGACAATGTAAATCCTCTCCCTCCAAATTATTATAACTTAGAAATGAAGGAGCTCTCAGGCAAAGCTGTGGGAATAGGAACAACAGTTCTTTGCCAGGACAATTCCAATAGCAATGCAGTATTGCAGAGAACAAACCCAGAGCAGGGGCAGAGGGAGAATCCAAGGTGCCCCGTCAGTCAGTCAGGGTTGGTGCAGTCCCATTCCATGGTGGCTAATCCTCCTGCAGGGACAGATGTGGTTCTGCTGGAGCAGGGCTCCTGCACAAGGTGCACTTTTCCTCCAAAGCTGCAGGGATGATGTGCAAGGCTCTGGTTTTCCTCTGGGATCCAGTGGGAAAAGGCTGCTCTGCTGTTCCAAATCTCCCCTTTGATCTGGGTAGGAAATGCTCGGCTCCTGCCCTGGCTGGAGCATCTCCCCATGGGATGATGGAATTTGATCAGCCCTGCCCTGGGACTGCATGGCCATGGACAGGAGAGATCTCCTGGAGGGAGGATGGGCTGTGGGGAAGAGAAAGAACACTGCAACAGCTGGGTGAACAGCTGGGATAGAGCACACACTGCTGGGCACGGCCTGGGCTGAACACTGAGACAGACACCCCGAGCCCCCAGCAGCACTCAGGGCTGATGTGAACCAGGCCAAGCCTCCTCCTTGCTCTCCTTGTACCAGCATCCCTCCCAGTTAATGTCCATTTCTCTGTGCCCACTCTCCAAGCATGGGGTGTTTGGGGAGACACACCAAGGGCTTCAGGGCTCCATCAGTCCCTGCCAGGCAGGGCTGAGCCCTCACAGCACGGCTGCTCTGTGTCCTCACCCTCCTGCACCACTGTGCTCAGGTTTATTTTAATTTTTTTTTAGGGTTGGGATTGAATGAGTGAGATGGTATTTTTGTTTGGACTTAGATGTTTATTAGCTTTTATTTATATTACAGTTTCATAAACTGTGTTTGACAGTACTTTAAGCTAACAAACTGAAAATGGAGTTGTTTTTTTTTTACAAGACCTTGTAAGGGTAAATTACCCAATTATGAAATGTTACTTAAGCTATTTTTATTTTTAACTTAATAACTAACTACTTGTGGCTTGCAATGTGGACTTTTTTATTTAATCACACAATATCACCTAGATTTATGAAGAAAGTGAAGAAGAAGGACAAAGCTCCACCTTAAAACCTTCACCATGTTTTATATATATATTACTATATTCTAATACATTAAACTCTAAGTTTTCCACCATGTGATATTACACAATTCTATTTAAATTACACACCCATGACCCCAGTTCTATCACTCAATTTGGGAAGCTTTCTCCATGGCCTCAGGTCAAATGCAGTGTTTTCCTGGGGGCAGTCCCTGCTAGAACAGAAAGTCTCAAATTCTCAGTGTCCAGGGATCCCACAGGGAACACTCTGGACCATGCATCCCTGCTCAGCATCACCTGGGGAGCACCCTGCACCCTCCTGGGGGTCATGTTTGAAACAGCTCCCTCAGCTCCACACTGCCTACAGGGACTTCTGCCCCTCGGTTTGTTCCTGTGGGAGCACAGTTTAGGGACCTAAAGTGTCCTGACACTGAAAGTATCAGGAAAATTAACCCACAAACACCAGAGGTTTATGTCCAAAAAGGAAACAGAGGAGTCCTTTTTGCTTTATTCGAATAAAGGGAGAGGCCATGGGACATTCCCCTGGGATCTCTCAAATTTTTGGAGGACTCACCTCACTTTTTATCCCAATTTCCCTCCCTCTTTCCCCATGGGCTGGGGTACCTGAGAGGTGCAGACTTCCCAAACCCCTGATACCTGAGAATCCCCTCTAATGTATAAGCCTCCCTTTTAATTTTTAATTCTGACAGAATTAATAGTTTTTCCTCATTGCTTCTTTCATCTTTCAAAATCCAGTTTGATTTCTCAGCAAACCTGCAGTTTGTTTGTAAAGGCAAATCTCTTTTTCCATCCATCAATCCATCCCATTGTTTCTTTTATCTCTCAGTGCTGGTTTTATCTACCAGCAGACACACAGCTTTTTGTAAAGACAAATCCGTCGTTCCTTTCAAAAGTTTCTGCTGCTGGTGGTCCAAACTCAGGGCAAACAGGAGAAGGGAATTACTGTGGCTTTGCACAGCCCATACTCCCTGGGTGGCATCTGTCACCCTCCTCACTTACAGCTTTGCCTGCTGTTGTCACAGCACAAGCCAACTTCCCACCCCTCTATTAACAGACGAGCTAAACCTTCTGATAATACAATTTTCTCCCTGTTGTAGGTGGAGCTTGTCCAGATTGTCATCGATGGGGTCAATTACCTCGTTGACTGCGAGAAGAAGCTGGAAAGAGGCCAAGACATCAAGGTGCCACCCCCCCTGCCCCAGTTCAGCAGGAGATGAAGTCGCTGCTGAGGGTAAACGTGGCTGCCGCTCTGATGGAAAGGCACCCCTGTACATCTCTGTATAAAATAATTGTGTAATAAAACACTCCCTGACACCTGAGGTCTCCTCCATGCCTGCCTGCACTGGGACAAAGCGGTCTGAGTGCAGCTTTACTGGGGTGCACCCATACAACCACCCTGGGATGCTCTTTTTGGGGGGGCTGCTCCCCTTTCGTGGTTGGTGATAAGAAGAGACTCACTTCAGCTGTGCAAAAAGCACAGATCTCTAATTCTGTGCAGCACTTGCACTTCTGGACATATTTACAATGCCTCCCATAAGCACCCTGCTCAATTTTGCCCTGTGCCCTTTGGGCTGCAGCAAACTGGCCCAAAAACCATCAGGCAAATCAGTTTGCTGATATTCTGCATCCCACTAAAGGTGCCCAGCACAGCCTGCTCCAGCCCCTCCTGCAGCTCTCAGCCCCCAAGGCAATGGGGTCTGGCTCAGCTGTCCTTTCCCAAGTGCCTGAGGATGTGCTGCCACAGCGAGGGACATCTCCACGCTCACCCTGCTCCCATGTGCTCAGCAGCACAGCAGAAAGGAAAAAGCCAGCAAGAGCTCACAATCCCACTGATTGCTTCTGTTTTGCATATGGAAACAGAGTGTTTCACAGCCAGAACACAGGAAGGTCCCTGGGTGAGTCATATCTGCAGAGCTGTGGCTGGATTAGCTGGCCCATAACTGGCTACAGACTTTAAAAGCCACAATTGGAAGCTAATTGAGAGCTAGATGGTGAATTAGCTGCTCTTGAAAATCAGCAGCATGGTGTGCTGGCTCAGAAGGAGAGCTGCTGAATGTAAAGGAGGCTGGAGCTTCCATGTGATTACTGTCACTTCCTCATCTATGCTGGGCACATTCCCTAGCATTTTGCTGCTAGCTTTCCAAATGGTGGTTAATAATAGTAATTCTGGGGGAGGAAGACTTTTGCTGATTTTACATAGCAGGCAAATAAGCAAAACTGGAAAGAATTCACTGTTAGCTCTCCAAAACTCTCAGCTAAACACAAAATCCAACTGTGGGCCAAGTGTCCTCACATTTGAGCCTGTATTTTGCTTTTTCCTGGTGATTTGCAAGCCTGCTGATGGGCAGCAGCACGATGTCCAGCGGGCTGACACTTGCTGACAGCATTCCTGAGGGGCTGGTGTGGGGCTGCTGACTTCGTTTCAGTGCCTTTAACAACATCCTGGAGGATGAGGTGCATCTCTTAGTCCAGTGATGGTAGTAGATAGAAGCTGGAGAGCAGGGCTGCTCGTCAGAGAGCATTTCACAGTGGAAGTGGGCTGCTGGAAGCCTCATGGGGTTCAGCAGAGGCACAGCCTGGGAGGAGAAGGCTAAGAGGATATCTCTGTGATGTCCACCACTGTCTGCATCAGGGGAAACCAGGCTCAAGACTCTCCTTGGAGGCTGTCTTGGTTTGAAAGACAGGTGTCTGCTAAGAAAGGCAGGAGCCTCTCTTGAAATGGACAATGTAAATCCTCTCCCTCCAAATTATTATAGTTTTGAAATGAAGGGGCTCTCAGGCAAGGCTATGGGAATAGGAACAACAGTTCTTTGCCAGGACAATTCCAATAGCAATGCAGTATTGCAGAGAACAAACCCAGAGCAGGGGCAGAGGGAGAATCCAAGGTGCCCCGTCAGTCAGTCAGGGTTGGTGCAGTCCCATTCCATGGTGGCTAATCCTCCTGCAGGGACAGATGTGGTTCTGCTGGAGCAGGGCTCCTGCACAAGGTGCACTTTTCCTCCAAAGCTGCAGGGATGATGTGCAAGGCTCTGGTTTTCCTCTGGGATCCAGTGGGAAAAGGCTGCTCTGCTGTTCCAAATCTCCCCTTTGATCTGGGTAGGAAATGCTCGGCTCCTGCCCTGGCTGGAGCATCTCCCCATGGGATGATGGAATTTGATCAGCCCTGCCCTGGGACTGCATGGCCATGGACAGGAGAGATCTCCTGGAGGGAGGATGGGCTGTGGGGAAGAGAAAGAACACTGCCACAGCTGGGTGAACAGCTGGGATAGAGCACACACTGCTGGGCACGGCCTGGGCTGAACACTGAGACAGGAATGCAGAGTGACAGGACAGGAGGCAACAGACCCAGGACATTGGGAATTCCTGTTACCTATCAGAGAGGCCTTTTGCCCTACGGGGGTGGTCAAATGTTGGAACAGACCCAGAGACACCCAAAACTCAGGGAACAAGGTTCTGAATAATGTGATCCACACTGGTGCTGGGGGGGATTGGTAGGTTTTGGGACAGGATACCTCCAGACCTCCAGCCTACACAAAGTGTGATCCCTGGCTGAATCTGTCACTACAAAGAGCCTGAGATAAGCAAATAACCCTGAGCCATGCCCTGGCCATCCTGTGCTCCGACCAGGCAGGGAATTTCAAGTCTGCACAAAATAGGGACACCCAAGTGTGACTCACTCCCTGCTCTGCTCCAAACACAGCATTCTTTGTGTTGCTGGCCTCCAAGCATGTCCTTCACAACGAAAATACTCCTCCCCACATGGATTATTTTGCAAAAGTTTGTTGTCACCTACATTTTCCACTTCTGTCACCTTTTCTCCATAACTTCTATACAGCCACCAAGAGCAACTCGACTGCTTCATTTGAATGGTGTATTCTCATTCTTCATTCCACATCACCAGTTAATATTTTTAATTAGACTTGGACAGTGACACACCTATTAAGTCAATGCAGGATGTCTTTGCTCAGTCCTAGTCCCTCATGGCAATGCTGAGGATAGCTTTCTGTTTGCTTGGAGCCCACTGTGGGGCTGAGGTGTGGGGAGCAGGGTCTGTGCCCCTCAGTGCCTCCAGGGGCAGCTGGAAGGTGGATATGCTCAGGAGAATGGCTGCAGCAGGAAACAAACAACCTGAAAGGTTCTGTGCCCACACAAAGAAAGAAAAGCGTACAGATAATGGCAGATAATGACCCAACAAGGAAATATTAAAAAATCAAAAGCTGGGTTAGTGCACTAGCTCTTGACATAAAATGCTTGTTCTTGTTCCTCATATTTATTTTCCCCACGCCACAAGTACTGGACTGCCAAGACCCCTTTTTGCCAAATAAAACTCTTTTCTGATAGACACTGATTCTCTCTAAATCTTTGAAATGTATTTGATTAAGTGCCCCAGGAGCTATGTGTCATGCCTCAAGCACTTCTCTAATGCCCTTGACAAAGCAACTGGGGATCAGCAGAAATAATCTCTCAGGTCAAGCTCCATCAGAGGCCAAATCCATCAAAGCCCTGTGCTCCATTAGGCAGTTCATGCAGGGTGAGAACTGGGCAGGAATTTCCCATTACAAGACCAGAGAAAATGGGCACTTTAGATGAGCTGTTACACAGGAATTGTTCCCTGGCAGGGTGGGCAGGGCTGGCACAGGGTGCCCAGAGCAGCTGTGGCTGCCCCTGGATCCCTGGCAGTGCCCAAGGCCAGGCTGAACACTGGGGACAGTGGAAGTGTCCCTGCCGTGGATGGGGTGGCACTGGGTGGGATTTAGGGTCCCTCCCAACCCAAATCAGTCTGTAAAGTCTGTAGCTACAACAGTTGTAACTGATCTCACCTGTGACACCTCACACCTGAAATCCTTGGCTGCCCCAGCAAAAACTGACAGCAGGCTCATGACTGTCACTCCTACAGGATCAATGCACACCTGACATTAACATTTCTCTGGAAACATCACAACCAAAAGGGAGCAGATAACATGAGGAAGGAGTTACAGCTAATATTTATAAGCAGAATTACTTTACTAATTAAGACTCGCTGGAATGCAGTTTAAGACCTGCATGCTCATCTTTCTCCTGCAATGCCTCCTGCAGTTTGCCTTCAGCCTAAGGTTTAATTAAAAGATTAAAGTTTTAAACAGTCACTCCTTTTGCCTGCAAAAATGCCTGTGGGAAACACCAAAATGCACTATGGTACAGAAGTCCTACCAAGCCAAATCTTCCCAGAGGGCACAGAGTCACCTACTACTGCCCAGCCTTCTGCTGATGACTGACAGCACATTTTCAATTCACTCTAAATTATTACAGAAAAATACCGGGCTCCTAATGAGAAAATATCAGTTATATTACAGTAATAAGTCTATCAGTAAACATGGGTAATGAAAGTGGGTTTTTTTAATCTACCCACTGCTCAGGGAACTCAGGTGGACTCAGCACAAAGGAAAAAGAAGTTAACAAATTATGCCAGTTAATTCCTAACTCATGTTTATTCTGGTTTGAAAATGCTGTAAGTTTTTAGTCTACACGTTTAAGAAGTATCTGTCTGAGCTCTGACTCCAGTTTTTTGCTCTGCTTTCTGAACCAGCAACTCGGCTTTGAAATTACTGATAATCTACCTGGTACTCGGCCATAACTGCATGAACTACTGGCATCTCTACTTTTTTTTTAAACCCTTCCCCCCCCCTTTTTCTATAGAAATGAGGAATTTATCCTTTTCTTGAAGGAGAGGAATATAAGAAGTTAGTAAGACTGAATTGGAATTATAGTATCTGAAGTAAGAATCTGATTTAGAGCACTCTCCCTTGGTGATCCCTCTGCCCAAGGAATCTGTACCTCTGCTGCTGCCTGCTGTTTCAGCCTGTTATTTCTCCTTTTCTCTGTGAAATGCAGCAGTTTCTCAAAGTGCAGCCAATACTGCAGAAAAGGCTATTGTATCCCAACACAGGAGGGTAACTCATTCTTCCTTTGTTCCTTCATACCTTCAACCCAAGAAATTACAACTCTGTGTGATCTGAAGACATGAGCTTAAGCAAAGTGCTCTGCAAATCAAGTTTAAATTCATTCACTTCCTTACTGTGGACTTCTGAAAAAATAAAAATTACATTCTCCTGTGAGAAAGGAGAGTTTGTTGGGCAGGCAGCCACCAAAACTAAAACCTGGTGAAATTCTTGTGCTACCCTGACAGTGCATGTCTAACATTCCTACTTGAGCCACGTTTCTCAGGTTGTCATTTTGATACAAGAATAACAAACAGCAGCTTTGCAGTGTAAAAAAAACCCAAACTCACTAAGAAAGTAAAAATAAAATAACTGACCACTGGCCTTAACCTTCAAAAGCTGCACTTCATCCAGGCACTTAAACATGTGCCTGAATATAAACCAATAAATATCTGAGTTGATCCAGCAACGGAAGGTGGTGGGGCAACTCATTTAGGCTCTTGTGAGATATCCTGAAGGAATCACAGCTGTGAGCAACACAGCCTGGTGGAAATGACATCCAGAGCTCGTCAGCTGCGCAGGCTCACTGAAGGGGATGCTGCCCTGGTTGTAGCAGTCAAAAATCCATAAATATTTAAGATCAAATATAGCAGAGGTAATCATTTAACAGTGATGAGAAAGCAAAGCAGTAAATCAAGCAATCTCTTGATCTTATGGAGAATAAATCAAAGTGAACCACCTGCACAGGAGACTCAGATTATTGCAGATGTAACATAATTTAAGAGGGAACAGGGTCTAATTTTCCTTTCTCTCCCCAGGCTTATATTCACATTAAAACAACCAGGAAAATGTCATCCTGACACTCTGCCAAGTAGTATTAACTTCCCAAACCACACAGGCACAAAAGAGTGAACAAGGATAACATCAGCTGTGTGTGTACAACCAAAGCCTCTGGTACCCTTCAGCAGATAAAAACTCCTTTTTGGGGTATGAGGATTATGAACATAAGAACACTGTGCTGTGTTCAGACAATTTGCTGTTTCTTAGGAAAATCTAGAAAAAAAAGACATAAAATGTTACAATTATTTGCACTGCTGCTGTCTTGCTCATAACTCACCTGGTGGCCAGGTACAGGGGAGCTCCCAACCCAGGAACTTCCAACCTGGAACAAATCCCAAACCAGGGCAAATTGAAGCAGGTGTGGCCTCTGCCATACAAGTGATATTTGAGGTAAATGCTGTCTGACTGATTAAGCAGGAAGGTGTTATCACCCTTTCCCACTGCCTGCAAAGCTGGATCCTAAGCGGGGCTGATCCTGCCTAGACACAGACACACATAAAAATTCAGGCTGGGAAAGATAGGACAGCACATTTAGGACTTCACCACAGCAGAAAATAAAGCGAGCTGCAGGAGCAGCCAGGACCTCATGCTGTGGTTGAGCTGTAAGTAACCACATCAGCAAAGGAGGCGCTTTTAATTTTATAAATTCAATTTTAAAATACTGGTCCCTTCTGGTTTTATTTCCTGGCGTTCGTTCATCAGTCAGTTTTATCTGCAGCCAGCGCTAATTGTTCTTGGACAAGTAGAACAGGCTGCCGGTCCCGCCTGGCAGCGGCGCAGTTTAAAACAGGCTTTGTGCACACTCCCCTCTAGTGGGCTCAAAACCCCGGAAAATCGGCAAAACCCGCGAATTCCTCCAGGGAGACGCAGGCTAGGGAGCGACAACTACTAGAGAAAGTGTAACATTCTGTGTATATTTTACACAGTGTATGTATAAAGCGCATTCCTTCATCACATCAACCAGGAAGTGTCATTGGGGATCAAGTGAAAAAACAAGACGCAGCAGCCTGACTTTGGGGAGGGGGGAAAAGCATTATTTGGCTGATAAATATTTATTTAGGCTGCTGAGTGGCCTCCTCCAAGAGCGCCGCCCCGGGGATGCACCCTGGCTCAGGTCACCCCTCGTTTAGAATTTTTAAGAGTTTAATAAGGGATAAAAGGGACAGTTTCCAACACTGGGGTGCTTTGGCAAACAAAAGCACACCATTAACTATAACTATTCTTATATATTATTTTTTCTTTGCATTGGTTAAATGCATATTAATGGGTATTACACATATTCAAACATTCCTTTGAGTTTTTATGTTCTGGGAATTCTTTATTTTAGTGTATTTGATTTCATCTTCCTAGAGTATGTGCTATAATGCAGATGTGATTTTGAGAGTCTTGTGTTTTATTTCCTCACAAGGCCCCCCCTTACTCTGTGGTTTGACAGTTATTGATAATCGAGGGTCAGTGGTAGATTCCTGCTTTGCTTTTTCAGTGTTATTTGTCTGGTGCTCTTGAAGTTATCTTATAATATAGATATTTCAGATATTTTTACGGATATTCTTGGTTAACATTATCTATTTCATTATTGTTAGTTACAGAAATTCAAGCCTTTATTAATTAATATTTAACAATAGAGACTATGGCCTCTATATTAATATTATGCGAAGGCTATAGTATTTATCACGTTACTATTTATGAAAGCTATACGGTGCATACAAAAGCTGAGAGATTATAGTAAAAAGAAGTTAAAAGGGATTACAAATCTGTAACAAAATCGTTATGATTAATATGACTTGTAAAGGCTAATATACAAATGTGAAAGACAGTATTTACAATATTTACACGGTCGTTGGTAGCAGGAAGGAGCTGGGGGTGCTGGAGCCAGGGCAGAGGAGGCTCCAGGATGAGCAGAGGATGGAGCAGCTCTGCTGGGAGGAAAGGCTGGCACAGCTGGCAATGGTCACCTGCACAGGAGAAGCTTTGGGCTGAGCTCAGGGTGGCCTTGCAGGAACCATGGAGAGAGACAATTGCCCAGGGCTGGAGGGACAGCACACAGGGAATGGCTCCCAGTGCCAGAGGGCAGGGCTGGATGGGATCTTGGGAATCGGGAATTGTTCCCTGGCAGGGTGGGCAGGGCTGGCACAGGGTGCCCAGAGCAGCTGTGGCTGCCCCTGGATCCCTGGCAGTGCCCAAGGCCAGGCTGGACACTGGGGACACTGGAAGCGTCCCTGCCGTGCCCGGCTCCCCTCGATCCCCTCACAAACCGCCTCCGCCCCGCTCCCGGCCCCGTCCTTCCCCACAGCCCCGGGCCCTCCTCCCGCTCCTCCTCTTCCTCCTGCCGCTCCTCCTCCTCTTCCCTGCCGTCATCACCGCGCGCGGTCCGGCCGTGCCGGGCCCGGAGCCTTTCCGTGTGTCGGTACCGGGGCCGGTTCCGCAGGCGGTGCCGGGCCATGACCCGCTGGGCCCGGCGGAACGCCCCGCCCGAGGCCCGGGCTCTGCCCGCCACCCCCTGGGAGCAGCTGAGCGCCGAGCCGGAGCCGCCCCGGGCGGCCAGGAGGGCCAGGAGGAGGAAAAAGGAGTACGAGAACCAGGACGTGAACGGGTTCGGAGAGCGGCACAAGGACCGGGAGGAGGAGGAGGCGCGGAGGAAGGACAGGCGGAGGGAGAGCAGGAGGCTGAGGAGGCAGGAGAGGAAGAAGAACGCCATGGTGAGGCCTGCCCCACAGACACGGGGAAAAAAGGGAAAAATCTCCTTTTTGGGTCAGAGAATGCCATGGTGAGGCCTGCCCCACAGACACGGGGAAAAAAGGGAAAAATCTCCCTATTTTCTCAAAGCCCTCACATGTGGGGAGGGTGTCAGCGCCTTTGAAAGGCTCACACAGTTACAGGGTTTGTAATAAAATGTGATGGGTTAAGGCTGGAGGGATGCTCTTGACAGCATCTGGCTGCTAAAGTGTCTAAAACAATCTGATTAAAGTATTGCACAGACAAACTCTAACTCCTAGTAAAGGTGACACAGAGCACAGCTCACCTAGTGTGGCCCTGTGTGGAGAAAAGACAGGTTCAGGTGATCCCACAGGTTATGGTGGAGTCTTCCCAAACTTCTCCCCGTTCCCGACTCACGTTTATACTGTTTTGTTCACATGTAGGTGGAGATTCAGTGACTTCAGTCGTACATCTCAGTTAGGGGTAGTCATACCTTGGGAGTGGGTCACTCAGGACAGCACCTGAGGTAACCTTGGGGTAGGATATGGTCAGCCCAAAGAAAGGGATTTCAGCACAGCTGCTGATCTAACAGAACATCCTCCTTCATCTCAGCTGCTCTGTGGCTGATCAGCTGCGAGGTACCACCAGGTTCCTTCCTCTGCGAGGATTTTGGCAGAGCTGTGGGGTCTCTGCCCCGCTCCATCCTCCTGTTGGTCCTGCCTGGATTGTGGTGTGTGTGTGTAGGCTCTCATCCAGGGAGTAGCCGCTGTATTTTCCCCTGCAATTTCCCGCAACGTTGTGAAAAGAGAGCCCCATGTGGGAGGCACAGGTGCCTCTCCCTGTGCTGGTGCTGCTGTGGGGCTCAGCAGGAGCTCAGCCCTCCCCTGCCACAGGCACAGTGTGAAAGATGTGAAGTTTGGAACAAAAGGATGTTTCAAAAAAAGGTGGAACCAAAGATGGCTCTCAGCTCCAGTCGTGGCCTTTAGCCTGGCTCTCCTGGCTCAGCACTGTTCCCCCTGCCCCTTTGAGGAGTCCCCGGCCCCTCTTGGTTCTTGGGTGAAAATAACTCAGGTAATTTCTATGTGTGATTCATCACATTATGTGTTGCTGATTAAAGGAGAAAAGTGCCCATAACAACGTGGTTTGATGGCACAGAGCAAAGTTTATTGGCACAAAGAGCCAAAATCTTAGCACAAAGTCTCTTCCTGGCTGCCTTTTCCTGGGGACAAAACTGTGTTTACTCTTTAGGCCCTGTGGGGCTGGGATTTCCAGGTTTTGAGTGCCACTCACAGAATCACTGCATTTTCCTCTTCCCAGGTGTGCTTCCACTGCAGAGAACCTGGCCATGGTGTGGCAGATTGTCCTGCAGTGCTGGAGAGCCAAGACATGGGGACGGGGATCTGCTACCGCTGTGGATCCACAGAGCACGACCTCAGCAAATGCAGGGCCAAGGTGGATCCGGCTGCTGGTGGGTCTCAGGAATTTGTGGTGTTGTGAAGTGATCGGGTCTAAATTATCTGACTGCTGACTCTGAGGCTTTGTGGGTTAGAAATTTAACTTTTGCAGTATGATAACGAGGAGCTTGACAGTAATTTGTAGCGTGAAGTGATTGAAATATTGTCATTGCACTGTGTTGGGTCTGTGGCTTCACAAAGGTTTTGATGTGGACCATAAACCCTGTGGGATTTTGCAGGGCCGTTTCCATATGCAAAATGTTTCATCTGTGGTGAGATGGGGCATCTGTCAAGGTCGTGTCCGGATAATCCCAAGGGGTTGTATGCTGAAGGTGAGTGTACTGATCCACTAATTTAGTAAAATCAAATTTATGTGTCCTTCTTACCTGATACAGAACACTGCACGTGAATGAGCATGTGGCTAAAGGGAATTCCTGTGTATCTTTCAGTAAAAGCACAGTAATTCTGTGGAGTTCATTGTCAAATAATTAGCTGGGGATTTCTGTTTTAAGTGTAGGTTCAGTATGAAATGACGGGTTGAGGTGCAAAGTGTGGTGCTTTGCACTCAGTATCAGGAAATGCACAAGGGAACAAAATCCTGTGTGAGTGTAGGCAGTGTGTATTTACATGTATGTGCACCCCAGCAGGTGGTGAGGACATTCTCATAATTTGGGAGGTGGAAAAACAGGCACCCACTAAAGGGAGAGTATCTTTACTCTGGGTAACTTTAATGGGAATTCGGGTCTGACTTTGAAGGTTTCACTTCTCCATTGACTACAATAACCAGCATTCTGTCTCCTGGTGTTTCCCAGCACAAACGTGGGGTCTTGGCAAGCTCCAGAAGGTGATCTTGCAGCACAGTTAAAAGTGGAACAAAAATCAGCTTGCTTTCAAGTGTTTGTATTGTGTAATTTTGTATTGTGTGGAATTTCACATCTCAGTACCTGCAGGTGGATTACCTGCCTCTCAGGAGCCCTGTCAATTTTGGAAGTTCCCTTGAGTATGGATTTCAGCGGAATTCGGCCTGTTTCTCAAAAAGAGAGCTTGCAGCAAATCAGAAATAGCCAGTAGGCAGTGTCTGGAATTTGTGGTGTGTGATACTGTACAGAACAGGGCGATCCCAAACAGCTCTGTCCCTCACAGACACGGAAAGGGTGTTGGGTTGTGTGTTTTTTGAGTATTTTCTGGTGGTTTTTTTTCCTCTGAGATGAGTAACAAATTTCTGTGTGAACAGGTGGGGGCTGCAAACTCTGTGGCTCTGTGGAGCACTTCAAGAAAGACTGCCCAGAGAAGCAGAATGCAGGTGAGCTGCAGGGGGTGTGGGGTGGGTGTGGGTCCAGCTCCTGCTCTGCATGACTGTGGTCAGGGAAAAGGCTTCGGGAAGAGAACTTGGAAGCAGCAGAGGTGACTTTTTGTTGGGACACTCAGGGAGGGTGTGGAGGAGGCAGTAAGTTGCAATGCAAAACTGAGATAATTGGGTTTTTTTGAAAAGACACTTCATCTTGTGTGTATCTGAAGGCCATATGAAATAATCTGTATTTTTTTTGGCCAGTATTTGTGTTGCTGTTCACAGTTTGGCAGCTGTCCAGCAGAACTGGCCGCTGCTTTTTGCAGATTTCAGTGTGAAGTGGTGGAGCTGAAGCCCAGTGCCAGGTGCAGGGTGGTGGTGTATGCAGGCAGGTGTGTCAGGCACCCAGGACAGGGACTAAGGAGACCTGTCCAGCTGGATTCACAGCTAATGAACTGCTTTCTTATGTGCTCTTCAGCTTTCCATCTGGGTGGAAAAATTAAGTTAGATTCCCCAAACCCCCACTGTGCTGCAAGAGGCAAAGCATCAAACAAGGGTTTGAAGAATGATCCTGTTACTGGAGTGGAGACCCACCTGTGCATTTTTCTACTTTGTTTCTATGACACTTAGTTAATGTGCCACTTAATAATAAGTCACTTTGGTGAAGTTTATGTAAGAAATACATATGGCATTTTCTGTATCTGATCCTATATCTATGATATTTTTAGGTCTGAGATCATATGTAGGATTCTAGGTGTGTGCTGCTTTGCCAGTTTAGAATGGGTCAGATTCAGTTGGAATTGGTATGACAGAAGTTTATGACAGCACAAGGCTCTGAAATTCCCCCAAACTCATCTGCAAGTAGCGAGGCTGCACCCACTTGGGTGACTGGTGTTTTAGAAGCCTGTAACTAGATTTTTCTCAGTCTTTTAATGAGGATTCTAAGTGCTGCTTATTTTCCTAAGGGACTTCTTTCAAAACTAGTGCTGGTGGTTAAAAACAGCCGAGTTAATTGGAACTCTGACACCATTGGCAAGAGTTGTGATACTCTTTTGAGACCACACAAGTGAGCATTGTGCATAGTGCGTTCAGGTGCAGGAGGACAGGTGAGAGCTGGCAAAGGAGTTCAGGCACTGCGGCGCCCACGTGCCTTGGGCAGATTGGGCCGGCTTCAGTGGGTAACATTCCCTGTGGGCAGTGCTGGCTGTGCTGCCCTGCTGGGGCAGATGCCAGGCCGTGCAGGTGGCAGAGCTGGCCCTGTCACTACTGTGTCCTTTTTGTGTCCCTGCAGAGCAGGTGACAGTCGGGCGCTGGACCCCCGGCCTGAGCGCTGACCACGAGGACGTCGCGGCCGCACCGGCGCTGCAGAGGGCTCAGCCCAAACGACCCAAAGTTGTCACTTTCTGAACGCCTCTTGGCTCCCAAACAGTTCTCCTGCATTGCTGCACTCCAGAGAGGATCCAGAAGATCATGCAGCCTGCGGAGAAATTGTTGGTTTTTTGTCTCCCCTCATTTTCCCAGTTCACCTCCCAAAGCTGCCTGGCTCACTCTGAGGCTGGGAACAACAGGAACACAGCAAGTGGCTATTTTATTAAAGGAATTGTGGGTGTTCTTTAAAGAATCTTGTCAGATTCCAGTTTGGTTTTGCATTTTTCTTTCAGGAATAATGCACTTATTCCTCCTTATGTTCCAGCTTGAGCAGCCTGGTGGTGAAGTTACAGATCAGCCCTGAGGGCTGCCGAGCTTGGGCTGCAGCTGCTGGTGGTTGTGGTTGTTATTCTCAGCCATTAACCTGATGGGTCACACACGCTGGGTCACTTGAGTGTGTTCACTAACAGAATCACACCCTTCCTCTAAAACCTGTGGGGAAACACACCCCTGAAGAATTGGAGAGCAAGAGAAGCTTTCTTAGTTTATTTACTTATTTTTCAAAGAAAATGCTCAAAAATCTGTGGTGTTTCCACACCTTGATGAGCTGGGGGTAAACTTTTCTTTGTATTGCACCTGCCTGCTTTATGGCAGACTTACTATTTTTAAATGGAGACTGCAGACTTAAAAAATCTGGTGGATATGAAAAATTAGGAAACCAACTTCAGAGTTCCTGCAGCCACCAGTGTTTCTGGAGGAGTGCATCCTGAGCTCCCTTCACGTATTTTTCTTGCAGCAAAAAACAAATACGGGGAATGAAATTTTATATTTGTACAGGTAACTTTTTTAATAAAATGCTGCTAAAGAATATGGTGGTTAGAGGTCATGTTTTAGAGTTCTTGGTGCTGCTGTGGAGACTGAGAGAGGGGGTGTATGTTCAGTTTGTATTAATCAGAGCACATGTTTAAATGGGGAAGATGAGTGGATATGAATGAAACCAAGGATTAATTAAGGAGTTTTAATTAACTATTGGATAAAAGCTCAAAGCTGTCAGTTTAATGTGGACATTTTGGCAACAGACATTTATCCCAGCTTAAGAAGCATTTCCTTTTCTATTCTGTATAAAATATAGTATGTATATCTTTTAAATACATGTATATACAAGTTTTATATATGTAAGTTTTATATATGTATGTATGGATATGGATATATAATAGAAAGGGAAAAAACATATATAAAAGTTGTAAAAGCATCTTTTTAGATAATTTCCCAGCTCCTTGGCTTTGTAATGTGTTCTGGGAGCCTTGGGGCCGTGGACTTGGCCTGTCCTCGTGGAACCAGTGCTGCCAGTGAGGGCTGGTGCAGGCAGTGGGGTGTGCTGTGGTTGTGGAGCTCCCCAGGAGGGGCTGATCTCCAGCTCCTGCAGAGCCATCTGATCTGTAACTGCTGGACAAAACTCGTTAGATGCACCTCTGGTATTTCCCGGAGGGTGAAGTGCAGAAGTGTTTGGAAAGCACCTGCAGAAGGTGTAAATGGGTTCATGTACGTGCGTGGTGCTGGCTCTCCCCGGTGCCTGTGTGCAGAGCCAACATTAGGGGTCTCTCTTCACCAGCCTGGGATCTCGGGTTACCTGTGCAGCCCTGCCATCACCTGCACACGGGCAGGGTCGGGGACACAGCTGCTGCCAGCAGAGAGCTGGACCCTCCTGAGCTGGGAGGTGGCAAGCACGACCTTGGTGGCTTCTGAGCTCTGGAGGTGCTGCATTTATCCACGTGAAGGAAATACTGATCCAGATTCAGAGCTGGATCTGTGGTTCCTGCTGCTGAGCCAGGAGCTGTGTCTCTCCCTGCATTCCTGGTGAAGCACAGCCTGGTGGTGTGGCTCAGCAGGCAGAGCTGTGCCCAAACAGCCTCAGGCCAGGGGACACTGGAGAGGTGACACTCCCGGGGCTCCCCTCAGTGCCTGCCCTGCTGTGCTTCTCACCTGCAAACTGTGCTGGTGGGTTCTGCAACCTGTAAATAAATGCCTGCAGCAGGCTCTGCTCTGGCTGCAGGGCCAGCTGAAGGTGTGCTCACCTGGCAGTGGTGACACTGCAGTGACATCGAGAGGCAGTGCTGCAGCTCTTGTGTTTTGCTCCCCTCAGCCCCAGGTCCTCGCCAGGATCCAGATGCTGATGAGCTAGCTCGTGGCTCTGAACAGGCCTCCCTGAGCTCAAACAGGAGCAGCAAACACGACAGACACCCCAGCACAGCCCCTGGAGCTGTCCCCTGCAGGGAGATGTGTGTGCTAGTGAAGAGTGCATCCAGGAGTTGCAGTTGTGAGTTGCTGCAGCCTGGCACAGCTAGCACACAGGCTGGAGCTCACAGCTCTCCTGCAGAACCCACCAGCACTGCAGGTGCCTTCTGCACCCCCAAAATACTGTAATGAGATCTGTGGCGAGCCTGGAACCTCAGGAACAATAATTTATTGGGAGTCACAGATAAACAGACAAATAATAAAGTGCAGGCATTAGCACACACTAATTGACGTGGGCTGAAATCAGTTTATAAATAATGGGTGTGCAAGGACCTGCACGGCCAGGTCAGGGTACTGGCAAAGCTACTTGGTAGCACTGGTTTCTGCAGATTACAAATATTTTGAAACTGCCTGGATGCCACTCTGTTCAACGTAGCATTGAAATACTGAAATAGTCTTATGAACTACAGCTCTACTGAGCCAAGCTCTGCCTCCATTTATATAAAACTCATTAATGCAATCAGAAGCAGAATCTGTTCCTTAATCTTTTTTAAATTAAAGATTGAATTTAGAGCCTAAGGCCTAAGCTTGGTTTGATAGAAAATGCTTGTACCAGGTATTTTCAGGCTGAAGCCCAATACTGACTACATGATCTGAAGCAAGTAACCTACAGAAGAATGATCGACATCCTTGCAGGAATTTAAGCCAGAACTGCTTGATAATCCTCAGATGTCCCTTCAGAAATCTGTTTTTAACTTCAGCACTCGCTGTCTTTCAGCTCTAAGAACTTTATACATTCCAGAGCAGTGTCTTCAATGGATTTTGATGAGCCAGTAAGATTTGCAGCTAAGTAAGGCATAACTCCTGATGTCACTTGATTGAAGTAACACACCTGTTTGAACAAAAGTAAATGAAACAAAAAGCCTATGGATTGCAAGTTAGCCATTTTTTTGCAGAGCCTGGATGAGTACCACAGTTTTTATGGATGTGAATAGAAGAACACGGTGCTTCTGAAACTGAAGGCAATAATTTTGCAAAAAGCATGCCTTTTCTACAGCACTCCAGTGAGCTGGGTGTCCTCGCTGCTCTCAGATCCTCCAGCATCTGCAGGTAAATGTACAGAGCAGTGCAGCAAGAAACACTGTATAACATGTTAAATATGTGGGCTTTGTGAAAAAAGCTGTTGCCTGAAAGAAGGAACTGCAGCCACCAAGAGCTGCTGAAAGTTTTCGGAAATGTGTTTTCTTAAATGGAAAAGTTTTAGCCTTCCCTTGGCGTGGGTCCAGAGATGGGAATCAGATTGTGTGATTCGTGGCATATGAAAGTTCAAGTCAGGAATTTAATTTGAACTAATTCCTTGTCCTGTGTAGTCAGTGAAAAGAGAGACACACCACCAGAGACCAGTGTAATGCACATCCTTTAGAGGTGTGTTTTAGGACTCAGTGAATGACTCTGGAGGGGCAGGGCAGCCTCCCGTGCTCGGTTTAGAGCTCCTTTCTAACAGTTCAGATTGGCCAAAGTTGGGCAAGACAGACTCCACACACACAGACTGACCTTTTTTAATGGGAGATACTTTGCAGACTGTCAGCTCAGGTGAGGGGACAGCCCCAGGGCATGGGGCACAGGGCAGGGGGCACAGCTGGGCCCTGCAGGGCTACTCACGGTGCAGGAGCTGCTGCTGCTGCTGCTGTAGATCTGGAACCCAGCACAGAGGATTTCACTCCTGCAGAACTCCGGGCTCGGGGGCATCGCCTCGAGGGTCACGGACCTCACAGCCACCGTGTAGGGCTCCCTGCAGGGCAAGGACAAGCATCACACCCTTCCTCTTGTTAAAAACGCTCAGGGAAGTGACCACAACGTGTCATTTCCACAGGAGGGCAGAGGAGCTCGGGTGTGTTCATCCTGGTTCAAAGTCCGGGCCCTGCTGAGTCTCAGTGAGGCTTCAGCACGGACTTCAGTCCAGGAGACCTCTGTGCCAACCAGAGAATAATTCCCCACCTTTTCTTTTTAATTCATCCTGCTCTCCTTAGCCCACGTTTACAGCATCAGGGAACAGCCCTTACCCAAAGGGTTCACAGTGTGGCCACAATAAAGGTACCCAAACTCATTCAATCCCCTCGTGAAGGGGGAAACCAGCACAGGAAAACAGCACAGAATACTGCCTTTTAGTGCTAACTTGAAGAATTACTGAATGTTAGAAAAGAAGCAGAATAACAAAGGGTAAGATACACCACAAGGTTCCATTTGCCCATGTTTCACTATGTAGGAACAAAAGGAAATCTAACAAAACATAGTAAAACTTTAAAAGGCAGGGTATGTTAAACTCATAAGTGACTTGGCAGAATTTACTGATACAATAAATGTGTGAGGTTTCCAGCACTACCTTGACTAAGTAAAAACTCTGTAATTACATAGAATGGGAGTACAAAATCACTTCAAACAAACAAAAAGAAAACTCCCAGCTAGGTGCTTCAACTCACTGACAGGCTCTCTGGGACATGTTTTTTTTTCCCTATTTGCCCATTCGAAATTCTGGTCTATTTGCCCTCCTGGCAGACCACTCCCAAAGAGTCACTATCAAAGAATCTACACTAGACTATGCTAAAAATTTGCGATGATCTGGATTTACTTTATTGCACCTTCACATTGCAATGCAAATTAGGCATCACCAAAGGAATTTCACTCCTAAGAATGTAAAATGCTACCTTTGTCACCCTGTGACAGATCAAGGTCACAGGACTCCAGACTGTGGCCCTCAAGTCTGGAGTAAAAATCCAGAGTTAAAATCAGAGCCATACTCACTGTGGCCTGCAGGGCTGCCTTAGGGACACCAGGATGATGAAGTCTCTGGGCCGGTGGCCTGTCATGGGGGCAGATGTGACGTGGTAGATTTTCTCCTCTTCACTCACAGCCTGCAGGATCTCACACGTCCTGTGAATGCATTTAACACACACGCACATTTAACAGCAGCCCCTTCAACAAACTCAAGGCAAACGGACTCCATCCTGGTGCTGCACCTTTGATTTTCATGTTCCAGCAGCAAGGCAGAGAGACTGAGAAATTTAGGTTTTCTGCAACACCTCATCAACAGTACTTCCTTAGGTCTTGTTTGTCACAAGCTGTAAATTATCAGTAGAGTTTGCAGATTTTCAAATATTCCTAAAGTTCTACTTCCACCCTCTGGTAAAAGTCTTTCAGGATGGAATAACTAACTGAAAATGCTTCACCAAATCAAATTAGTATAATTTCAATTCAACTGTCTCTAATGACTATTCTACACCATACAAGGTACATAAAAAACCTCAAAGACCTTTCAGAACCATTCCAAAACCGGTTTCGAATCATACAGACTTTCAAACATATTATTTTTCTGAAAATATGCATTTTGAAGGACCCCATATCTTGATTTCTTACTTTGACTGTACAGTGAAACTGAGCATCATGAACACAAACATGAAGGAATCCAGGTTTTTCCTTAACTTTTAAAGCCAGCATGCAGAATGTATCCACCTCAGTTCTTCATTTTCTCTTTTTTGACTTGTTTTGGGTTTTTGTCACTTTTAACATTCACGTCTAGGATTGGAACTAGATTGGAACTCTTTCGTTTAAGAAAAAGATGACCTCTGTCCTATCCCTCTCTTTTGACAGAACACTGTGTATTCTGGAACGAGATTAAGCACAAACCAATATTTTTAAGTTTGACGTTCAAAAATTCTTGCAACACTTTCTTCCTAAGGGGGACAGCGAAGTGGCAGCACATCAGAAGTGTCTGTGTCAGAGAAGAGGGGTGGTCAGGGGGGTTCAGAAGCCAGGGAGAGGCAGGGGCTCACTGGAAGTGTCTGTCCCAGCGCTGGCGGAGGCTGAAGTCAGACAAGAGGGAGAAGGCCACGTGGGATGGGACCTTCACCTGCATCTCCACCTTGAATGACAGCACAGCACCCTCCTCGTGGGTCCAGATCTTCACCTGGGGAAAAAAAAACGACCAAAGAAAAGCAAGACAGCATGTATTAAAACCAAAGGATGACTATGGTAAACATTTAGATGCATAAATGTTATGCACTTGGGAGTTGAGCAGATTTTCTCAGGGGTTCCTGGGAAATGCCACATGCCTTTGTCCAGGAAAATCAGAAATCAGCCACAGCTTGGCCTAGGCCCCCTGCCCCTAGGGCAGCCCAGCATTTCCCTTTCCAAAATACCCTCCTTTTTCTCCCTTACTCTCTTCTGTGAAGCAGAGCACCCAAAACTAACGGTATTTTGAAACAAAGTACTTAAAATCATAGTTTTGCATCTCTTGTCCCACACCTGTACTATACTGTACTGTATACCTTGATTGTTTTGGGTCTTTTTCTACTCATAGGCCTAAATCCCAACACAGAGAATTCCAAAGGAGTAACTTGGACATAACAATGCAAACACAAAAGAAGGGTCTGGCACCTCCCACAAACCCCATAGAATGGAAGAAGATGGGTATAATAGAATGTTTAGAGATAGAGGATTTTAGTCCCAAATTCATGTGCCTTATGGCTTCCCAAATCCTGAGAAGTTTAACAGACTTTCATTTCCAAGTGATGCAAAATTCCTAAGGTTCATCATCACTGTTAAGATTTAGTTTGGTTTGTTTGTTTTTTTGGCCGCATCAAAAATTAACAATCCTTTTGTTATACTGCATTTCTGCAACAATACAGATTTTGTATTTCTCTGGGTTGGATTCTCTCCTCTGTCTTGGAAGAGGAAATAAACCCCAGCATAATCCAGCAAGCACCTTGCTGAAGTAAGGTTTGGTGTAAAATTAAATGCTTAAGAGCTTTAAATACCATCTACAGGAAGTCTGCATCAACATTTCTCTACGACACAGAACAGAAATCATGTTGTTCTAGGAGTCTTCTAGACTTGAGAAATCACAAAACAAAGCAGGAGGTGCAGCTGTCAAAACACCTCTCTGCTAAGTGAACATTGGCAAGGCTGGATTATCTCTATAGGCTTACAGGTCTTGTGGTTTTGTGTCAAAGACATTAGAGTGGCATTTTTTACCTTCAAAAACTATCAGTCAGCTTGGGGCCATTCCAGCTGCAGGGAAAAGGGAACAAATCCTCTGCACTTTAGGGTCATTCCCCCTTGTGCTGTCCCTCTCCAGACTCCCTGTAATCCCCCTTTAGGTACTGGGAGGTGCTCCAAGGTGTCTCCAAAGCCTTCTCTTCCCCAGGATGAACAACCCCAGTTGTTCTCTCTGGCTGTCTCCACGAGCTGGTTCCAGCTTGCTTCTCCCAGCACCAGTGCTGTCTGCTGTTTATCTGGCACAGCAGCGTTTACTGGAAGTCTTTAACCACTGGAACACAGATGGCACTGGCAGTTTTGGCATCACTGGAATTCCTTATGATTTGCATCTGCTCTTACTAAAGTATCTTACTGTCTACATGCAAGAGTCACTAAGCAATGTTTCATGGCCTGTGACGCACAGGAGGTCAGACTAAAATGCTGCAAAAGTCTTTCATTGTCCTAAAACACCTCTGCATTGACGTGATCTTTAGTAAACTGCCAGTCACTACCCACATGTCAGAAACCGAGCCTTAGCAGATGCCTGATGTCTCTGTGTTGTCTGGAGAACATGCACTGCCACATGTTAACCCTTGACTTTCTTCTGCTTTTCCTAGCGGCATCTTCCTCTGCTAGAACTGGTTTTCACAAGTTTCCTCACTAGTTTTGGGTTTATACCATCAATTCACGAACACGGAGGTGCCTTGCTTTCAGATTTCTGTAATTTCTTTTCTACACTTACATTATCCAGAGTCTTGGTTATGTCCCACCCCGGTTTTCTTGCCAGGTGTGTCAGTGCAGCTATGTTGCTGTAACTCAAATATGCCTGAAACACAAGACACATGTCAGAAAATGCAGGGGTAAAGGTATACATTTCACTGAACATTGCAAAAATTAGCTGCTTTTTTTTCAATCATTATGCTTTAACTGCAGACGTTTATTTTCCTTATAAGTGAACACTTCAGTAGTTTCTGAATTAAAACGCTTCCAGTGGCTTCCTGATGCAGTCAATGGCTGTTGGCAAAACGATCTTAATTAGAGGACAGCAAAACACTGTTTTCAGCTTCTCAGTTATAAAGCTGTGAAGAACAACTTTGACCACCAGGGAGACAATACAGATAACCTCTCAGACCACTGAATTAATGGTTTTGTCCATCTTTCTCTCAAATAAATAGAATCTACTCGAAAATTAACCTTTTATTTGCTACCAAGCTGGGTCCATCTTGGCAATCGCTTTACACAGCACGCTCACAGCAAAGAAAGTGCAAATATATCCAATCTTTATGCTTGGCTACAGTGGATGGAGTTCTCATTTAACCACTCTGTAAAGAGAATACTGCCTTAGAGTCTTTATGACAGTTTTTGATTTCACAGGAAATAAATCATAATCAAGCCATTTTTATCATTCTGTGCATATTTACATTTGTCGTTCTGGGGAAAAAGAAAGAAAAAAAAAAGCTGCTTTAGCCACAAAAATTGGACACTGAAACAACATTTAGCTTATCTACAAATCCACCTAAATTCAGGTTCAACACCATTCATAGGCACAGTCAATGGTCCATCGTGTCCAAACCAGAGACACCTAGTGCAGGGAGTCTGGGAATAAACGTGATTTCACCTCTCATTCCACAAAAACAAAGTTTGTACTGTTCCAATGTTCATCTCTCTGTTGCTATCTCTCTCTCCACTTTTAGCACTTACTAAATGGTTCCCTCATTGGAATTTTTCAGACATTCCATGGCTGGATAAAGACAAAAAACAAAACCCCAAACTACTTCCTCTGCAGGAGAATTCAGCTTTTATAACAGCTGGGGACACTGAGAGATAAATCTTCAGGAGACTTTAAGGGATCACTTGCATGCATCTGTTTTAAAGACTTTTTAAATCCTTTGTATTGAACTTACTCTTACATCAGTAGTGAATCATCTACTCTCTCTTTTTAGAAAAGAAATTTCACTGTGTTACACATCCATCCATTCCTCACAACTGGCACAACATTTCAGAGGGTCCACCTGTACTGCCACAGCCTGAACAGCCGTTTAACACACCCCAAAAAGTGCACAAATACAGCTTTTTATGAACCTGCAGATTACCTGGTTGCTTGTTTCCCAGGCATCAGAGGGCTTGTCTCCTTTAGCAGATAGAATGCATTTTCTAAAACATAATTAAAAAGAGACACAGTAGCATAAATTGGTTCTTTAATTCTTTGTATGCTAAGAAAAATCACTTTCTATAGGCTTACGCGTCTGCTAAATACAGGTACTTTATCAATTTTTGGTTTGCAATAACTGTTTTTTCTTCCAGAGAAGGACAGTGAAACAAAATAACCTCCCGAGCAAAGTAATTTTGAGACAAGTAGCCTCTAATAATTTCAGTGCCACTGAAAACAAAATAACTTATAAATGTAAGCCATATAAGAGTCATATACATGTTCGGGAGAGTTCAATTATTTTATTTAGAGGATTATACAATTAAGTTTTCAAAATCAAGATCTGCCAGTGGCCCAGCTATACCTGGTGAGTCGAATCCTCCTCCGGGCAATAGCTCCATGGTATCTCCTCACACCATCCTGCATGAAAATTGAACCACAGAGCAACACATCTCATTATTTTAGAAAAAAGCCTGAAAAAAAAACCAACTAAAAATTATTTATTACAGGCAGGCAAATGTCAAGCAGTAATGCAAGCAAATGAAGAGTAATACTTTGTGCAATGGCCTTTCCACAGGCTAAACCAAGTAAACTGAAGGTTTACTTTTTGCCTTGGCAATATTCTCTGAAATTTGAAAAAAACCCAATGTGATAGAAGAGTTGTATCACTGCAGCTTCCTCCTAGTGCTTTTTGGTCCTAAAGCAGTGGCAGCTGGGCAGTGCACCACACACATTCTGTTCTTTCTAAATGTGCCACTCACCAAATTTAACCCAATTTATCATCATCTGGTGTTCAAAACACAAAGGAAAATTTTATTTTTCAACGTCATTTTCTCCTCTTGGGACAGTCTACAATGGGCAGCAGTGAAACTTACTGACCCAGTGAGTACGTAGCACACCTTGATTCATTTGTCTGCTTCCCACCCTATAAAAAACAAGGTCCCTGATGTTAAAAAAGAATTTCATTTCTGCCTACACTGGCTCTCTAAAATTCCTGTAACTGGAGCAGGAAGATTAGTGACAGGTGTCACCACAGCAAATAATTCAACAATAGCATTCGAAGTGCTACAAGTGTTTCATGGACCACTTTCAGGAAAAAGCAAACTGAGATCTCCATGTCAAAGGAACGGAAAAGCCCACCCACCTCATGGCATTTGATTCTCACAGACTTCTTTATTCACTCCATTTCTCGTCTTTGTTAAGAGTTTATAAAAATAGCTATTCACCGAATACTTATAAATTTCATCTACAGTCAGTGGAACTTGCACAAGTCATAGACAAGTGGAAAAATCTCCAAACACATCAGCTGCTTCTTCTCTGCCCATCAACCACAGAATCTCTAGTCATGAGGACTCTCCACTGAGCCTCTCAGTTTTGGAAGACTAAAGCTAACAATAACAAACCTCTCACTGGAGGGCAAACATTCCATTTGGAGCTTTCCTCTGCAGTGCCCTTCCTGGTGCTTGGCTCCCCAGGGAGGCTGTGGTGACCATGCTGATCCTGAGAGCTCACCTGTGTCGTGGGCTTGACCCTGGGGAAGGTGAGCAGCTCCCCTTTGTCATTCACAGCACTAAAAATGAGGAATGCACTGTTGATGTGCCGTGGCTGGTCCTTGATCCACTCTTCACAGTTGTAAGCCTCAACACGGACACCAACCTCCACACTGAAAGGAAAGTTTAAATAAATTACTGAACTGCCACAGGTGATGCAGAAGCAGCCCTGAGACATGCTGAAAAGGACTGCAGTACCTCCAGGTGTGCAGGAAGCCTGACTCAAATACCTTCTGTAGCATAGCAAATCAGTTACTCAGTCTGGACAGATACACTTCTGAAATAAAATAAAGGATGGCACTAGCTAAACATAGCATTAACAAAAATGAGCAATAAATAGAACTAGATCTGTCAACAAATGCCAAGATGGGGAGATCCTGGAGAGAAGCTGGCATCTTCTGAAGAATCAGATCTCTGGGAGCCACTCAGCCCTTGAAAATCCCTGAATTTCAGAGCAATATTTATTGTCTGCATTTGCAGGAGTGGGATTTGGTGACAAATGATCTCTAAACCAAAAGGCAGAGAATAATTTTGACAAACCTCCACTGATAAAAGTGAAACAAAAAAAAAGGCACATACAGGCAGTTACAGATATAGACACATCCCTGAAAGTCACACCTGAAAAATAATTAATTCACTAATGAAAATCCTACTGGTGAAACCTGAAACACACAGTGTGGGCTGGTGCTGGAGATGCCAAGGGGGACAAGAGCTGAGGAGCTTTACCTGTTGTGAAAAGTGTTGTTGACAATGGCATTGAAGACCAGTCGGTCACCCACGAAGGACGGCCCCCAGAATTTGAACATGTTGACTGACTTCAGGATGGGGTGTGAACGACAGAGGCGGCTGAAACAGAAAGCCAGAGACAGAGACCAGATGACACAGCTGTGCTACAAGCACAGCCTGCCTTACTGACTACAGGAACAGGATTTGCACGACCTGAAATGTCGCTAAATTACACGGATCTATCCCGTGTTAGCATGTTCACCTCCAAGAGCATGTAACTCGAGCTTCAGCCATCATAATACTACTTATGTCATGCTGTTTCATTTCCAACACATTTTACAAACACCAATTAATTCTCACTGCTTGAGACTGCCCTCTCTTAAACCCAGACCATGAATCCCTCACCTACAGAGTAACCACTTACCTCACAGTTTCATTAATTTCTGTAGGGCTGCACGGGGGGCAGGCTCCTCTGCAGTGTGAAAATGCCAGACCTTAAAGACTTTAAACAATTAAAGGAAACCTGAGTAGAAAGGCCGAGCACCAGGGACAGTGTCCAAGCAATGCCATATCAGTTTATCTAGTCTTAATATTTGTACTTTTTGCTTGTTTTTAGATGCTCTCTGCTAGTGTGATACGAAATGAGAATTAAAAAACCCTCGCATGGCTACAAGATGCGGTCTGTGCAAACAGAATCTCATTTCCAGGCTCTCTGGAGCAGGCAGAAATCAGGTTTCCTCATCAGCTCTGCATGCAGTCAAAGCCCCTCACTTTCTACTGGGATGTCTGTGCATCACAGGAAGAGGGGACAATACACAACACATGCCATTTATTTTCAGCCTCTGAAGCAACACACTGCTCTCAGGAAGGAGCCCACGTGCACATCTAGGATAGGCTGTTCCATGGTGAAGTTTTCTAAATTTGAAAATATAGTTTTGTAGCACTTCTAGCTTTTAATTCAACTGCACTTTGAAAACTAATGTACCAGTATTGTTAAATGCACACAAATATCTGCAGCTAATTAACTGACTGGTACATCTCTTCAACAGTCTAATACATTTGAATTACTTTGTAATTAAATTAAAATAATTTGCTCTTCTGATTTAAAATGCTAAGCGTTGATTTTATTTACAATGTTCACTCTAAACATGCAAACACAATAAGGATGAGGAGAGGAACAAATCAGAAATTAGGCTTAAATATTCATTTCTTCCTGGAAAAGTATGTCTTGAGTACTTTCATTGCAAATATAAGGAATAAGTAGGTATACATCAAGTTCAAGCTAATATTACTAATATTAAAATGGTTTTATTGCTATCTGCAAGATTTTCATGTATTGGACAGCCAAAAAAAGGTGGTGGGGAGGCGAGAAGGAGAGTGAGTAACCTTTAAAATGCCTGCAGAAATTTATTTTTCCAGGATTATCCCTCCTCTTCTGTTCCTCCATCACAGCCTGTGGCCATAGAAACTCTCACCTGGCACCTTGAAAGGTGGGGTCCAACTCTGAGTGGCCTCACAAAAGGTGCATAGTGAGTGTAGTTACTTCTCAGGCAAAAACTACAACATCCCTGTTTTCAACCAGCCTCTCACACCAGCCATTATTCCTGAAATTTTCAGCATGAGTAATCACGTTTGACATTAATTAGTTTGAAGACAACTTGCTCAATTCTCCATTTGCTGATGTTTCCCTTCCTTTTACAAATCGAAATGTGTCTCACACTAGGTAAAACTTATCAGATGAAAACAAGTAAATATTCTGAGTCATATTATGGCAAAAATCTGCAACAGTCCCTTCAAGCCACTGGGATTGCACACTGGTAAGGTCAGTGCACTCTGATGTTACTAAAACAAGTTGTTTATCCAACCACTACAGAAAATCTGTTGTTATCAGTACAACCACTGGCTACAAATCAAAACCATATGAATAATGAATGGAGAAGTAGTTCAATTATTAAAGATAAAACGGGAGAACATATCTAACGTCCCTGCAGTGAATTAGGTCACTTGGTATGCAAGGAGAATTCAGACTGAAACTTGAGTGCTGCTTACAAAGAAGCTTTGTACAGTGTCCAGGAACAGGAAGGGAGACAAACAACAGTTTGACTCCAGGGAAGAGGAATTAAATGATTATGTGCCTGGGTCACACTGACAAGCAGCATCACAAAACATACTTTGTTCTTTTTACCTGAGGATGCCCGAGCTCTTTAAACTGCTAAAATTATTGCAAGCCATCGGATGTGCAACTCAGAAGGACTGAAAGGTCAAGTGACTTGCTGAGGGTTATGCATCCATTCTGTGCACACACCAACAAAACAGAACCCGTTTATGTGGGTCCTTTTTCTCTGACTTACTTTTCTTCTGGCATCGTGAATATCTGCAGACTAAGTTCTAGAAGGCTGTTCATTCTTGGATGTCACTTGATACAGGGTCAGTATTGGTTTTATCCTGATTAAACAAGTAACTTTGTTTTTAAAACACAAGGAGGGCAGGTTTCTGTTCCTGTATCCAGTGTTGGTTTTCTGCAAAGATTCCCAGGAAGGTAACACAGCCTCTTTTGCCCTAGGGTCTGTATGTGTAACAGAATAATGGCTGAGTCTCAGTGGTATGGCATGCTGTGGGAGATGTACCATGTAAATAGTTCAAAGGCCTCCTGTAATGTGAGGAGGAAGAAAAGTCACAAAGGTCTGTGTCTGTATTCTTCATAAAATAAATCCCTGTGAAACTTTTAACATTACAAGCACATCCATTTAGAACCACATGCAGAGACAATGCTGTAGGGAAGTACCTTGCTGAAATGCTTGCCACTGTCTGCATCCAAGCCATGATCTGGCCACCAAAAGTGTTTCCATGATGGTTTGCATGAGGAGGCAGGACAAGCTCAGTGCTCTGTACGTGAGTATGCTCAGTTGAAACTGCATCTTTCTCTTCACAACTATCTGAAACACAGCACCAATGTATCAATGAGTGCTTTCAGATGAAAACACGACCAGTGAAGTGAGCAGTTTGTTTCAGACTCGGTGAAAAAAAGAAAAACACAAAGGCACAGAAGAGCCTTGTGGTTTGCAAGGGAAGCAACAAGAGGCTGAACATTTGCTCTGCTCTCCCAGGAGCTGCTGCTGCCAGCCCTCAGTGCATGCCCACATCCCTGAGCCAGGGGCAGTTCCTGTGTCCCTGTGTCCCTGTGTCCCTGTGTCCCTGTGTCCCTGTGTCAGTTCCTGTGTCCCCGTGTCCCTGTGTCAGGGTCAGTTCCAGCCCCCAAAGCCGCAGGGTGTGCTGTTCAGGGTGTTCAGGGCTGCCAGCACAGCCCCATCAGGAGCTGACAGAGCAGTTCAGCACCGACCCAAATGTCTGCCCAAGACTGCACTGTGTGTGATGGGCACCTGTACAGAGGTGTTCAACTAAGGTTAGAGCAGGACACGATTATTTCATCTCGTTACAAAGTTTGTGATTGCCTGAGACAACACCGAACAGAGGAGACAAATGAGGATCCGAACCAGTGATCACCCTGTATTACCCGAGCATTTCTGATGTCACTTTCAAGTGTTTAGCCATGCATCCTCACTCTAATCTCAATTCTTTTCAGTGATTGTTTCACAGCAAAGGATTTAGGCATGAGATTACATCAAGTAATTTTAAAAGTGCCTATCTGTGCTGCCTGACCTGAATGGTACTTTTGACTTATACCACAATTAACTAACTTTGCGATTATGTAAGCGTGTGGAAACATATGACTAACCTGTACTTTGGACCCACTTAAGGTGTTCCCTAAGATCCACTCGTCAAATAAACCTCACTTTCAGGGTATGATTTGTACACATGTTGCTACCTAGCAGCCTTTACACACAATGTTCTCTCTTCTCCCACTCTGCTTGCTCTGTCTCCTTAAGGAGGTGAATTAGTGCTACAATATCCTTCAAAGAAGTTTCCAGGAAAGGCAGTGGAGACAAAACCCATCAACCTCTGATTTGTCACTCAGGTTATTAAACTGTACCCTGTGAGACAGCTACCATGAAGACAAATAGCTTGTTTTCTTGTACCAAACAGAACTCTTCAGTTCTATGAAGTCTTACTAAACTGTTAAGGCTAGATCTTTGTTTATAACAGGTTTAATCTCTCCTCAGTAAAATCACATAATGCCTGTTATTTATACATGGAGCTACAGCTCAGACTTTCCAAATACCAGCATATTTTCTGAACTGCTGTGAGTAATTTCTTTTGTGCAGGAACACAACTTTTGAGCACAACTTTCTTTAAGAACAGAAATTACTACCATAAATAAAGAACCTGTTTCTTTGCTCAGCTTTTCTAACTTTTTTACCTCTTTTGACCTCCATGTAATGAAACTTCTGCTTGTTGGGAATCATCTTGGGACATAAACATAGTTCTGACTTTGCTTTCTGGCAAAGACATGGCCTGAGTGAATTTCATGCCTCTGTCTATATCACAGCTGGTGTTACAGAAGTTTACTGCAGAGTGACCTATGAAACCACACACAGAACCTACGTGAAGATCTGCATTTCACATCTATACAATGCATACATTAGCCTTCAACTCTGCATTTTTAAATCTGGAATTTCTGAGAGACAAAGAAAATGCCACTCTATTAGAAAAACTGCCTAACATGCCTGTGGCACCTGTGGCCACAAATCTGGCACAGACTTTTCCACCTGACATCACAACCCCAGGGAGATGTTTTGTCTCCTTTCTTCCTTCCTTCCAGCTGCCCATACATGTTTGTTCCACCTTCCATGCTGACTACAGCAATCACCTTCCTTATTGCTCTCCTGCATCAGCTTCTGGAAGACCTGGACATAGCCCAGACGGATTCTTCTCCTCTCAATAGCCAGGCTGTGCTCCAGGTGGTCTTCTGCAGACAGAAGCTCCACAGGTTTTAGCTCAACCTGGGCAAAAGGAGAGGAAAACAACACAACAGCTCTGAATGTCACAATCCTAACAAAGTGCACTTTGAACTTAAGATGGCATCAGCATTTTCTACAACTTTTTGATGACAAGTTTATTAATACTACAAGCACAGAGTCTAAAGCTCAAGAGATTCTGCATTATCCTTTATTAAATATAAATCCTATATAAATATATATATCCTTTATATATCCGTTATTGAAACTCAATGGCAAAGTGCTTTCAGCTTTTAAATACAAACATCCATAAAAGCACACAGTGCTCATTTAAGAAAAACGGACATTAAGATAGTTCTCAGGTAAGAGAAAAAAAAAGACAGGAAAAGATAAACTTAATATGACTGTTTGAGGATAGAATTTTTGAACCAGAAAAATAATTCAGTTGCATTGCTCAGTGGTGTCAGTGCAAATTCCTGTGTATCTCAGCTCAATGACTAATTGCATCCAAACCTATACTAGCTTAAGAAAATTACTACATTTGGATAATTACAGCGCAAGTGTCACTGACCAATCACTTGTCAGATTTGTCTAGAAGGCCTAGCCTCAGAAACGTTAAAATAATGCACAAAGCAGGGCACCAAAGACAAATTCAACATTTTGTGTCTTGCAGTGCTGCCACTAATGTTTCTCAGCTTTTGACTCTTCCCTCTAACCCTCTTGCAGATTCATTGCCTCCTTTCCAGTCCTTTTCCAGAGCTTCCTAGATTTTCCCAGAGGTCCAGTTAAAACATTTAGATGGTGGGTATATTGAGATTCTCTCTGTACAGCTTTACAAACAGTTGTTCAGAAAAGTGGATTTGAAAAAATTATTCTTCAGTGTCTCTGAGACTTTAGTTTGTGATGGAATTTGAACTGAACTCTCAAACTCCCTCTGGGACATTCCTGTCTTAAGCCTAATCTTAGTTAATCATCACCAATTTAATCCTGAATTAATCTCTCCAGAAATCTGGGGAAAAGGTAAACAGGTTGATGTTATGAATATGATATCAAACAAACAATTCTAGCTTGATAATATTTTAGTACTGTCAGGGTAGCAATTTAGCCATTAGACAAGAGCTGGGCTTTAGTTGTAGTAAAACTGCTCCAGTCTGTTTCTTCTCCAAAGTGTGCCACATCCTCACAGAGGAGGGAGCAGTAGTGACTGGATGTATTAATTGCTCATGGGATGACTCTGCCAGTCTCTAGTGGATGTTTAGCAGCCAGATGTGCTGTCATTAACACATTCAGTGAGACAGGAAAGTCAGATCCATGATGCTACTTGCAATCAAGAAAGCAGAATTTCACATGCAAAAGAGTTTATTAAGAGAGTCTGAGGAGTGTTTGGCCTTCCTCACAATAAAACTAAAAGGACTGTGCCTGTCTGGCACAGTGATGTGAAGGCCAATGGTACCGTGACTGATTTCCAAACACCTCCAGAGAGCCAAACACTGGGGAGAAGAAACAGCCCTGGCGTGAAAACTAATCAACATAAATGGCTTCCAATTTAGATTGGAAGTGAGCTTAAAAATAATGTATTCTGTCTGAACAGTGATGTCAGAACAACCTTCCCAAGAGGAGAAATGAAGGATAAAAAAATCCCACCCGGGAATCAACTTCTGAAAAGAAGAGAGAATCACAAGGATCTCTCTTCCACTGCTTGCCTCTGTCAATGCTGTAGCCCTCACAAAGACCCCACTTCTATAATGAGCAAATGTGCAAAAGGAAATGGAAATAATAGTAGTAGTAGTAGTAATAATAATAATAATATTAATAATATAGTAATAATAATAGTAATAACAAGAACAACAACCTAACCATGTCAGAGCAGTGAAGTGGAATATGAACCCCAAAAGTCTGTCTCACAAAGCCTGGACTTCATGCTTTTTTTCCTGTCATTGATCAGAACAAACAGTGTTTCTGCTGTGTTTCACAATTGGAAAAGTTGGGTTATTTCACAGAAACTCAGTCACTCCAAGCTGAGAAGAAAACAGGAAAAATACCTTTCCAGCACCAACTGGTTTGGCCACGTATGTTGCATATGCCACACTCACAATCTTTTCAGCATTAGTCAAAACATCCTGTACAGTCACCTTGATGCCAACCTAAAAGGAAGAAGGTGGTGGAGGAAGGAGACAAAAAAGGTATTTACATCATTGTCAACTGATTTGAGACAAAATAGTGCAGTTTTTATCAGTCCCTTACACCTAAAAGGACAAAAGGTAAAAAACCTGCTCCAATCACTGATACTTCTCTGGTCATCAAGGTATTAACTTAGCTCTGAAAGGTTTTTTAGTACAACAACTTGAATGTTTGTTTAGCACCACTTGTAGGATAAAGTTACAAGCAGGAAAGACACTTGGATGTAATTTTATGGATATTTCCTTCCATTTACTTCTGTGGAATTTGGAGTCCCCATCTGAATCAATTTCTAAGATCTGTACATGCAAAAAAATAGAGGTGCAAACACAATGGAACACTTGAACGTGGAAGAGTGGATTTGATCCTGTGGCATAGGTCTGACATACATCAAAATTCTGTTTTTTTCTAATTTTCAGAAACTTTTGGAATACATTACCTGTGAGATGCATCACTCCCATTAATTATAATGGGAATTAGACATAAGCACGATGCACAAAAAGCACCCCTAAAGTTCAGTTCTGATTTGAAGTGACTGGGCAAGGCATTGCATCCTTACTACATTATGAAGATTAACATCGTCTGTACTCCTGAGAGACATACATTTGTATCAGAAGTTTTAAAAATGCTTTGAACTCCACCTGTTCAGTGGATCTGGCCTGGACCAACACCACCTATCCCATCCTGCCCACTGCACCTCCCAAAGGCTTTAATTCTTTTCGGCCCAGTTGCTATTCTGACATGGATTATTTTACAGGAAACACCAAATTGTAACACTCTGAAAGCAGTGCCATTAGGCAGTGTTATTGTTCAGATATCTGCAAATATCTGGAACAAATAAACCTGGGCTCAGGCTGTGTTCCTCTACTGCTCCCACCTCTGCTCTATTCCTGAAATATCTTTAGAAAAAAGAGTGATTATGTCTTACCTCCATGCTGGTTTTGAATGCTCTGTTCACCTTTGTTTTGATGGCAATAATTTGTCCAACTCTGTTAAGAAGAGTAAGACCTTATAGCATGCAAACATGAAGCTTTATAAGGGCTTGAATCTGCCTCTCTGTGTACTCCTAAAAGTACCGAAGAACATCTCATTAATCAGTCTGTGTCTTCCACACTACACTGAAAAACCACTGAAAAAAGTGAATTTTTCACTGTTTTCAATTTAACACTGTTACTCACCAGTCAGATTTGGTCAGTAAAATTACAGCCACTAAGAGATCTGCATAACCTTAATGGCAACATTCCTTCTCTCTGCTGGTGCCTGCATGACAGCAGGTGTGCTCCAGGTACACCCAGAAATTCTGGCTTTTGCTCAAAAGCACATCCTGCACCAAATCAAGGAGTACATCTAGCTGCAAAAGCACTCAGACACACGCCACCTGTGCACCTCTGGCACACAGGTATGTGCACACGAGATAACCCCAGGACAAAAAGTGCTCTTGGACATTTTTAAAGGATGGGGAAAGAGTTCATGTTCCAAGTCTTGGCCAAGAACAGGATTGCTTGTCCCTCTGAAAACTACTCTTCCCCTTTTACCAACATAAAATATCTAAGCAGAATTTTTATTGTATTATCTAGTGTGATTTCACTGCATTATGTATTGTTATATATTTTTTTATTACATTATTTATTTTATTATCTTTTAAATTCTCTTTATTGTATCTTCAAAAGAAATTTAAATGAGGAAATATTTTCTCTCCTTGTGGAATTCCTAAATACTCCATGTTGACAACAGGAACAAACTTTGTTTCCAAACCCCTCAAATCCCAACCCTAAGCTGTGCTGAGAGGGTGGAAGGAAGGCAGTTTGCCCTGGAGTTCTCCCACTGAGCAGGAAGCAAAAGGACACAACGTGCAGGGTAAGCCAGAGCCACAGCCAAAACAGAAGGGTGTCAGGCCACTGCCTCCAGGGAATTCAAACTGAGCTACAAATGCTGAAAAGCAGTCCTGGGGCAAGCAAAGTGGACCTAATTATAGCCAAGACTGAAGTAAAATTTAACTCAGACCACTTGGGTACTGACAAAACATTCTCAGCAAAGGATTTTGCACAGTTATTTAAAATATTTAAATAAATATTTTAAATATTTAAATAAACCCCAGTTTATTTAAAATAATAATAATAATAATAATAATAATAATAATAATAATAATAATAATAATAATAATAGCTTCCTAATTTAAATGAATGACGTTTTGACATTTAAAGGTAAATAGACTTACTTAAATTGCTTATTCCACTGCAGAACTAGAATGGGAAATAGGAAATAAGAAACCTGCTCCTTCACAGGACCTGACAGGAACAACAAACTACACAGCAGTTTTCTCTTTCCTGTTCACACCTAAGAACACAGGTGGAAACCTTTGGGTGGGTAGGGCAGGCGAAATGGTCGTTGGAAAGAAGTGACCATCTGCATGTGCACAGCCCTCATTAGCTTCTGCAGAGGATGCTGAGAGGCAGTTCTTGAATTGTTCATTGCAAAGAAAAAGCAGAAGTGTTAAGGCAGTTGTTCCCCAGCCACCAGCTCCCTTCCAGAAAGGAGAGTGCTCAGAACTACAGATATGCAGGGACAGGAATCACACACCACCACACTTCCACTTTAAACTGTCAGAAACTTACTGAATGAAACTGTTAGAATGAACTGACTGCGATTCACATACAGAACACTCATAAAATTTAAATAAATGTAATTTAAAATCAGATGTAATTGAAAATCAGTACCACTGAACTTCTGTGTATTACAAGAAAAGGAAGAGGTTATCATGGAATAAATCTAAGTTTTGAACTATATGGATTTGTGACAATTTCTGTTTACATCTCAGCTGAAATAAGCACAGAAGACTTAATCCTTGCAGAAGATTTAGTACCCTGGTTTAGGTAAATAAACCTTACAGTAAGTCACTTATTTAAAAACCATCTTATTAATTTATCAGGGAGAGCAGCAAGAACTCTTTTATTTATGCAACGTGAATTAGATCTGGCAAAATTTAGAAAATTGCACAGTAAGCTGCAAGAAGGATGTTAGGGATGACCTGACAGAGAAAAATAATTTCTTAAATGATTTCTTTCACAGTTACAAGATTTGTACCCGAAATTCTTGTAACAAATGAAACATTGGTATTACAAGTGAAATAAGAACTAGAAATATTTGGAAACAAAATTGGAATGAAAAGCATTTTCATCAGATTCCAGAAGCTCCCTTCTGCTCTCAAGAAACAAGACAAAACAGTGCTCTGAAGCTACTAAGTGTGAAGTATTACACCTGAGAGGGAAACATTACCCTGATTTCGATTAGTTTTCACAGGCAGGGTGTTTTCCTAAGGACAAAATTAAAAACACAGAGCAATTCCAGGCAGGACAAACATTCAATATTGTGAAACAGACCAAGAAATTCTCTGTGGCGTGTGATAGTGTTCTCTTCTCTGTCACTTACACTAACGGACACTGCTCTAACAGTCTGAAGTGTGAGTGGGTGCTTATTTTACACTTATGCCATGAACAGGTTTAAACAGCCATCAGCTGCACCTCTGGCAGCCAGTGCTGCTTTGTTCACAGCCACAACTGCATGTGCACTGCTCTGTGCTGCCAGGTCTATCCCATCTAACCACTCATTAATTCCCAGGTTGCACTGTGCACACCCACACAAAACCCACAAAGTCGCAGCTTTTGGTTTCTGTAAAGATATGGTTTAGGAATAAAGGATCTATTTCCTCTTACAGTGTTTTTTATCCCACTGAAAACCATGAAAAATGGTTAAAACAAATTCAGTCCTGTGTTATCTTGTAAACCCAGTGGATTCAGTGCTCAGTGAATGTAAAACATTTCTCTTTTTTTCATAAGAGCTGAAAGAAAAAGTTGTTAGGAAATGAACCAAAAGAGAACTTGCAACAATAAAACACTAATAACAGTAAGTTTTATAGATACGTGTTCCTTATTTAACAGAGATAAGCAATGGCTTGCAGCCATTCACTACAGCCAGAGAGCACTGGGGCATCAGTTTCTCACCAGGCATCTCGATTGCCCAGTTAAGGTAACAACAGCTTATTTCTGTCCTCTGGAATGGATCTGTGCTCTGGGTGGGTCCGGCTATCACAGGTAGAAAAAAACAATTTTGAGACTTAGCCCTGTGACTGCGGTGAGTTCACGGGTGTGCTGTCTCCCATTTTATAATGCCTGGGTTTGTTTATCTCTGCCAAATAAGAATCTCCAGAATGAAAACATCTGACTGCTGTCAGCTGGTTTGTATACCTGGCAGCCTCTTCAAACTGAATGTCATCCATGGACGCTGTCACGCAGGACACCCCAGCATGTTTCTCAGCTTCAAAAGAGACACAGGGGCACACAGTTACCACTTTGCACCTGCAGGGAGCTATTCACCTGTGGGCTGATGCCTGACACGCAGGGACTGCACACAGCAGGTCCTGCTTCTTCCTGTGAACACCATAATGCAACTCTGCACTGCGCCCCTTAGGAAAAAAGAGAGCTGAATAAGATTAAAGTTAATATTTTTTTATCATGATTTTGTTGTAAAGGGTGTTTGTATTTATGGGTGGGTAACATCAGGAGACCAGATTAGATGATAACAACTATATTACTCAGTTTGAAAACCTCTGCTGAAGGTCTTTGTCTAAAAATGAGCATTCTGGTGAGAGAGCCTTAACAAGCATTTTGAAAGACAGAAAGAGCCACAAAGCGTTAGCAAGCTCACAGAAAGCTCGTCATTCTCCCTCAAAACAGTATGTCATGAGCATCAGCTAGGGCAATCCAGTGGGGAAGGTTTATGTCAGCTGAGGATTCTGAGACACAGGAGAAAAACCTGCTTAGTAGTAGGTAAAAACCTTAGCTTATTAGTGCAGTCACAAAGGTGGACAGCAGCTAAGTACTTGTCCTTAGTGCTGCACCAAAAATGCAGGAATTAAATAAAACAAAGACAAACAAGATTTTAAGAATTCAAAACCAGAATTCACCTGCTGTGAAATATTTTTACCCAAATTTGAACTGTTGTTCATCTCCCTGGAATGCATTTGGCTGTGAAAAAGAACGCACGCTTCTTGTATTAATTATGAAAGCTAATCTGGAAAAGATAAACATCTGATTTACTGTTAATATTTAATCGCCTGATAGTTAAGTTTTTATAGCAAGTTATTATCATATTTTATTTGACCATAGCACCTAGAGCTTCCAGTCAAAAGGTAGATCTCCAGTGAACTAGGAGCAGTACAAACACAGAGAACCTCTGCTCCAAAGTCCTGAGCGACAGAGGCAGGAGAGGGGACCAGCAGGGAATCTGGAAAATAGCCCTGCACAGTAGGCAGGAGCTCTCACTCCCAAGCAGCCCCGTAATTTTAGTGAGCATCACAAGAGGAGCTCAGAGAAATCAGAGGTTTCATATCAATACCTGAAGGGTTCCGTTTGAAAATAGGAGGGGAAACCGCAAAAAAAAAGCACTGCTGAGGGTTAAAACATGAGGCGATTAAATGGAATCACTCCCCTATGAACCTGAAAGAAGAGGCGTGCTCGTTCGGGGCAGCTGCCCCAGGCGAGTCAGTCCTGGGTGCCGGTGCGAGCCCCGCTCGGGCAGCCCACGGTCACCGGAGAGGAGACAGCCAGCCCCGTACCCCGGTACCCCGGTACCCCGGTAGGAGCCACAGAACCCCGGCAGGAGCCACGGAGCCCCGGCAGGAGCCACGGAACCCCGGCAGGAGCCACGGAACGCCGCCAGCCTCCTTAGGGCTGCTGGTGCATGCACCGGGAGCGCAGCTCGCTGCCAGGCTCTCGCCCTGCTTCCCCTGCCGCCTGCACAAATCACTTCTACAAGTTAGCGAGGGGGTTTTTGAGAAGCTGTCGAAGCCGAGATGCTCCGCACGCTGGTTGGATTCGTGGCTGTTCCACAGAATCCCAAAATAGTTAGAGCTGGAAGGGTCCTCCGGAGACCATTTAGTCCAATCCCCTGCCAAGGCAGTGGCACCTTTCCTTCTTTTTGGCACATGCATGCCAATAGTCTTAAATTAGTACTTTTCTTCCTTCTCTTACTTATCTTTTTTCCCACCTCTTCCCTTCTGCTGCTCCTTTTCTAACTTCTCCTCATCCTCACATTCCCATCACCTTCCTCGCTCTCCCGGGCCATCTGACGCCTCACCCTCGTGGTGTCTGTTCCTAACTGGACCCCAAATCTCCTGGGCTCCTCGAGAGAGATGTGGAGCTCCTGGAGCGGGTCCAGTGAAGGCTACCAAAATGACTGGGGGACTGGAGCATCCTCCTCACGAGAGATCTGGGTCTGCTCAGCCTCGGGAACAGATGGGCGAGAGGGGATTCATCCATGTGTACGAATATCCAAAAGGGTGTCAGAGCTTGGAGCAGCCTCTGCTCGCTGGTGTCCAGCAATGTGACCTGAGACACAGGGCAGAAAATGATGCCCAGGAAGCTCCACCTGAACATGGAGCTGTAGCAGGGGAGGTTCAGGCTGGATTTTGGGAGAAGTTTCTTCCCCCAGAGGGTCGTGGGGCACTGCCCAGGCTGCCAGAGCTCCAGGAGCGTTGGGACACTGCTCCCAGGAGTGCACAGGGGGATTGTTGGGGTGTCGGTGCAGGGATAGGGGTTGGACTGGGTGATTCCGGTGGGGTATTCTGTCATGTTACGATGAAGAACTTCTTCAGTGAGCACTGGATCGGATTGCCCAGAGAGGGTGTGCAGCGGAGCTCCCCGGGCCCGTCCCAGCAATGTCTGTACGCGATCCTGTGCCCCGAGCTCTGGGGTGACCCCGAGAAGGGACAAGATGACCATAGTGACCCCTTCCACCCTGCCTCACCCACCCTGTGACCCAGTGCAACCTCCGAAGCCCCCTCTCCCTTCCAGGGGATGAAACCGTCCCTCACGTTTCCCTCTGGCCGTACCTGCCAGGCAGGCGGCGGCGTCCATCCATCGCAGCAGCGGCCCCGCGCCCAGCTCGCCGCGGGGCCCGGCGTGGGCCGGCAGCACGGCCTGGCACATGCACACAGCCATGGGCGAACGCTGGCCCCCGCTCCGCCCGGCACCGCGGCCAGCGCCGGCCGCCGCCTCCGCCTCAGCCTCGGCCTGGGGCGGGACCGGCCCGCCCGCGGCCGCGCCACGGGGCCGAATGGGCCCCGCCGGCCTCCCGCGGGGCGGGACGGCTGAGGGGAAAGGGGGGACGGGGTGAGGGGAAAGGGAGCCCGGGATGAGGGGAAAGGGAGCTCGGGGTGAGGGGAAAGGGGGGACAGAGTGAGGCGAAAGGGGGGACGGGGTGAGGAGAAAGGGGGGACGGGATGAAGGAGCCCGGTATGAGGGATTGGGGGTACCTGGGATGAAGGAAAGAGCAGGACGGGGCTTTGGGGTAAGGAAGGCCCGGGATGAGGAGAAAAGGCGTGTGAGGTTGCAAGGCTAGAGGTGAGGTGCTGAGGGAAAGGAGTGGGCTGAGGGGATAGAGGTGGCAGGGATGAGGGAAAAAGAGATGAGAGTAAGGCAGTGTTGGGGATGAGAGGGTGGGTGCCAGTGCTGAGGGGAATCAGGGAATAGGTTGGGTTGGAACGGACTTTAAATCCCATCCATGCCACCCCTGCCATGGCAGGGACACCTCCCACTGTCCCAGGCTGCTCCAACCCCAGTGTCCAGCCTGGCCTTGGGCACTGCCAGGGATCCAGGGGCAGCCACAGCTGCTCTGGGCACCCTGTGCCAGCCCTGCCCACCCTGCCAGGGAACAATTCCTGCCCAATATCCCACCTTCACTTTCTATCTCAGTTTGAGGCCATTTCCCCTTCTTCTGGCAGCTCTCTTTAGACCCTTTAGGTACTGGAGGGTGCTCTAAGGTATGTCTGCAGCCTTCACCTCTCCAAGCTGAGCAGCTCCAGTGAAGGGGGTGCTGGTTGTGTACAGGACACCATGGACTAGATGTTCCCTCGACTCCTGTCCCAGGACTCCCGAGGTGACCTCACAGGCTGGCACCAGCCACTGCTAGGTTTACTATGTCCATTGTCTCTGAAATGTCTCAAATCTGACTCATGTTTTCATTTTTATTTCTCTTTTGGAGTCTTGCCTTCACGTGGTGTCACCAACTTGACAGCCCAGCAGATGTGTCCAGGGCAGACACGTTCCCATCTCCAGAGGCAAAGGAACCACTGGCACTTCCAGCATGGATGTTTTGATTCCCACCTGTGTGGCCACGGCCCCAGTCACATATTCCTGCAGGAGTCAACAGCCCGAGAGCTCACAGAGAACTCCTTCTCTGACGTGCTCCTTCTCACTCTGTGAAAATACAAGCAGTGCTGAGATAGAGGAACAATCACTTCTGAGCTGTAGGGAAGGTCAAAGTTTTATTATTGCCACAGTTACAGTGTTACTGCTACTGAAGGCCAGCCCGTGTGGGGACCCTCAGCGCCTGGGCTTGTCAGCTGCTGGTGGGGCAGATGTGTTACTGCAATGTAGCAGAGGGTATAAACCGTAAATGGTTTTCAGGAGAGAATGCAAGGCTTGTATTTCACTATTGTGCTGTGTGGTTTCAACGCAGCAGCAAGATATTTTCTGTATCCCTTCCTTACAGCCTTTCCTCTTGGTAGTTACTCTTCCAGAGAGGGCTTCCCATGTTTCCTCAGAAACATACATCCACGAGTTTATATCGTGAACACTTGTTCATTTAAACATTGTTAAAGATCCAGCTTTAACCGATAACAGCCAGGAAAATCTGAATTTTACCCAAGACAGAGTTTCTCAGTGCAGTAGGGGTTCTCTTCCCACACGGTCTGTTACTATCACTGCACTGCTATAGCACTATCTCTGTTTCTGTGCACATACTCTTTTTATCAAGCAACACCATGGCTGTACCATCTCACTTGTTACATTTCAGAAGATCCTGGCTCTGAAAATCAGCACGTTGTGCTATTCCTTACATTTATTTTTGTTCTGTTGCTTCAGGAAAAAAAAAAAAAAATTACTGGAATCTCTCTCGTTCTCTGGCTTCCGTGAAGGGAAAACCAGACTGTCATGGCACTGAGACACCCTGGCCTTGCTACCTGAAGAGGGTCTGTAAAAGGTTTGCACCCAGTGTTTTCTCCTTCCTCAACTGCTCGATCCAGATGACAAAAAATCAAGTTGTCAGTTTCTCACACTGTGGATCCTAGATGCTAGAAGAAAAGGTCAGTAAAGAGAACTGAACATTTTCCTATTAAAAAAACCCCTTAAATTACGTTTTGCCTGCTTAGGCCAGTAATTAGTAAATTTGTTTTCAGGTTTACCTTGTCACACTCAGGCATTTTCTAAGATAATGCTGTTTGTTGTTCCTCCACGGGTTCTGCACCTCTGTTAAACACAGTCCCAGTGATGGGGTGCCTGGCCTGTTACAGATCTCGTTTGCTGTGAGATGAGGAGCTACAAAGCTGCTGGAATCACAGGGGGGCAAAGTAAAATCAGAATTTCTCAGTGAAATCCTTCAGTGTGGAGCGGACCACGTGTTTGGGGTGAGGGGAAAGAGAAGCAGCTGGAGCAAGGGAAAGCTGTTGTCTCAAAATCACACCTCTGATCTGCTTCATGTTATTCAGGGAGTGCCCTCTGTGGAACAGGGACACAGATAAGCAGCGCCCAAGGCAGACACACCCGGGCAGTGTGGCCAAGGAACTCACACTCTAAAATGAGCTTTCCCAAATGATTATTTGCTTTCACAAGCTGCATTTCCTCTGCCCTCCAGCTACAGGACACAGAAGCTAAAGGAGCGTAATGGATTGCAAAGGAACCACTGAAACTGACTCCTGCAGTTTCTTACACAGTCTCCATTGGGCTAAAGCAGTGTTTTACAGCTCTTGGTGCTCAGGTAATACCTGCCAAATTGGTACTGTTCTCCTTTCACTGCTGAGAAAGAGAAATTAAGCTGCTGGCCCCAGTTCAGAGAGGAGAGCTGTGCTTTGCAATGGTTTCTCACTTGAAAAGTGTTTTCTGTGGCACAGCTACAGCAGCACCTGTGGCATCACCGAGGTAGATGGACCTAAGGCAGCCTTTGTGGATGCACCTTTGTGCATCTTTTCCAGTTAATAAACCACGAGTTCAGTCTTAGATGTGAATAAATCTGTAAAGTAAAGCCATTAGAGTTACCCAGAAGTGTTCTAAAATGGATTGTTTCGGGAATTTTTTTAAGTTTTAGAATTATTTTAAACTAAATTATTGTTTAATTACAGATACTGCAGTAAATCAACTGCAATGATTTCAAAGGAAAGCATTTCTGTAGACTGCATATTTCTGTGTTCTTGAAACAAATGTATTACTGCCTGAAGTTATAAATAGTTTTGTATGCTTCCTTCACAACCCTAATTATTTACAGAAAAAAGGTGTTTGGGTGTGGGGTTTTTTTGGGACACAGCTTGTGAAAATACAACTACTTCTTGTAAAATGAAACTTTATTCTAAAATGTATCCAAAATTGCAAGACACAAGCACCATTAAACAGATAAATAGACATATATTTATGTACAGAGAGCATCAAAACACAAAACAATTGTTAATATAATTCTTATACCATTTTAATGAGTATCCATCAATAAAACTTTACAATTTAAAGGAGACTTTTCAGTTGCAAAACAGTTGTAAAATCATATGTATAAATTATGTTTACTACAATTCCAATAACAGAGGCAAAGTAAAATACAAAAATAATAATCAATACTGCAAATTCAAATACAAACCCCAAAAGTAATGCTGCACAGGTACGTATGTACACTGGATGAATTCATGCAGCCAGGCAGTGCAACAAATTAACTGCTGAGTTTAACTTATCACAAAATGGAACCACCATGTCGGCAAACAGAAGAAAATATACTTTTGTAATAAATCATAGTGCATTTTGAAGTTAGACTTTATAAAATGATTGTTGAGTGATATACTTCTAATATTCCCCATGTGATCTGAGATCCCCCCAACTCCTTTTTTCACAAAATAAAATACAAATGACAAAAGCTAAAAACCCCACTGTAGAACAGAGTCTGATGTACTGGTACCATCTCGAACGCATTTGTTTTAATTCTCGGTATCAGACTTGTTTGCAAGTGTCCATGTCCACAGGGACACGCGTTTTTCCTTGCTACCAGAAGTAAATCTTTCACGCTCCAATGCTATCTCCATAAACTGCATCTCACACGATGCTTAGACTGCACTGGTTTGAAGAGACACAGCTGAGCCTTGAAAAAAGAACCCTTAAATCCCTATGAAGCACAGAGAGAGTAAATGGAGGATAGAGAAACCTCATTATTCCTGAAGCTCCTATCCCTAATTGCTTTAATTACATAAACAGAGATTAACATAAGAGGCTTTTATGGCTTGGGTGAAATTTCTGCTAATTTGCTGGGCAAGTGTGAAGCCTGTGTCTCTCCACAGGGCTTTGCCTTTCACAGTGCAGAGGGCTACAGACTCTTTTGGTTGGTGAAAGGAAGCCTCAGGTAACTCTATAGAAAAATACCTCTGCAGTGAAAATGTGGTAAAGAAACAAAAAAATCAAAACAGAACCTCTGGAAAACTGTGACTTCTTGTGTAACAAAAAACATGGCTGTCACCTTTCAGGTCCGTGTTGGTTGGTATAGCATGAACACGTAGATAAAACTGGTTAAGTGTCAAAATTATATGAGATACAATTACACAGTCTGACACTTTTTTTCTTAAAATCTTAAGTGATAAGCACGCTCAGTGTTTTCACTAGGAAATTACTGCTAAAATGCTACATTTCCTTGCTGAAAAGACATTTATAGCAGCCTGTAAACTACTGAAGAGTTGCTCCCTGCATCCTTTGTGCTTCCAAAACCCCCCTTTGAGCCATCACTAACTTCTGAGTTAATGGGAGTTTTGAGAAAAAAAGGTATGCGGAAAACCACCTGTATTGGGTAAATAATGTAGCAATTTACACAGCATCTCTTCAGATTTTCCAACATGCAAGCACGTGTAGAGAGAAGCTAAGAGACGGCATGCACTGCAGTGTTATGTCATTGTGCTTATGTCTGCTGAGGGCACTATGGCATTTTCACTCAGAAAAACAGAAATGGTAGCCCCAGAAGACTAAAAGAGCCAATATTAATGAAGCCATCAGCTACTGTTGTAGTAAAGAACACCCCAAAAGAGGGAGGAAGTTTGTTTGCTTGTAGCATATATATACTGAAGCTGAAGAGAATTACAAAGGCACAATACAAGCCTATATTTCTGGTAAATTATATATATTCATAAATTTCTGCTCATACCACCTCAAGATAGTGAATGGTACAATAATAACTGAAGGTACAAATGTTAATTGAAAGTGAAGCTCTACAAATAAAGGACTGTTGGAGAACACAGCTCATTACTTGCTACATTTCTACTCTTCCCGGGTGGTGAGCTCATCCACCTTTCCTCCACTGGCTGACAACAACGTGGTGACCCAGTGAGAAAACTGGAACACTGTCAGATGACAGACAGAATGGCTTTATGCTACTGAAAAGCTGTTAGTGAGTGGCTGCCACAACAATCTTTCCCACTGCTTTACCTTTGGCTCAGAATTCAGAGAAACCAGGAACAGCAGCTGGAAATTCATACCCATTTTCACGCAGAGCTGAGGCTGAGATAATCCATGAAGGTAGCATTTTGGTTAACTTCAGCACTCTAAAGTATTGAACAGCAGAGCAGGAATTGTACCAGCTCATTTTAAGAAACAAATCTCAAGGTTTCCATAGTTTCCATTCATACCTACACAACATCTGTATCATTTCCAACAGCGAATGACTCACAACTTAGGAAATAAAGTGAATGGATCAATACTGTTCCTGTTAAACTCATAAAAAATGACACCCATCTTGTGATGAAATTACAGGGCAACTGTGGAGGCGACTGCTGTCCCAGCCCAGCTCTGAGAAGGTGGACGCTTGATGAAGGTGAAAGGTGCAGCTACAACATTTGAGTTTTAACCTTGAGCTGTTCCTCAGCTCACCACAACAACTGGCACAACGGCTGGCAGGATTTTGCACCGGCAGGGAATGGAGGAAGATACTGGGGGAACTAGAGGAAGAACCTGCTGGAAGCAGGCTGTGCTAACCCACAGCAAAGCTGCCTCCAAATCTGCCCTATCTGACACGGGATGTTCTCTCATCTCCAAACCAGCACATCAAATCCCAACACGTTTATTGCAAGTTCCCCCCCCCCAAAACCTACCATTACTACATGTAGTCCCACAATCCTCAACCAGGACCTCCTAGATTTATTCCCTAAAGCACTCAGGAAAGGAATCTTTAGTCACACCTGGAAGGTATGAATATTAATACCTTACTTTCAAGCTCACAGCTGAATTTAAAAGCTGCATATGCTATTGCTGGTGTTGACTGATCTATGCAATGGTTTCTCCCTGTGTTGCTTCCAATGAGAATCAGTGCAGGTAACAAAGTGATAAGGAAGCCCACTTAACAAATAAAGGTGAGGATTCTTAGGCAGAGGAAACCCCCTCTAGAAAGGTCAAGCTGCAGCTGTTCATTAAAATGGAAGTAAAAATAAAGAAAATAGCAGTATAGGGCAGAAATCTCATGCTTGAGATTGAATTCAGAAAGTCACCTGTAAGTCACTCGGATTCAGGTTCAAAGGAGCTGCATTATTTTTGCTCATTCCAAGCTCAAATAAATACACTTTTGTGTAGAGGTGTGAGAAGCCAATTGTACACACTTGGATTCATCCCACCTAATTCCGGCCATTCATCAGTGGTGAGGGCAAATGATGCCATAATGCAATCTTCCAGAGGCATCTCCACTCGTGTCCCTCCTCTGACACACGAGATCTGGGCAGGTAATTAGGCAGTTGAAATTAGGGCAGGATGAATCAGGCCACAGCATGGAGCGGAAACAAGTCTGATGTGGTGGCACAGTATCACCATGACAATGCAGGCTGTCCCAGCCCTGCCGGAGGCTCCAAACCAGACACGCTTTGGGCCAGTGACCCGCACCATCCGTGCCTTTGCAGCCCACAGTCTGGCAAGGAGCTGGTCACACATTAAACAGTGAGGCTGGAGTTCGTGACGATGCCCCAAAGCCAGAGCCGGAGCCGCGCTGGGATGGCAGCGCTCTGGGGCACGGCTGCAGCCCTCCCACACATCCAGAGGCTGCCCTGCAGTTACACACAGGCTCTGCAGGGGCTTGCAGCCGGAGTGGGTGCTCATCCTAACACAGCACGCACACATGTCCACGTATCCATGGTGCCGGGGGAGCTGTGCATCCCCACGCCTTGGCTACGGCATGGGCTGGCTCTTTGCAGGAGCTGTTGGTAATGAGGATGAAGCACACACTGAGGAGAAATACAGCGTTCTGAAACACACATTTGTGAGATCCCCAATAGTATCAATAGTAACGATTAAGGTCAGAGGCAGTATCAAGTTTTGCATGCACTTTCTACATTAGTATTTATATAGACAAGTTTCATTCTTGCTGGTTTGCAAAATTACTGAGGTTTCCTTTACTTCCAGAGACTGGAACATTGAACATTAAGTTTCATTTATGTTGTTGAAAGTAATTTCTTTGTCTAAAATACACCTACAAATACTTGGGACTATGGGACTGGGATTGCCCTGTTGTTCTCTGTAAAGGGCTGAAGTAACTGTAGAAATATTTTCTGATCTTAGAAATACAGAGAATTTATCTACAAATCAGACTGTAAGCATGAGGAACACTTATTGCAAGTTCTCAAAATCTTACATGAAAGAGTGAAGGTGCAAAGTCATTAAGACTGCCTTGATTCTAAAGATTAGCCTACTCATTTAATTAAACTATCAACAGAAACACAGATTTTAAAGTAATCCAAGTAAGAATCCCCTTCAACTTTCCAAGCATCTTCACTTTTCCCGTCATTGCCTTTCAGACTAGACAGGACTTGAAATTCTGATGTCAGAAACCAGCAAAGAACACACATTTTCAGGTCATTGTTGTAGATCATAAAATACTGCAAAAAAGAAAGCAGAGTCCCAGAATTCAGGTTACTTTTCTCTCTCGGTAACCAGACAGAGAGTTCAGATCTGCTTCAAACACCACCTCAGGTAAAGCCTGTGGTGGGAGGGGATGAGGACACAGTGCAGAGGCAGTGCTGTGCCTCCCATACGCCCTTAGAGATGGGCTTCTGTCTTGGCACTGCTGCAGTTTTTGGGGAGTAAAAAAAGACACCAGCTCACACATCTCTGTAAGGCAGCAGCCTGCCCAGGTGCTGTGCCTGGGGCACCCCTGTGCCAGGGGACACTGCACAGGTGTGACACCTCTCAGGTGTGCAGGCACAGGCACCTGGGACACCAAACTTGCAGCTGCCTGCTCAAATCCAACCCCAAGCTCTCAGAAAAGGATATGAACTGGGTTGAATTCTCTTACATTACACTTAATATTCCTGTAAATGGCTTATAGATCTGCTGTTTGAAATAAATTCTGAAACCACTAAGCGTGCTTAACAGAGCTTCAACTCTATGTGGACAGCGAGTTCAGAGGACAGAACAAGGACTGTTGCAGTATATAATACACATGGCTGTACAGTCAAATGCCACCTCTTGCTTCAAAACAAGAATTTACAGTAGCAAGCAGTGGTGGCAAGATTTCTTACACAAAACCTACAGGAATTTACAGGATATGCATGGATCACCGAGGTTATAACACCAGCAACAGACAACACAGAGTATCTTGTGCAATGTGAACAAAGTTGACAGTAGTTTACCAATGCTGTAAGTAATTCACATAAATATGCTAACCCACCAGCTAACAAATCTTCCTCCTCTTCCTACCAGAACCAGATGTGTGTACAGCAATCCATAAAAAGAAATAAAGTGGTTTGTTTTTGCGGTTTTAGCCAAACATGCACAGAATAGAGGCACTCCAAGGGGATACTTGAAAAAAAAAAAAAAAACCCTCAAAACTGGTGTCCAAGCACACACAGCAATTGGATTCACACTTCTCAAACAGCCATGACAGAGCCAAAGTTTATTGTATGGATGCTTTTTCTCCTGGAAAAATAGTAGTATAAAAATTTGCTTGATATTTAACTAACAGAAAACTCCAGCTTTACTCACACCACTCTTTCGTGTCTCTAATTCCAGCCCTAATTCACTCCAGCCCTACTTTAGGAACTTGTGTTCTCTTCCTTATCCACTAACGTAAATGCAAATCAAATCAAAACTACAACATAAGCAGAAAAAATAAAAGAGACTAGAAAAATGAAAATGAAAATAGCTGATACCTGCTTTTGGACAGCAATTTAATAACACCACTTTGCTTTCCCACTAAACCACTGGATGTACTTCATGCCTCTGTTAAAGAGAGCATTAGTAAATTTCTACTTAATTAAATATATCCTGTATTTGGGATTTTCCTCCAATCTGAATGACAAAAGTCAGCTTTTCTTTCAAGCTATTTTCTATCATTGTTAGGAACCATCTCGTCTAATTTGTCAGTATTTGGAACGCTAACTTTCCTGATATCGAGCAGTGAGAGCTCTCAGGATGCTGCACTGCCACTCCTTATCTGCTATTATACTCAGTCTCTATCTAATGAAATAAACTCTCTACAGCATGTGAACAACTTCCTGCACGTTTGCTGGGCAAAATGCTCTTATTTTTTGGGCAAAGATCTGGAACAGTTAATGGGGAACTCCAAGTGAGAGAGGGTAAAACATGAAGATTAAAAGAACAGAAATAAAGCCTAAAATATCCAGTTCATCCAGCTGACAATTTGACTTCTCAGGGATCAGAGCAGTTGTTCCACAACAGTAATTTTTCCCATCAAAAGCAATTACTGATGACTTCAGGATCTCTGTAATAGCCCAAACTCGTAGGCTGTAGAGTCTTATTTCCTAGCTCACCCAGGCTATTGAGAACACATCACCTTTCAAAATCCCCATGTTCTGTGCTGTTTCCCTATGAAAACTGATGCTAAAACTGCCAGAATTTTCTCTTAGTAAAATTCAGCCTCTTGTCTCAGCACTGTAAAATCTTGAAAGGATCCCCAGAACCTAACGGCAAGAAGAGTTGTGCAAGTTCTCAAGAGAACAGCGAGGTAGCAAACAAACAAACACCTTGTTTCTGTGGATAACTGCCCAGTCCTGAGCCACCTGAGCCTGGGAACAAGCCTGCTCGACCACAATTCTGAGACCACAGAACCCTGAATCACCCACCAGACACACTGAAAGCACTGGCCAGGCAAATCAAATCACTGTTTGTGAATCAGGCTTGCTACAAGGTCACACGGATCAGGTGTCAAGCAGTACACTTCTGGGGATGTGGAAGGAGCTTTCAACAGAAGTCCAGCTGTATTATTTATAGCAACTAGGCAGCAAATCTCTTTTTTCATCTCATTTCCCCAAAACCATGTCTTTCAGCAAATATTTACAATGCTGAATTAAAATAAAGATAAAAAAAGGTGATTTTCTTTTTCTCTCTCCATTTCCTTTTGCACACAAAACTGAAATAGTGGCTAGAAAGTGACCATTTCAAATTATAACCGAAAACTGCATTTATTAAATTTGAAAACATGTACCCAAGAAAACCTTTATACATTTTTATGGCAAGTTTTCCTATTACATGAGAGGCTTTCTTACACATTTTAAGCTTAAATGAGGAACAGCAACCAAACAGAAGTTTGGACTAAAACTGCAAAGCTGCTGGCTGTGTGGAAGGAAACTATGGCAGCACAACTGAAAACAGGATGGAAGAACAAATTCACAGAAATAGTTTATGTAATAGTGAACAAGGCTCTAATAAAGTAAGAAACAGAAGAAAGCCAAATCTGCTCTGCATGTCAGGACTATTGATACATAAACATGCTCCTGCATGGTAAAATCTGTAAAATAATGTCTGCTTACAAAAGACTTAATTTGAGCTCTGGACTGTCCACGTTCAAGCATGGGTTTAGAGTACTACAGTCTTACATTTTTAGTTTTCTGAAGGATGTTACCTGTGTTCTAAGATCTGCTTAACATTAACTATGTGCAGGCTCAATTTCAAATCAAGGTGAAGCTGTTGGCAGGATCAGAATTTTCATGTGCTGAGTAGATGATCCATTTATTTTTTTCTGGGTTTGGTACAGCATAAAGGAGTGCACTCAAAGCACTATTTTAAACTCTCATTTCTTATTTTTCAGGTTGAAACGTTGTTTTGGTAATTTCAACAGACCCTCTGTATTTTGCTCTATGTACTCAGTTTGTACATCTACCAAATAATGTGACACCACAGGTAAGTTATGTATTTGACCCAGACTAGGGTGGAATCCTAACCAAAAAATTACCTGATGTGAATGGTGACATCGAAGTTTCAGCAGAACTGGCACGAGCAGCAGTTTACAGAACTGTGCCAATAGTATCTGAAAAGTAGAGACCTGCATACAGCAAAATTTAAACCTAACTAATTTATTTCTGAATTTTTACAATTGTTTTGAATCACTAAATCATGAATTGGATCCTTAATGTGAGATAAGTGTTGTAATAGTTTATAGGGGTTTATTTGAAAGATGTGCTTTGTCAGGATTCCCATCCTTAAGGCCTGAGCAAACCAAGTGTGCCTGTGACAGCACCCACAGTTGTATTACCACTTACAGTGAATTAAAGAAAAAAACATTTACCTGTACTTTTTACATCGTTAAGGTACATTTTACATTCTTGAAATGCAAATGCAAGGGTCAAATAATCCAGTCCATACTTAGGCATGACTGCAACAGCAATGGATCAGAGCTGACTGGGAACAGGGGCAAACACTTAATAATTAACTGACACAGAATAGAAACCTGTGCAACATGTATCAGCTGAAAAGTCATTTTGAATAAAGTGATCAACACTAAATATTGTAACAGCTGGTCCCTCATTAAATCGAATTCCAAATCATTTGCACATGCAGTATTGCATTTGCTAGCCACAGAACAGAGGAAAATTCAATTTGTTTTAGGCAGTTCAAGAAGCTGTCCTTTGATGCATCCTTAAAGAAGCAAGCTTCTGTTCTCTTCTTCCCAAGTGGAATTATTTAAAATAAATTATTAGGCTTTATATTTCTCATTGAGTATTCCTGTTGGAAGGGAAAGGAACAGCTGGATGTCCTGGGACATGAAACATTCAGTCCTACATTATGGGGAGCAGGCTGAAAGCCTGGAAGTTGTTACTGTCCCAGAACATGTGACTCATTAGGTGGCCAGGGCTCTGTAACCAGAGGGCTTCCAAATAAAAAAACCAGAATTTCTGGGGAGAAGGAAGTGCAACTGCAGTTTTTCCTCTTTCTCAGGTAGTTAAGAAAGTAATTTAATCCCTACATGCAAATATCCAGGTATTTTGTTACTGCATGCCAGGCCACATGCTTTACCTTTGATTCAGACAGCTTCTTCCTTGCCCCAAACCCTGTTCTTAGGCAAGGCAATAAAATAGGGGTGAAGTGGAGATACATCTGGATCTGGATGTTCCTTTCCAGCAGGTAAGACCCTGGTTTCACTGTGAGGTTCACAAGTGAATCCAGTTTCAGCTGATTTCTGCAAAGCTGGAGTATTTGCAAGAGTTCTCACAGCATAAAAGATTCCTTACTCTCTCTTTCTGCTACTCTAAGATTCGGTCACTTCTGTTTTTAAAAAGGCTTACTTCAACTTTGCCTGAAAGATCCATTTACAGAATCAACTTCTATTATTTCTATACTAAAGAGCAGAATCTATCTAAAAACCCAGTGTAAGAAGATTTGCACCATTTAAAATAAAATTCCTACCAGAACTGGACATGTTCCGATATTATCAACAGGGCTGTTGCATAAGGACAGAACTAAACAGCAGTTACATTGTTCCTGGTATCTGGAGCACAAAACACGTAAGTGGGAGCAAAAACTGAGTGCTTGGGAATAGTCTTTCTTCCCATACTGATACTCCAGATACCATGAAAATCCTACAAGGATTTGTAAGCAAAAGAAAGAAAAATGAACAAGCACAAAGCCCTGTGCATGTTAAGAAAAAAATAACCCTAAGGTGTAATTTTGAAGTTAAGTAATTAGCAGATGAGATCGTGTTCTAATGGTCCAGCTGCAGAGCCTGGCCTCTCCAGGAGCCTGGCTGAGGTTGGGTGAAGCCTTGGACAAAGCATTAGTGTCATCAGCTGCTGCCTGGGTATGAGAAATGCAGGACACAACGACTAAATCATGTGCTGAAAGGACATTATGCTCTTGTAAAAAAGTGAGGATAAGATGTTTTAATAATGATATCCAATCTATGCCAGCAGTTCCATGCACTGGTTTGTTGGTCAGACTTCCATCCTCCCAAGGTGCCTGACAGCTCACTGACCTGGGAATAGGCTTTGGCACTTGATGCACTGTTCCCACCTCTCTTAGTCCATCAGCAGACGTCATCTGACTGAAAGTGGGCCAGGAAGACTCCTCAGGTCCCTGGAAGGCTACCTCAGATAATACAGGTGGCAAACACAGGCTGCAAGGACACCTGGACTCTAATGGGGGGAACACCAGTGGTGTTAGTGGCAACAGCAAAGGGTCTGAGGAAATTACACCTGATTCTGTGTTTGTGACTCAAGCCAATGGCAGGGTCTTCCAGCACTTTTGGAGACGGCAACAAAGCGTTTTCCAAAGAGAAGCAAATGAATGTGACCTTCATAATCAATAAGAATACAGTCTACAAAACCATATAATGACTATCTAGGTCATGTTTGCATCTAATCAAGTAGTTCTTACTAAAAGTAATGCTACCAAAATCTTTGATACTTCAACATAATTTTAATCGTCTGAGACTTTCATCTTTGAATAGCCCTACCAGGAGAGTAAAGTATAAAATATTTGTATTTCCATATATTATACACATATAATATATGGGAATAAAAATGATTTAGGAGATTGTAGCATTCCTTACACATCCCATTACGTTCAGCTACCATCACAAGCCCATCACATATGGGTGATATTCCTTAATCACAAGCTCATGAAAGAGAATCCCCTTGCACATGGATGTACCACATCCCAGAACTGCTCCTCCTCTGCAAGTGGCTCTTCTGGATTTAAGTTCAAGGAGAGGAATTTGCTGTTTGTCTGTGGCACGAATTTCTGCTGAGCCACTTTGTGCCTGAATTGCTGATCATCAGCCTTTGTGTCACTACAAACTGAAACCCTTTGTTTTCCTGCCTGAGCTGAAACTCATCAGGAACTAAGTAAATGTACCAGAGCTCTGCCTGAAGAGAAATGGGAATGCTTCCAGAAGTGTTTCCTTTAGGCCTTTTTCTGCATTCTGTCCTCAGCTTTCATACCTAACTGCCTATCCTCCTTATAAAAGGGCCCAGACTTCTGTTCCTCTTCTGTTCATGGCAAAAGGTAACACCCTCACAACAAGACTAGTAGTCATAAAGTTTACTGTGGCATTTTGGCTCAAAAAAAAAAAAAAAAAAAAAAAGGCTGCTGACTGGGAAGTTTTGTGGAAATTAATTCTAGCAGATATGGCAGAAAACACACACCCAAGCAGCAGGGTGACCTGATTTTCTAAATGTGCTTGAGAAATATTGTTTGTAATTTGGAACACGGATTTGTCATATTTATTGGAGAATCACTGAAAATGGGAAACATAATTGTAAATTGTTACAAAATGTTTTGGTGATAAGGACTCTATTGTATTTCCACTAACTACCACCCCTACAGAAGACCATGCTAAATAGAAAACTCAATTCCAAGGGCAGGAGAAGCCCTGACACTTTATTGCTAGATTCTATAGCAATTGGAGCTCACTTACAGTAACCTTATAGTACTCTATATAAACTGAGAAGCTTGTATCAAATTCAGGCTTCCATTTAAAATAGATATTGCAGATATTAGGCTTCAATTAAAGAAGAAAAATAACCTTCAGTGCTTTCTTTTTTTCTCTTAAAGGCAAAGTATCAAAAAAAATCCCCAAACTAGGTGGAAGTTATTAAATTTCTCCAAAAAATTAAGATGAGCTTTCTTCTATTTCTTGAGACAGTACAATTTGTGATTCACAGGGTAGCTGGTATCAAACACAAGGTAATGAAAGCTCGTATAAGCAATTTTATTCCTATCCATGATGGCAGACACTAACAAAACCAAAAGAATTTATCCTTTGAGTTCAACTTAAAAAATAACTTATAAAGCAGTGATATATGTAACATGAAACAGTTCAGGAGGGGAGAGGGAAAGCAAATTTTAATAATTAAAATGTAAACGTGAAAAAAAAAAAAACAACAAACAAACGAAAAGAAATGGAATAAAAGTCCCTACTTCTGATTTCTACGTACGATGTGATGTGACCCTATTTTACAGTGTCCTGGGGTCTGTGTGTGTGTGTTTGGTGTGTCACACACACACAGCCCACGCCGACCCACACATGTACACACACAGACAGCGCTGGCAGCTCCACCTCGGGCACTTGTCGCATGCCACTCCTTACAGTTGTCTCAAGCATGTCTGGGACCCACTGTCTTGACAAAACGGGGGAGATGGTAGGGAAAAAAAAAAAACAAAACGGGTGGGTCTGATTGTGTCTGAGATCCTTTAGTTAAACTGTACACTGGGACGAATAATTTTCTTCTGCAGTAGCTCTCTGGAGAGGGCCAACTCACTGTGGTCTTCATGGCGACACTTGTGAACGGGTCACACACTCATTGTCATGCTAGGGGAGTACTGGAAAAGAGGAATCCACATTTTAACAAACATTCATCCCACCCGCCCCCAGGTAGCCACATCCACACCTGGACTGCAGCACTGGGTTCAGAGCTCCTTCAGCTCCCTCCTGAATTTCTGCTGCAGCCTCTCTTGGGGCTGTAGTTCAGTTTGTGTCCCCAGAACTTCTGCTGTGCTTCTCTCATGCAAAAATACAGCCACTTCTGACAAAGGCAACTCCCCCTGAGGGCTGCTTTAGCGTTACCTGGGTGCTGTGATGAACCAGTACCTCAATGAGGCTTTCCACACCCCTTCCTGCCCAGTGCTGGCTACTGGGGAATTTACCTGGGCAGGTGCCTAGTCTGAAGTAGACGGGTTGTACTGATGGGTAGCTGAACCACACAAGATTTTGGGGAGTTTTTGTCTTTGTGGGAAGACAAGAACAAAGAAATGTATGGCTGTGATTAAATCAGGCTTTTGGTCTGTATTATTTTGTGTTAGCCATTTCAGGGGGTAAGCTGAATCAGGAACCAGTGGTCATTCTCCTTTATGTGAACCAAAAATCCAATCAGCACATCACACTATTGCAGTGACACAAACTGAAGTGCAGCCCTTACCCAAGCTACAGCTACCCTCAGGTTAGCAGTGCTTCATTAAAGTCATCAATGGGACACCACAGTGCCTAGAAGAAATGCACATCTATACACCTCATTTGCTTTTAAATTGAAAACTGTGGACTGCAAAACCACTTCTTTTGGTCTAACATCCTCTAAAGTAGAGGAAAATGTTCAAATGCAACAAGATCAGCATTTTGAAAATTGACAGAAGAAAAAAGAAAGATAAATTTGCCTGTGCAAAACCACATGTGCCCTAAATATCCTAAGTCTTGAGTTCCAAGCTGATCAGTTCCAAGTGTCCAAGCATATAGAAAGAGTAATTTACATGGGTCTTCCCCCTGCAAATTACACAGATCTGACTATCAGTTCCAAAGATTAAGGCAAATCACCTGCTCAAGCCATTTCTTGTATCTAAGCCAAGGTATTTGGGGACTCACTTTGAGAAAGGAATCAAAGCATGGTCTCAAGGTGTTTGAGTTTTTCAACTTGCTATTAAGCCCTGCATTGCTACCTACATCCTAACCAAAATTCCTGGTGAACTGAACAGCAAACCTCCCTGAGAAAGGACGCCATGATAACACCTATTCTAAGCAGCCAAGTGGCAAAACATGGGTGAGAAAGCAAAGCAGCTCCCCAGGATGACAGAGCAAGTCATGTTCCAGAGACAGCAGTCCCTGGGAGCACACAGGGACACTCCAGGCATGTGCCACTCCTGCCCTGCAGGCACACATCTCCACAAAACCTAGAGAAATCTGAGCCCCTGGCTCTTCCAGGCAGCACAACAACTGCCAGAATCCAGAAGTATCTGAGAACACTGATTTTCTGCAGAGTACCACTGATGTCCTCCTGCTCCCATGGCCCCGTTTCAGTGACCATGGCAGCCCTCAGCACAGCAGAGCGTGCCAGACTGGGAGCCAAGGGCTGCCAGGAACAGGGACCACATTTCATGGAGGTTCTGTGCTTGCTGCCATTTCGGCAGATATTAAACATTGCTCTTTTTGTGTATGACAGTTTTCTTCAACACTCCACACAACCTGAATGTGTGCCCACCAACAGCTAACTGGCAGAGACTCCTCCTTTTCACCAGCTAAAAAAGAAAACCTCTCAAAACCCTATAAAATCTGATTCCCAGGAAATTTTCCATGGAATTCAACTATGCTGTGATCTAACAGAAGATGTTTACTGAGCTGCAGGTCACCACTGGCACAGGTAATGAGGTTACACTCCTATTTAGGGACCTAGATGAGGATTTAGAAACCCAGCTTCAGGCACTTGAACATGTTCCACAGCCTTGCTCTGTTAAAACGTGTATACCATGTTTTGCTGCTTTGAGCATTCCATATTTTAAAAAAACCCCATATTTAAAAGCATATTTTTTAAAAAAGCCCCAGAGTGAACACTAGTGGGAAACCTCTGCCTTTAATGGGTGTAATGGCACACTGCATCTTTGCAACATGAAATCTGCATGCAATCTCTGAAATCTATAATTTCATCACACATACTTCAGTGTAAACTCTGCTTTTCCATTGACCTCCTGGTGCAGAGAGCCTCTGCAGTAAATCTGTGCCTCCCACCCATTCCAGTTTTGGCTGGTTTTTGCACAGGATTTTTTATTCAAATCAATACTGTACTTTCAGAAACTATTAAAAATATGCAGGACATAATGCTGCACTACAAAACTTGTAAATTTTCTTTTTGTAAACAAAAGGCCAGAGATACAGGTTCATCTTTGCAATCCAACAACCCGGGTAATGAAATACTTACACTCTCACTCTGGAAGGGGTTTAGGAAGTTTCCACCCATCTCACTGTCATCTCTGGGAGTGCCAGGCTGGTTGCTCATGCTCATATTACTGGGAGAGTTCTGTTAAATGAGATTACAAAACAAAACATAAATTCAGTGCTTAAAGTTTTGGTTCCTTTCCCAGCCTCACCAGGTGTGCCCAGGATGCTCCACACAGAACTTGGTGCACTCAGGTGCACTGTGCAGAACACTGGGCCTCTCAAGGATGAAAAATCAGCCCCACAGGGTTCTGCATGATTCAGGCACTAATTTTAGTCTGTTAAGTAATGTTCTCTTCCCTGAAGCAGGGATTATTTACCTGTGCCTCATTTTCAGGCTATACGCAGCATCTGCTTCTGCTGAAGTCAAGAAAAGCTATAAAAGGCTGCAGCAGGGATATGAGGAAGTTCTGTTACCACATTAAATCATGTGGTTGAATGCAGCCAGGTCTGTAAGCCCTGACATATGTGAGTTATGAGTATGTACTTAAAGACAGACAAAAGCTGTACTTAAAGACAAGATGGATCAGGTCAGCACAGACCTCTGCATGGGCCTGGGCCTCAGGGCTGCTCATCATGGTCACAATTTACTGAAATAATAACCTCAAGCCTTCCAAAAATTGTGCACAGTGACCTTTGCAACTTCAGAAGGAGAAGGGGTGAAAGCAGGTAATTGTCATAGAAATTATTGTGCATCAATAGCTCACACATGGTTATTGTACACACTGCCATTGGTCGGGTGCTCTTACAAAGCTGCTTTGCAGTACCCTGCCATTCCTATGCCATGGGCAATCCTCTTTACATCACTGTTACACCTCCTACTCAGAAGACTCATGATGGAAGAGCAGTCAGGGAAAGGGAGGAGTGAAACCATGGGCAACATAATGAAATCCTTACATCTATCACAGCTCTTTCCTTGGCTTTTTAATCCAGAAAAGCGGAATGCAATATAAATATAAATATCAAACTAATTACATATATGACATGCAAGCAGAAATTCTTCACCAGCATCTGAAATGCTGCTCAGAGAGTTGGGTCAAAAGCCCTGCCTTAGCCCTTCTGCTTTCTTCAGGCTAATTCACTGCTTACAAAACTGTGATCCTCAGGGCACTGGACAACACGTCCACCAAAGACAACTAAAAGCCTAACGAGGTTCTGGCATCAGTGAATCGAGTTTGCTCTCCAGGGAAGCCAGCACACCAGATATTCAGGGACCCAGAGCTCGGAGAAGGCTGGACCTACTGCCTTGGCTCTGCCACTGCTGCTGGCCCTTCAGCAGGCACCGATTCAGGGGAGCCCATGGCCTGGGTGACACAGCAGGGCAGGCCACACAACCACATCACTCCCTCTGGCCTTAACATCCAGGAATATAAAGACCTTCTCACATTTATGGTGTATGATGCTCCTGCACTTTTGCTGATTCCTGGGGGATTTCCCCCTATTCCATGTTGCTTTGTGTAGAACTAAGCTTTGAGATTCTGATATTGCTGCAGCACATCAGCCCCAAAGCGCTAAATTCCTGAAAAATTCCCATTTTGGTGACTCCCCCAGGCAGCTTTTGTGGCCACTTGGGTTCCAGCACTATAGCTCCAGCTGGGATTTTCCAAAGCAGGAGTGGCCCTGATGCCTGCACAAATTCCATGGACATTGCAATACATACAAGTTATTAATGTTTATTTAACATGCACAATTTCAGTTCATTTATGGCCCTCATCTGAACTACTTCATAAAAAACTTTTATGTTCTGCCACTGAGCCAATTTAGTCAAAATATTCTCTAGGAAGTTATGAATTCTGTGGGCTGTACTGATTCTGCCAGGACTGGATCCATTTTCTATGGACAACTGTCTTACAGGCAAAATTGAAAGCATTTTTCTTTTAGTCATTTAAAAAACACATAGATCAAATGTGATTGTCCTGAGTTATTCATACACATTAACATATTACAAGACTTCCAGGTAAATTGTTTGGGACCCAAGTTTTCAGAGCTGCTGATACCTGTACCAGCACATACTGAACAGCTGTATGTGGAATACTGGCTTTAAAAATTATCCCATGGAAATGAAAATGTTTTGGCTTTTTTCCCTTAAAAAGTGCTGCAGTTTGCAGTAGAATACTGCAGAAAAAACACAGACTTTGATTAAAAACGTGCTGTGTGCTGGTCATCTCACAGGAAGGTTGTACTGAATCCCAGCACAGCATAACTGAGGCAACGTGGTCTTTTCCATCCATCACGTTACATTGTGCAGAGTCTGAACATGTTGTAGAACTGAAGAACACAGGGTCCTCTTTATTTATGCTCCTTTACCAATACGTCAGCTAATTAATTGCCGAGTTAATGATGATCACATCCATAGCAGTTTTATTTTTACGGAAGTCACACATTAATTTTTTTGTAGATGCAAAATTCCTGCAGATTAAACTCACATCCTTTTCCACTTTTTAATGGTTGTGATATCAAAACAGTGTCTTCTGAAACGACTTCTTAATTGAGTGTTCAGAAATTTATCCTGAGGATTAAGATAGAAACATCACCTTAGAGAGGTGACAAACCCAATCCTGTGACACCCTAAGGAGATTGTCCCAAATTTACATTTGACTAGAACTGATTACTAGAACTGGTTTCATTTATTTTAGGAGTATCAAAGACTACAACATGATCAATCAGTTTATGAACTGCAGGTAATTATATAAAATATAAATATGATACAATAAAGATGCATAACAAAAATATTCATAATGGAGACAAAGGAAATTAATTGAGAGTGAACATCTAAAAATTCCAAATATTTTATTAGATACTCACTTTGGAAATACTGTCCATGTCTCCTGAGCCTGAAATTAAAAGAGAAAATTGCTCAATTACTTTTGAGCTGAAGCTAATCTAATAATTTTTTCATAGAAAATAAAAAGTGCAATATCAACATTTAAAAAAAATAAACAACTTAGTAAAAGTTTGCAGTTGATACAGAATAATCCACTCAATCAACCTGAAGCTCCATCAGCTTTGGGTGCACTACATGTACTGAGTATCTCTTAGAAGAAAACAGATGATCCTGATGAGCAGAGTAATGGAAATCAAATAAAATTAAATAAAACGTGAGCAAGACTATTGACAATTAATTGAGGGTGTTTTTCACATGCTGTAGCTCTCACTTCAGATAAAGCAGAGAACAAAGGAAATGCAATTTTAGGACGGATGAATGCAGAAAACCATTTTTTTCAGCCGCAAAAGACACGTATTTGCAGGAAAGACAAATTTTGGAAGAGTACTGAGTACAAAACTAGAAGAGTATCACAGGAAAACAGTCAGAAATGTGGGAGCTGTGGGAGAAGACTGTAACAGCTATTTCATACAGCCAGGCAAATTAGAGCTGAGAAGGAATATGATTTCTCTCTCTAAAAATGTCAGATACAAAGATGTTACCAGAAGTTATTTTGCCCAAAAGGATAAATTACGTGCTAGGTACATGAAAAATCCTCCCAGAACTGTTGCAATTTAATTTTTCATTTTAGCTAAGGAGAAAATATTCTCTGGCTGTAGAAAGCGAGGGGAAAAGGTGTGGCTGCCTCTCACACAGATTTTCATTGATTTGAATGCAATGTGCATCGTTAGCAGTTAAACCAACTACCCATTTCAGGACTGTAACAGGTAGAGAAAAGCTGTTAAAGTATCCCTACAAAAAAGTAACCTAAAATTTCAGGGACATGCTTGCCTAAAATAAAATAATTCTCTTTAGGAGACAGATGCCTATGCCGAATTGTCACTGTTCACAATGACAGTGAAGCTCACTTAGCTTCAGTGACTTTTCTTTCATTGCCACAGCCTCTTCAAATAATTCCCTTCACCTTACTGACGTATATATGACTTTTCCCATACATTTTAACGAACTGTCCTCCACAGAACTCCAAGAATTAGCCACAGAAAAAGCACTGGCACTGGCAATTTGGCAATATTTGCTGTTCCTGTTACCTAATGATCCATTCATATGATGTGAGTCCATTCCACCCAGTCCGCTCATGGGTCCGTCTGAGCCTGGCCCCAGTGGAAACTACAAAAGGAGCAGCCATTAAAAACTGTACAATTATTTTTCACACAACATAATAAAGAGAATATATTCCTCAGGAGAAGGGAAAAAAAAAAAGTAAGGACAAATCCTCAGGTCTGAATGAGAAGAGACTCTCAAGTCCCATTCAGACCTTTAAAAGAAGGTCTCTGGTAAGGACTGAAAAAACAGAATTTTTTTTGGTCAATTTCATGATTTTTGGAGACTGTCGTCTCTTTAGGCTGGAATCCAGCACAGTAATAATTTGTTGTTTACTTCAATGTTTTTTGTTTGACTTTTCAGACTGCTGCTGGCAACTCAGCCCTATCCCCACTGAAGTTATAGGGAACTTTTATAACTCTCTTAAATCCATCAGTTATTAATTAACAGCTTTCAAACCTCATCTGACCTATCCTAAGTCAGAAAGCTCCTCATCACCTCCACAACTTGAGCAGTTTCTGCCCCATTACATAATTAACCTTAAATTTAGCTCTTCACACATTTAAAAGACATTACCATTATAGCCAAACAATCTGCAGTTTACTGCATAATGACTTAGGAAATCGACTTATATTTATTTCTAAGTTCTACTTGTGTTTTTTTTTTTTTCCCCAGAGGCCCATAACTGAAGAGCCACCCATAAAAATGGAAAGCTTAGCAATAATGATAGCTGCTGGAAAGGCAGTGTTTGGATACACAAAAGGCTGCACTACTCAAAGAAAGATGTAAGTAGATTCATATTTACATTAGGTCTGTTGGGCCCAGGTGGCACAGCGTTCATTAAAGTGTACATGTTGTCTCCAGAGTTGGTTGAATCTGTAATAAGAGATTATATTAAGAGCTAAAATACACTTTTCAGTAAAACTATTCACCTCATACATTTCCTGTCGTTTTGTTCATATTATTACTGCCTCAATCCCACACACAGTGGCAATACAATGGCAGATTTTATTCCCTTTCTATCCCTTGCTGCCACACAACAGGGCTATGAAAAGAAATAATTGCCAAGGTCCCCAAGTGACTACTTCTGGGCTCTAGTTTTATGCATGGCTCTTAAAAGGTTTATAAATCACCAAGAAGCAGAAACTATTTAATTCCTAAAACCCTGTTTCCTGGAGTTCTAAATTTCTTTGCTCATCTTCAATGTTATCCATAGAACAGGAGTTCGTTTGTTATCAATACTTCCTGTAATTTGTTTTCCATCTGTAATAAATGATGAAAAGCTTCTCCTTGCACAGACTGAGAGTTAGAGTTTTCCACTCTCATCCCTGTCAAGTTCATATGATTTTGAGTATATCCAAGTCTTCAGTGGAACACTGTGCCAAAATCCTTCACTCCAGAGGGAGGCTTTAGCTGATGTATCTTTATGGTACAGCCTGGTGCAATGCTTGCAAAAAACCCCAAAATTGCTAAAAACGAAAGGAGAATGACCTGACAAAAGTCTGTATACATCCCTAAGGGGACTGTGTGATTTAAAAAAAAAACCTGGCAACTCTGGAAAATCAGTACCTGCACAGAGAATAAAAAGAGCTCAGCAGTCTGCACCCAGACCCTCCACAAGCCCATTCCACACCCAATGGCCGTCTGTGTACAACAGGAAGACAAATTAAGGGTTTTCTCTACTAATTAATATTTCCTAGATGATTTTATAAGCATTAATCTAAGCAAATAATTCCGTTATATACAGAGCACTACGTATCATTAGAATATTCAAAGATGCCATCTGGGAAAATGGGGAACAGAAAAGCTTTTAGCCTAAAGTAAAATTTGCCTATAAATTTATTTTTAATATTCAATGAGGCAGGCAAAAAGTTCTTTATCCACCAGATCCTTTTTCAACACATATCCCCAGCTGTCCCCAAGTTCTGCTGGCTCATGTCAGAACACACAGGGGATGGTTGGGCTGTGGAATCTCTGAGCTGTTGGCTCAGAGGTGAGTAAACACCTAGGCAAAACTCACAGGAGGCCAATTTCTAAGTGTTTTCATGCCTTGGAAAACAGAACTTCAAAATATCTTTACCTTAGGTTGCCTTATTTCATTTGTTCATTTTAAACGGGTTTTACTTGTTTTGGTTTTTATTTTTATTTGTATTTATTTAAATCCCTGGAATTGTGTTCAATGAAGTTATTATACTTATTATAGCAGTAGGTTTCTATGACCAGTTAGGAAACTTCCCTACCCGCCTATGGTGGAGAAGTGAGCAAATAGGGAAAAAAATCTGATACAGAAAATATAGACCAAATAAATTAGTTAGCTGACTCTTTATTAAAAAATAATTAGCATACTTCCTAAGATCCCTTACAATTTTGTTATTTCCTAGTACATTTCAGTACCTGCAGGACTAGGCATGATGGGTGTTCCTGGTGGCCCTCCACCTCCTGGAGGACCCTGGGGAGAGTAGAAATTGTCAGTTAGCATGAATTAGAAGGTTAAAAAATACCTAAAGCAGATACACAAAAAACGCCCCCACATCAAGGGACATCTTTTTTTTTTTTTTCTTTTTTTTAAGTTTTGGGTATTTCCATATCACAAATCTGACCAAGACTAAGAAACACAAAATGCTCTGGCTGTTAAACAAGAGTTAAGGACTCTTTAAGACTTCTTCAGGAATTTTATTCTAATCATCCTAATCCTTTACTAAGAACAGAAACATAATATCTTGTTTCCTACGTTTGTTGAACCCTTTTAGGTAATATGAAAAACTACAAATTTTCACTTTGGTAAAAATGCCTACATCAATCAAAGTCAATAAATACCTACTTTCCAAAATCAAACATACATTGAGTGCTAGTAATAATTATTATTTTCATTGCCACATGACTATTACTGCACTTTATCTCTTTTGTTATCATTTAAAACAGGAGATACTCTGTTTCAGACAGGGATGTGTTTTCAGTGGCAGTGATTAGAAGGGTCTGGTTGTTCTGTCTGCTTACAGGATATCTGTCCACATACTTTTTCCTATAAGCTTTCATCCACAAATTTATATCCACATTTCATCCATACCCATATGACTCCCTAGGCCTCACAGGCTCTCCATATACATTTTATCCATATACCTGTGTACTAAGCTCACCTACTTGATTTCTTTTAAAAGCTCTCTCTGCATATTGTTCAACATCACATAAAGACATGCAGGAACAACTAAATGATAATTTATGAGAAAAGTTACTTGTCTTCATTAACTTTTGCATCTCTTTTAAAATTTGCTTTTTCTCTCATTGTGTTTTTTCTTGTCTTAGAGAGTTTCTTGGTATCAACTATTATCACTCCAAGAATATTTATTATACATATTTAGTTATGTATAAAGAGTATATATTTGTATATTTATACATATTATATATACTTATATATCACTAGATAAGTTTATGTATTAGTATATATTAATATATTATATATAGATTAATTTTATTAGGTTCTCAAAGTGAGTAATTCCAGTAATTACAAATCTTTTCACAAAAGAAATCTTTTAGGAACTCTCCAGCCCAACCTTCATCCCCAAGCATTTGCTCTCTATGAAGTCAAATATTCCCAAACTGTCCATATTCCCAGAATGTAGCAAACCCACAAAACCTCCTCCAAACAGAAAGTTCTCTTAAGTTCTGCCTTGAAACAACTGATTTGGACACAGCAAATCTTGTCTATTTCCACTAAGCTGTGACAAAACGAGGCCTGTAGTTACAGACACTTGCAAGAATCATTACCTTTTCCACAGCTAATTGTCTAAATAAAGGACTAAATAAATTGTTTTTAATTATATAATCCTCTCTTCTCAGTCTGTGACACCAGCCCTGTGCACGTCGAAAAAGCAGACCAAACAATCTGCCTTAGGAGAGCTCCTCAGCCATACAAATAACCTGAGTGCAACAGCAACACCAACGACAATAAGGAGTCTAAATTAATAAACAAAGTTAATCTCTAGTGACAGAGACAAAATCCAGCACTACAGATAAATTTTTTTCCTGCAGAAGTTCAGAAGCTCTCACACAACGTTGTTTTTCTGAGAAAGCCAAGGGGCTTTTTGTCCTTCATTACTGCAGACAATACATTGTATTAGGAATATAAATGTTTTCCGAGGGCAATTTGGAGCAGGCTGACAATGGTCCTGGTGATGAACACCCACATCTGCACCAGAGGTGGCTGGGGCACCTCGGAGCAGGCCAGATGTGCAGCGCCCAGCCAGCCCAGGGAGCTTCCCCCAACATCTGGGCTGCTGTTGCTCTGCCCAGATGAGAGGAGATGTCCAGTGAACACACAAAAAGGCACTCACCACGTAGTTGCCAGGAGAGGCCGAGGAGTAAGGTATCTGTAACACCAACAGAAAAAAAAACGTGATTCTCTCTGTGCTGGGATGGGCTCCAGGCAGCTCACTGCTCACTCAGTGCAAGGGAACTAAAGACACAGCTAAAATCATGGGGGGAAACGCCTCTGCTGGCAAAGTAAACACCTCTTTTCAGGAATTTTAAAATATCGACTGTAAAAATAATAACATGTTAAGGTATAAGATTATTAAGGCAATATAGTTTATAAGGTTTATGAACTCAGGCAGGACATACTTGCATTTCAGTCAGCAGGACTTCAGAGTCAGCCAAGCATGAACTGAATTTGCATGTTATTTTGCATGCTATTTTGATTACAATCTTCACCATAGAAGGAAAAGAAGCTACCACATCTTTCACCTTAGGAGGCACTGGTATTTATGTCCAATTTTTATTTATTTATTTAAGTACAGTGTCCAGAGAAATCCTGTGAATAATCTGGTTTTCTTCTCTGTTACTGCCTTTGCTGTTATTCCCTCCAAAGGAATACAGGCCAGTGCTGTTCTGGGAGCAGGAACTGTACTGACAAACACAAATTTCTCTGCAGACAACTTTTCAGCCAAATGATTGTTACAAATAAATCTGCTACTGAACCTGACAATTGACTTCAGGAACTGAAAAGACTTTAACGATCAGTTTAAAAATATCCACATTAATCAAAAGAAAATTGAAGAAGAATTTCACTAATACAATTAAAAAGTCAACATTGAGAAAATCAGGAAGAACTGTTTAGGCGGGCAAGCCAGACCCACCTTATCCATCTGCAAGTGCCAAAAATGGACATTTTAAAACTAATGATTTTTGATCCGAGAATGAAAATGAAGATTTTCTGCTTTCTGGAGAAATACCAGACACTGCTGCTCATGCAGGATCCCAGGACAGCCTTTATGTTACCACAGGGCAGGGCCTGGCATAAAGATACTTCCCTAAATACAGTAAGATGTCAAATATATTGGTAATGTTTACTTACAGAATTGGCATTGGTTGGGTTTGGCCAAGGTCTACCACCCCCAGGACCCCTGAAACAGAAGAAGAATGATGAGGCACAGAACCATCCCCATCCTCTGACCAGCTCTGAGGAAAAAAACCTGCATAACCTATTTCCAGAGGAAGGAAATGGCTTTTTACAAACTAAAGTGTGTTTACAAACCATAACTACACCAAGTTACAATGCAAGACCAGAATTTTTGTTGTTGCACTTCTATTCGATCACTTGGTGAATTAATTTATTTACTACTCAGAAAAGAAATTTAAGTCATAAAATAAATAAATGTTCAGCCATGAAACCAGTGATCTTGCTCACATAATGAAGCACATGCCTGATGTACTGAAAATGCATTCACTTACTGTGGATCTAGAACACTGCAGTACAGTTGTGCAATTACCCAATAAATGTTTTGGGAACACCTAATTTATAAAAGCACCAGCCAAACAAAATGTGTTGTTATGTTCCCTGTATGGTGATGAGGATGATGATAATAATGACCATGATGATAACAACAACAGCCATGATAATAAATTTGATGTATTAGACCCAGAAAACCCTCAGGGGTTTTGCTGTTATTTTAAGTTTCTCACTCTCAGCTAAACCCAGAAAAATAGTTTGAGGGTCAGCCTTCATCTTTTAACAATCCAGAGGGGACTCGGACACAGCAGAGGTTAAATCTCCATGTTTACAGTCACAATGTCTCAAACCCGTAATTATTTCTAATTATTAATTTATATTGATTTCTAATAGCACCAAGAGCTCCTGTTTGTTTATAAACAAGACTGAATCATTTTTTGAAGGCCCTGACAACGGAGAGGCAGAGCAGATGACAGAACTTTCACATTTTCAATGGCATTTTGGCCTCATTAGCTGAAGAAAGGCAACATTAACCACTGCAGCTCACCAGGCATGTGAGAGAGACTTAGAGAGAAAGAATCAGCCTTTATTAATGAGGTCTGGAAGTTTTCTAAGTCTTGCAGAAATAAGAACTACTAAGTGGATACACTGCCTGAGGGATTTAATATTGAATCTTATTTTTTTATTACATTGTTGATGAAACTATAAAGGAACTATCTCAAAAAAAAAAAAAAATCAACAGAAAATTTGTTTCCACTGCCTTTATTGTCAGAATGCTGGCAATCAAGAATGTTGATATGGTCTTTACTGCTTCATTCAATGAAAGACTGAGCAAGGAAATGCTCCTCAGGTGAAATATTCAGCAAGTTCTCCTCTACTGATGATCACATGGAGAAATATTAACAGTTTGGGTTTTTTTCCTCTTGTTGTTATTTTTTTAAATTTTTCACTGGTTTATTGGATCCTCTCTTTCAGGAAAATCTGTAATATTTGCAGCAACACTTAAACCCCAAAACCTTGCACTCCTTTCTGCAAAATGTACTCACGCAGAGACACAACTGGGTTAAGCCACAGGAATATGGAAACTCAGAAATTTAGACTGAGACATGGGAACTCACCTTTCTTCTAAAAAGCTGTTGAAATTTTCAGATTTATTGGACTGCTTTCAGTATAGACTTAGAAATCACTGCAGCAGATTCTGCTGGAACGCCACATAGATTTTGTGGAGCCAAATGCTTATAAAACACACATAAAACCCCCCCAAACGGCTTTATTTTCCATGCAAGCAGGTCTTTTGTCTTTTATTAAATGTTTATTTTGGAAGCACCAACAAGGCCATAAAACATAACCATACAAGCACTGATTCCAAAATACTTCACAAAGTATTTGTTGGTATGACCAATTTTTTTAGAGTTTGCCCTGTAAGTGTGTCAATCTTGGCTTGAAAAAAGAAAAGTCTGAAATTTTAGTTTTCCAAGAGGCAAATATATTCCATCAGGAAATGAAACATCTAGACTCAAGTTTGTGAATTGAAGTTAAAAGACAAAATCACACCTTTTTCTTTCCTTTTTTTTTAAACCTGAGGCATGAGACTGAGATATTCTTAGTGCTAGAGACAGCACTGCAGGTCACACAGGGTGTTAAAAATCACCAGTGAAATGTAACACTGCTCCCTGAAATCTGCCTTTTTCTTCCAAAAACTGGCAGAGACATGAGATCTTCCTAAAAGTGGCTGTGCCAAGTTCCAAACTGAGAAGCTTACAGCTAAAACGAAGTTATTCTGTGGAAGAGCACGGGTTGGGCATCAGCTGTGTCCGACAGAAATGTGATGGTGTCACTGATGACAAAGCAGGGAATTTACCCAGGGTTTGTGGATTGTATGGGCTGAAATGCTGCCTCAAGAGCTGCCATTTCTGACCACAAAGAAGGCTTTCTCACCCAGAAAAATGGTAACATTTTATTTGGCAGATAGTCTGCTCCTAACCAAAGCAGCTTCCCTCTGCACGTTCCAAGGAGGAGAAGCTGGATTTTAAACGGCAGCTGTTTCTGGGGAGCACACATTTCTGTACTTGACACTGCCAAAAATCCAAGAAAAAGAAGAACAGAACGCTGGGAAATTGTCAGGTAAAGAAAACAGTCAGGTATGAAGGGACAGCCTCATGCAGAGTTGAAATGTGGTTGCCACAGGTGACCCACACTGCTGTTCCTGCACTGGGCTAAAGGGTGAGGGGGACAAATGTGGGTCCATCCTCTGCCACTGCCCCCAGCCCTGACTCTGAGCCCTCACTGCAACTACAGAGACAACAGGAAACGGACAGTAGGAAAACACCCTCATGTCCTGAAAATACAATTCAAAGAATCTCAACTCAGAGCAACCCTTTTGATAAAATGTGCTTATGAAACCCAGCAGCATTAGTACTTTACTCCATCTTCTCTCTTTCTACTAGGCCGGGAAATCTTTTTGTCATCCAGGAAACTCTTTTCTTATTTTTCCTGTGCAAACTCTCATTTGTGTGAATAAATAGTTTCCAAATATCTTATCTATCTCTCAATTTTACTTCTGGAAAGTTAATTTCCTTTTTTTTTGGTAATTCAGCCTTCTGCTGTATAAAACCTCTACAGTGCTTATACTTGACTCACACTGAATTTCAAATGTCTAAATATTTTTTCCACATCAATTTAATTGAAAAACATAAATTCCTAGCCTCAGGAAGGCTCCTAGAATTGTCTTTAAATCCCCATATGTGATGTCCATGACAGAGCAGCACACAACTTCAGATTTTTATTTATTTGCTTCAGGAATTCAATGTATGTCTGGAAATCTAAACCACTTAGAGCTAGGGTAGATTTTTAAAATTACATTATCTCTTTCTGTACCCCTTTGACTTCTTCAGGGCGGTAACTTTTTCACTTGAAATGAAAATTGTCATTTCTTATTTATATTTTCTATAGAAACTAGAATAAAAATGAGTATCTATGATATAATGAGAAGAACATATAGAAATCTTTACTGCCTTCTCAATGTTAGATCAGAAGTATTTCTGCACACTTAAAAAGGGGGTTGTTTTCAGGGATCCAAGGTGCAATCCATGTCTGGAATAAATCTGAACTCAGATTATATCCATTTTTACCAGACCACTTTACAGACCCAGAAATACACAGAAACACTGGCAAAAATACTCTCATATCGGTAAAGCTCCTCTATCTGTTTAGACTGGAAATAAATGTAGTCAAGGAAATAAGAACTGCAGGTTAGGAAGACTTTCAAATCAATTGTGTCTTTCTTTTTCTTATAAATAGTTCTAGACAGAGGCTATTTTGCTACAATTAACTACTGATTTATTTTGCAGAGAAAAAAATGTTCCTTGCAAGATATTTAGTAAGTAGAAATACACTATAAACAGTTTCATTTTTAAAACTATATACGAGGATATATCAGTGATTATATTGACAAAATATTCCCAGTATTTGAAGGCTGATCTGTGAACGAAACTGAGCATTTGTAGACTTGTTAGGACAGCCGAGACTCCTGTAAGAATGTGGGTTCACATCTTAAAATGGCATTTACTGGTCATCAAACCATGCTCTCCTTGCCTTTTCTATCCCAACTGCTCCTTCTGCAATGCAATAATGGCATTTTCTAGGTACAGTAGGATTTATGTTGTGCTTACATGTTCATCCCAGGCATCCCCGGGCCACCTAAAGCGTTCAGAGGGGGTCTCATGGCACCTCCATAGTTCTGCAACGACAACCAAGGGTCAGACTACCACAAAACAAAAAAACAAAACCAAAGAGGAGGGGGAAAGAAAGGACAGCAGGTTAATGACATCCCTGTGCAACTGCTGCCAGGACAGGCCATGCCATTCATGCTTTCAGGCTTCCCTGACTGGTGACTAAAAAATGGCATCATTAACCCCAAGGAGAAACAGTACAAACAACAGGAATTGGCTAAGAATGGTTAACATGGTTTCAGGGGGGATTTTATTATTTACACATATTGAGCTCAAGTTAATGGTCAGCAAGGGTCAGGTTTCATAATGAATTCCACTTCTAAACCAAGGCAATTAAACATCAGAACCCCCTACAAAAGATTCTGAGATATCAAATGGTATTACTTCTACCTAGATTTCATTACATTTGTATAAAATTAAACCACATTATATAACTTTTCTAATGTAGCATTATATTCCTCTTTCCATTATTGAATTCTAATAATCACAGAATCCCAGGATGGGACCTTAAAGCCCACCCTTGGCAGGGACACTTTCCACTATCCCAGGTCTGCAATAATCAAAATGAACAGTATTTAATATTGTAATCAATGTCCTAGCAAGGCTAACAAATTCCCAGCACCCATAAAATGTGAATTTATGTCCTGCTATCATGACCAAAGTTTGACTGCACTACTTACACAAAAAAATAAATTACACTCGTTTTTGTTCAGTGGAATAGAAGCAGAACAATCTGTCTCACCTGACCATCTAACTTCCAACAGTAATTACTGCTAATCCTAAGCAGATGTACTCCTTTGCCCTAAATAACAGCACTGCCATTAGGGCCACTCATACAGATGTCCTTCCAGAGCAGTGATACTCTCTGCAGAGCCTGGTGGCCCAGGTATTTGGTGATCCAATTTGGAGTTATTTGTGAATTTAAATTTTCTGGACTTAAATTTTGTGTAGGTTAGGATGTTGTGCACTAGAAAAAAGAAGCTTATAAAAACGCTGGATCTTAAATGACAGCAAAAATGGAGAAATCATCCTCATAAAAAGTGGCATGAGGTTTGCCTGCTGTGTGACTAATGGTGCTGCATAAAGGATCAGCTCAATCTCATATGGCAGCACAGCAGAGCTTCTCTTTCCACCTCCAAAAATGGCAAATCCATTTCAGGGCCACGTAAAAACCAGAAAATATATTTAATAAAAAAATAGGAAATATATTTAATAATGTTCTGGTTGGCCACTCAGCAGAGGTTGTGAAGAGCTGCACAACTGGCCTTTGTCAAGAAGACCCCAAATTGCACAGTTGTGAACAGACTTGGAAGGCAAAGCCATTCAACCATTCAGAATTTAGTTGTTATTCAAACAAGAAGCCACCAGAGAGATTATCTGAAAGGGGGAAGCAAAAACGCATAGTGTGGGCACAACAAGCACACTGTGAAACAAAACACGGGCAGCACCAGTGAGGAACACCAGCAGCCACGTGCTGCTCCCTGGCAGTGCTGGCAGAACACAGAGGAGCCTCCTGCACTGGGGTCCAAGGGGGCACCAGGAATTTGTGTTTGTCCCCTGCCCTGGAGCTCTGCTGGGATAGAGCCACACGGATGCTCGAGGTGGGCATGGGGACAAATGGCAACGTGGGTGTCTCACTTCACACTAAAATCTCTGCTGCACGCCCCAAAATTTAGGTCAGCAGTGGATGAAAGAAAACTTTACAGATTTTGGAGAGGTATTTTTGGCAAAGTTAGAGGGTATTAATGTTTTACTCCTAAACAGGATAATCAGTGAGGAGGAGGAGGAAACACCTACTCCACTTCTGGTGTCCCTTGCCTGTGTCAGTCTTTGATTACAACATACACTTTTCTAAAGAAAGCAAATTAGGGGATTCCTCTTTTAATTCCAAATATTAATGAAAATAACAGATTTTTCATTTCACTTTTGTACAGCTGCAACCCAGAATGGATTTTTTTTGTAAAATGGGAGGTTTGTTTGAAAAAGAGATTACGAAAATAAGTCCAGGGCATCTTTAAGCTAAGCAAAGACTGAGAATATACACTAAGTATATGTCACTAAGAATAACCCATCTGTAGAAAATACCTGTGGTCCTAATGGCACCATTCCCCTTGGAGGAGTCATCCTCTGCATTGGCCCACCCATGTTTGGATGACCTGCAAATAAAATATAAAATACATTACATTCATGTAGGCAATACACAACTGATTCAATGATGCAAGACACAAGCACCTTCAACAGCTAGTTTTAATGGATCATCTCTTTGTAATTAACAGAAAAGCAGAAAGGTGCTACCGTGGAGAGGTCCCACACTCACCCTGCTGCCGTGTGGGGTCCATCCCGCTGGGCAGGAGGGGCTGACTCCCCGGGACACCTCCGAGGGCCTGAGACAGGAAAAACACAGCATCAAACCACGGAATGCCTTCAAATTCACGGTAAAGACACAGCACACACGTTTCGCTCCTAATTCCTGGATGTTTCCTCCGAGTCAAGAGTTAACATGCTTCTAAATCCCCACGTTAATCTGCCCTCTGGGTTTACTGAATTAGGTTTAAAGCTCATTTTTAGAGGATTTTACCTGTAGCTGGGTCAAGCAGAACACTTTTATGAATGGATCTTTGTAGCTGATCCATGACGTGCTATTTAGCATTTCAAAGCACCATCACATTTTCAGTAAAAACATATCCTGAGCGAGCAGAATCTCAGGATGGTTTGGGTTGGAAAGGACCTTAAAGCCCATCTCCTTACAACCCCTCTTCCATGGGCAGGGACCCCTTCCACAATCCCAGGACCAAACTACCACCTAATCAAAATATGAGCCTTAAAGCTGCATAATAGGTTATTGCATACCCTGCCCATCACTGCTGCTAAAGCAGCAACTCGTGAACTTGGCATAATGTGAACGTAGCAAGAGCTGCCATCCACTGGGGTTCTGTGATTATCTTCCACTCTGGACTCAATATGCTCAATATCACAGTGTGCAGACAAAAACACTCCTGAAACCAAACCTGCAGGCTGGCAGGGCTTCCAGCCACCACATCCCACCTGCCAGGATTCACTGAGCTCAGGCACAGAGGGTGTGAAACCCAAACACTTGGCTCAGAGGCTCAGACACCTCTGCCTAAGATAGTATTGGGAAGTGCAAAAACCAGGAATGCACTGAGTTACAGCAGTAAAATGTTATCAAATATGAAGTGCATTACTAATGGCACTGCACAGGCGATCACTTCATCAAGGTTAATTAAATCCTCCTCTGCCCTGGTAAGAAAGTAGCCCTGGTACAAGTAACTTAATCTGATCCCAAACATCACCAGGTAGAGCAATACCTGGAGAAGTCTTGCCACCTGATAAATCCAGCTCACTGAAATTTAGGTTTCATATCTTCTGGTGACCGTATGCCAGAAGTATCAACAAATTTGTTGAAACTATGTTACAAAAATACAAAAACTAGGCAGAAATGAGGCTGTAGTATAGTGTGACAATAGAAAGGCAGTCCTGGAAGCCAAAGCTGAACCAAACTACCTATTCCATTTATCCTTTCTACCTTTCCCAATATTGTAAATGACCTAGTTTTGCTCTCAGAGCTCCACTGATGTTTTTTTGTCTGCTTGTCTTTAACTTTTCATCTGCTGACAACTCTTTCTCCTCCTCTATCTGCACTATGGAGAAGTTGAAAACACAAATGTTCTCTACTTCCAGAACCCTCTTCTCACAGATGGACCAAAAAAGGTCCCTGCTGACGAACAGCAGCTCATTACTCATCCTTGTCTCCTGGCATTGCACATCCTTTGAAGGAGATGAGAGAAAACCGAGAATTCAGTGCTTTTAGAAAGTGCTCACAGTGTCTGAAGGAGCCACAGAGCACTGTTTCTCACCAATAACCCCCATATTTACTGTGAAATATATGAAATTTGTATGTCCAGCAGAGATGGGCAGAGACTGATGCATTTGACACAGAATTGAGTAACACAGGGATGGAACCCTCACCCTGGGCCAGCCTTACCTGGTTGGGTATTCTGAGAGGTGGCCTTGGACCTCCAGGGTACCGGGGCGACATGAAAGGCTGCAGGGACAAAAAGGAACACTGCTGAATAATCCCACCCATCCTGCAAATGCCACCCTCACACCCATCCAGCCTGAACACTGCTCCACAATGCTTAGCAGAATTACATAAATTCAGAGGTTCGCAGCCAAAAATGATTTAACGTTTTGTTTCAGTGCTTACAAGTGCAAAATATAAAAAACTTAATGCATTAATAGTGAGGAATAAACCATAATCAGACATCTGTACTTTACACTGGAAAAGGGGGAAAGATAGGAACCTAGCAATTGAAAACAAAAATTATTTTGGGAGAGTTCAGAGGTAAGGGAAGATTGAAATAATACACAAACACCTTTCATTCATTTTTTTCATACAAATAAAAAGCAAACAAAATTTAACCTGCAGGGGCACAGATTCCCAGTTCAGGATGCAAATATTTAGAATTTTGCTGGTTTCAGTTGCCATGTCTATTCGGTGCTGCACTCCTGCCATCCCTCCCTGCTCACACACCGGATCTCCTCTCTCACACCTCAATTTATCCCCAAATCTGGCACACCATCCACACCTTGTGAGGCTCTGGTGGCTCTTGGCTACTCCCGAGCTTCCTCACAGCCCACAAATAAGGCTGATAATTGAGTGGTACTGGAGCAAAAACATTTAACTTTTCTGTTCATCCCGCCCCAAGTGTGGCAATAGCCTAGAAATTTAAGAAGATGAGTGGCAAATTGACAGGAAAAAGGCACAAATATCTGACTAAACAGAAGATGAAGAGGATGGCTTTGGCAAGCAGGAGTACCTACAGCTCCAGAAGAAAATGAAGAGATAAAAGTATGCTGTGACTGAGCACAGGGACAAAAAGACTGATTTAGACTAGCAATAGCAAGCGGAGAAACTGCAATTATTTTACCAATAATTACTACTGGAATTTTTCCTATGATCTTACATCAAAAAATTAATGAAACCTTTCACATCCTGGCATCAGATGAAAGCTGAAATAATGTAACCTACATAAACACGCACTCAAAGCAGTGCTAGAAAGCAATTTAAAGTACAGAGGGTTTACAAACTGGAGAAGAAAGTTCAATAACAATTGTGAATAGATTAATAAAAAGATACTTGAAATGATGTGCTATGGAAGAGGGAGGCTCCTTTGTGCACTCTCTGATGGTGAGAACCTCTGATAAGAAAGAGAAAGGGCTGTGCATGTGGCCAGGCCCTGGTGAAACAGTAGAAGTGTCAGGAAATTAGAATTTCAACCATTTCCACAAACGTCAACCAAGTGCAGCCACTCCAGTGAGGACCCTGGGCTTGACTTGTCTCCTCCAGCAAACTAAACTCAACTTTATTTACAGCTGTGCAGCTCAAGGACATGGAAATCTGAACTGTCTCTCAATTCAGTCATGTCTTAAGCGCAGAAACAGCCTACTAATATTATGTAACAGTAATGAAAAATAGTAATAAAAAACCTGCTCCTTCCAAGGCTTATATACTGTAAATATTAACGTATCTATGTATTCCCCTTACATCCAATTGGAACTGCAACCAGTGACAATTAGATTTCAAGTAATTCCTATGGTTTGGTTTACCACAAAAATGTTACCATTACAAACTTAAATATTCTCATTTTTGAGTCAGTGACTGAACTTCTCCCTCTCCAGTAGGAGTATATTGTTTATCCACAAAAAGGTTCCATCAAGATGCTTCAAGACAACAAAGAAATTCTGTCCAACATTTTAATGAAAATATTTTAAATACTCTCAGCTTTTCATGACAGTGGGATTAAGTTTTAAAGTCCCCACATGCATTACTGAGCACCAGATTCTGAAAGACACAAACTCTAACAGCAGAAACTTTATGCCACGTGTTTATTCACCATTTCCCTTGCCATTTCCAGAATACCTGACATTTAGATTTTGAACTAGTTTTATTTGTATTTTCTATTTTTTTTAGTTTTTTTTTTTTAATTAGGAATTGATGGACTTCCATTCGCTATAGCACACATCCCTTTCTCCTCGACTTCTTGGCAATTTCTTCTTCCCCTTCTCCTGCAGCACAAACACCCCTGGAACGTACTGTGCTCAGAATACCAGTACTAAATTAAAACCAGTGCACACAGACCTTGCACTGGTCACTCATATCTTGTTTCTGTAGGTGAAAATGCAATGTTTGCACGCTGAAGACCTGGACATTCCTGCCTGACTCAGCCCTGTGTAACTCAAAATTCAGCATTTTAAATGCTTCTTAAACGGATGCTCACACTGAATTTTCAGGAGGACAGACTCCTTATTTGTCCTGGAGAAACTAAGCTGGAAAAATATTCAATAATGCAGCAGGCAACTTTAGCTGTGGGGTAGGAAGAAGACAAAGGGGCTAAAAACTTCTCCAATGAAGTTCAAGAACTGGCCGACAGGATAAGGTGTTTGGAAAAGTAGAAAAAAAACCACTTCTGACAAACAAACAGAAACCAAACAACAATAACAATAAACAAAACAACACCGTCCAAAAACAACAATCCCTCCCAAAAACCCAAACAAAAACCCCCAACCAAAGGAAAAACAAACAAAAAAACAAAAAAAAAACCCAAACCCAAGCAAGCAACCAACCAACACAAAACAAAAAACCACAACAAAACAAAAAACCCCCCTAACCAAACAAAAAGAACCCCAACAAACCAAAGGACACATAAAAGACCCAACCCAATTAAACAAAACAATCCACACCAACAAAATCATGCCTTCTCCAAAATCACTCAAAACTAAAACCAAGAAAACAGACAAAAACAAGCAACCACAAAAAAGAGGGAAAAACCCCAACCTCAAAACAAAAGTCACCCAAACCAAACCAAACAACCAATCAAACAAAACCCCCCAAAATTAATAGAACACAATAACAGGCAAGCAAGCCAGATCTAAGCCACTGCTGAGATAGAGATGCCACCAACATCTGTTGACAGCAACACATTGTAATTCCTACACACAGGTGTGAATTTCACTAATCTGGCATCACAAAAAGTGTCCTGAAGGCTGCCATCCTGCAGCTGACAGCAAGGGAACAGGAACCTCCCACTAAACTGAGTGAAAAAGAAGCCAGAAAGGAAAAACTTCGTGTAGTCACTTCAGAATATTTACATGTACCAACTCACAGTGAAGGTTAAAAAAAAAAAAAACAAAAAAACAAAACCAAAAAAAAAAAAAACCCAGAAACCTAAAAGGAGGGAAATATTAGAATACCAGAATAATAGAGATGACATAAAATAAAATCAAGATCTGTAATGTTAAATAAGCTTCCTGCTCTTACAGCAACATTTCGTGCTGAATTGCTGAAAGCACTTTAAAGAAAGGCAAATTCAGGAACTTGAACACGGGTAGCAGAAGTTGTAGCACTTTTTTGTTTTCTCTCTGCTCAAGAATAACCCAGATGTGTATGGGGAGAGCAAAGGGAATCTCATAACCTGAGTGCTTAATGCAGGTCTGAGAGATGTGTGTGCTGGGCAACATCAAAATCTTGCAAAGTTATGTTTTTCTTAGTTCTCAACACAACAGAAAATAAGTTTCTCAGCGGGAAAGTCTTGAGAGAGCAACGTTGAAGGACAACGGCCTCACTGCCTACCTTTTGGTGCTAGAAACTGTGATTTTACAGAAATTATCCACCAGCAAGCTGATGTCATAAAGGCACAGAGGCTGGGCTATTTCTCTGCCAGTCATGCAGCTCTTACTCTCTTTTTCAGTTGTTCAGAAGACTCTAAAATATGATGTGGATTAGTTTCCACTTCCACCTAATAGTGGTGAAATAAGGAATTCAGAAGGTGGTGTTCTACTAAGCATGACACACTTCCATAAATCTATTGTTTCTTTAAATTTACTTCCCTTCCAAAAGCTGGGAGTGTAATGTAATTCCTTCCAGATACAGTTTCTTGCACCGACATTTTTATCCTGTTTTTCCTCACACCTTTACATTTATCAATCACATTTTGTCTCACATAAATTTACAAAATTTACAATAATCCACAGCTCAGAGAAGTAATCCTGAATATTTCAATTCCTGTTGAGACTTAATTCACTCTAAATATATTGACCTCAAATTAAAAATCACATGGTGAGACACAGCTTCACACTTGGCATGGAGAAGGACTGAAATGGCAATAATTGATTTTCCTAACTCAGCCACCTACAGCACAAACATAAACACCACTTTTCCTAGCAGCTGAAAATGGAACCACAGACCTTATTTGTACACACTATAAGTGATCTTAAATTAATTGTGCTGCTACTTGAGGTGCAAGTAGTGGAAAACAGTTCAAGCTGCAAGAGACAAAGGCACATCCCCTCTGTTCATTCTGAAAATGACCCAATCTTTCCATCTATCCACTTAAAAGTTCTAAATGATCATAAGTGAAACAAACCAAGAATCTTTGTTCTCCTCTCTGTTTAAAAATCAGTTGCCAAGTTACCCATTCTGTAAAATATAATTTATCTTCACCTTTTTTTGTTTTCAAACTCTACTCTGGGCTAAAAGGTTTGGCATCATTTACTGTTAGGATTAGTATCCAAATTAGAAAAAAAAAGACTGCTGGCCTTTTAATTTCATTTTCCTATAGGGTACATAATATTTTAATATATCTCTTTAAGACTCCTCTGTTTTGGGAAATGCTCCAGAGGTGTTTTACACTGACATCTCCCATTCCCAAACCAAAGGGGGTTTGCCCTCCTAGGAGGACCATGGGGAACCATTAAATATGTGTGAATTGAATTTATCCAAGTTACCCTGCAATTCACTTTTCACTTCATTGTTTTTCATTTTTCAGTTTCCTCTGTGACAAGTTTTTTTGTGGCATCTCCCTCAGCAGTAACAAATCATCCAAGTTTCAGGACACTCTTCATTAACACATTTTAGTTTTAACCGGGACTAAACCTGAAATGATTTTTTTTGCTGAAGTATTTCAGAGATTAAATTTGGGTTTACAGTGAACTTCTTGCAGTCTACCAGTGCAATGCAAACCAAACCAGCTGATTTTATCTATGTTATTTTACATAAAAACGTGTTATTCTCAGCACTGAGAGAGGATTTCTCTCTACACTGGCTTTTCCTGATGACCAAACTCACTTACATGACTAAGTTCTTCTCTGTGCTTCAGAAAAAGATCCCTAAAAAAGAATTCCAGTATTTATGGTTTTCTAAGAGCAGACTGACAACTTAAAAATAGCAACAGCAAGAGGTCTGATTTTGTTCAGAATACAGAGCAAAATATTTTTTTCCCCTAAAGTGATGAGCTCCTTCCACATCCAGAATTCCAAGTTACAGCAATACCAGCTTCTAGAATAAATTCCATGTTTTCTCCCTGGTCAAGGAACTCCATATGGAAGGACACTGCAACACACACCTTGGCTGGTGTGGAAAAATGAAAAACCGATTCCATGCTTAAAAGAGACAAAGAAACAAACAAAAGCAACCAGAAATCCCCAAACAAAATCTTTGGTCCCCAGCTAAACACTTGTCTGAGATGCTGAAAGCCAGGTCTGCTTTGAGATGATCTGTAGGAATTGCACTGTTATTACATCTGTGTCACTTTGTGGAGAACATCATTATCTGAAGCTCAAAATCTCAATATTGGGAGAGAAAGTTGCTAAGTTCTGCAGATGATAGTTAAAGGAATTTTGGAAAGAATTTCCAATTTTATAAGAAGTATTACTTGTATGAATTTTAAACCAGGTAAATAGTTTTTTACATTAATTTTATTAAATGCAAATAGAAAGGAAAACTGAGTATTTCAAACATGACAAGTCAGAACATCCAAGATGTATCACCTTAAAAACTCCCCAAATTAAAAATCCCTGCATTTTTAGAATTTAGACATCATCCAGACAGATGACTGAAAACGTTTTCCCCAGATTAACCAGATTATGATACATGGCTGATTGTTTGGAACAGCTGATTAACTCCTCAAGCTGAGCAGTTTTAATTTGTTCCAGAAGTTACGAGCAGTAAAAGCATTGCCACAACTGCAGATTGGGATTATTGAGGCCAGCAGATCCTGCACAACTTTACTTTTTAGGAGTTGACTTTATTGCTGGTATTTAGGGAAAGAAACTCAAACAGCAGAAAAACACAAACTACTTATAGATCTTTCTAGATGGTAATACCCTCTCACATAGTGCAACAAGTCAAAATAATTTTAACAAATGGACTATTTTAAAATGCAGTGTGATACTGCTGAGGACAAAAATGCACATATGCCAATTCTGCCAAGATTTATATGATATATAATTTCACGAAATTTGAGTCTTCCCAGACTGCTCTACTGGGGTGGGTGCATGGACAAACCATGGTGATTCCAAAAATACAATGCAGTTCTTCCTACCAACACGAATTATATAAACTCAGAGGGAAAAAGATCCTCTTTAAAATCTTATTTTCAAAGTTTCCCAGGGCTACCAAAGCTGCTATTCTTTGCTCACAAGCTGCATGTGCAGCTCTGGTGACGTTCCATTCTTCCATCACCGTGTTTTCCCAATCCAGGATGGCTCTCTGGCAATTCCCTGCTCAGATTCTTCACCTTTCCACTCCTTCCCCTGCCACTGCCCCACTGCTGCACTGCAATCGAGGCTGGGAGTGAACGTGTGCCAACTCCAGCTAATTCTGCCCTTCTGTTACAGTGTGTGGCTATCTGGGTTTTACAGAAAAGTTAATGCTGCACAAATGGGGAACACAGGAAGAGGATCAGCACTGGGAGGTGGGTGATGGATCCTGGGACAGATAATGGGGTGTGGCTGATGGGAGCGGGGAGATAAAATATGGAGAAACTCTGGAAAACCAGGAAACTGTGTGAGCATTAAGGGGAGAGCTGAAAAAGTTCGAAGGGGTTTAAAAATAAACAAAATGTTTTTAGACTGACAGGAGATACCGGTGTTGGTTCTGCACCAGTATCAGGCTCCAGCTGTGCCATTCCACAGCTGGAACTGGGATTCCTCATTCCCTGCACAAATTACAATCCCCAGACCACAATTAACACCGAAATGGCTTTAAAGAGGTGCTGGGGATTCCTCCTTATCTTCCTTCCTTTAACTGCTTTACCCAAATACTGCATTTACTGTGTCTGGAATACAAACTCTATTCTCCAACAATATGTCATGCCATGACTCTACTGTAAACATGGTGAATATTAACTATGAACTAAAATAGTACATTACAGAAATACTTTACAGCCTTACAATGCACCTTACAAATCCATTTTCTTTTTGTGTGTAAGTAGTTTTCACTATTTCTGCTTCAAAATGCAGGAGATGCCTGATACTAATTTTCAATTTGCTGACTTTGCTTATTCTCACTTAACTAAGTGGTAAACTTTAATTTATTTTATTTACATATGGTAGATATATATTTGTTATATATTCATATATAACCAATATAAATGTTCATGTATGCATATATATTTTTATATTTTTTTTTCCTGCCTAGCATTACTATTTGGAGATAAATATTTATATAGGCAAGAAAACGAAGTTCTGCTTGCTCATGTGCCTTACTATAATAATGCTCTCCTGAAGCATTAGGTCAGCTCTACTATGGCAAACAAGGCTAAAAATAATACTTGAGAATAATATGGGTTGAGCTGACATGAGCACGAGCAGCTGCCACTAGATGGCAAGGCAGGCTCACATTTGCAGGGCTGGGTTTGGGCTGGGTTTTTTTTCCCCCTTTATATAAGAGGAATATGTAACATTTGTATTTCAAACATGGTGTCGACACTTCTCTCCCATGCCATTCCAAGTTTATCTGGTGATCTGAGGTTGGTGAACGAAGCCAGCCACTTGAAAAGCCCTTTAGAAAACACAGGCACCACGGAAATAATGTTTAGTGGTAAGCTGAAGAGATTTTTAACAAATGTGCTGAAAAAAGTAATGTGCTTAAAAGAAAGGGCGCTTCACTTATGTGTGAAAAGGTAAAGACAAGTGTTAGAATTTGACTTTTAAGAGAATTACGAAATTAAACAAGTGAACTGTCAATTGTAAAACAACCTGCTTCCCCTACAGCTCCCAGCAGTGTCTCAGGTGAGTGCCTCTAAAGCCAGCCACACTCCTCACACAGCCAAACCTCTGGGCAGCCACGGAGCAGAGCATCTGGGGTTTAATTAAACACACATTTCAATGTTTCTCCTAATTGCAGTGCACGGGCAGCAGCCAGGGTCACACTCTGGGCAGTGCTGGGTGTCAGCGACTTGGAGAACTACAGCTGGGGGTGGAACAAGAGGGGCTTTAAGGTCCCTTCCAAACCACCCATTTAAACTCTGCGCTTAAAACAGAATGGAGTGTGGAGTGATAAAATTGGATATTTAACTAAAAGGCAAATAAAATCCTGTGAAATCAACAGTCTACATTCTGTTTAAAAATTCCCAACAACTCAATGAACGCATGTTCCCAAGCTTCCCTCTGGCCTCTGCTCATTTGCTTACTAACACCGAGACTGTCCACAAGGATAAATGGTCTGCAAAAACAGAAATGTAACATCTCTCACATTGTTTATGTGCCTTAAAATATAAGTGAAGAAAGGGATGGAAATGGTCCTCAGTACCCGAAGAGCAGCAGTTGCACCTGCAAGACTGGATGTGGAAACCTGAAATTCTGTGAATTCTATGACCTGAACCTCTTTGATCACAAGTGTAAGATTTAACTCACTGTAAATGAGTCAGTAAGAGCCTTTTGTAAAGCTGTGGCTGCTGACATTATATACATGCACTAACATTAGACCCAAAGGTAGTTATTTATTATGATCTTATTCAGTCTTTCAGCTGCTCAGTTACTATGTCAGGGTCAGACACGGCTCCAGAACCAGGGACAAAGAGCAGATCACGCTGATATCCATGACTGGCCAGATGAAGAAATTAACAAATTATGTGGATTAAAAATGTCTAAAAATGACACAGAAAATGTCCCAAATTACTTTATTTTATCATCACAGTAGCTAAGTGCTTTCCTCACACCTTAGCTCCATGTCCAGGATGTTATAGATGGGAAAACTGGAAAAGGATGAGGTATTTCCAGACTCAGGTTGGGGCTGGTTGGGCATTTCAGACATGTATAAATAAAATCATCTCACCTCTATGCAATCTAGTATGGTTTCATGACTTCTGTTGCCCAAAGCAGCTGTTTGGGTTATATTATGTAGAGTTAAAGAGTCCTGTATGGCAGAACTGCTGTGCCCCACACATTCAGTTGCTGCTAAAGAATCAAGAGCAGGTTCAGTTTCTGTTTCACACTGAGTTATTTCCAGAGTCCCACTGCTGCTCAGACTGAGAGAAGATGAGGACAAAAAGTATTTGTCTATGAATTTAAAGTTACATTCAAACACAAACACACCAGTGGAGGAAACTGAGGCACATCCTAACTCCATGTAAACATTGACTTTTCAAATTTCACTTTTGACACTGCAAACAATTTCTCTTAAAAAACAAAAACCTCACAAACAAAACCCCCAAACCTCATTTATTTGGTGACAATAGCTGTGTATATCTCCACTACCTTCCCTGCACTGTGCCATTTTTCTGGACAGTCAGCACTGCAGTGACCATCATCCCTCACCTGAACTGGAGTATTAAAGTACAACTGCACAGAGAGAGAAGACAAATTCAGCTGCTGGCTTCAAAACCTCTACCTCTGTGGACCAGGCATGAAATGCCACAAGTTGCTAATTAACATCAGTGGTAATGGTCGACCTGTATGAGAAAACCTTATTTTACAAAGAACAGAGTTTTACTACATACTGTCTGAGAAACAACAATTCTCCTGTATTTCTCTACCTCTATGTGCTATACTAGCAGACCAAATTATGTTTTAAAAATCATAAAATATATTAATTTTCTTCTATAAAAAACAAACATCTCAAAAATCATGTTAGAGGTCAGCAGTGACAACCAAAAGCAAAGCTTGCTGGTGGTTTCTTCATTCCCAGCACATTTCCCTCCCTGGACTGTGACATTCCTCTGCTCTGGTAAGAACCCACTGCAGCAGCAATACCCCACTTTGCTTATGTCCCTGCGAGTGCTCAGTGCCCACCCAAAACACGAGTGTAAAAGCAAGAGGGAAGAAATTTAAATCATTTATGACCCCTGAGTTCTGCAAGCAGAGCTGGCAGGTGCTGGCTGCCAGCAGCTTCAGCTCAGCCCAACCCAAACAACTCCTGAAAGCAACAACAGGCACCCTCATCATTCCAGGGTGACCTTCCAGATAAATTTCTGGCTAAAGGAATTAAAATGCTACGAGGCCTTTGTGGAGCAAAGTCTCAGTGCACTAAATATAGACACAGGCACCTCTCTCCTGCTCTGCCCATGTGGCCTGACTCTGGAGAACAAACTGTTTGCTATTGCCATAATCTGGGAGTGAGGGGCAGGTCTCAGCTCCCCATTGCTGGGTGGAGAAGAATGAGGGCTGCCAGCTCTCAGACCAAGACAGAAGAACCTGTTCTCTGTGGTCTGCTTTACTCTGGGATCACAGGAATTGCAGGAGGGGATGCAGAAATAGCCTCTCCAGGTAAAGGTGTACCAGAACAGCAGCACCCCTGAAGGAAGGAGGAGGCTTTCACCACGAGTTTCCCTTTCCTGCCTGCGATTTCACCCGAGTTTCACAGCAGCAGATGATGCCCCTCCATTTTCAAGTTTCACACATGCAGGCTCTGTCTGCCAGCACATTTTCCTGTCCTGGGGCAGGCTGACCTTGGTGAGGCTGAGCTCTGATGAAGGTTTCAGAGCCTGGCACCAAGCGCTGCCTGACAACACCCACTGCAGCAGCAGAGCTGTCTGCTCTTACAGCTTCACTCACTCACCTCAGGCTCTCACTGGGCTGCACACCCTCTGGATTTTGGCTTAGCTCTCCGTGCTGGGATTGCTCCCAAACACATCACCACACCCACTACCACACCTGATTTCCAAACTTACATGTATTCTTAAGCACACAGCTACAGCAAGGCTTCGTAATGTCTTGGAAAATGCTCCTTTTCACTCTCAGGCCTCGCAAAAAGAGCAGGATGATGTTGTGGCTTCAAGTCAGACTCAAGCCACATACTGGCTTACAATGAGATTTTACCCACACTCAACTTTCTATCAGATTGTCTTTCTTACATCTTCAAAGATCTGGAGTGGCTAGAAGTCTATTCACGCTTCTAAAAACAAAACTCCCACATCCTCCTCCTGCAAAACCTGTAAATAGTTACTCTCTCCTCTGTACTTCACACACTTCTCCTATCTGTGCCCCTTCCCCATCCTAGTAGTCATCATAGACAATAACAACAACAAAAAAAGTTAATTCCTCTGACATCACAACTGAAGTGGGAGGCTAAGTAAAAAAAAAAAAAAGGTTAAATATTAATATAATCTAAAAATTAAGACAAAAATCATGTGCAAAAGAGCCTTCTTAACCAGCTGTTCAAAGCACTAAAAGCAGAAATAAATTAATTAATGAGTTCTACCACCTCCCAAGAATTTTGTTACTGGCAGGAGCCAGATATTTTCCACTTCACTTCCTAGTGTCTTTTCGTTCATGTATTACAAATCAAGCCTCAGTTTGCCAGTATGGAGGAAAACAACTAAGTTTTGGTGAGGAGGAGATGTAAGCCCAGCCTGGGAGCAGTGCAGCCTCAGGCCACAGACAGCACGCTGGGCTTGCACTAAAATGTCATTTCTTCCACCATCATATCCTCTGCTGGTACTGCCCAAAAAGCTAAATGGGCATTTAGCTCCACATAGGAAAAAACGGAACAGAAGCAGCACATGGTCTAAATCCCTGACTTAACTTCTTTAGGCACTGAGGTTGAGATCTTGAAGGTGCAGGGTGGTGCTCAGTGGGATATTCTGCATTCTGCCCAGGCTGAATTCCCACAAAATCTCAGGAATCTGGCCCATGGCCTTAGCACAGAGCTGAACACAACCAATAACGTTCTGACTTTAAAATTTCCATGGAATGTTATGGGTATTATCGTAAGAAATTATTTTAATATTGTACTCAAGCATTTTAGACCTCTGCTAAGAACCTGGCACCATTTCTTGTTCTGTGCAGTACTATTTCATAAATTAAATACTCGTCAGTCAGGTCCCTTCCTTCCCACCTGTCCACTTCTGTTTTCTCAAATATTGCACCACACAGTGAGACATAGTTCAGAACAGGACCTTTTCTACAGACTTGCAAACAGTATTACAGAGGATTTTCTATCCTAAAATTCCTGTAATCATAATTTTTTTTTTTTTTCTGAATACCTGAAAAAACCCCGGTGGTACTGGACCTACTGGCATGCCATCTCCTGGGGGAATGTTTCCTAGCACTGGGCTGGGAGCTGCTGCAGCACTCTGAAAAGAACAAAGGGAGAATAAACCTTTGTCATTGCATGGTAGGCATTAAACCCCTCCCAAAAAAACCCAAATCTGACCAAAGTGCAGAAAGTAATTCTCTCATTATGTCATTATGCTATTGTTTCATCTGAAGGTAATTTAAAATTGTTCAGCCTTTTGTCTATACAAGTACCATGATTTGTTGAAATAACAAATGTATGGTTGAGGGGAAGGGTGCCAGGGATTGCACATGCCAATTAGACAAATCCTGACTAAATTTTACAAATGTTGCATCTGAGTGTCTCTACATGCACCAATGTGAACGCAACTTGCATACTTCTTGTCTTATGTGTATGAACAGTCTCACACATGCACAAGGATATACACAGAGCATAAAGAAAGTAATTTATGCATTCTATCAGCAATTTCTAAGCACTTTAAAGATAATTTCAGCAGCCTGTAGTATTTTTCCAGAACAACAACAAGCTTCAAAACAGGGCTCTGCTATAAACAGTATAAGAAGGGATGCTCATGATTCTGCTGGTAATGCTCAAGATTTTACCAACCCCAAAAATAACCACCGTGACAAATTAGAAGAATTCAGGTTGCGTTTTTGGAAGGGAAAAGAAAAAAGGGATTTCTAAGGAGTGAATCAGAGGATGAAATTAGTTACCTTTGCAAATCCTTCAGCTGGAATAAGCGAGTAAAGAATATTGCTCCTGGCAATTTACACGCAGGAGATTGTCACAGAAAAGAGAAGCCAAACTGCTTCTGTTGTCATGTGTTGGAACCTCAATTACTTTTAATTTCTAGCATTCTACCTTCCTGCAATGTGTTTCTGTAGGGCATGAGGCTGAATCACCTATAAATGCTCAAAATCTTGTATGAAAGCACACAGAATGCTCCCAGAGCCACTGGCAGGTTACTAATGACCTGCCAAAGCCTGCCCTGCAAAACACACAGATATTAAATTATCACTCTATTTATTGTGCACTCACACTCGATACCCTAAAGATGCAGATCTGGAAATTGCATTTCCAGGTGCTTGGCACAATACCTAGGAAAGGAAAGAATAGTGCTGGAAAGATCTGAAAACTGGCACAAAAGGAGGGATGACCTTTTTCAACCAAGCAGAAAGGAAAGTTTCAGTTAATCACCACAAATTTCTTCAACAGCTTAAGCTGTGTTTTAGAATTAAAGTTCTGAACAACTAGCAGCAACATATTCAGCATCCAAGCTCAATGTTCTTTGGAAAAGTCTGGAATGTACCAGTGAAATATAAAGTCTGCAAAAGGTGCTGGCTTTCAAAACAAATGCAAGGCTTTGCTTCACGAAAAAATCCTCTAATAAAGGACATTATTTATGCAAGGATCAGTGCTAAAACACTGTAGAATTGCAGCTGACAGGGAAAGCCAGCCAGGTGAGCTGGATGCAGCAAACACTTTGGAACTGTAACCACAAATCGTGCAGGGAAAGGCCATGAGAAAGCAGCCAGAGCAGCCTGGGAAGCTGTGGCCACAAAAAGGTGGTGCTCTGCCAGCCACTGACACTCATGTCAAATAATTATTTTCGTGTCATCTCCATTTCCAAAGGAAAACGAGAGTAAAAGCTGTTGGTTTGTTGCTGTTTGGGATTTTTTAAGGGAATATGAGCTCTTTAAGCATCAATGTGCAATAAACCCACGACAGGCACAGTCTGAGTGGAGCATGTGGGCTGCACTTCTGCAGGTACAGGTTTTCTGGATGAAGGATGACAACAGCAGCACCACTGAAGGAGAAAATCGATGATGTTAAAAGCCTGAGCATCTCCAAATGCCCCAAAGAGCCTGAGCTGCAGTGGCTGACCAAGGAGGAGCAGCAAATTAAAGGGGCACTGATGGGCTTTATTACAGCATCATCATCCCCCTCACTGGCCATGGGATGAGTCCCCTGCCAGTTCTTGGGGTCACAGGGGAAGGAACAGCCCCTTGGGATGAAGAGTTCCCACAGGGACAACACAGCACACCTTGCTGTTGACAGTTCATGCTCTTTCCCACTTTGAAAATTATTTTTAAATAAAAATGAAATGGCAAATTTAGTTAAAAAATAGAAGGGGAAATAATGACTGTTCCAAAATGGAGGGAGAAAAGGATAAAAGCTGTAACTGTTAGCCATTTGCTGTCCTAAAAAGGCTTTGTAAGAAATATACCTAAAAATAACATTTTCATAGTTGTCTTGTAGAGGTGGGGTTGTTCCCCCTATTTCTGCATCTCCCCTGGCACTCGTAGCAGAGGAGCCCAGCCCTGTTCCCTGGTGAATCACCAGGGATTGGCAGGGAGGGACTCGATGTGCTGGTTTGATTTTTAGTGATTGTAGTGGTTTTTGGTTATCAATGTCTGAGGCTGGATGGCCCTGCCAGGTCACAGACACCTGTGCAAACCCCCCTGCCCTGTGCCAGCACTGACAGCTGCAGTGCCATTCCAAAACCGTAAGAATTCTGCAGCTACACACTCTCAGGTGCTACAGAAACATCCATTCCTACCCTTCATTATGCAATGCACGGTTTCGGGGGTTTTTTTCCTGTTTTAATGTTTGTTTGGGATTTTCTTCCCTGATGGGCAATGAAGTCCCAAAGCCAGAAATAAAGTATTTTCAGTGTTTTGGGTATATTACATTTTCTAGCTTGTGCTAAATAATGAATCTTTTAAGAACTTCTACCAGGTAGATCAATAAACAAACCTGCAACTACTGCATGGAAATATTCTTATTTATTCTATCCTGATGAATTATTCATTCTTTTTCCACAGTCCCATAGCAAACCATGGCCTCCTTTTGCATGCCTTACAAGATGTTCATCATTTATAGTTCCATTAGTTTGACATTTTAAATATTTGCAAATTGCTTTCCCTGCTTTTCATAAAAAGATGAAATCGGAAAATTTGGTGGTATAAACTCTTTGTACAGTAGCTTACCTCCTTAAAAATAGAGGTCTGTATTTGGTTTTGTAGCTAAAATAATGAATTTATACTAATGAATTTATAATAATTTACAATTATTAATTAAAACTGTGTGCTTCAGTGAAATTTATCACGGTCATTCCTTCTGTACCCAAGCTACCCTTGGCAATGCTAAAATAATTATTATAGTAAGTAATAAAACTAGCTATGGTTTAGGATGGATTTTATAATAAAGAAATCACAAAGTAAATAAAATGTAAAGTGAAATCATTTAGCTATTCCACTAGTATAGTATCTGAAGTATAAAAATCCAGGGATAAACCTGCAATACTCATTTTTTGAGGTCATCCCAAGAAGTGCCTGATGAGGGAAGCTTACAAAGATTTTCATTTGAAACCAAGGAATGCTACAAAGAAATCACTTGACTTTATAAAAATCCTCACCTGGCTCTTTCTTTCACAGAGACATTCAATTTCAGGTATTTTGCTTACAGTAAGACTTCCTTATTTTTATCCAAAGTACGCAGTTTAGTAACCACATGTTACTAAATCTGTCCACTCAAGGGAGAGCTCTGATTTTAAGAAGTCTCACTGATGGCAAACGATGTAACCCACTGGATGATGGAGGGGAGGAGCTGGACCCTACAAATAAAAGTGGTGGGCACCCAATTCCCTCATCACCTCACCCTCCTCCCTAAATCTACTCTTATCATTTAGAAATATAGTATTTTCAGATATTCACACAGGCAACCAAAGCACGCTGTCTCCAGACAAAGATATTCTGCCATGGATGGTACAGACACAGTCAGCCGAGCCAGAGCAGAAAGGATCAGCATCTCAGGGTATTTTTATATACACTGGTATTGGGTTAATCAAACAAATTGAGCAGTGAATCTGGAATGTGAAGGACAATGCAGGGAAACCACAACCACATTTGAAATGCTGGTGAGAGCAGCACAGTCAGAAGGAAAAGCAAAGAATGTAAAAAATTTAAACAGTTGCTTTCCCCCCCTCCCCTTTCTCCTTTTCTTTTATGGAGACAGGGGATAAATATCCAGTACATTAACTCTGGAAATTATGGGAAGTAAGGAATTTAAATGTAGTTGTTGGTTGGTTTTGGTTTTTTTTCTGGAAAGACAAACTATGGATGATTACTATTTCCAGTCATATTTACCACATGTTTAATTTCTGGTCACTGATAGCTTTGAAGCAGCAGGCATACTGCAGCCAGTACCAAAAAACAACAAAAAAAAACCAAAACAAAAAAAAAACCAACAAAAAAAACCCAACCAAATTTCCTTTTGAAAACACTTCAACTTGTAACTTACCAAGTGTTTCTAAGACATCAGCTGGTTCCTGTAGCAGACCTTCCCCATTTCTACCCGTCACAAATTAAAGAAGTATTAAAGGAACTACCCTGATTAACCACTAGCAACCTCCTTGCTTCCTCCAAGATGGAACATAAAACTACTCATCACTCTGAACAACAATAAATCAAATTTTTAAAATTTCCAACACTTCAAACAAGTCTTTGTGCCTTTTACAAAGCCTTTGAACACTTGGCTGTACATCAAGAAGCCAAAACCCCCAGACTGAGCAGCCAACACGGATTGGAAGGTCATGCCCAAAAAAAGGTGGCTTCATCACACTGAAAGAGGCAGGTAATTTGAAAGGTCTGGATCATGAGACCTAATTAAATCCTGGCGTAGCTCCACTGATATTTGTCTAAACTGCTTAATTTCTGTTGTGTAACAGGAAGGCATTCACATGACAGCACAAGTCTGAGAAGTGCAATTGTGGAAGGTCATTCCTTTCAACTTTTCAGTTTTTCTCTGATCCCAGCTCCCTATGGCTTCATCTGGACTCTGGTATTTTATTTCTCTTCATTCCATCTTATTTTCAGGTAACAAAGAATAATAAAAAATAATGATGCCATCAATGCAGATGGAAAAAGAAATCACATTTAATCTTTTTCTTGGAAACACAAAAAGCAGAAGACATGGTCAGTTAGGGAAGAGCAGACCTGTTGATGATGGTGGTGATGATGATGAAGATACCCTCTGAGACTTTACCTATCCTTCCCCAAGAAATAATTCTACCCCCAAACCCACCTCACTCCAGCAAAGCTTCCCCATATCTGAAGTGGAATCACAGTTTGAATCCCAGTGCCCAGTCTGGGGATTTCATCCTGCTTAGCTGAGACAGAGAGATTGCATTACAGAGCTGAAAACTGGCTACTGGGCTGGAATATAAATTAATTTTGAGGAAAGCTTTGTTATCAGTGTATAAAAGGACTTCAAATTCCTGTTAAAAGACAGCATTTCCATCCAGTCTCTCAGCTGCTGCGTCTTGGATTATTTAGAACATAACTTCCAGACAATATTTTCTCAAAATTATGATTATAAAGAAAAGTAATTTAAAAGAAACCTTCATTATTGCCCGGAAGTTAATAAAAGAAGAACTATGAATAGGTATCAATGGACTGTTCACTGACAAAAAGGTGCAAGAGTGATTTGTGCTGTAGATATGGAAATAAACCTACGATGTTCTTTTGAATAGCTGCCCATTCTTTTGGGTTATTTTTTCCCAAAACAGACTTGTACTGAAAAGCAGAACACCCAGCTTTCCCCAGTTGGAGAACCACAGAATGAGCCAGGCTGGAAAAGACCTTTGAGACCATCAAATCCAGCCTGTGATCTCACACCTCCTCATCAACTAAACCAAGGCACTGAGTCCCACATCCAGGCTTCTTTCAAACCCCTGCAGGGACGGAGACTCCACCACCTCCCTGGGCAGCCCATCCCAGTGCCCAGTCACTCTTTCTGGAAGCTCTTTGTGAGGATCAGAATTGATGGTTCCAGCACTGCTTTCAGCCCATTCCTTGGAGGGTGAGGGCACTCATTCGAGGTGAACTCCCACCCAGGTGTGTCTGTGTGCAGGTGAGGGTCCAGCCCAGCACCCTCCCGAGCTGCAGCAGCACCGTCAGCCCCAGCAGGACCCACCACAAAAGGCACTTAAGGACACAGCACGCTGCTGCTGTTGAAGCCTGGAGCCGAGTTGCAGTGATATTTCAACAGAATGACTTCTTTTCCAGCAGTGACACTTACACCCCTCCTCCAGACTCCCTGGAGAGCGCGGCAGCTCGGCTCGGCAGCCGCAGGATCCTCCGCACGTTTCCACGCCTGGCTCTCCTCCTGCTTCCCTCTGGATCACGGCAAGGGCCACTGTACAGCACGGCCTGGAGCCCTGCCTGCCCCTCCAACATCCCCACACCTTCTGAATTCTGCATATTCCCCGTGCTCAAGGCACGCTGTGCTGCGCAAAGGGGGCTGGCCGCTGCTCATCCTTTCCTCCTTCTTCCTCAACACGCTCTTCCATTTTTTTCCATGCTCTACAGATAATTCATGGTTGGTACAATTGTGCTAATTGGACTAGTATGACAAGACTATCTCATACCCCGACTTCCCCTAGCAATTAAGTGGTTGGCACAGTGTCTTTTAATCATTTAATTAATCTAATTGTTAAACCCACTTTATTTTCCAAAGATTTTAAGATTGCCAGAGTATTGTATCCCAGTTCTCATGGCCCAGCACTCCACATGAGTCGAGTGCTTTTCCATTTTAGGAATATAGTGATTATTAAGATGAAAGTTTTTCTGTATCTCTCTGTCCTTTCCAAGTTATGAAACAAATGAACAAATATGCTGTGAGCTGAAAGACTAAAATTTGATTATGAAATGCAAAGTAGCCTGGTTTGGGGTTATCCTCAGGTCGCCTGGGAGTGATTCAGCAATGCTGAAAATATATGCACAACTTCAGAAAGGAAAATACACCAAAAACCCTTCAGTAATTCCCTCACAATTCAAAATGGATTTTTGTCTCCATATGTAGCTGACTGGAAGAGTCATATGCACAAAGAGCTAAATTTTACTTCAGAGGGACCTGAACTGCAGAATTTACTTCATGATGAAAATGCCTCTCTGCTTCTCCAGAGCCTGAAAAATTGTTCATTTGGGTGTTCATGTCTGGACTTCCATGTCATGAAGTTCCTCTTTAATAACCACTTACTAAGATACCAGCCATGGATACATCTCTGCTTGCCAAGTCTGTGCTCCCTAGGTTATTTCTCTGTCCTAAAATGTGAAAACATGCACCTTCACAACTATAATTCCGGTAGCCTGTTTTCACAGACAAAACTTACTGAAGAATCCATTCGGGGGTTTTATTTGAACATTAGCTCCATTATCAATGGAATTAGTGGTTTGTAACACATAACACAATACACACTTTAGAGTCCCTAAGCTGGATTTCATGGCTTTAAAACCAGTGGTATTTCTTGTGTGTGCAGGTGCTGATGAATAAATACTTAATTCCCCTACAAGTACGTGTTCATTTGAAGAAAATTAGATAAATTTTAAACTCATGGAAAGCTAGCCTCTAAAGTATCTCATTTTTCTCATGTTGCCTGAATATCTATCTTTGGATAAATGTAACTTGTTGAGCAGGGAGTTAACACCTCTAAGTGCTAAACCAGAATTAGGCACTGTGCTTATGGAGACCTCACATTTTCATGCTGGTGATTATTTGCTATAAAGGAGTTATAGGGAGTAGTCAATGAGCAACAGAAGCCCCCCAGCCTGCCCCAGGGGGTACCAAAATTCAAGGAATTATCCATCCATCCATCCATCCATCCATCCATCCATCCATCCATCCATCCATCCATCCATCCCTCCCTCCCTCCCTCCTCCATAGACAGCAGAGGCAGAGCAAGCCTCAGTCCTCCAAGGACCTGTTTTTTGGATGTCCTTCTGAAAAAAACCCAAAAAGCTCCTTAATTCCCTTTCTTTGGGAACTCAATCCAAGAAAATCAAGCTTGTGAATGCCCAGCACGCAGCCCAGGGCTGGTGAGGGTTGGAGCAAGGAGAAAGAGCCCTGCCAGGAAAAGCCCTGGCTCCAAACATGACCAAACTCCCTGGTCCCCAAGTCACACAGCAGAGCAGGTGAACCTGTCTCAGGTGCCTCCTCCTCAGGGAACCAATTATTTTACACCCCGTGGTGTGAAAATCCATAGCAGTGATAATGAGAGCTTGATTCTTTCAGGGTTAACTACCCCCTACAGCTCTTAAGCACACATTTAAAATCCTATTCTCCTGCTTATTTTATTATTATTTGGGTTTTTAGGGGGTGCCCACACAGACACTGGAGGGATGGTGATCCATGCACAGCTATCCCACCTGGCTGGTCCATGAACTATTGGGTCACTCACACAGAAAACAGCAACACTGACAGTGTATTTTTAAATACATTATATTATACAAGGAACAACATTCAAAATTCAGCTGATGCAAGAATGATTGCTGAAACTTCTGCTTCACCATGTAATTCTTCATTGCACTTCATTAAAAAAAAAAAAAAGGGAAAAAAGAAGATCAGCTAAACCCAGGAATATGGTATGAAAAATTGCCTTCATAAACAGTTTTATACATGCACAGATTGCATATAGAAACAGACTGGGTTTAAATGAGAATTATATGTGTATGTATCTTCACTAAAAATGAACATTTTGCAGTGAAGGAACTGGTATAAAGTAAGGCAGGTATAAACCCCCTTGTTTATATAAATAAATCAGGTCACATTACACTGATCCAAAACAAAAGCAAGCCTGTTTTCCCAAGGTCCCTGACTGAGTCTGTGAGTGCAGACCTGTCAGGGTCACCTTCACCTCAGCACTGTGTCCAAGATGGCCCAAAACACCAGAGATTAATGTGAGCACTTAGTGGCTGCAATAATCCATATTTCACTATATATAAAAAACTGGCTTCCTCCTCAGCTAACACTGAGAGGCTTACAGAAGGAAAAGTACAGACAGATCCAGTTTAGCTCTGTTATTTGAAAAAATTATCTGCAGGAGAGCAGCAGTCACCCATGTGCTGCCTCAACAGCCCCCGGCCCACAGCGTCCTCAGAATTAAGTTTAAGCTCAGGTTAAAACACAGCAAAATGAGAACTATGTAATGTACAGGCTGGAAACAAGAGAAAATGAGAATTGAAGTCAATTTGAAGCATTCTCCCAATACTAAACGACAGCAAAGGCATTTTCCAGGAGGAGGAAAAGGTGGCTTTTATTTGGATTGCTGTAAAGAGCAGCCAAGGCACAGAACTCTGAAAATCCCCAGTTCCACCATTTCCTCTTCTTCACTCCCAGTTCTAAGCCTTTCAATCCCTCAAAACAACTCCAGCCTTTTTACTCTCTGGGGACTGCAGCCCATCACACAACAATATGCAGGCTTCTGCAGGCAGAAGGTCCCAGGGGAGGGATATTCATGCTTCCTACAAAAGCTGACAAAACTTAAGTGCCAGGTAACAGTGGATAATTGTAGTTCTTCATTTAACTGCCTCATATACCGTAACAGTCTGCACAGAGCAAGTGCTGATGAAAGGGACTGCAGATTCCTGGGATGGTGAAGTTTTTTTCCTGCAATTACCTTAGAGCTGCTCACCTGTGTACTTGATGTCCCTTGTGCCTCCAGCTTCATGAGAAACTAACAGAAAACACTTTCGGTTTTCCCTGCAAGTACCACTCCATGGAAGGGACTTTCCAGAAATCACCCTTTTTTCTCATTCCTTGTGACTACCATTTGCATGGATATTTTACTGATCAAGATCACACACATCAGAAGCTGCTCATACTTTTGTGCACTCAACTTGGCACCTCTTTAAAACGTCTGGACTATTTCATTCCTACTCAGTTCTATTTCATCTGCTGCATAATTAAAATGTTACCACTCCAGCCTGAAAATCCAAGAGAAAGGCACCAAGTTTGTATAGAAGAAGGACAATCAAGGGGTTGTTTTTTCCATTAGGGGTCCCCAGTTTGATGCTATTCCTGTACGAACCTGTGTTTGCAGCACACTCAGTGCAATTGTACACATAACAAAATTCACATTCAGCACAACTGCTTCAGATGGGTGAAAGTCTAGTCAGAGCAGACTGCATGAAACAAATTGTAATTTTCAGACTGAAAACCACCCTAAAACTCAGTACAATGTGTGAAAAGGTGACAAATATCTGAGTTTAAACATATACAATATCAAGCTTGGAAAGAACTTTTTACTTCTCAGGCTAAGGTAACACTATCACAAACTGTTATCAGCCACAGGAATGAACTTATACAAGTTTTTCAATTATTTTTAAAATCCTTCCTTATGCCCAGGACAGTGTCTGCATTTTAGCATGATAATGACAAAGGCACAATTGATAAAGCATTGTGAAAAAAAATAGACCCTAAGAGTGTCTTACTACTTTTCTGAGTGTAATTGTTAAATCCTTCTCACCCTCCAAAACCCTCAACTCTCCCATACCCATTCCTGTGGTGCTCCACAAGCACTCAAATTTTGAGTGTATTGCTTATTTTGGAGCAGAAAAGGTGGTTTTATAATAAAATAAGACGAGATTTTGCTGTAATACAGTGCCAAGACAAAATTACAGGAGGCAAGGAAAAGCTGCTCAGTGTTTTCCCATTTAGGTTGTGCTGCGGTTGGGAGGTGAAGAGAAGGGTGTGTGGTACCTGCATGGAGACTCAGGGCACCCCCAAAACCCCAAACCTGGCCAGGCTGACCCAGCAGATCCCACCAACGCCTGGAGATGGGAGAAGGCTTTTGGGGTGACCTTTGGGGGTCTCAGGAGGACGGGAGGATGGGGAAGGTAAATGCAAATGCTCCCATTAGTGCACTTCTGAGTCACCTCCCTCCCCACAATTAAAGAAGAAAGGGCAGAAAGTTCAAAATCTGACTGCAAAGGGCATCTTAAAACTGCCCACGGGTCTCAGAATCCTCGTAACCAGCATTTCACTCCAGAGATGGGAACGTTTAGCACAGGCGACCCTCCCCCCATGCACTTTTTAGGCTGTTGCTTTTGGCTGAGGCTGCTGCTACAACAGGAAATAAAAATTATATTACTCAGGAAGGAAGCTAATGAGTTTCCCCTCCCCCCAACGCCATTAGACACTTCCTGAATAAAGGAGAGGCACATTAATATAAAGAACGGCCCTACGTGAGCAAGCAGGGGCTGAGCAGCTGCCGGGATTAAAGCTGAATCCCATCTCTGGAGGGACCAGCAAGAGCAGGTCAGCTGCCCTGAGGCACCACCTCGCTGCCTGTGCCTCGTCCATCCAAGCTCAAACCACCCAAAATCAGCCACCATTCCATCACTTCCTCTGGGACAGCGTGCCAGGAGATTAAACTGCTCCTTGTAAGGAGCGTTCTCCATGTGCTTACTCTCTTCATTTTGCTTTATTGTTCTGCGTTTAAGAGGCTGTTTCATAAAACCCCAAATCTGGGCTTTTATTGTGCGGTTTGTTTTGGGAGTTCTTTAGGCAGAGGGATTTCCCAATCTGGGAAATATCCAGAATATCCAAAATAAACAAAATACCCAATGGCAGATTCATGGAAGCTTAGTGACTCTGCTGTGCTATTAACATTTAGGACTATTTTAAAGATGAAGTAGCTTTTTCAGTGATCAGAATGCCAATATTTTTGTGTTGATATTACGACTTGTGTCAAAATCATCACGTGTTTCATGTAATTATCTGTGTTAGGTACTTTGGACTGTTGTTACCTCAATTCATTCTCGCCATGTTGTTTTTTTTTTTTTGTATCAAGTTACACTAAGTAATTTAAGGAGCAACTCTGCAAAAATGTAAGTGAGGACCATAGTAGGTTAAAAAAAACACAAGGAGTGAAGTTTTGCACCTGTTTGCCATCTTCACGGGAGCAAACCTGCCCAGCAGAGGAGCACCAGATACACAAAAAAAGTGAATTTAGGGCAGTTCAGCTCCAGATAGGCTTTTTTGACCACCCTAGCACGACCAGCAGTGACAGCTGCAGCACTTGGAAAATCTACTTTTTTACTCCGGCTTACTCTGTTCTCACTCTCTTTTCTTTCCTGTCCAACAAACATCCAATTTTCTTGCCTCCTTTAGGCTCCTCCCAATTCCTTGATCCACCAGTCCTTTTTACCTCTTTTGATTTACCTTAGTTGCTGAGACTTAATGTGAGCCTGGAAAAACACACCACATTTTTGAGTTTAACCCTTACTGGCAAAAACAAATGAAAGTATCCCTCCTGGTACCCTGTCTATGCCACAGGCACAGTCCTCATCCAAAAAGATAAAACTAACGAGAACAGAGGTATTTCCTGCCACAGTTTCTCCAGCTTCTGTACCCTGTAACATCTTTTGTATCTAAACTATGGCTCAGAATTATTTTATATGCCAATCAGAGAGTTTTAATTTCAGACAAGACGTAAAGGTGTAGAAAACAAAACAATTAAAAGCGTAACTGACATTATTTTACCTTTACATATCCTCCTCCTAGTGTTACAATACATCCGTTGCTTCATTGTGCTGATATGATAAAATGTAAGCAGGATTTCATAATCACACTGAGACATTGCAGAGTGTGTCTGACACTGGATGCTCGCTTTCCACCAGGAGCTGAGACACTCGGATTTTTGTGTTCCAAGGAAATTGAGATGTATCAAGAAACCACGGTGACATGGGGCGTGTGGAGCCTCAGGATTTAATTACAGGATCCTGTTTTTAAAGAAAAACCACACACAGCCATGTTTAGAAGCAACAGGAATGTGTGATTTAACCTGTCTGGATTAAAATCCTTTGCTCCTCACTGAGGACAAACACCGTGTTAGTGATGCCCACATTACAGCACCTTAAAGGCAAAAAGACGGGGGAAAAAGAAAAGAAAGTAACCGAAAATATTTATTTTAAATTTGTTTATCCATTTAAGAAGCACAGCTATTATTTCCAGTCAGAACTAGCAGCCTTTGGCCACGGTTCTGAACATGCCTATGGAGCGCTGTGAACAACAAAACAAGTTTAAATTATTGAAGAGGAATTCTCCAGGAAGCAGGAGGATGAGCTGGGCAGAGGCCAGCACCACCAGCCAGGTTTTGTCATGGGAACTCTACCTAAGCTGGAGACCTGCACAACACAACTCTTGGACAAAAACAATACATCACTCCCAGCAAAATAAAAAAGACACACGTGCACAAAACCTTCCATGTCTCTTCCTCCCCAAAACGTTAGTGAAGGGTTAAATTTCAGCTCGTGTTAATTCCACAGAAAAGCAGGATAACTCTGCAAGGAATTAACGCTAAATGAACAAAAATTCCCCCTAAAAATAAGAAGTTGTGGTGTTTTTTATTTGTTTGCCACATTCAGAATGTTACATACTCTAAGCTGGAGCACAAATCTACCTGTTTAAGCGTGTTTTTTTCACACTCCTCACGGAGGCTGTCATTAATCACCTGCCAAACATGCAACAGTTCCCAGCTTCTCCAGGCACAGCCCCTCTGCATCTGTGGCTCCTGATACCAGCACACTGTCCTAAGAACAGCCCAAACTGTAAACGCACAGGACGTTTACCCACAATTTTCCTTATCAGTTGCAGCTAAGCAAGAACAAAATCTAACCTTCACACAACCCCCCAAGTTGTTGCCCTACTACTCAACAACCACCTTTTCCTTCACTTAGAAGGCAATGAACATTATATTTAGAAATGAAGGCACTAAACTATTCAATTTCTCTGCTTTTGTTTGAATTATTTGTTGGCTGTTTTTTTTTTTCTGATAACATGCTGCAAACACTGCAAAAGGGACTAAAGGTTACCCTGAGATAAAAAAGGGTTTTTAAGTAGCACAGGAATTTTTAAACATTGGCATTCCCCTGGGCACAGCCCTTTATCTGGCCTGCAGTGATGCTCTGAGCCTGCCAGCCTCAGCCCAAAACACAAACTCTGCATCCCTAGATCCAGATAAAATGTAAGTGTTCTAAAAGGTGAGGACAAAGACAACAAGAAAACTGTATTCTAGGGTTTTTTTCCTTCCTGGAAAGAAAGGACTTCCAAATAATGAAGCAGTAATTAGTCTCACACTCTTATATTATCATTCATTTCACATGCCCTGTTGTGCTTTTTGTTCAAAGAATTGCTCCAGTAGGCTTAAAGAAAAAAAAAAAAAAAAAAGGAAAAGAAAGAAAGAAAATCAGAACCACTTCATATCCATTTGTAACTCATACAGTTTTTCATTTTTGGCCAATCATACTGACAATGTCACTTAATATCCATATGAAGAGCAAGTTTCCTTTCACCTGGAGATCCCCGAAGTGCTGGGCACAGAAATCTGTTTATCTTGATGGTATTCAACGTCCTTGAAATTAAGATACGAATATTCAAAGAATGCCTCCCACACCAAGCCTAAAGATAGAAATTTTTCATTCCTATTGTATATTCTGAACTCCAGAGCTGGCAAGTTTCGGAGTTTGGAATTTCTGAGTGCACCATTTTTGCTTCAGAAGAGGGAAAACACTGAACAATGATTTCATCAGAGCTCAGGAAATATTTTAACCCTTACTTAAAATTAGGTTCATTTTGTTCTCATACTTTTCCTCAGGGAGAGACCCATGTGTTCTGCACCACTCTGATTCCTTTATAAAGAATAAGCACAGCATTTATGTAGCACTAATTCACCGTTTCAGAGCCACATGATACAGCAAAAAACCTTCTGAACTGGATTTCCAGGAGTAGGACATTTCAGTTCTGACAAACTGAGTCCAGCTGAGCTTCACTGCTGCAGTTAAGACTTTAAATAATACCACCGGAACTGAAATTTCAATATTTACAGCTAATACAGGCATTGCTCAGGGTAGTTTTGAAGCTAAATCCAATACTTTGGGCGACTGGTACTTAATAGTAAAAACTTTTTCAGCCTCATAGCAATGGCTATCCAAATTTTAAATAATTAAATGAATAAGGAAGCGGGGAGGGAAAACTATCATCAAAGTAAAACGAAAGCCTTTCCAGACATTTATTTTCAAAAAGACCAAGTGAGGCTTCCCTGAAAAGTCACCTTGTTATTTAATGATTCCTAACAGTTTCCTACAATCTTGCACATCCATTACATACATAAATAAATAACAGTTTCTTTGGTGTAGTAATAACAATGAGGAGTATCTTAATAGAAATCAGCAGTCTGTACTTGGGGGGGCAAAAAATCTCCAGACCAAGCAGGATATAACTTCTCTGGGGAATCGGGAGACCTTGTGTGTAAACTGTCAACTCCTTCCTCTTCCCTCAGCACCAGGAAAGGAAACATTAAGGGTGGGACATCACTTGCTTCTCTTACAAAGAAATGCCAGGGATTGCAGATACCACATAAAAAAATACCTGTATCATGAACGTGAAATGATTAATTTTATTCAGGTGGCAGAAAAACAAAAGCTCTGTCATTACAGTATTGCTAGCTAATACCAGAGGAAGAGAAGTGGAGTAAATATAAAAAAGTACAGCTGGACTCTTTTTACTGCCTGGTAGCAAAGAGGGAAATAAACCCTAGGATAAAGTTATTTTTAAGAAATGGAGCAAGTTGAGTTGTTAAAACCTTCCCAGATTTTAAGGGAAGAGAGTGCACTTAGAGCCATCTACAGTGCTCGCATCTGTCCCAGCTAAATCCTACTTAATGAGATTTATGTCAATTTCATTCAAAATTAAGTTATGTTGGAAGAAGAACTACTTACTCCAAAATTATTTAATTTATAACTTACAAGCAGGTACTGAGGCCAGACAAAACTGAGATCAGGGAACATCTGATCCTTTTTACTGCAGCAAGTGACTGAAATGGAGTTTTGGGGGATGATTTTAGAAAGGTCCAAGGAACAATCCGACACTGTCTTATGAGAAACTCTTGGTTAGTCTCCTGGTGCAACCTTTTCCTTTATTTTTCACTTGTAAACCAGCCTGTGACAGACCTCCAGGGGCCCCAGCAGCAGCTCCTGCCTGGGGTGGTTTCAAACCCATTTCAGAGATTCCTTCTCCCCACGGGGTCTCTGGAGAAGAGCTGTAAGAACACTCATTTGTTCCAAACATTTGCTGGGAGGCTGTGTTGGTGGGAGGAATGAAAGGGCTGTGGCACCAGCCTCTGCACCACGAGCAGCCCCCCAGGTGCCCCCCTGAGCCCCCTGGCCGTGCCCAGGTGGGAGCACTGCTGGTCCCGAGGGGCTCTCTGCAAAATCAGCGCCCACGGCACTCCTGGTCAGCACTGAAGGATGCTGCACCTCCCACTGAGGCATCTCCAGACTTCTGTTTTCCTTCCAGAAACTTGGCAACAGCCTCATTCGAGGGGTTAAGGATAAACTTCAAGGATTATGATGAAAGGCTAGAAAGACAAGGCAGGGTTTCACCCACGCTTTGCTCTGGCTGATCACCACAACCAGAAGAAGGTACCACTTCTCCTCTTCTGGGAGAAGCAGCTGGAGTCACACTTAATTTTTAATGCTGCCACAGTAAAACAGCTTCTTGTGATGCCCAAATGGAATTACCTGAATTTCAGTCTGTGCATTGTGCATTAACTCATCTCAGTTAGCAAGATCTTGTATTACTTTTGCTCAATATTCCATTTACAATAAACACACCTTAAAAGGAATTAAGCACTGAAGGTGACTCCTGCTAGTTTCAAAACGTATTTCCAATTAAATACATCATAACACCTTAAAAAAAAAGAAAAAAAGGTAAATTCTACATGAATAGCTGTCATCTGATGCAGAAGAGTAAAACTGTGGGAAATGTTAGTAAAATACACAGCCCTTAAAGACCTTCCTTGGGTAATGGGCCCAACCCAAGCAGGGCTTTGAAAAGAGATGGTTTTCCACCACACTTGGAACAGAAATATATCAAACAGATATATTTATTGGCCTCACAAAGACATTCCAGGGCTGGTCATGCAGCTCACAAGTCTGTGAAGCCAAGCTCAAAAACAAAGTGAGGCTCTTGGTTTGATAAAGAATATTTTTTGTGTTGCTTCCTAAAGATTCTCTTATTTCAATATTTCTTTTTCAAAGGAATTCTGGACTCACTTCAAATTTTGAAGATGCCAAGATGACCAGGGCTCAAATCTTAAATAATCAAATACTAAACAATCATTTTTTAAGAGAAATCCTACTGAGTCAAGTTTCAATTCAATGCTATGATGTATTCTGAGGTCTAAACACAGAGGAAAGATACCAGCTTGTAAACAAAAAATATTTTTTTAAAAATAAATTGTGAAGGTATGAAGATTATATAGGCTTGAAAAGAACATGAAATAATAAATTCTTCTCCAATTCCAAAGAGAGGAAGGCAAAAAGAACTCCCTGGAAATGTAAAATGCAAAGGGAAGTATAAACACGCCCATGATTGTTAAATTATCAATAGTGCCTTTTCTTCATAATTAAACTTAATGTAGTGTTTGAAGACCTGTTTAAGTTTTTTAGCTGAACAGGTATGAACGTGAAGTTATAAAAAGCAAGTCCTAAAAACAAAATTATAAAACATTATATTATTTTCAGATTATTTTTAAAAGTAGGCTTTTAATTATCACCTACTATTTGGATTTTTCAGAGGCTGCAGAACTATTTGAGAGCACATGAATCCCTGATAAATAACTGAAGTCAGAGTCTCATCTGATGCTAAAATATTATCACATTCTGCCAAGGTGCTGTGCTAATGGCTATATGGAAAAAGTACAAAAATCAATGAAAATCTATTAAATCTAAGAGGTGTTCTTTTTTTTTCATCTGAAGAAGCAATATTAAAAGCATGTCTGCAATTCACACCTTCTATGATCAGACTAAAAAAAGAAACTGAAATCTTACAACCTGTGACAACATCTGAAGTGCCTTCATTATGAGAAGGGATACATCCCAAAAAATCGGATTTTACACAAGAAAAATTGCACAGTGACAGTCTGCAGAGTTAAAGGTGGTGAACACCTTCTGCAGCTGTAGAAATTATGGATTTGTAACAAAACTAAAGCAGGAGGAAGTCTTCTGAAATATGGCAAATCAGTTCTCCATCTCTGAACTGATTTGAAAATTAGCATCCTCCTCTCATTGAACGAGGTCAGTTACATAATTATATTTAATTTATTTTACAGCTATATAAGAAAAGACTTAATGTCATTTTATTATATATGGGAACCTCATTAACAACAACAGGAATTTCACAACCACAGGGAGAAATAAATCAATGGAGTCAGGAGGATTCGGGAGAATTCAATGCGGGACCTTCTGTTTTTGCAATATGTGTGTGTGCACAGGATATGGCAACAATTTACAGTAGATTAGCAAAGAGTAAAAAATAATTAGAAGGCCAAAGATTACAAGTAAGTCTGGGTCATTAGGATTATTTGAAACTAAAAGCCCAGACTTACAGTGCTTTAAGGCACTCACAGCTCTCACCCTGAACTTGACTGTTGCACTGGAAAGATTGATTAGAGGAGCACAGAACTGGAAAAAGAAAGATTATCCATTTGTTTCCATGCTGAACAATGATCAGTGTAAAACCATTGCCAATATTTAGCCAATTCCCTTTAGGACTTGGCCCTTCCAATCTATTTCTCTGCTGCAGCCAGGTTACACGGAGATAAGACAAGCAATTTTGTGTATTCTGGCATTGTTTAATTAACCAAAACCAAAGACTGACCTAACCACTGCTGAATAAAACAGCTTCTGCCCATCATTTCTAGCCTAAAAAATACAAAGAGTGTGTTGCCATGGAAACCAGTCTATCTATCCCAAAGGTACACTGCATTTTTCTAGATCCAAATTATACCAGTATCCATATTTCCCTTATTAGCAGAGATAGAATCTTTGTCACATCATACTGAGCATGGCCTGCTTTCAGCACAGTTAAAACCAGCCTAATTTTTAAACAAATTACGAAATAATGGTAAGAAGTATATATAAACTATGTGTTTGCTAATATGCAAACTTATAAAATCTCTAGGCAAACATGATAATGAATGGTAAACCAGACAAGAAGACCAAAACCACCAAGTTACTGAAAATCAAAAGATGAAAATCACCAAGTCCCAAAAAACTGAGAAGGATCTGATGTCAGCCTTTGGCCAATTTTCCAGGGCTTTCAAATATACACATTGCCCTGCTTCATGTATGGACCTCAATGCTTATATTTATTTCATTTATTTGCTGCGCCAAGGTCAAAATCTTTACAACCTGGAGAGTGTCCAGTACGTTTTGCCCAAACACTGCTGCAGATTAATTCAAAATGTCAAAAATCTTGCTCAAATCCTGTGGATTTAAAGCAAAATTGAATATTTTTCTTTGCACTTTAGGAGGCCCTGTGCAAAACGTGTGATAGAAACTGCCCGGATCCAGGTCAGTCCTGGAGCAGCAGGAAACCAGGCAGATGGAAAGGAACACCAGCCTCTCTACTGAGCAGATAAAATAGGAGCTGCTCGAGGGTTTTAACTACAGACTGTCTCAAGAACATCCCTGCAGCCATGTGTTTATAAAGAACCTGGTGAAAATGGGAAATGGAAGATGTCTGCTAACTCGACTCCCAGCTCCAGCAGACACAGCCCCAAGAAACATTCCTCTGAAGGATCAGGACTTTCAGCCTGCACAAAGCAAGAGCAGAGCTACAAAAAATTGCCAAACACCGAAAATAAGAGGCAAAAGAAGACTCTCAGGTCCCAGTTTCAACTCCTTCCAGTGGCCACAATGTCTCATTGACTGCAGGGCACTCAAAAATACACTCGGACTTGATCAACCTCTGCATGGCATGGCCCAATAAAAAAACTTCCATAAAACCAGCCAAAATCCAAGAGGATCTGGTACAACAGAACCTTCCTGCTGCTAGAGGAGCAGCAATGATTGGACTGGGGAGCCATTCAAGACTCTGATGGGGGTGGAGAAATATTTATTAATCATTGTGAAATATATGGGTAGACAAGCCTAGAAATCAATTTTTAAAAAAAAATCAGCAGGTAATAAGATTATGTTTAAATGCAATTTATTCTGGTGACCCATGCTGCATCTGGAGCCGCTCACAAGGGTTTAAATCTCTGCTGAAAATGATGCAGAGAGGGAAACTGACCTGGTGTTCACAGCATCTCTGATCCCATGGCCACACAGAACCTTTCCTGTCTCACAAAAATAAAGCTAACTAGGGAGTACAGCTGGGGGAAAAAATTCCAGGCTCCCTCCTAGGGCATGAACATTTCACTCTGCTTTCTCATGCCTTTAGGAAGTCAGTGGTTTTGCTGCACTGACAGGTATTTTACCCAGAAACAAATAATCCAACGGTGGTAATGAAGCTGCTGCTAACCAGGGGATTAATTTGGACCTCATCTCAAACTCTAAATTCCTATACCTGCTAGCAATCGAAGCCTGTGATTATTTCAAGTGTATTCCTTTCAAAACCACACTGAAGTGCCCCATGAGGCCGCCCATGCTTTGGGGAGGCCACCTCTTCTGAGCTTCACTCCTAAGGCCAGAAAAAAATACAATTTATGGAAGGGACTCACAAGACACAGACCCTCAATACAATTATTTTGGGTTTTTTTACAATAACTGTCATTATCGAAATGAATAATCATAATGGTGGCTTTCCGCTCCAAAGCCCTCTCCCCTCTCAATGGACTTTCAGGAAACCTTGAGTGATGTTGTACATGCAGAACCAGACTTCTGTGGGCATGGTTTAACTCTTAGGTTAAAAAGCATTTTGGTTGCTCAGTTCAAACACGAACAGAAATGTCATTATAAATAACTTAAAAGATGAAAACCTAACACAGCTCACTGTCAACAGCTGACTTTTGTGAGACTAATAAAAATTTTAAAGTGTAAGATACATCATGGCCAAATAATACAGATTCTATCCAAGTCTTGCTTACAGTTCTTCAAAACCAGCAAAATAAAACTTCAACTTCTTTGTAATTTTACAAGCCTGTGATGGAGCAAATTGAAACGGGAGATAATTTTAGAGTTTTATAAAGTCTATAAAGCTCACTCACGGGAATTCCCACCCTAAGAATCTAAGGGATACTGCAAATAACACCATATATTTGTTGTGGCTAATCATCCAAACTGGATGTTCTTTAGGTCATACTTAAAAAAATGACATTTTTTTCTAACCCCCCCATCACAATCCTTCAACAATCTTTCTTATTTAATGAATGGTAACTAACATAACTAAACCCACATTCTGAAGTTTCTTGAGTTATGGAAAATAAAGTTCCAACCTGGGCCTTCCCAGTAGTTATAAATCACTCTAATCTTTCGTAAAAGGAGAAGATAGATAACCTTGTGTTTTGGTTGTTTTTTTTTCCTGAATTTCAGCATGCACACTCTGAGGCACCATTAATCACACATGGAAAATCCATTTCTTTACTCACACAAAGAAGAGTTGAACACAATCAGTGTGTGGGACTTGCTACATGGATTGGAACCCACAACTTGGTGGTATTTCAGGCTCCATGTGCACATTACTGGCCTTGGAATAACATGTGATTGGGGAATTCAGAGTCTGTATTGCTGTCAAACCAAAACCAGTGTCACTGACTGCTCAACAACACCCAAAACTCTTGTCTTCAACAGCTCCACACCGAGCACTGCAACATGACAGGGAATGAAGAACTCTGACACTTCCCCACAAATCCAGCAGAAACAATGAATAAAGGAGAGCTACAGTGAGAAAAGAAGCCAATTATCTGGAGCAAAGGAGTGTTGATGGCAATCAGATACACTGAGACTCCTCTGACTCCATCCTTGCTTTTATTTTAAGGGTTGAAACTTCTCAGCTTGTACTCATTTTTCTGCCTTCTGCATTTAACTCCATCTATATTTTCAGTTCTCTTCCCAACACATTTTCTTTGGTTCCAGGCTAATTGTGTTTCCAGCTCACACCATTCCTAGTTACTCCTTGTACAATTTAAATCATTAAGGCAAAATGTCATTATTTTATGCAAAGTATTAAAACCTCCTTGTGCCTTTAACCCAACAATCAAAAGAACAAATTTAAGCCCAAAATTCAGCATCTAAACCTCTTCTTGTCAGATGCTCTGTGATGGTTTTTTCCATACTGGTAAAGAAACAGATGTTGCTGAGTATTTTTAAACAGAGGAGCATTTTTTTGTGTGCTGCTGCATAAGATAGCCAAAATTTAAAGTGACAATAAATTAAAGCTCATTATTGCCATAGTAATGGCAGTGTAATGTGTTTAAATGGTACTTAGAGATTGCGTCTTCAGAAGTTGAAATTAATTACACCTGTACTACCTATCACTGATTTATTTGAAAAATTACAGCCCTTGGCGAGGCTTAAGAAAATCCTGAGTTGATCTCACCTGTAACCTCTGTATTTCTAAATAAAGGACGTATCCAGAGACAAAATATAATGAATATGAGGTAAACCATCACCCAAAATAATAGAATATGTGACAGGATGGCAGCATACAACATTATAGCAACTCACTTTACAACTCCTGTTTTCAGGGAATTTGGTTTATTTCCGTAATAAATGATTACTTACAAGATTTATAACTCTGTTTCAAGGTAAGTATGGTAGGAGTAGTTCCCTTCAGGGAGGACTGCAAGATTACATCAATAAGCAGGTCCCTGCTGATTCTTTTAACCACTTAGGATTTGATGTTCTGATATCCAAGATGATTTCACATCAAACCCAGCAAATACCCTTTTTTTTGGTGTGACCTCAGATTTCAGCAGCCAGGCATGCAGCAGAGCAGGGAGCACAGAGGCAGAAATGTCTGAGTCCTGCTCCTACAAACAGCATTTGGATGCTATTGCTTCTGCTCCCTCTAAATTTTCATGGATTTGATTTGGAGGAAAAGTCTCCAACAGTAGCTAAATGTAAGATTCCCACAAATAAACACACTTCCAAGGACTGTAAAAAAATTCTACTACCCAAACTCAATAAAGCAGCTGTACTTTTACAGGAGTACAAGAGCACATTTCATGGTTACAACCCTGCAGATCCATCACATACTGATATTTTCCCTGAAATGTGCTACCTAAGTAGATGAAACACCACTGACTTTTTCCTTTTTTTTTTTTTTCTGAAAAAACCATGAATCTTTCATGCAGCCAGGGGGTCCTAGTACTTTTGTGACCCTTCACCAAATTTCAGATTCCTATAAAATGCTGTCTTGAGTTGATGAAATGGTTGAGGTCTTTAATCATGACACTGCTTTACATCTCTCACATTCAAAGTTGAACCTAAGAATCGTCACTGTGCAGAACACAGGTGAGCAGCATCATAACTAAAGCAGAATGGTTTCGAGAGCTGGAGATTAAAATCAAGAATGACTAATGCAAATATTTGCAGCAATCTCAATTAGGATTTGTCATTCTGACATAAAACATTACTGTATGAATGGTGTGGTTTTCATTCAATCCACTCGTGATTTATGATGCGTACCTTTACATTTGTATTTTCATTTGTATATTCATTTTAAAATTCACATATAATTGCATTTATATCTGTGTGTAACACACTGTTCAACATGACACTGTGCTATTATTCCTAGTAACACATTACACTGAAAACTTCAGTAATTATGAATTCTTCAGAGGTACATTTTTACTATAAAAGTTGTTCTTAATGCCGAAAATTAACTGTAAAAGTTTCCACTTCAAGAGCTGCCATTTTCAACTCTTGCTACTGCTCAGACAGACCTTTTCTTACACATGTAAAATCCCTCAAAATCAGGCAAGTTATCCCAGAATCATCAGTTTGGTCATTGTGGGGCAGCAGAAGACAACAGGAGAAGATGCAGTAAACGAAAAGTAATTCTTTCAAGGGTCTTCTTTTTTTTTTTTTTTTTTGGAGGGGGGGAAGGGAAAAATTTGTAGCTACTTCCGTTTGCTTCCATAAATTCTGTGTGACTTGGAACCAAGTCCCCAGTTTCTTCCAAGCAGCTTCGTTCTTATCATCATTTTTGATCCCTCCAAAGCTTGCAGTGCTGGCAGCATTACTGGCACTGAGAACAAATATCCCCATTGCTAGGAATTATTACAGGATCACCAAGTAATTCAGGTTGGAGGAGACTTCTGGAATTCCTCTACTTCAGCCTTCCCAAAGCTGGTTCAACTGAGCAGGGACTTGACCAGACAAGGTCTGAGTATCCCAGAAAATGACACCACAACTTCTCTGGGCAACCTTTGCCAGAGTTTTGTCAAAGCTGATGTATAAAATGTTTTCTTTATTTTAACCTGGAATTTCCTATGTTCTGCTCAAACCTTGTTTAGGTCAAATCACCCAGCAGAACGGACTTCTGAAATAATTTGCCCACTTAATTTGCACTATTCATACAACCCGAAAATACACAAAACATGTTCTCTGTGCATTTCATTTACACTGTCATTTTATTTTTAAATTAGAGGAGGAAATTAATTGTTATATGAGAATCTTCAGACTCACTGAGTCCTGGAGGGAGAGCTCCAGACTGCAAAGTGTAACAAACACGTTCATGTATTCCAGGTTTTTCATGGAACTAACAGAAGGCTTCCACTGCACCAATCCCATCCAAGGTGGAATTTAAAATCCCATCTCACTGGGAAGAAAGGAACAAGATAAAACACTGGAATAAAATTCATAGCTACAAATTAAATAATTAACAGATATGATTTCTTTGGATAACTCACTCTTGAAGCAAAGCTTATTTTCTTTTACAAAACATAAAGAGATAAGATTAATGGCTATTTTATGTGGTGGAAAAAAATTTTGGAGCATGTAGAAGTTACATAAGTTAAAAATGATGCAGAAAAATGAAGTGCACACCAGAATCCCCCATGGTGCTGCCTCCAAGAAGCTTTAAAGCTCCATAATGACCCCTCTTGTCCCAAAATATGCCAATTTTCCCCAACAGCCACTGCCAGTGCAGCTGATCAGACCTGGGACCTCACTGGACATTCCACCCCAGCAGCCTGCCAGCACTAACTGGAATTTTCTTTTTATCCTCTCCAAAGGCTTGTTTATGGCTTGTTTTGTGGTTTTGGGGTTTTTTTAATTTTTGTTTCTGTTTTTTTGTTTTGAGACCATTAAATGAAAGAAACTGATTCAATGTCTCTGACATGAAAATATCTCATAAAGGAAGAGCTTTAAAACCTTATCTCACTGGATTTAAGGACTTTGATACTCAAGGACAGAGCTGTAAGAATTCAGTACAAAATCCCTGTAAATTCTGAACTTAGGGATGTAAAGAGACATTTGGATGTGAGCCTGGCCAAGGTTTTCTCTCTTGATTTTGTGCTAAAAACTACTTAGATTGAAGAACTTGTAGGTGGACATTATAAACCAGATTAAAGTACAATATAAGCATGTGGACAGATGGAAAGATGTCAGAACCTGCAAATGCTACCATCTGAATAAGACTAAAAATAAATTAATTAATTGTGGCACTCTTATTTTGTTGTCATTTGTAAATATTAGGCAAACTTTAAATTAACTTAAAAATAAAATTCACATTAATAATCTTTTTTTCTGCCAACAGAGGTAAATACATAGATTATTAAGGCCTTACTATTCAGACTCTCCTAGTGTATAAAGCTAACTATTTATTTTTTATTATTATTAAGAAAATAAACAACTCATGCTTTGAAATCCATCATTTACTGAGATACCAGGAGCCAGTCTGCATTATGGCTGAGAATTTTAAAGGAGTAGGGTGACAGCAATTTTAGGGGATGAAGAACTTTTGCCTCTGTCAGAATTATGTTCCCTTCTATTCGTGACACTTTCCAGCTTGGGAAAACACTGAGCATTTTCTCTACTCTGCTAATTTTTAAGGTATTTTCTAAGTAAAAGCTCAAAAAACTGTCACAGCTCTTCCAACCCAGGCCCGTCTGTGACCTAAGGAGGTCGATCCCATGAGGACCTGTGCAAACCCTTCATGGAACACTGGGAAATACAGGGAAGGTGAAAGGAGTTTGTACATTTATGGGCATTGAAGGAGTGTTACCAATAAAATCTGGCAATTTTATTAAGTTGGAGGTCTCAGCAGTGAAGGAGCAGAATATCACTGGTGAGGAAACAGATGGACAAGATGACCCTCAAAGGGATAATATTTATCAAGTGTTAACTGGGAAATGGGTAGCACACCTACAAATTAACAGAATACATATTTTAATCAATGTATGGCAGAATAAATATATAAAGACTGATTATGAGACCATGAAAGCAAACATAAATGTGAAATTTGAAGTAATTTTGGTAAAGCACAGGAAAACACTAATGTCAGTCCAGAAATGATCTGTAAGATCACAACTGGGACATGGAAAACTGTGACCATTAAGTAAAACTAATTTGGACTGTAACAGAATTAAAGAAACACTGTGGCACGAGGTTTGATCATTAATGGTGGTGGAGAGCTAATCAGGCTTATATGGCCATTTATTAACCATAACTAATTTCACAATGAACATTCAGAAAACTGGCAGAACCAACTGAAGAATAGTTCATATTCTTTTGACTCTGACATCTTTCGAAGCAAAGCTTTATAGATCTGTATAAAATTAACTACAAATTAACAAATGCAACCCCCTTCATGGTTTTGGATGGGAGGGGTGGGATTGTAACATCTGGTTTACCCAAATATTAATACAAAATCATCAATTAAAACAAAAATACATATCATTAACAGAAAGTTTGTTCCAGCTTCTGGGTTTTTTTGCACAGAAGTCTCTTTTATATCTGCCACTCTCCTAAAAGTTGAAAAAATGCTAAAGATGCTCATGTCTGTGTTCCCACACCACAGTATTTTGTAACACTCTTGTGCAACATGGTCAAAGGCTCCTGTGACCAAAATAACTACAGATAAATTCCCAGCAAACAGAACTGTAAATATTGTTGAACTCCTTTTGATTTTAATCAGGCTACACTGTGTTACCCTGGCTGAAAACCTGTCCCAAAATATTAATGTCAAATTCTGGTTCCAGCAGCACAGAACAAGAGGGGAGAAACAGAAGAAAGAAAATGAAGGTAAAGTGTTTTTTAAAATCTGACTAGAGCAAAGTTAGCACTCAAATTAGATTGTTCCCATCAATTTCAATATGTAATGCTAATAATGTATGTTCTTTAATATTTAAGACCATTAAAATTTTTGAGATGGCAATATTCACTTCCCCCATTTTACAGGACAGCAGGTTTGGGAAAAAAATGTTCACAGGACAAGACAATGGCAACAGGAGGTGCAGGCAGGGGACCCCAGAGCTTCCAGGCCCACATCCAACCCATTTTATCACACAATATCTTCCTGAAACCACGAGCTGTACTCATGACTGAATGTAACTGCAGCATGCCTGTGTGCAGGACTGATTATTATTTTTAAGGTCCCAGAAAACTCTTGCTTGGTTTTAAGGATCCAAGAAAAAACACTTGAGGAAAAGTGGGAAGGAACCAGGGGGAAATAGGGAAAAGGAAATCATGTTCAGAAACAAACAAGCATTTTCTTGACACCTGGTTTCATCCAAAGGTGAGGAGGTTGCATCTTATCCTGCCCACTTGTGGTACAGGTTAGGGTAAGGCACTTGAGACAAAATGGCTTTTTCTAATGCCCACCTACAGAAGTGGAAAATTCCGTTTCAGCAAGAGCCACTTAAGAACTGTCCAAAATCAAGAGAATATCCTTGAATTTCAATACACATCTATGATGCTGCTTTCTAAAATAAGCAAATATAGCTGATGTCATGCCAGTAACTATTTGATTCTATGTTAAAATAGGAGCATCTTAAAGCTCTTTAGGGAAGACTTCCATAGGGTTCCAGAACTATGATCCACAGGAGCAGGAACCTGGAAGGAAGGCAAGGAGCAGGGACCTGCTGGACGCAGTAAAGGGACAGAAGGAATTGCACAGGCAGTGGGAAAGGAGACGTGAGGTGGGAAGAGTCTGGAGGTGAGTGTGGGCTGTGTAGGAGGTGGGGTGAGGAAGGGCAAGGCAGAGACTCTCAAGGGACACACAGAATAACACGAAAGGCTTCTACAGGTCTGTCAGACAGAAGGTCAGAGTTGCCAAGCCACTGTCCAGAGTACTGGAAATGTCCTGGCAGTCAGGTGCAGTCCCAGGTGACTGGAAAAAGGGAAACATTGTCCCTTCCTTTGGAAAGGGTGGGAAGGAGGGCTCTGGGAACTCATCTCTGTGCCTGGGCAGTGCTGGGACAGCCCCTCCTGGAAGCTCTGCTGAGGCAGGGGGACAGGAGGTGACTCAGGACAGGCAGCATGGCCTCAGCACGGGCCAGTCGTGCCTGACCAACCCCGTGGCCTTCTCTGATGGGGTGACTCCACCCGTGGAGGGCTGCAGATGGCATTCACCTGGACTGCTGTATAGCCTGACTGACCCCCACAGCATCCTGCCCTCCACGCTGGAGACAGATGGACTTGGCTGTTATGTGGATTAGAATTGGCTGGATGGGCACATCCACAGGGGAGTGGAAAACAAGCCAAAGTCCTGGTGGCCATCAGTGACAGGGGAGTCCCTCAGGGGTCAGCAGTGATATTTAATTTATTTCCTGCACCAGTGACACAGACAGAGCATCCAGGGCAGCCCCAGATGGTGACACCGAGCTGAGGGTGCAGGGACAGCCCCGAGGGACAGGATGGCATCCAGAGGGAGCTGGGCATGCCAGGGGTGGCCCCTGGGGATCCCAGGAGGTTTAACCAGCCCAGGGGCTGCTGCTGCCCCCGGGTGAGGGTGCCCAGAGCAGCTGTGGCTGCCCCTGATCCCTGGAATGCCCAAGGACAGGCTGGACACTGGGGACGGTGGAAGTGTCCCTGCCATGGCAGGGGTGGGATGAGATGACCTTTAAATGCCCTCTCCACCCAAACTACTTTGTGTGTGATTCTGTGATTCTATTTTACATAACAGCAGAAAATAAACTCTAGTGAAATAGTTACTTGTTTCTCAAAGATAGGACACGAAAGACAACATTATGCCTGCTTATGTTCTTCTTGGGAAAAAAACCCCAAACAAGCAAACCCCAAAAACTAAGATTACTGTACAATGGGTAAAGCACCAGCAAAAAATCCTGCTATAAAATGCTGGTCAACTAATGTACTCAAACTCATACTGAATTACATTTTCCCATAAATTATCCAAACATCAATACTCAGAGATATTTTCTTTCTCTTCACTCTCACTGCATCACTTCACGTTTATTCTTGAAGAGACTCAGTCTTGAAGACATTGCCTGCAGTTGCCTTAAACATTACTTTATACAAGAGGTTTTGCGCATTAATACTACCTTAATGAAAAAACATAGAAGTCCTTTCACTGACTAGAAACCTCACCATTTCTTTTTCACTGAAAGCCATCTGCAAGTATTAAATAAAAAAGAGTATTTTAAAACGTAAAAATATCTTAAACTAAGGACATTTTCACATGAAAACAAAATGATCAGACACAACTTTGGACAGTGGAAAAAAGTGTGGGCGCTGCTACACAGGAGTAATGGAATGACTGAAAGTATTACTGTATTTTGTCTTTTTTATAAGATAGGTTTCAAGAGGCATCAGCTGTTGGAACAAGCAACTCATCAGTGCAGGGGTTAAATGAAAAACTGTGTCACAGCAAAGCTATAAAATTTGTTTTCCTACATTAAAAATGGATCTCATGCTAAGGTTATTTAGTCTTGCCCTGGCTCAGAAGGTTTCCACGCCTTCTGTGAGCTTCCCATGGTGTGTGCACAGGCAACCCCGAGCACACCCCATCCCTCCAACAGCAATGATTTAATGAGCTGAGCCACCACCAGCAACAGGCACTGCATGCACAGCCTTGAGAACATTAACCTCCTCCCTCACCATTCAAAATCCAATTACCCACCCACCCTACAAGCATCACAATTACTCTTCATTAAAAAAAAAAAAAAATTCAGCAGCATCTAATATTATAAATCTAGCTCATTGTGCAATTATTTCCCATAACAAATGTACCATTTGACATAATTGTTCAGAATCCTTTCTGGAAAGCAATCCCAAACCAAAGCTGGTTCTGTGTGGCCCAAAAAGCACTTTTATCTTGAAAGTATGGGCAGGAGGTTGGAAGGAAGAAAACCTTTGGTGGTTGCAGTGACCATTATTGCACACAGAAGCCAGATGAGGCCCTAACAAACATTCTTCGTGATGAGTTTATAAAATTTTCCATACCAATTCCCACCCTGTCTATTATGCAAGCCTTACACAAGCTTATTTTCCTGTGTTATCATAAATAATTTGAAACTGAGAAATATGGTGGTTTTTTATAACTAAGGAGAGAACTTGTCCAAATGCCAGTTTCAGAAATACCTTTTACAAAGAGAAAGTGCAAAAAAAAATCTCACAAAGACAACATGAGAATGTTAAATACAAGAGGTTTGTGTAAGAAAAACTGGTTAGTTTGAGCCCTGGATTTATATATCAAGTGAACAATTAGGCAGTGGTTTTTACAGATGGTGTATTTTGTCATACTTTAAAACAATTATTTTCTGCATATATTAATTTATGTAGCAACTATATTAATATGTATTGTTTATATATAAGCAGGATTACACATTTCAGTGCTAGGAGTGCAAACCAAACAGCAGTATGGCAACAATTAGAACACTTTCACTAAGCTCTGGAAATACTGGAATTTTTCAAGGACAATTTTTAGAAGAATGCAAGATGCTGAGCCACACAATATGAACCAGATATTTATGATTTTCAACACCCACTGCCTAACAGAGATTGTTTAAAATTATTCCATCTGTGGATACAGGCACCCAAATAGATGAATATCTTTGATCACGAAGGGCTCACCAGCCCTACTGGAGCATCACAAGATCCAGTAGCCAATGGTTATAGTTATATTGCTAAAACTAGGAATTATTCAGCACTTAAGTGCTGTTTCCAAGAAGTCAGGATTATTAAACACAGAGCTCACTCACCAAAAGAGGTCGTGGGCTTCTTTATTGCGTGGCAGCTGTTCAGGTAAGGCTTTTTTTTAAAGTCATGTTCCTACACACTTTGAGAAAAAAAAATGATCTGGTGTGTCCAGAGCCCCACTTTCTCTGCTCCTTCCCTTCTTTTGCCCTGGGGAGCATGGAGACGCTTCCAGTGCCCCGGTGTGCCTGCAAGAGCAGGGACCCAGTGTGGCGGCACCAGTCAGGGCAAAATATTCTCCCCAATGAACGTGCTGTGGCACAGACCCTCTCCCCTATGGTTACACCTCTTCTGACAGTGCAGCACCTCATTTTTCAAGAACAGACTGTTCATTATCCAGGCTGTTTTTGATAAACTAAGGAAATTGATTTAGTTCTCCTTTCCCTTCTCATTTTCCCTTTAACACTCCTCTCTGAAAATTATGTTCCTTACTATTCACCTTATAAAAATCACCTCAGTTCAGAATTCCCTGTGTTTTTCTTGAAGCATATTTGACACTTTATTGGTTAAGCATCCCATCTTACCTGTCCTCGCTGTCCAGTGGAACACTGACCTTTAAGAAACTGCTGGTTTCTTCTCAGACCATGCCTCCACTAGACCTCTTTAGCTTTTAACCTCAGTGTCTCTCATTAACTACCTGGTTTTACTTCCTCTAAAGCTTTGTCTCCTCTGTGTTGCCTCTTGGTTCTCTATCTCCCCCTAGGATGTTGAATTTAATTATACTGTAATTATTATTAAATTGGTGGCTCAGCCATTCCATCTGAAATTAACTTCAGTTAGGTATTTAATATTAAATTGAGAATCATGTTGGCTCTAACAAAATGTTCTGGAAAGTTCTTTAACGTGCTGAAAAAACATACCTGAAGTTTTGTGCTATTCACCCACTTCATTCCTAACTGAAATCCTCCATTATTGTAACAATTTAGACAAGATTGCACAGACTCTCCATCCCTCTCTGCTGGCACACCAGTATCCTTTACTTGGCTCATGTCTGAATTATGCAGTTTATTTAGCTTCTTTCACTTGGGAATGAAAATCTGAGAGGCTTTAAATCTGCCAGCTGACAGTGGCTGTGTAAAGAAATAAGTAAAACTTGAATAAAATAAGCATTGCTTGAGCTATAGACTGACTGCCACTCCTGACTTCTCACTCCACACACAAATACACAGCACATCTGAAAATATGCCCCAAAACATCTATACTCTATTTAACTTTTGCCTGCAGGTGCTAATAAATTTCAGCCTGTCTTAAGGCTTTTTTTTTTATTTGCAATGAGTTCCATGCCTATTATCACCTACCATTTGCAGTTTGATTTAAAAAAAAGACTCAGGCAAATCATAATTGATTATGGGGAATGTTGTATAAAGAAAAAGGAGGTAATTTTTACTACAGATAATTTATGCTTCAAACAGACACGGGAGATCTGAGAAAAGGCCAGTTATGCCCAGTTTACAGGTAAGAACCTGAGGAGAGAAATTATCTTCATACAGAATTCTGCCCCAGAGGTGGCAGTCCTCCCTCAGTCCTCCCCACTTGACTCCTATGTGGAGATAAAGGTGTATAAATAACTACAAGGTTATCCTTTCCTTCTGCACTGTAAGGGAAGGAATAGAAGGAAACCACTGGAAGTCCTCCCTCTACCTCTGAACCAGCTGATGGAAAAGGAGTTCATCAAAATACACAAGACCTGAAAACCACACTCAACAGCTTCTGAGTGCTCTCCTTTATGGCTTTTAACATTTGCTGTTTTGCTATTTCAAGAACTTAGTGAAATTCCTATACTCAGACTACTTGAAAGGACCAGGAACAACATTCACTGTCTGTGTTTACTGTCTGAACTTATTCCCATATTCTTTGATTAAATAAACGTTGTAAGTGCAATCATACCTGTTCTTTATTCTGTGTGCTGCCTGACAAATATAATTTCTGCAATATATGAAACGCAGTGATTCTGATACTTAGAAGTCTGATGGCTAATTATGAAAGAAATCAGTCACACACACCAAAAAGACTGACTTTGAAACTGGAAAATTCTGTGTCATTGACAATGCCAGGAACAGGTTCCCAGAGGACTTTTTAAATTCCTGTATTATGTGGCTTTACCACTGCTTTTTCTTCTGTGGCAGAACAATAATTAGAATTATATTAGAATAAACAGAAGTTTATTTCCTTCTCCAGGGTAGAAACAGAAAACTTTTGTTGCTACTCAGGTGGGTCTTTCCTTTGGAGAGGAAAGAGACAGAAAGCAATGCCCAGAGAAGGAAAATCTAGAAATGTCTCATCTAAAATACATTGATAATAAGATATTACCTGAGATTTAATCTTCCAGAGCTGAACTTGTGGGCAAGAATTTGCTTTCAGGCTGTACCATGGCTAACTGAAGAGGTTAAAGCTATGTTCAAACAACCTTATCTACCTTTTTTATCTTTATCATTACCATTATTATCATTATTATTTAAAAGTTGAATTTTCTACTATTACAGAGTACCTATTTTACTCAGACAAGATCCTCCAAATCTGCATAGAGAGGGAAACAGCTCTTTTTTTCAATGATGCTGAGTGGAAAATATTTTCTCCTTTGTTTATTCTATTTTTCCTGTGCAGTACATGAGGATGAACATCCAGAGTATTAAAATAACTCAATCATTGTTTTAAAAAACAAACATGTGCACCCAAGGGGAATAATCCTTCCTGAATTTCTTCCTCAGATCTATCCAGATCCAATTCTGAGAACTCTTTTTCTCTTACAGATGAGAGAGGAAGAGATGCATACGCTCTTGCTTCTTCATGTTTAAGGTTTTCTTTTTAATTTCTCTTTAATATTTCGAATTGCACGACGAGTTTCAACTATAAATTTTAAAAAATAGGCTTCTCCTTCCTAAGCAAGGGGGATTACTCTTCCTGCTGGGAAGGACAGAAAACAAACTAATAATGTTAAGGTTTTGTGGAATCTCTCCAAAGTTTGGGATGCACTGAAGCTGCACTTGAAGAGGGACGTTAAGGGCTCGTTGGAGGTTTGCACCCTTGGGAGATAAGGGATCACCTCACTTCCTCTGCATGGAATAGGAATAAAAGTGGCAGAATTGGTACAAAAGTGGCAGGCAAAGATTCGGGAGGAAAAAAGAAGGAGAAAACCAGTTTGTCCTTCTACAGTCAGAGCAATGGATTCATAACCAGGACACCTGAGGCTGCAAAGCATGAACTGAGAGAAGACTGCTGAAGGCAAATGCAATCAGTTTCAGGGAAAAAAAGCCTAATATATTTAAGTAGTATCCTTTGTAATCTATAATGTTGTTAATGACACTAACAAGACTTTCTTGAGAAATCAGACAACTTGACAGCATTAAGAAAAGTTTCTAAATCTTGGACAGATATCAATGTAAAATTCCAAATAAATTCCATTACCATATTTGAGCCCACATCACACAGCACTGAACTGCTAAGCAAGTTCCTCACACAAAAAACGTACTAAGGAACAGCTAAAATTCTTCAAATTCAAGTTACATTGGTACTTGGGAATTCACTGATTTGTTCCAAAAACATACTGACATAATAGGGCACATCTTTGACTGCTCTGATCTATTTTAATTCAACTTTCCTAGTTTAAACATTTTCCATGTACAATCTTTGGTCATAAGGTCTTATTCACTCTCCAGCCTAAGCTGTGGCTGCCCCTGGATCCCTGGCAGTGCCCAAGGCCAGACTGAACACTGGGGTTGGAGCAGCCTGGGACAGTGGGAGGTGTCCCTGCCATGGCAGGGGTGGCACTGGGTGGGATTTAGGGTCCCTCCCAACACCAACCATTCCAGAATTCTGTGATTCTAAGGAGCTGCAACATTAAACTCCAAAAATCTCCCTTTGAGGAGATTGGGGTTTTCCTCCCCATTTACTACCTATGAGACAATCACTTACAAATATATTTGACTGAGTATTTGGCACTAACTATGTATCCAGAACTATGTTTCCAGAATTACGTATCTGGAAAAATAAATTCTCTTCTGCAAAAACTGAAAATGGGTCTGTACTCCCTTGGTTTAAATATACACAGATTACAATTACGTGCAACGGTTTTGGTCTTGCTATTGATTTATTTGGTAACTGATATGTATGAAGTAAAGAGAGAAAAAAGAACATTTTTTTTAAAGACTGATGTGAAAGAAGGTTGAGGTGTCAGTACAAGGCTTGTCCCCAGGGAACAGAGGGGCAGCAGCTGAGGTTGATGTGGAACAGATCCTATTTAGATGGGAAATTCTAGGAAAAGAGGTTGTCCAAGCTCTGCAGTCAAGACATCCTTGCGTCATGTTAAGACCAGAATTATTTTTTGCCCTGCCAAATATAATGAGGACTACATTGCACTGAACTGAACATATTCCTCTTAATGACTCTAAGCAGGACTGTTTCTGAAGAAATCCCTAATTGGTCTTCCTAAGACAAGGCAAAAATAATTACGATGTCAGATAAATACCCTGAATATTTCAGCTACCAGAACATCCAGGACTACAAACGGATACAGAGAAACAGGACAAATCAAGGAAGGAAAGAGAAAATACTGACCACCACACAGGCAGCAGGCAAACCATATTAACAGCTCAGTTCCCTGACTTTCAATGTATAAAAAAATAAAAAAAATCCCACAATTCCCTGTCTAGACACTAAAGTCAAGTTTAAGGATTAACTTGGAGAATGGTAACAAGTGAAGCCTGAGAATATTGAGAGAGCTTCTCTTTAACAGAATGGAAAAGCACAAGACTGGAATGATGGTTGAAAAACCACATAGGAAGGGAAAAAATAGTATTATGGCAGGTTATTAACTTTTTATTAGTAACTGGTAACAGTAGAGTGTGATCTCTGAAGCACAGAATCAACAATCAGCAGTGGAAAGTGCAAGGAAAGTGAGTATCAAGTTAGAGGCAGGATTTCTGTAGAGGTCCTCTGGGCGCTACAGCAACCCCAAATTTTTGAGGGCCAGAGAAAAGCACAACTCCATAATCAATATGTTGGTCAAGCACAGAGACAGTAATTTCAGCTGTACAGAAAAACTGCAATGAAAAAAAAATATATATGGATGGGAAATACCTGCAGATCTTAAAGCATTCCTGGCTCTGGTAAGAACAAGGGAAAGGAGATACCTTAAGTTTAAAAGGTTGAGGGCCAGGCAGTCAAAGAAGAAAATAGGAATCTTAATTATCTCATTTCCTTCAAAAGAAAGGTGCAAGAGAAAGGCTAGGATAATGATTTGGAGAAAATACATTTCTGAAGATGTGAATAGGTGGAGTTATGAAGACAGGAGCTGTGTTTGTGTTTGGAACTGACCAAAGAGGGAATATACCCAGAGGAAAAGGGGCAGAAAGATGAGAGAGGTTAAAAGATGAGGGAAAGTCACTGTAAGAAAGAGTGTAGGAACATCTGGCAAGTCAGGAGGTGAACACACAGCCAAGCCATGAATGGCACTGAAGGAAGGAGTGGCTGAATGAAATCAAGAATGGATCAGACTTTTCATGTGAATAAAACAGGTGAAATCTGAGTTCGATAAGGTCCCTCATGCCTGTGAAGAAGAGGTACCCCAAACACATGCAGTAAGGGGTGAAAAGCTGATGGCAGACAGTGATGTGGCTCAAGGAAAAGGAAATCAGAATATTTTGTGTGTGTGTGTATGTGTATGTTCTTATAGACAAGGATTAAAAACCTTTAGTTATAAATCAGGGGAAATAGTAATTAATAAGAGAAAGGGGAAGAACTATTCAAAGAATGCAAGAGAAGGAAACTGAACAACTGGAACAAGCAGCAGGAGAGCTACAACCCTTTCCTGAACCTGTGACACAACAAAACTGAGCAGGGAGAGGGGGGAAGGCAGACCAAAGGAGGGGAAAGGTCACACTGTGTGTCACTGTGCTCTGATTTTATTATTTGTAAGACATCAGTGAAATTATACAGAGAGAAGGATGGGGGGGGCGACGGCCAAGAGTTCAGCAGGGATCCAAGACAGCCAAGGGAGCTGCTGGACGACGTGGAGAGGTGAAGCTGCTCGGTGCAGGGATGGCAGAGCTGGAGAGAGAGAGACAGAGAGAGAGAGGAGCTGGATCTGTGTCCAGAGGAAGCGGGGCTGGCCACAGGATTTCCGCAGGGATCCGGCGCTGCCGCAGCCCGCGGGAGGAAGCGGATGCTGGGAGCCTGCCAGGGACAGCAGTTGGTAGGGGGGAAAAAGAGAGAGGACAGCACAGTTTACCCAAGAGCTCTGTTCAAATATGTGGTTAGAGGAGGACAAACCCAGGAGTCAGAGCAAACAGGGTGAGGACCTGCAGTGTTTGCTCCTGCAGAGCTGGGCTGGCTGGGGATTTCACGTCTTGCTGTCAGACGGCACAAGGGGGGGGAAAGCAAATGATGGATGTGCAAGCAGAAAACCACAGTGTTAATTACCTTAAAATATCAATTATCTCCAGAAAATCTCCCCTTTGATCTGGGGAATCCCAGTTTCTCAGTGGTATAAACACGCAGAGCTGGAGGCTCATGAGCTATTCCTGCACATCTGAGCCACCTTGATCTAGAAGTGGTTTTGATCCCACACTCAATACCACAAGCTCTCAACAGAAACAGTGAATTTTCCATCTTCAGTTTCACATTCCAGCAGGTCAATATTCAAGCAGTTCCTGTTCCCATCCACTACACAGCAGCAGGTTTAAATACCCTACTCTTCCTTCATTCTCTGTGAGGAGCAGCAATATAAATTCTGGAACATGGGATTGCTTTCAGCACCAGTGCTGCTGAAAGATATGGGTGGGCCTGACATTATTTCACCAACTGAAAACTGAAATTAGGGACAGTTCTGCTGTGAGACATATGGATTATAATGCCTGCATTCATCAGATATATTTATGTATGCATGTTTATATATCTTGCAGACATAATTTCATTTTCACTGCTGTACAATCCAGCAATAAATTTCATCTTTATTGAGGGCAAAACCAAATTAAAAAAATTAAGAAAAGGTTCCCTAAAACTACCTCCAAAAAATTACTCTTACAATAATCACCTGGAAAATTCAACTTCAGATGCAAAAACACTGATTTTTTATAAGGAGCTCTATATATTATCCTATGGAAAATACTATCTTGGATCTTGATCAGTTATCCTGGGAGTTTAAATTACAGGTTTTTTAAATACTCAGTACCTAAACATCCTTGCAGCAGACTCTCCAAATGTCCAATATAGTGGCACTCCAGTAACAGACTTACAAATCAGGACCTGACAATTTTGGTTCTTGTTTTTTCCCCAGTTCTCCTGAAATTCCCAGGAACTCCGCTATAATACAGGAAATCAGATTTTGCTGGAGAGCAATGAATTTACAAATTTTTATGTATTAGACTTCGTGCTGGGAGCAATGTTTGAAGACCATGTACAGACACAGTGCAACTTAATAGGAAAAAAGGGGTTTTATACTAATCAGCAAATGAAAGCTTGGTTCCAGCACACCAGTGCAAAAGTACCACAGCACATGAATTACTCAACACAATTCAGCATTTCACTTTGCGTCTACAAAAATAAAAGTACTACAGTGACACAGCGTGTGCTGATTGCATATCTTCAGAAATAAATGGGAAAGAAAAACCCCACTGGAAAAACTGAAATACAGAAAAGAATGTCAGCTACTTTAGGCAGCAGATTTAACTTCCTGGGTATAATAATGAACTCTTAATTTTTAGGGCTGCTGCTTAATTAAAAAGCTACCAGCAAGATCACAGGTACGAGCAATATTGGTTGGTTTTGATCAATACCTAGCACAGCAATTAAAATAAAAACCTTTTCCACAGTCTGACACTAGATATGGGGCCCATTTCTAAATTTCTTCCATTCCTTAACAAGTTTTGACTTCAGCAGCTGCTCCAGTACAAAAACCCCTCGACAATATTAAGCTGAAAACTGCTGAGCAACTGAAACAAAGAATATTGACAGCACTGCTTGGGTCCCCAAAGAGAACATTTAGAAACCAAGTAACTGGAAATGAGACTTGAACCAATTCTATGGTTCATCAAACATCTGCAATAATATTTGATTCTAGTGCAGTTACAGGGAGTGAATCAGAATGTCTGTCAGGCTGGGATTAAAAATTAAAGCTGAGGCCTTGGCTTGTCAGGAATTCATGTTGTTAAGGGGGAAAAAAAAAAGGAGAAACATACATTTTAAAAGCAAAATCACTGATCAGTGGAGGATCACCACCACAATGTGACAGTGGGTTGAGAAGAGGAGACAATGTGTGTATTTTGTCAAGTCTGATACCCAGTTTGAAGTCTGACATTTCAGCATGCTTGAAAGCAATACTTGAGACTTTTTACTGTTTTTATAAAGATAGAAGTGGTTTGTTACATCACTAAAGCGTATGATGGGATATCTGCCTGCACACAGCAAAGCTGACATAAAATAAAAGCATCAACTAACTTACCTTAAAACAGCTTCAGAGAAGTCAGGACTGAGCTCTCAAACAAAGGGACGTAAAGCACAGGTCTGGAATGGCGAGTTATGCAAGGAAAACACAGCTAAAAGAAGAATCTCTGCCTTGGGGTATTTACCACAGCAAACACAGAGAAGGGTGTTTGGAGCGGTCATCTCATCTGTGTGAGTATTATCTAAGTTTAAATAAATCAAAAGAATAAATTTTAAAATAATGGTAATTTTAAAACAGTAGTTTAAATAATGTTTTTTCCTGATCTGTACAAGAAGTCATGGTGTTTCAGTACTTCATGGGAATGGGGGGAAGATGCAACCAAAAGCAACTCCCGTAACTTGTGCTCGTCAGTTAAATCAGAATTACAGCTCAATTCTGGCAATTTGTGCAAAACCAATTAACCAGTATGGAAATGCCTTTTCATGCAGCAGCCAAATACCTGACAGAGTTTTTGAGCCATAGCACTACCAGGAGCAGTAGGTTCAAAACCTCCCTCTCTTCCACAAAAGGAAAAACCCCCAAATGCAAGAAGAACTCCAATTTCAGATCAAATCATCAGGAAAACTTGAGGAGACTCTAGGACACATCTTCTGTGCCACGAACAGAACTTGTAAAAAACTCTTGTGTTTTTAATTCTTTATAAATAAGTATGTTTGGAGATTTCCAAGTTTAATTTACTATAGGGTGGTCTCTGACAAACAGGAAAAATGAGCAATGGCACTTTAAAACATTTTTAGTGTCACGGTTCATAAGTGTCATAACTGTCACTATTTTTTTCTTTTGTACTGAACTTCACTCTGTTTTGTTACCAGCTCTATTAATTATAATAATTCACTAGAATACCAAGTATTCCTGCGCTACCCCTACTGTCATGCAATGTAATTTCTGAATCAGCACCAGTAAGGGTTTGCTAAGCCTTTTTATTTCTATAGAAATCACACTTTAGGAATAACAACTCCAACAGTGTTTTGTGTTTTGGAGCATCTGAAGTTTCCCTGAGGACAACCAGATGAACCAAATGTGACCACCACGACCTCAAAAAGAGAAAAAAAAATTAAATAAAGATTAGAAGCCCCAGGGTGAAATAAAGCAACAATCAACGGCTCAAGAGTTAAAATGTTCAAGGAAATGTGTTGTCCATGCAACAAAAATGGACACATTCTGCAGCTCCAACAGCTCCATGGTTTGATTACTCCGCAAAAGTGCAACACAGAAATTACTACCAAAAAAAGACAATTTTAACTTACAGAACTGTTCTCCTGTTTAGGCAACGGTTGTGCAGAAGTGCTTACACCACCACAAACAATAATTCAGTTCCTGCTACCAGGCAATATCTTAACTGCAGCGTTTTCCAGGCCCTGTTTACTAAAGCTGGAACACATTTTCTAAGCTGGCTTCTAGTCACTAATAAATCTAGTATGTAAATGCATATTTATTTCTTGCAATATTTCCTTTGACCTCAACCTGAAATTCTGAAAACTGCACGCAATCAAATTTGGATTACTGTGTTTTACTGTAACTTTTCTAAACTAAGAAGTTCCTGACAAAACCAGGATATACCACCTCTTTTATGTGACTGGTTTACAGAGTTTGGTTAATCCAATATCAGGCCTGTATTTTAAAAAAAGGGAAAAAAAAGGTTCTTTGTTAAGAAAGGAGATTATTACTACAGATAAATACCCTACTCAGCCTCTTGAACAGGCAGCTTGATTTAAGGCAGCTGGAGCACCTCTGGAGTTCATCTCATGTCAGGAACAGCTGCTGCAGACTCCACATTTTTATGTCAAAAAAATAAAAGGAAAGAAAAAAAGAACCACTGACAGGGTACTTATATTAATATGTATTGGTAGCTAAAATTTAGGCAGGCATAGCTGAGATTTAATTCATGATGTCAGAATCATCAGAACACAAATTACTACCTGTTTCAGCTCCTGCTCTCCTTAAATGTATTTTTAAGGCACAGAACAAACCCAGAGGTTTTACCACCTTTCAAACCTTATACTTGGTGTTAATAATGTTAACTGGGCCATTTCCAGTTGACACTATTAACAAATCATCACTGTTATACATTTGGATAGTGGGAAAATTGAGAAGAAAGAAGAAAATAAACATACCAACGAGATAATTTTTTCTCTTATATTTTTTTGAAGTCACAGGCTACTCAAACGTGACTGCTACACTGTTTGTTGAGGGCTTCCTAGCCCACAAATGTAGACTAACCAAAAAATTGTCACTGACAAATGCTGCAAAGACTGAGGCAGGATCTAAGAAACTCTTCTGGAAGGATGTAAAGGTTCTGCACAATGAAATTTGTGTGTCTACAAGGGATTTAGGCACAACACAACTGAACACACGTATTTAATAAAAAGAACACCTCCATAAACCCCTAATTCTGTCACCAGGTTGCTCCAGAGGTGCCCGAGTGCCATAGCAGCATCACAGAGACATTTCATGGATGGGTATCTGGGACAGACAACTCAGCTACAACTCCTGAAGTTTAGGGGAAATGTAAAGCAACCAAAAATAGGCTTTTAAACAGAATCTTAAACTACAGATTACCCACTGTAAACCTATTACCCTGCACAAAAATGGAAAGTTACACGTGTTTGTGTGTTGTAGTGGCAACAGAAAAAAGTAGATTTATTAACGATACATGTTCAAGAACTACATTTCACCCTATAGTGTGAAATGGCATCTGGTAACAGGGTAGAACACTAAAAACCTATTAAAGCCCTCTTCTGCAATCACCCTCCTGGATACCTTAGCCTTCAATACCATTTTCTTGTGCTAATTTGGAATTCAGGAAGCTGAATAGAAGCAATGTCAACTTTACTGAGGAAATTTCTTTCTTTTGGTACCTAATTATTTTCCACCATTCACTCAGGTCATGTTTTCTAAATAATCAGGCTAAAAGAGATATATATATACTTTTTTTTTATTAAAGAAAGCTTAGCTCCTTGTGCAATTTAAGGAACATGATCTAGGGAACAGGAGCTTCAACAAAACCCTTCACATACTATAGTGCTGCAACAATAAATAACAATACCCATCTTGTTCCAGGAAGAAGAAATTCTGCACATTATCAGGGTAAGACAGCAAAGATGTCAAGTAGCTACATTTTTTCCTATTAAGAAGAAATTCAACATATGTTATCCATACTGCAATGGGTGGACAGCAGCTGGAGCAAGAAAAATAAAGCAATTGGCAGTGTAAACATCCTGTGTACACAGAGTAACACAAAACTATGAAAATACAGGGAAAATAAACAAAAAACTATAAAGTAGATCGTAAGATGGAAGAAAAAGCTTTCTGAAGGGATATCTAAGGGTTGTCCAGCACCCACCCTTTAACAATTTTATCCTTGTAAACAGAAAGTTTGAGATTTTCTTTACAATAGAAAAAACTGTGAAAGAGTGTCTTTGCCTCAAATACATAAAAAAAAATCCAGATGAAATAAATTAATAGTTTTGGCACAGAGAAGTGACTCTAAAATTGAACAGTAAACAGCAATGACCCTCTGCATTTGTACTGTTTTCTGTGACCCTGCTACTGCAAACATGTGTGACTCTAATCAGAGTATTCACACATAAAATGTTACTCGACCATGAAATTGTTTGCCAGGCGAGGGCCAGAGTCCCTGATCCTGCTGTCGGACCTGTCCAGGCAGATCCCAACATCTGTGCAGAGCTGGGATCAAGCCAAGGGGGTCGTGCTCCACAGGGACTCACAGCTTTTACTGCCTGCTTTTACAAATCTCACTGAAATCCTACTCGTGTAAAACTGATTTATTAAGTGAAATGTCGCACTCAACTGTATGCATATGCACACTCTGTGCATTTTTCTGCCACTCTTTTAAAACAGAGAAGGCATTAAAATTCACCTCAGGGGTTAAATTATTCCCTTAATTATCTACTACTTAAGATCTCAGTACATTTCAAACTAAAATTTAGGTTTGCAATATGGAAATCGGATCTGAAAGCAGAACTGGAAAATGTTTTCCAGATCCTTTAATGTCTCAGAAGATAAAATTTATTATCCACCTTATGGAGAACTTTGTCTTCCACTTCCTATGTCAGAGAAAACCAGACAGGTCATGCACCTCTTCTGGTGTGAATTATGCACAGAACTACTTCCTTGGGTAAATGAGCCTCTGATGGGTTACAGACTGCTGCATCTGAATTTTGTTACAGGTATCCTCCCTAAGAGGCATAAATCCAGTCTGTGGTTGTTGCTGTGACAGCACTTTGGAGATGTACACTTAAGTTAAGGAGGGGTCACAATAAAACAGGCTACAAGGACAAAGTGCAGTGCAGACTTCCACCTTAAGTCAAGTTTAATATTTTTTATTCTCCTTGATCATGCCACAACCTCCATTTTTCTCTAGAGGGGAGAAGATGGAGTTGAAATGTTGTATTTTATCTATCTGTATACACTGATGGTTTACTGTTTCCAGGGGTTATCTTGTTTAGAATGCAGAGATCTCAAAATAAGAATCAAGATTTCCAAGCTTTCCTCTAAAATCTGCAGAGCTGCATGTTTCTTCCCAAGCACTACATCCTGTGCAGGTCCAAGGACCCCTTAAACACGAGTGCCTGTAACACCCAGGCCTTAATTCTGCAGAAAATTCAGAAAGACTATTATCTGCTCCCTGTGACTCGTGTTATGTAATGTGCGTCTCATATTTAGTGTGGTGTTTGGATGTGACAGTTCTAGTCAGCCATGGATATCCGTGCTCCCTCCAGAGGCCTCCCTGCCTTTCCTCCTCATTACTTCACTTTTCACCACCTCTCATAAGGCATTTGTTGTTCAGCTGTTCTTATTAAGAGCCGCACGTCTCCTGCAATTTGTGATCTTCAGGATTCATCTTTCATCATATTAGAGAGCAGATGGAAGTTGTAAGTCCCTGGATTTTCCAGAAATGTGCTAAGCAAGTCTGAAATGAGTCACTTAGACGTATTAACGGAGCAGTCGAGCTGATAACAAAATCTGTGTTTGGCATATTGTGCGGACATAAGACTCTCACTTTCCCTTTTGCTCTTCATGAGGCTAAAGAAGATTGCATTTAGGTGAAGTGCCTGCAGCCTAGGCAAACAGGAAAAGGAAAATGCTTCCCATCAGTGCAGCTGTGCTTAACCTGGTGTAGATAAAGGCACAGCCACGCACCAGAGGCAGCTCTGCTGTTGCCTTTCTCCCAATCTGGAAATGAAACTCCAGGTAACTTTAGCAGGGAGGTAGTCTAAGAGTGGATCTTTATTTGAAAGCCTTCAGGGGCAGTTATGGAAAGGTGCCTATAAAAGCCCATCCACACAGGGGTGAGGACACTCTACAGGTTTTAGGAAATTGGTATGCTTGATGAAAAGCACCAATTAGGAGGACAAGAGATGGAATTCCATCCAGGTCAAGCCCCTTCCCTGGAGTCTTCCTCTTGGTGCTAGCTGCCCATGAAATCATCTTCTTTTTATCACTTTGTCCACGAAATTATCTCCAAGAGCTGTTCCCAACCTTAGCAGTCAGGAAGAACTAAGAGAGCACAGGGGCCTTGTACACCCTGGGGCTTGGAGTTCTGGAATTTGTCTTTTTGTGTAGGGAAAGGGCCTGGAAAATTACTGGAAAAACGAGCCGCTAATGCAACAGACTACAGAGCTACAAATCTATGTGTGAAGAGTACAGAGAATACAGAAAAGAAAATAAAAGGCAAAAACCAAACAGCATCAGTGCAGAGCCACAAGGAGATCAGCCAGATCTCTCCTCTGCCTGAGGAGATCTGAGCAGCTGAAGTGGGACTGCTCAGGGCAAACCCCTGAACCATGAACATCAGGAGCGACCCTGGTGTGGAGGATGAGCCATCAGGAGGAAGGGCATGATGGGGAGGAAGAGTGTGTGGAGGCAGCAGGCTCTGTAAGGCTTAACCCAGCAGCTGCTCCCTATTGATCAAATGCTTGTGCAGCACGCTGTTGATTTAGGGCATTATGTACAATCAGTGTTAAATATTAATGCCAGAGAATCTCCAACCTTAAATTCAGAGTTAGTCCATTTAACATTCCCAGTGTTACTGAACTACAGCTTGACCTCCTTTAGTGACATTCTGGAGTGCTGTAAGAACATACTGTGTGCACTCTGCCATGAGTAACGATGATCTGTATGTCAACAGGGACAAGTAAAATGTTTTTAAATACAACTACTAAGACAAAAGTTTGGAAACAGGGCATTTCTTAATGATACTTAATTTTAGAGTAGGCTGTATCTTCTCACTCTTAAAGGTGAAATAAATTCAAAATAAACAAAGCTTCTACAACTTTTGAGGCAATGTCTAAAATCCAGAAGGTTTACACTTCTGTAAATTGAATTATTAGTTTTTTTAACACACCCCATGAAGTGTGTATATGCATAAGTGCTTTCATTTGTAAAAGAAAAAACTATCCTCTCTCCTCTGAAACCTTGATTTTAAATTCATTCCAAATGCCAAAGTTTAAAATTTAAACTGTAATACAGCTTTCACTATGGTAGCATAAATAATCCATTAGAGCAAATGAAAAAATTAAAATTTGAATGAGCAGAGTTCATTCAATTGCAAGACATTTTACACAAGATACATTTAACAACATTAGTCTGAGAAATGGCTGAAGTTAACAGTTGCTCATCAGGACTACCATAAAGGAAAAGAAACTGCAGTACCCTGGGACTTCCATTGAACTGGTCAGAAATTTTCTGTGGAGCCTTCTTCCAGGCAATGACACGTCACAGCTTCAGAGCAGAAGGACCTCAGCTTTATTTTAATTATAAAAAAAGTCCTTGACTTCAGAACCAGAGAAACGAATCCATGGAGACACCTATCATGAACTAAAGTATCTAGTAAGTTAACAGTCTGCCTATCAACATTAAAAGCAAACAAACTTACAACCAGATTTTACCCATGTTTTCGAAAAAACCTAAGCTACTCTAGAGGGCTGTGAAGCAGCCTGAGCATTCCATCCACTTCCTTCTGCCTTTCAGCCTCATCCTGTGAATTCCACATTATCTCTTCAACCTCTCACTTCTCCCTTAACTTCCTGAGCCTTCACATCCCCCTTCTCTCCTCCAAGCAAACAAAAACCAAATTTTGTCTCATTTCATAAATTTGGCATGGCTCTGCATACAGTGCATATAAATCCTTCTGGTGCTCCACTCTCAATAAATACTATTCTTCACAAAGAATGTTCCCAAAGCCTGCCCTCATTAAAATGGCTGTTCTCTCCCATTGTTTTCAATGAAAATGAAGCTAAAATGGTTGTTAGAAAAGACGAAAAAGAAAGAAATGTGTCCACTGCCTCCCTCTGGGAACCATGAAAGAGGAGCTAAATTACCTTTGGGGAAATGGTGGTTCCTTATCCTGTCTGAGGCTTCCACTGAGCTCAAACTAATTAACCATTTTACTTCTAAATTCCAAGGAAATTAAATATTCACTCAAAGAAGAGCAATTGGAATTTTGGAGAGGAAATGCTGCTTCTTCTCTCTGAAACAAGTGGCTGAGTTCTCACATTAAAAGAGAAGCAACGCACAAAATTACCTGGGAAATTACCTCTATAAAGAGAAAATTATGTTGGCTGCAAGCAGCAACACATTTCTGTATCAGAGCTTAAAATTAACATTTGTGACACAGAGCAGTTCAAATCCAAGCATTATATTCTCGACTAATTTATGGGAAGGAATGATGAAGGAGCATGGTATGAACAGAACAAGCACATCTTCCCTCCTCATGAAAATGTGAGAATGAGAATTCAACTGGGAGATTTCGTAGCAGGAAACTGGAAATTAATCCTGATTTTTCTGCAAAAGGAAACTCTGCAATCCAAGAGAAGCACCAGTTGCTCAAATTAAAAACATTTCTGGCGAGACAGCAAAGAGTTTCATACTCTTGGAGATCCAGTGCAACATTCTGATATTCACTTATAAACACCTAACACCAGCCGATGTTGTTTGCAGACTTTGGGAGCTGGAGCATGCCTTCAACTAATCCTTTCCACACAATTGCATTAATGAACAGCTACTGAGCAATAACATTAAGGAGCTGGGAGACTGAAGCAGCCCAGCTCGCCTGTGTAAATTCTGTGTAAGACCCTGGGGTGGTGACCCACCCTGTCCTCCCCAAACCTCTCAGTGAGCACTGGCCTCCATGCAGACAAAACAGTGCTCCTACACCAAGGACAAGGATCTGAAACATTTACCCAGTTTTTCACATTCACAGCGTTTTTGGCTGCACACACAAGGAAGTCAACGATGCACCACCTTGTGAGACTGCACCAAACAACATTCTGCAAAAAATATGGTTTGTTAATTATTGCTGTGCAATCTTTAACCATATGGATTTACTTAATGTGTTCAGGTATGGAATTTCAGAGCAAATACAAATTCTTGGTTTTCTTCTGGCTTCCATATCTAAGAACACATTTTCCTGCACATGTACCTGTTGAGGTACATGATCTCAGAACGAAAAGAGCAGTAAAGATAGCCACTTCATTCAAAATTAATATGAATGCTACTTACACAAAAGGAAAGAATACAATTTTAACAATGATTGTATGAGAGGAAATGCTTTTCACTTCCATATTAACTACAAAAGTGCTATGGCCACTTAATAAATTTCTTCTACTTGTGAGAAATAACTTTTTCTCTACCTGGACACAGAACTATCTACAGAGCAGACAAATTAATTGTCTGAAGAATATATTCTGAGGGTGAAATCACTGATTAGTGATGATCAGTAAATATGCAAAGGGCCTTCCAGAACTTGGGTAAGGAATTAACAGGTAACTGAGATCTGCAGCATTGCCTCTGGTACAAAAGCCCTGGAGCAAAGCAGGACACCTTGCCATCTTCGGCCCTTCTGTGGGAGGATGAGGATGATGGGGAACTTTTTTCCTCAATTTCTGTTTCAAGCAGGAGTTTAATGTGCATTCTCCACAGAATGGAGCTGGACAGCTGGAAACCAGACCTAGAATTCCATTTTAAGCAATAAACCTAGAAGCAAAAGCTGCCCTAGCTAGGTTGTCTGCAGAATGTTCACTAGCAAAAGATGGGTCAGGCAATCAATAACAAAACAAGTTCCTCCATCCCTGATGCACAAAAGGCAGAGGGGAGGACAGCAGTTTAATAAAACCAGAAACAAAATAGTCCTTGTGGGAGACAGTCTCACAGGCTTTTCATGATAACCTGTAGTCCAAAGTAGACATAAAGCATTCATAACTTCTCAAATACTGACTATTGATAATGATTAATTAAGGGGGCCTGGGCATTTAGGGTGTACAAGATCCTCTTAGTTCTGAAGGCAGATGGCTCCAGGGAAGAAAGAAGTAATTTCTCTCTCCTTTAAATACAAAAATAAATGCAGAGACCAAATTTTTCTGAAGAGAGGTGCACAGAGATTGAGCTTTCTATACTTATGACCTTTAAAAGGAATAATCTGGACAAAATTGATGGCAGCATTGTCTTTGGTACACTTTACAGCCCTCTGTCACAGAGCTCAGCACTGAACTGTGCTAAGAGGGCAGAGGGAACGTGGGTCCAGCTCATGTGGCTTTTCAGCCTCTGGTTTGTTACCCTGTGCATTACATGGAATTCTTCTGGGAGACACAAACACAAACCAGACACCTGTGCCCATACCAGAAGTGATCTTCCAAAGAGCTGGGGTGAAGAACTAATCAAACCTTACTTGGAAAATAATCAAGATTTTAATACAGCTACATGTGAGAAACAGTGAGCCTCTTCTTTGCACCTACACCAAGTGGAAAAACTTCGAGTGTCAGGAGCGTGAGGTAACAGAGGCATAGGAATTTCTGGACAGCAGAAATATTTTAACTGCTATGTACAGAAATTATCTTGTAAGGAAGGATTTTCAGATAGCACCCCTTCAAACTCAGAGATGGGATGAATGGCCAGGCCTGAGGAAGAACAGGATGGTCATCTGTGGCCATCAGAAGAAGGGGAGCTGCTAAAAATCTAAGTTTTATTTCCCCTTTGGGACCCAGTTTTCAGCTTGGAAAGAAGTGGAAAGAGATGCATGTTGGAACTTGCTTCTCTCAGCAGTTCTCAAAATGTGGAAAAACGAGCTCTTAACTAGAGAGGTAAAGACATTTCCTCAGGACACCATGAAGAAACACAAACCATTGTACACTGAAGACAGAATTTTCCCTCAGACCACCCATGTACATGATTTCTCACAAGACTTCAAAGCATGCTGAAGTTTTCCTCCAGGAAAAAGTAAAGTAACAGGTATACCCGGAAAAGAATCATGGGGATTTTTCTGCTTCAAATGAACCTACTCCTTCTGAAACGCCTGCACTATTAACTGGCTGGATGAGCAAGCAACAGTTTTCTTTCCTGAGCCACCTGAAAAAATCTCCAATTCTACATCATATATCTCAAAAATTCCAGGTCAGGACCTATCTCCCTGATCCAGCACATGCACATTCATGACATGCATCTTTTCAAGCCTAAAAAAAATGATAGAAATGTACTTAATCAGTTCAGAACTTTGTTCACTCAGAAGAAAACATCCACTGGCAAATCTTGACTGAAAATAAACATACAGTCCATTTTAAATATGGGGAAGCTGCAAATATTTAAACTCAGAATGAGCATGGAAGATCTTTATGAAGCCAGAACAGGGCTTTGCTTTTCTCTTTAATGGATTTTTAGTAAGATGAGCACTGTAGTGCTGCAAGCAACAACATACTTTCTGAGTGGGAGAAATCAAACAGCATTAATCTTACAGTTGCAGTTCAGGTAATGTAAAACTTGTAAGTAAACGTAAAGAAACTCCGTCTTTCTGTGTATTCATTTTATGAGTCAACCTGTGTGTTCCTGCCTGACTCGCAGCTATGTTGAGTGAGGCAGCAGTATTTCCAAATCATTAAATCATCTGCAAGTGCTTTCCTCCTCCATCAAGCATCCCTAAGCCTTTCTCTCTCCACAAAAGCAAAGACAAGATTATTTCCTCTCCAAACACAGCCCACTCAGCTACAGCTGCCATGTCTGCAGCAGCCAGACCACGCGCCCCTTCAGCAGGAAAGGTTTTTCTTAGGTCAAGTGGAACACATGCCTAATAAAAAATTCTGAATTGCTCGTATGAATTAATAAACAAGCCTTCTGTGCTGTTTTGTACGTACAGTAACAATTTTCAGATGTGATAGCACAGCTACAAATGCTCTACTACTTGACCTGCAGTGTGGCAGCAGAGTTTTGATTTACCAGCCCCCTCAGCCTCAGCAGGAGCCAGAATCCAGCAGCAGCTTCTGACAGTCCCCACTGATGGTGGGATTTTGACCCCTCCACAGTCAATGGCAAGACACTGTGTGGATCAGGATTTCACTTAACACATGTTCATCTTCCTCTGCTGTGAGATCTGCTTGCAAAAACTACCATTTTCTTCTTCTTTGACAGGAGTTTAAAATGCTACCTTAAAATACCAGACACAAAAACCATGATGAGGACTGTCCCAAGCAAAACCTAAGTGATAACAAGAATCATCATGAGTCTTGCGAGGGATTATATGAATTTATCCCAACTTGACAAAAACAATGCAAAGCTTTTCCTGCCGCCTTAAAATATTGAGAGAACGAGTTTTACAAGCACCAGGTAAATTAATTTCTAAAATAAATCAAATTGTTTCCAAAATAAGTGTTCATCCTGTCTTGATGTCCAAATAGAATCATACCATGATTTTATCTTTTCTTCATCAAATATGACTTTGTAAAATAAGTTAAATATTCAATCACAGAACTGTAGGACACACAGAACTCACATTTTCTCACTTTTCTTGAATTATAACAATACATACCATAAATGAAGACAGAACTGAGCAATAAGGCCATGTAATATTCCAAGGCCTGCAGAAATTAGAACTGCTAATGAAACATACTTAAGGACGTTTCTAACTACTTTGATTCACCTACTCAGATTCTTAGTATATCTCCAAATTTTGACTCAATTGTGAACTTACTGATCAGTTAAACTGTCCTGAGCTTAAAGGTTTGTGGACTCCTTTCAGAATCCAAATACTTTTTCACTGAAAATTTCCTCTTGCTGATCATTTTGTTTCACAATTTTGTTTCACAACAATATTTACATTTTTAGGATTTTTGGCTTTTGTTACATATACTTTATTTTGAGAACACAGTGTTCCCCACTGAAGTAAACTGTTGTGCTTTGAATCTCCCCAGATTTAAATCTCTAATGTCATTCCTCACGGTCTTACACTATTCCTGTAAAACAACTGCTCCTTGAGTGGGGAATTAAACCTTCCTCTAATAACAAGGAACTAAAATACTAAGTAGCTAATACTAATGGCTAAGTGTTCTATTTTTCCAACAACTTTATATTTAAGACAGATTAGGACAAAATGACCACAGCTATTGTACTTGCAAGAGATACTTAAAAAATAATTTGAAGAATGTGCCTTACTAAGTTGGCTGACCTTAACAACTCCGTGGGTACAAAATGTCCTTAAACTTTGTTCTGTTCTCTGGTAATTATTTCTTTCATTAATTATGTTTACTGGTCAGCATAGCCTGGACATGACTGTGCAACATTGTCCAAGCTCCTTAACCAGTCAACCTCACAATTTAACCTCTACAGGGTGTTAAAAGAGACACTGGTGAAAGATGCTGGACATCTCTGACTGTGCTGATGGTGCATTCACAGTCTGAGGTGCTGTTTACTGCAAATAAGGCAAGTTCACCATTAGCTTGCACGTTGCAGGATGCCAAGCCATTACCAGATTTTGACAACAGAAAATGGAAAGTGGTCACTTTGCTGGATCATTTCTGTTGTTCCTGACCCGTGTTTGTAAGACACTGGGCTAGGGGCTAGTCTAATGTCAGTTTTATCTCTAGAAGTATTTTTTGGCAGTAACTAGATACTATTTGTGAGACAGACCTGGAAAAGACTCAAGGGAAGAGGCTCACAGTTGTATTGTGAGAACTGCTCTTACTCAAGACTCTCCCTGTTGTGTTTTGAACTAAGCCTCAAAGGCAGCAAAACTGTCACGAAACTTCTGCCTTTTATTCCTCCTGTTGTCTTGGACCAGCTGATTTTGCATTTAACTTGTTCTATGATGCTTGACTTTTTATGAGGATGAAAAATCTTCACGTTACTTCAGGTTACAAAAATATATGAACCACCCCGGTTTCAGCCAGGGTGGTCCTGACAGAAAGCCAGAGATAATTCCATCTATGGAACAGTTTTCCTTTATCACTGACAGAGCACAGGTATTTGGGCAGGCCACATCCATGCCTCCATCTGCCCTGTGCCTTTGTGACCAGCCTCAGATGTCCTCAGCATGGGGGACAGAAGGACACTCCTTATTCTGCATTAACACGCGGGACAGCACCTTGATCTCTGAGATAGCTTCCAGGAGTCACCCATATTGTGCTGGCAATTAAAGAATTAGGAACTCCTAATTCTAAGGAAACGATCCTTAGATAGTTTCCTAATTCTAAGGAAATTATCCCCAGAAAGCTGAGAGTTACATTTGACCAACACCTGTGTTTTTGAGCCACTGCATTGCAGAAATATTTTTCTATCACATTAATACATGCAATTAATGAAGCCATGGTAAAGACAAACAAAACTTACATAGTCATGAAAGGCTTTTGCTTCACTCGAGTGTTCACATGTTTCTCGTCTTTCTGGAGCTGCACAGTAGAGATCCCAGAACACACTGCAAGGGAAGAGGTTACAGGGTGGTGAGAGTGTCACTGTGATGCCCATGTGCATTTCATGGCATGCACACACCCCACATGGATGCTCCTGTACGGAAACGTCACTTTCTCTTCACTGCATGGGAACGTTCACCTCTAGGGAATTTAGATTTCACTCTACAATTTAGATTAGTAAATCATCTATGAGAAACCAAGTTCTGCTGTCTGATCTCTGAGGCAAACAGTGCTGTACTCCTTTAATATCACTGCATTACAGACCAAGAATCTGATCTAATATCTATGAATACAACTTGTATTACTGTGCATTTAATCTTACCCCTCTGGCAACTGCTCAAATGACTTCCACAAAGCATAGGAAGGAATGAATTTGTAATAATATTGAAAGGAAAGAGAAAACTGGGAATCCCTCCGTGGTCAAGGTTCATGGCATCACAGACTAATTTGGACTGGAATGATTTTAGAGCCCATCCAGTCTCCACCACCTTGCACTATCCCAGGTTACTCCGAGCCCCATGCAGCCTGCCTTGGATACTTCCAGGGATCCAGGGACAGCCACAGCTGCTCTGGGCAAATGTCCAGTCCTGTGCTTAAACCAAAGCTCCCTGAGGATCTGGTGCCTGGCCAAACACAGAAAATGGATGGGCAGGTTCTTAGTTCATAAAGAGTAAAAGGAAGGGTATTATGGCTCATAATCCCATTGGTCTTCCCCCACAAACTCCTTCAACTAGAGTTATATACCAATCAGTTCTACCACCAAGTTTCTGGAATTAAACTGTGCATATGCTAGAATGACTTAATAATATATTTGATAATAAAATTTGTTGGAGTTTCATAGCGGGTTTAGACTTAATCCTCTATAACTTAGTCCAGCACCGTAACAGGGATTTATGGACAATTTGAGCACTCTGGGGCAGACAATCAAATTTAAGGATAATGCAGACATTGGAGATAAAAGGGACACGTTCTTGCCAGGCTTCTATCACGCAGCAGAAGCTGTGAAAGAATGGTCAAAGAAGGATACCCCACTTCCCATGCAGCTGTGCAAATCACTTGGGTTCAAATGGGACCCAAAACCTGGGAAATTTGGTGGTTTCAAAACCTGTGAATTCTTGTACTCCTGACAGCTGGGCATATTCTCTGCACTACTGCATTCCTTTAAACACAGGCTTGTTGGATATATTAAAATAATGAATAAATACCATGGCTACACAGCAGTGCCTGTGAGCACTCTTCTCCCCTGGAGAATTCTACACACACAGCTATGGACTGCAGACTGAGCAAGCTCACATCTACAGAGTCTCTGTATTTACTGTGTTTTCTTTCCAAGTGATATCTAGAATGATCCCTTAGCTGCAAAATGTGCTGGAAGGTGGTGAAGAAGGAAAGCCAGGCCACCTTCTTTCTTATCAACACATTATGAACTATTTCTGTTTTTCTGAATCCAATAACCAGTATCTTTTTCTGTTATTTCCTTTTCTGTATTTAATTCTCCTGTATCTAATTTTCTGTTATTTTATTCCCTAACAACAGAATGCTTCTTAATCCTGATCCTCTCGCTCTTTTTACAGTGTTCACCTGAATTTCTTGCCTCCAGCAGCTGGAACTGGCCATCAATGTAGTCTAAAAAAGTCAGAGGAGAAGAAAACTGGTACTTACCACCACCAGGAATGCAAGAATCCTGGGGGCTCCCCCAGTGTGATGTTTTTTTCCCATCTTATCTAAAACAAAATGATAAAAACAGAAGTGAACATTCTTGTGATCACTACGACTAAAAAGCATTACATAATTCAGATAGAAAAAGGATGAGGAAGGGAAGATTTCATGGTTATGTGATACTTTATGGTCATTAATTTGGATGCCCTATTTATTTACTTTTTTACATTTACTGATACTTAAAATTAGCTCTGCTTATGCTAGGGAAGCATATTTTAGAATTCTATTCTTTATGGGTTTTTTTAAATTCTGACTATATTGTGTATTATTTTAAGGCCAAAAATGCACGATTTAAAAAGTGATTATAAAGTACCCTTAAAAGCTGCAATCTTTTCCCATTTGCACAGGACTGATGCTGTGGATTCAGCAGGTGGCACTCTTCCCCCCGCAGCCAGGGCCAGCAGTGTTTTATAATCCTCAAGGAGTCAGTGCTTCAGTCTCAGGTAATGTGGCAAAAGCAAGGCAGCACCCCTGCCATAACCCAGCTCCCACCACCCAGGGAAAATGTACAGCTACTCTGGCCAGCTTTCCTGTGCTGGCAGCTCTCCTCAACGTCTCCACTGCTTGGGATTTCCTTCCCATCCAGGAAAATGGGTCTGTTTGATGCTGTTTCCAAAGGAAATGCAGTTTAAGAACTCTCACCTCCTGGATTCAAACTTTTGTTGTTGATCAGGGAACCCAACACCGATGAGAGCAACAGCATCTGCCTCTCTGCAGAACTTTCCAAATGTTGTACCTAAACTATAATCACACAACCACCTATTCAATGCCAGTCAGTAGCTTGTCCTTAACTCCAAAATTAAATTGTTTGGGCTATAATAAAGCCCACATGACCCTGCCCAGGAGAATGTCTCATGTCAGAACTTGGTGGATCTAAGGCACTGTGTGCACTGCAAACTCCTCCAGTTACAACGATACACAGCATAATTTCCTGTCCAGCTCTGTTAAAAAAGGAGTTGTTAAAAACACAAATCATACTATTCTTTAGAGACAGAAGTAACAGCAGACAAGAGGAGCGTTATCTTAATTAAGTGCTTGAACAGCCTTAATATGAAAGGAATTTAAAGAGGTAGATCCATATATATATATATGTAAAAGTACATAAAAGCTTAATATTAAAGGTAGATAAGAGTGTTCATGCTGCCAGGGGCCTTCCTAAAGCTGGCATTTATCAAAGAGACTGTAGATTTTCAAGTCACACTTGATTTACACATCCAATTCTTAGGAAATGTGAACACATCAGAGTTTTGTCAATAGCAGAATATGTAGCTCATATACCTAAAAATGTTGTTTGGACTTACATGAAAATCCATATGGAAAATCTCAAACGCAAAGAAATCTAAGGCAATTTTGATATATTATATGAACACAACTATTCAGAAGTAATTTTGCTATTTTAAATTGTTTATAAAAGATAACCTTGAGCCACTATCACCTGAACTGGTGAAGCTGACAGAATGAAAATCAACATCCCTCACACAGTAGTTAGTACACAAAAAACATATTTTACAAAGTTCCTGCTTAAGTGCTGGCAGAAAAAAGTGATGAACATTTGAAAGTCAAAGCCACTGCAAAGGTATTACACACACTTCAAATACACTTCTCTGGGGCACAGCTGCTCCTCATGTGCGCTGGGAATGTCTTGGAAAGACTTGTATCAATAATCGAGAACAGAGTACCTCTGAGAAGGTTCAAAATGACATAATGAAGAGATGCATTGTACAACCAGAATGAAAAAGGGGCTCCTGCAGCAGAAATATCACTTGCTTAGGAGTAAAAATTACGTCTGTGAAGAACATTCACGTTATGTCTAAGCAGTGACTGTTTCCTTAAAAGCAGGGCCTGGTGAGTAAAGTACCCAGTTCAGGTCTTTTCTGGGTCCTGGGAGATATGTCATCTTGAGAAACTGATTGGGAGAAGGAGACTGAAAGGAATGTGGAAATTTGGCACTCTTTCCAAGGATTTTTGCTTTGTTTTTGCAAAATATCCATACTTGTGTCTAACATAGCAGATGTGGTCTGTCTGTGTCTGTGTCTGATCAATGAGACTTACCAAGAATTATTATTTATAGAGGAAAAAAATTCTTCATTGTCAAATGTACTGGTTAAGCTCATAGCCAGGGAATGATTATCTGGGAAATGCCCAACAACCTGGTTCAGCCAGGCTAGTGGAATTATCCAAGGCTGGAATCTGACTTCCAGGATAGAAAATAAGTGGGATAAGGATCAGCTCTTCAAGGGAAGCATACAAAAGTCAAACTAGACATAAAGCATGACAAAAACACAGGGGTGCTCAGGACAACCATCCCTAAATTATAGAGTATCACAGTGGATTCATAGATATCCGACTTCTATTTTCCTTTAATTTGGATCCATTCCTCTGAGCCACAGTCCCTGGCAGATCTGTGAGAGAGGGCTCTTAACCTTTAGACACCACTGGCTGCCCTACAGCTCAGACAATCTATATGGGCTCTTCTTTTAAGCCCCAACATTCATTCTGAACTGTTAAACTTTAAAATTAAACCCACCCAGACTGAGAGAGAGCATCCAGCCTGGCAGTCACAGAACCATTCCCAAGAACTGTCAGCACATTTATCCTCATGCACTGCTAGTTAGTGAGGGAAATAAACTCACAGCTCATTCCTCATACCTGTGCACTACTAATTGTCCCTGACCCATGCTGACCATCTCTTAATGAGTACAGGTCTCAATTTTGAAGATTTGGTATATTCTTATGTTTCATTGTTCAGACCTGAGAGCTTCTCTGTAACTCAAGACTGAATTGGTTTTAAAAGCTGAGTTTGAAGACAGTGTATTTAACGTTTTCAGGAAATCCAGATGTCATACCAGCTATGCTTCTGCCAACTGTTCATTTTGCAAATAGATCATAAAAACAACATGAGCAAAATTTACCTTGTGCAATGTATTATTTACAAATGACAGCTGTTTTGGAAAAGCCAAGATGATACTCTACATTATTTTATCTCTTATTTTTCCAATGCATTACCACAGACCTAAAACAATTGTCAAAAACATGCTTTACTATAAACATAAACTGATCCTACTACAATTCTACCCTTTTTCCTTATCTCTGCTTTGTCAGTTTTGTGCAAACATCGCAAACAACCCTCTGGATTTTCATTTTCTCCTCTTCCATCTCCAAAATGTCATCACCAGCATAATAATTTTATTAGCTTTTGGAGAAGCATCAGTTAAAGCAGCAAATTTTCCTAGGACAATATCTTGCCTATTTCTTACCAACTTCTGTTCACTATTCCTATTATTAGTACTACGCTACTGTTATTATTATTATTAGTTATTGTTATTGTTGTTATTATCTTTTATGTTCTTGTCAAAGATTTGAAACAATAATAAACCCAGACGACTTCAATGTGTTCAGCGTACATTTGTGTCCTAGGGCAAAAGTAAAATGCTGAGGAGACATAATTTACTTCAGCCTTCAAAGGATGCATACAAAGTCTTTGAAAAGACTCTTAAAAAAACCCAAAACTACTGTGTAAAGGTAAAAAATCCATTAGCAGTTGAAAGTGTTTAAAAAAGCAGGACCTAAGTGGCTGTGGCCATCATTGATTCAACAGATGAAAAGAAGTGAAGTGGTTAAAAGCATGGTGAGAGCACAGAGAGATCAGCAGTGCTTCAGAGGAGAACTGATAGTGTATGACAGTGGGATGTAAAATACATTTAGAAGAGCCCATCATTCACAATTGGAGATATCAACAGTAAGTTAAAAGGTCATCAAAACCGAGTACCACTGAAGTGTTCTCCAACATGCCCACTTATTAGAGAAAATAGATTAATCTTCCCCAGTGAATGGGGATAACAAACCACAGCAAAAATAGTTACACAAAATCATGTAAAATGACATGGCAAACTGGGTTCCAGAGGATGAGGAACAGCGGATTAAGGCAAACTGATATCCAAGCTTCTCACTGCTTTTATTCTACACCAAATCATATTTATTTCACTTGCAGGCCCTTCAGAAGTCACATAAAAAAACTCACCTCTGATAAAAATGTCTGGGCTGATTTCTGTGCTCCTACATGGAGCAGATATTCATATACATACAGTGCTAATCTGAAAAATAAACAGAAAGGACAATATTTAGTGTTGTGCATTTATTTGCTCCTCTTCTACAGAAACAAAGGGTTATCACAAGTTTGAGGTATGCCCCGCTGCCTTCCACAAACCACAATGTACTGAGTGTGCCAAATCTATTACCTCCACCAGAATTTTTCAAGTAGACATGTAGGTCAATCTGACCAGAGGTGTTTAAATAGCCATTAATTAAAATATTATTAGGCCCCCAAATTACTTAATGTCAACATTTTTAATATTTGGACAAGTGCCCAGTGAGCTAACAAGTGACCCAGTGCTGCTCTGAGCGAGTGTGCTTACTGTAAATACAATATATTCATACACCATCACTGATTGCTTTTCCAGGTCAACTTTTTTAGCATGTGGAATGAATCAAGCTGTTAGCACACTTGAAAAATAGCCCTGTGGTTTCTCCAAAGAACATGGAAACTTAAGGCTGCAGCAGGAGAAGCGATGGCATCCTCGATGAACAACACGGCCGAACAACCACAGCTCTGCAGAGAAGGGAAAACGGATCCTGAGATTCATCCAGACCTGGGCTCCGTGGCTGCAGAGCTACAAACGACTGCCACAGCTCCACCTGACTCCCCACAGACTCCTGTCTGCGAGCCTCCAGGCTTCCCAGAAGGAAAACGAGGAGGAGGATGAGGAGGAGGAGGAGGAGGAGGAGGAGGAGGAGGAGAAGGAGAAGGAGAAGGAGAAGGAGAAGGAGAAGGAGAAGGAGAAGGAGAAGGAGAAGGAGAAGGAGAAGGAGAAGGAGAAGGAGAAGGAGAAGGAGAAGGAGAAGGAGAAGGAGAAGGAGAAGGAGAAGGAGAAGGAGAAGGAGAAGGAGAAGGAGAAGGAGAAGGAGAAGGAGAAGGAGAAGGAGAAGGAGAAGGAGAAGGAGATCTTTTGTATTCGCTTATCTGCGCTGTTTCTAAGAAGTACAATGTATTTGAATGCACCAAGTGATACACAGCTATTCCTATTGGAAACATGCTTATTACTGATTTTCAAAAACCTGTAGATAACTACACAAAGAAGAGAGGGAGAGGATCTGCCCTCCTGTTCAAAACCCCATGTCATGTTCTGTGTGATCACTGTCACCATGGCTCTGATGGAGCAGTAATTATTGCAGTGACCTATCAAGTGTGAAATTTTAAAATCTCAGAGACACCTTCCCCAAAAACAATTTTCATTACTCGTTTTTACTTTGTACATGCAATACATACACATATTACTTTGCTCTCTGTCCAACTTCAAAAGCAAAGATATACTATTTTTCTGAAATTAAATATATGTAATTCAAACATGTGACTAGTTTTAATTTGAACTCTCTAAGTACTGTGGGGAGAGAGGATCTTTTAAGAGTTGACTTAATTCTTCCCAGTTCAACTCCCATGCAAATTTTAAGCAATAAATGTTGTAGACTAAATACAAGACAGATGTAAAATACAGAGAAGAAACGCTTTTCTGCCACAGCCAATACATCCTGAATACCCAGTAATGTTTCAAAGCACCTCATTTGTCTTATGAGAGTCCCTTTTTTGTTCTTATCCAAACACGAGGGCTGCAGCCCACATAAAAGGGTTTGTGTGATCACATCCTTCCTGCCCCGTGAAGGAAAGCGAAGCAGCACAAACCCCGGGTTTGCTGCGGGGGATTTCAGCATCCCCTCGGGTCTGCCATCGGCCCAAAGCTTTGGCAGACAGGGCGCCTCGATGCCCACACTGACAGCACAAGACTTCATGCCCACAGAGGTTTGTGCCTCCTCTCAGGACTCTGGGGTACTTGCAGAACGCTCCAGCATCCCTGCCTGTCCCCACTGTCCCTGCTCCAAAAACACAACGTATTTCAACACTGCAACAAAAAGACTGCCGTAAAACTTTTGACCTAAGCACACAGAATTGTGCTAATTAAGCACGATGCGAACTGTTAACATCTCCAGCTCTGTGCAAATGCTGTTACCTCTTGGGCTAAACAAACCAGCAGTGATGAAATGGTATTTAATGAGGGTGTGGAGGGTAAATGTGGCAGATTTCAGTAAAAGAATAGCCAGGCTTTAGGCTCCCAGGTTGATCCAGCTGTGGTAAACCCCAGGCTGCCAAGGGCTGTGCCAGGACAGCTGGGACAGCCTCCCACCAACAGATGTGGGACAGGAGCACAGCACAGCATAACCCCATGGGGGTCACTGGGTCTGCAGGCTGCCCCAGCCCTTGCTATTGTGCTGTCAGGAAGTCTTTACAGAATGTAACAATGTTATGGCTTCATTCGGAAATAAATGCGTTCGCTGCAGAGATCAAAAGAGAGATACTAATGTTTCACCGTGCCATAGCCCACGGATCAATGGGAAACTGATGCTCTGGGGAAAGATGCCCCAAAAGGTGCAACACCGTGTAACACGGAGGAATACCAAATATACAGACTGTAACCACAGGCGAGGAACAGAATAAGACAAAAACCCGGCTACAATTCAAGTGTGTAAAATGAACAAATTAATAAACTATTTCACATCCTGGCACAACACTAATAAAGTATTAGTGAGGTGGTCTTCGACACCAAAAAGACTTGAGTTTGAAGTGACATTTTGAAAAGACAGTTTTTACTCATTAAACTGGTGTGAGAAACCGTGCAGAAGCAGCAAGCAGACATATGCTGAATTTTCACATTTGCATACTTGTTGACATCCCATGAGTAATGTGAGGAAAAAATATTTCCAATCAATTTATGACAATGCTGCAGTAATTTCTGTTAAAGACATGACACAGGCCAGAGCTCCCCCCTCCCTGCCAAGACAATTAGAGCACACATTCATCTGTACCCCGATGATACATTCACTCCATTAACAAACAAAAAAGGTTACTGTCTGACTCATGTTGCTAACCTGGTGCACTTTGCCTGAAGTTCCTGCTCTAATTGGACAAGGCATTCCTACATCCCACAAGCAGCTACTCAATTCCACATAAAATAACCATTTAAGCGGCTCAAGTCAGGCATTTATCAGAATATTACCAGGAAATAAACAGTAATCCCTCTAACTGTGCCGTGGAAATGACATTCCTACATTGTAAAGATGGGGAGATGCAATTAGTTTAATGAGAACTTACAACTCAAGCCTTGCAGCAGCATTTCCATTGACGAAAACATGGTGAACTCACCCAACTCCAAACCAAAAGACTAAGACTGCACATCACACAAGTGCTCCCACCACTTCCTCCGTCACCAGGACTCTTTATGCTGCTAACATCTGATATTGGATGTAAAAAATAAAGTATCCATAATGGGAATGTTCCAGATCTGAGCATCACCAAGATACATTTATAGCATTTTTAGATAGTTAAGACATAATTTTTTGAAAACTCTTCCTGTATGGAGAGCTTAGCATATGGCACACCATCCATTTAACTTCTGGTAGGTTCAAAACAGTAATTAAAGAACTAGAAAATCAATATCCATACATAATTGCAAGTCTGAGTGAAGCAGCTGAGCAAGAATGAAAAGCAACTTCATAGAAGAGATCTTAAATGTTACTCTCCATGTTTCAGAAGACCTCATGTATTCCCAAATTACTACTCTGAACTATACAGAGAACTTGCCTTTCTGTTGTTTTCAAGAATGTTTATAGACTTCAGTTCAAACCCATATTTCATTTCAAATCCTAGGAATCTCACATCCAAATTACAAATCCCATTCTCTAAAACAAGAGCAGGTAGCACTGAATCTTAGCACATTTTTTTTAAGCAGAGTTTTTCCAAACAAATTTTCTTTAATCAATCAATCCAGTACTTTTAAATCTGCTCCAAAGCTCCTGAAGGCAAGCTGGATTTACCAAGTTTCAACAAACACCAGTAAACAATCCTTCTAAGGAAGTTTCTTTAATACGTCAAACCATGCTGTTTGGTCATACTGATAGTAATCTCTCTCCCCTTGTTTTTAGCACATTTAGACAGTAATATAATTTCTTTTTAAGTATATATTCTGATCATATTTTTGAGATACGTATGTGTGTGTATATATATATACACAATCTTTTCCTACTCATCTCACCTGAGATTTAGGTGATTCATTCTGCTGTCAACCACCCACTCGAGAGAGGACTGGACAAGATACCAGAGAAACCATGGCTTTGGATCAAATTCAAGCACTATCTGAGAAGCCCATGAAACCTCTTCCCTGTGCTTAGACTGTCCACGATGGGCCTTGAGGCTGCAGGGGATTTCCCTGGACCCCCCAGCATAGCAGCAGCTCCAGGGTCACCTGCACATCCCACACACCACTGACATTTTGGGCTGTTCAGACTGAGCACGTGCCAAGAGGCTTCACTCAGGCCACTCTACTGCTCCCTGTCCCAGCTCAAGAGTGATTTGTGTCCCTGTCAGTGCTCTGTGCCCCATCAGCAGTGTGAATGGTGCTCTTAGGGACACCCAGGTATTGGATGGAACCCAAGCACTGGTCCAGGAGACAGTCCTGGGGGAGATCCTTGATGTCTGCCTGGCACTGGAGTGTCCTGACAGCTCCCGCAGTGCCCTGCAGAAACAGCCAGTATAAGAGTGAGTGTGTTCAACATGGTTGATACCCAGGTATTTCTCCCTCTCCCAGCACATAGCAAGAAACACTTTCTTTGCGTTTATCCACACAGGGCTTGCACCCTGTGAGGAATGGGGACCTTATAGGAGGCTGGTGGTACTTCCCAAATAAGCTGATCCTTTTCCTGTTCACCCCAGTTTCACAAACAGGGAAAGCCCAGTTCTGGGCAGGCAGATCCACCTCTAGTCTCTTTCCCACTTGACTCCTTGCAAGATGTCCGGAAAATTCACCTCCTGAAGTGTGGCCACCCTCCCCTTGGATACTGCTCTGACAGCACCATAAACAACAGAAGGGTTTTTCAGTTCACCGACATACCTGCAGCTCACTTTTTTTGTGTGTGTGCCTGTGTGTATGCGTGTGTTCCAATTTCACACGCTTTTGCTACTTAAACTCCTGCAGACTTCAAGCACTGGCACAGCCATTTCCAACCACGTGTTAAGTTAAGCACCAGTGTGTAACTAAACACTGAATAGGTATCTGGTATGCACTGATCTTTTGGGAAAGATCAGAGATGTGTGCCTTGCTAGTGTCTGCAGTCTCCTCCACAAGCACTTAATTGCATGGCTTGACGTATTTTCATCTGCTAAGGATGCCTTGGTTTGTGCTGTCACACTGCAGTGTTCCCCACATTGCTTTTATCTGACTCTGGTTGAATTTCATATTCGTTTTTTGTCTCAGGTCTCAGCTTGTAGAAATTACTACAGATCCAAACTACTGCAGAATCAAAATACTCCTCTGAAGGCTCCATCTTGAATGGGACAATTTCCATCGATTTCCAAATACTTCATCAAAAGGCAAATTTTCTTGATGACCTCCTGAATTTCAAGTAGATTTTACGCCTATGTTTGGCACAGATATTCCTCATGATTTCCAGTAGTTTCACAGACTTCCTAGTCCATGGTTAGGGGAAAAGAGTAACAGATTTCATGAAAATACACGGATTTTTAAAGGTAGTCTCTAAGTAGTTTCTTGGGCTTGACCCATATAAACTACACATACTACCATAATTTAAAATAATCCGAATGGCAGCTAAAAACTAGTTACCTGACAAAATACATTTTAAAGTGTAAGTTAAGACTTTTATGAAAATACTTGAGGTTCTAGCTCTTCCTAATAGTAAAGCTGGTAACCTTGGTCTTCCCTGCTGCTTTCAATGGGATAGTAATAGGTTTTCACATGGTATTTTGTCCCTGGTATTTAATTTGCTGTATTTAATGAGTTTAAAGCCATGCCCTGGCAGTAAGCAAAGGCAGCAGCACAGAGCTGGCATGGAATCACCATCAGAGAGCAAAGCAGAGATACAATCCTGACCAAAATGCAAACTTTAAAATCACAGAACTACTGATTGGTGTATGACATCTTAAAATATTACAGCTGCTCCTGAAGCAGCTGCTTGCTCGGAGTAGAAAAAAACTGTCTATAGCATCCCCTGGAGAAGGCTGAGGAGGAGGAGGGAGCAGGAATGCACAGAGCAGCTCCCCAAGGACGAGCTGGATCTGCACTGGGTGCAGTGCAGTGCCCACCAGCCTCACCAAACAAGCAGCACCTAATTTGATTTCCATTCCTAGAAAGAAATCAGGGTTTCTGAGTATCTGGCTCCTACAAGGAGCCATGGTTTTGCTGGTAGCTTTCCCAGCTCTTGTTAGAGAGTGTACATTTAATATCCTGTCCAAAGAATCCCAGGATATTTAGAGTTGGACTGCTGGTCTCCCTTGTAAGTGTCATCAATAACGTTGGGCAAAAGAGTTTATTCCTCTTTTACAGCAGATCCTGGTTAAATCCAGATGCAGATGTTAAATACAGACTTTGCCATTTCCCCCACTCACTGCATGCTCCAGTTATGTGTCCAAACTAAAGGGCAAACTCTGCACTTAGAGCTAGGTAGGACATCCTGAAGACACAGCAACGAGTCACCTCATGAATTTTATGGGAATCATGTGGGATAGTGACACACAAGATGGAACTCCATGAGTTACCTAAAAGGTAATGATGGCAAGTAATTTGTATGACTTATTATGAAGCAGTAAAATTTTCTTCGGGAGAGATAAGCTCTGAAAAGATCCGAGTGAAGCTATCAGACCTCAGAAGTCAAAGAAATTCAGGGAACTGATGGAGAGAGTTTCTTCAGTGAAACAGATAACCAGGAAAAAAGAAGTGCAAGACAAGCATGAGAGCTTTAGGCTAAATTTAAAAAAAATTATGGCAAATATCAGTGGAAGACAAACAGGAAATAAGACGCGACTCTGGCTGCATCCAAAAATTCATCAGTGATCCAAGAAAAGACTGCAACAACAATGAAGAAAGCAAGGTCATGCAACAATATTAACACGTTCAAGTACTGGAATCAGTAGATGACAACTGAGCCTCTGCCTGAACCATTAAGCTTTTCCCCAAAACGGGGAGCTGGGATGCTGTTCCTGGGAATAAACCACCACCTGTGGCTTTGAGACTGCCACTCGTGCTGGGTGGCAAGCTCTGCACTGCGGACTGAGGTGGAGGAACTCAAGGCATTTCCCTACAAAGCAAAAACAAAACAGCAGTCACCCAGGCAGCAGAAGGTGTCTGTGTGTGAGTGCAAGCACAGCTGTGGAGGTTCTCAGAACACCTGAACTGGAGGTGGAATGACTGAAGCACAGATTTCTCCTCAAATCACTGCAGTCTGCAGCCACAGGACAGCTGCACACAGCCTGCTCTGGACAGACCCACACCTGCCTGCAGAGCTCCCACACATCTGGCTGAGCTCCCACACATCTGGCTGAGCTCTCACCTGCTGAGCTCTCACCTGCAGAGCTCCCACACATCTGGCTGAGCTCTCACCTGCAGAGCCCCCACACATCTGGCTTAGTTCTCACCTGGCTGAGCTCCCACACATCCAGTCACCCTGCCCCAAGGATTTACACCCTTGCCTGCTCCTCATGCCCACCTCTGGCTGACAGGAATCTCTTGCTGCGCCCCCAGGCTGGACCGTGCCCAGAAGGATCAACCACGACCCCCAATTACTCAACATTTCCACTCCAAATAAACCGGAGCACTCAACCTAAGCTACACCTTACACATGATCACTTTGCTGAGCCTCCAGTCCTCCCAGACTGCCCAAGGGATGGTCTAACACCCAAAGATGTGTAATTTACAACTTTACAGGTAATTTGCTTAGATCCTGAACTGGATGTCACCAGAAACACCTTCCTTTCAAAATGCAGGTGATAAAAAAACTATAGTGGTTTTCCATATCCTCCCACAATCTTTTTATAGTAAGAATACTTTCCAAACAAAGAATCCCAGGAGGACCAGCACCAGGAGGAAGATATTTGAAAATCAGGCTCACAAAGAGTTTATCCACACATAAAAACCCACTAAAATTTTAAAAAACCCCAGCAATAATAAACCTTTGCAGTATTGAATTTCTATTACCAAGTGTTTGACTATCAGCCTAGAAAACTTGAATTCTAGCCCTCCAAATTGCTACCACTGGCTAGAGTTTGAAAGGAAGAAACCAGATACAAAAGAAAAGGGATGGGAAGTATTTGATTCTGCACTGACAGCTGATGTTTGGTAGAAGAACTGACACAGTGTTGTATTTGCTCATACAGGAAACAAGGAAAACAGGCAAAGCATTAGTCACACAATCCCTGGCTGTGCACTTATTGCTAAAACAAAATTTAAAGGGCATAAGTATGCAAAAGACTCCAGTTCTACCATGTGCAGGACCCAACTCAGACTGGGATATAAATACATTTCTGTACAGGACATGATCAATTAAAAAAAGGATTGCCTTCCATTTGCTTTACACGGGAAAATAGAAAATCCTCTCTTTTCTTAAGTATGTATTACTAGAATACTCTAATCCACACTAGATTAAGTTATCAAGTTAACTTCATGGACAACTTCACAGGCAGGCAGGGCAGGAAATACAGGATGTAAGTCAATGTCATGTTGTCAAGACGCAATTTCTGCAGCAGGTGAACAGACAAATGGGAGACTTCAACAGGGCATGGACAGATTTTAGGATGCTAGGAGATGGCACTGAAAAGTAAAACATATAAATATAAATAAATAGATAAAGTTAAAAAAAAAAGGGGGGGGAGGAAAAAGAATGAGAGAAAAAAATGGAAAAAAATTAAGGAAAAATAAATCCAGATGGGCTCTTCACAGCCAGACAATTTAAGGTTGCAGAAGTTTATGCTTCAGTGAGCTGATGTGCCCCAACACTGCAGCCTCATTAATGTACCTGATTGAGCCAATACCTGAGCACAGCCACAGCATAATGCCAAGAACCAAGACCCCTGGGGATCACCATCCCTGGCACTCCAGGCATAGCAAGGAAGTACTTAAAACTGTCAGCTTGTGATCAAAAGGAAAAAGATAGGGAAGATGTCTTAATGGAGTCCAAAGTTTACAGATTAAAAATACTGGTGAGCTTTATGCAAGAACTTCAGGCAGTTTTGCTAAGGAGAGTTTCAAAAATATTTTCCAGTATTTAATGTAAAAATCCTCTGTAATAATAGTGCAAAAAATTATCTTCGAAATGAACTCAAAAATGTTTTATTAAATATAAACACCAGTTTGCTTATTGTTCATGTGCAAACTCCTGCTTGAGCACAGTTTGTCATTTCTTCTCAGTGACATTTTAAAAAATTCTGATGGAATGCTTGAGAACATAGAAAAAAAATACTTACACAACTTTCATGTATTTTTCACTTCTCAGTTAAATATGAACAGAATATTAAGATTCAGCAAATATTTGTATTTAGGATGCTGTTTACACACTACCTGAAATTGACTTGAGATATTTATGTGGTATTAAAGAGATTGTGTCTTGAGCCATGAAAGTACACACACAGAATACCAGATTCATGAAATGGTTTGGGTTGGAAGAAACCTTAAAACTCCTCCTGTCCCCACCACTGCCACGGGCAGGGACGCATTGCACTGTCCCATGTTACTCCAAGCTGTCCAACCTAATCTTGGACACTTCCAAGCACACTGCAATAATTACACTGCTATTCCATGCCTCATTTATTGCCTTTATCCTCCTCTCTTCCTTTTCCCCGTTTCTTAGCAGTAGAAGAGAAACTAATCTCGAATTACTGTGGAAACTCTCAAAAGCAGATTTCGGTGTAAGAGGTCGGCACATGGGAATTACAAATGGCAGAGAACAGGGATTAGCTTTGCTGATCCTTATCTTCTACAAGACTCTTACCTGCAGAAGGAAGAGGAAAGAGACTTTTTGTTAAGGGCTGCTTTTTCTGCAGCCTGCCAGCATTTTCTCTGCTGCGTTGTGGTGAATTGTTGGCACTGCCAGGGATGGGAGAGGGGAGGGAGAAATTCCAAGACTCCACCAAAGATTCTGCACAAGCCACTTCTAGCACCAACTGAGGAACAGAAGTCTACTAAGATCCTTTTACTCCTTCTACCAACTATGTATTTTTTATCAGTGTACACAAATAAATCAATTTGTGGCTCCCTGTTTCACCTTTTATACACAGAAAGGCAGAAGATACCATTTTTCAGGCACGACCACTTCAGTTTTACAACGCATAATGTTCAAATTATTATGAAACTATGTTTACAGCACGCAAAGCTTTTATGAAGAAAAATTACTAATCAAACTGTAATACCTTTTCAAAAAGAAGTATTAGTGCAGGATTCTGAACAACTGCAAAAACTCTGAGTGAAGAAAAAGGTATTAAACTTGCAATGAATAGCATTAAAGTGAAAAGGAAATCAACACTTGTGATTTTACTAAGGAACTCTCTTGTTTCTATATTAACTGTTCACTTGATATTGAATAGAGTTAAAAAGACCCACAGAAATTTCAGTTCTCAGCTAAGTGGTGGATATCTTTCAGTCCTGTTTCACATCTAGTGGAGATAGATTGAAACAGAGAAAATCAGACTATACTTGAAATGAACAAAATCAACCAGCTACCATCAAAGATAAAAGGACAAGTCACACCACTAAGACCCACGATTAAAAAAAAAAGATTCACAATATATCTGTCATAATAATTGTTATGTATAATGTATCTGCAAAAGCTTCTCTCTTCAAAAGAAAAGGTAGAACTAGAAACAAATCTCACAAGAAATGTACATATATACAGAGATCTGCATTAAATGCAACATTTTTAGCTGCATCAGCAGATGGCTGCATTAAAATCAAAAATAAAGAACATGTAACTGCCTGTTTAAACACAGAAATTATTTTTCATTAGGAATACCATCTCTTACTCTCAATGTGACTCAAAATGAGACTTGAATCTAAACCTTCTATTCTGCTTTATCTTCCAAATTACTGATGCTTGACTTGGTCCTGTGTCTATTTAGAAAACACACATTAGTTTTCTAAAATATCCTTTTATTAGAATATTACAAGAAGACAGCTTGTCAGCACAGCACCAGGCATTCACAGCTCTGGGTTTCAATTTCACCTCAAAAAGCCATTCCCTCCTCAGCAGGGAGTTTTACTAGAAGGCTAGAGTCAAGTCCTGGAATTATATTTAGTACTAACTATAAAGTATTTATAAATCTGCATTGAGTAAATCAAATGTTAAATATATATTTTAACAAAGGGTCGTTTGTTATGGATTTTAGGGCAGTAGTCAGACAAAACACTGTCTTTAACACCTTCTACTGTGTGCTTATTGCCATACATAATAGACACTCTTCATGCCTGTAACCTGTTTAATAACAGATATTAATTATTTATTAGCCCTCTATAAACAATTTATAAATGTACTCTTACTATAAAGCATGACTGGACTGGCCTTTACTCCCACAACGAAGGCGTCTGCAGAATTTTAACTGCTGCATTAAGAAGTAAATCCCACTTATAAAGAACTTAACAGCAATACACATTTTGGGATATAAAAATGTAGCCAAACAGCACAGTCAGTCATTTATCTCAGAATTCAGTATTATGCAGGGTATTTCTCAGAGATTTATGTGAAATGGTTATGATGGCACTGTTAACAAAACTGAAGTAATGTTTAGGGGAAACAGAGTAAGTTTTTTCATACCTCTGTCATGCATCTGTTGGAGAAGTTTAATTTTTCACCTTGGGTAGGCTGGAGTGTCTCATAAATACTCTTTTTAACAAGATCACCCCAGGCAGGGCTGCCTAGGGTGCCTTACTTGCCCAGGAGAGAGTGAAAATTTTAGGAAAACTGTGTATTTTGCCACTCTCGTTTTCAACTGCTTTGGAAATGATGTTGTACGTTAACTGAGGGTCAGTCTTCTCTTTCAGACCAGCTGACGTTCTTTATATTTTTAGTACTAAAATCAGTTAAGAGTTTTAGCATGTACAAGGCATTTTGTGGCTCCTTCTGGCACTGCACTGGTTTGATTTTTTCCATAAATGTTAATTCTTCTTGCGTGAGAACTGCATTAAATTTAAAGCAAATACTTACACCACAGCAAAACGCAAGGAAAGTTCCTTAGTGGCAAGACACGGGGAACAACACTTCCCTCTAAGTTTTCAAGTCTGCTGTTTGCACCTCTCCTCTCTGGGATTTTTCTCCAGCTCAGTGAGTAATCAACCACGGCTTTGTAACACTGCTAAAACTTGTGGCATTTTTCTGATTAAACTCAGAATTTTCCTTATGGAATTTTCCTTATGGGACACGTCTTATCTGAGCAGCACAAGATCTGAGCAAACTGGTGGAACATCAACACCAAAAATATCAGTGGAGCTACATGTGTTGCCTGTGTTGCTCATCTCTGAGAGCATGTTTAGGAGAACCAACTGCAAGTAAGACCACATGCAAAAAATTCCTAATGAGGAATAAAACAGCACAGACTGTTTAACTCCTTGCTCCCAGTGGTCTGGATTCATTCAGGAAAAAAAACACTGCACCAGAGAAATATAAAATACAAAAACCAGAAAGGCTTATAGGATAAGATTAACTCATGCAGTTCAAAACTACTAATTTATTTAAAGTCAATGAGAAATATAAATCACAGTAAAGGCTGCTCTTTGTGCATGTGAAAAATGCTTGTCCTTAACAATAAAATGTCCTCTTCAGATCTAAATTATGCCTTCTGTATCATCTCACTTAACATGAATGCACAAACAGGAAAACAAACCCAACAAGTTCTTGCCCATATGATGCCCATGGGAAAGATGACAAGGGAATAACTGTATAATTTGAATAAAACAGAAAATATGCTTTGAGTTCATAAATGAAGACAAGACTAGTCGTTGCTTTTGAAGATGTGTAAGGAAAAAGTAAGCACAGCTAACACAGAACATCCAGGTAAAAGAAAACATTAGGAGAGACGCAGAAGAATAACCACAAGATGACACACATTATGTGGCATGTCAGATCCTCGGCAAGACAGCCCAAGGATGGACAGAGGTACCAGGTGGGGCTTCGAGGAGCAGAGCTGGTGGTGAGAGCAGCAGGAAAGAACACAGCTGTAGCGTGACAACACTGGGGTGCAGGAACTTCAACAACCCCTACGAGCAGCCTCTGCTCTCTTTCTAGCAAGGAAATGGAAGTGCCAACATAGCAGAGAATTTCCTCGTGTTTCCATCATGCCTCTACATGTGATGCAGTCTTTCCACTGCTTGGTCAACAATTCAAGCCCACGCAGGATTTGCAGTCACTAAAAAGGTCTTAAGCACCGTCCAGGGTGATGAACACAACCCTTCCAGGAGACTCTCCTGCAGCTATCCAATCCTTTGAAGATCTAGTCCCTGGAGATGCACAGCTCTGAAGGTGTCCTCAGACTACAAAGCAACAATCTTAGGTGGGGAAACAAATGTATGGAAATAAGAAACTAACAAGCAAATCTGAGATAAAGATCTGTAAAGTCCAACGGGAACCTCAAGACAACCCTGTCAAGATCAGCACAGTTAGAAACCGCTCATTATTTCACAATGTGCTCCTTTCCCAGTGCTTCTGACCTAAATAATGTCCTTGCTTTTCAGGAGATGGCCATTCTATGGTTCCTCACTGCTCCCTCTCTCCAGGAGAGCACAAGCCTTACTGTGACTGAAACCTAAACCCAGGGAGACTCTGCTTCCTGTGCCCCAAAGGAAATGGCAAAAAACCCCAAAATGAAATGCCCTTGGAAAATGGACAAGACGTGGGTAAACCTCGAACTGTATCAACCATGAGACTGCACGAGATGGAGATGCACTTGGAAATGTTAATCTCTACACTGTCTGTCAGACTCTCTTCATCCCTAGAAATGTGGAACTGCAGGAAAAAGGGAGCAGCATGAGGAAAAAAGGGAGTATCTGGAGGTACACAAGTCTTGCTACGGTGAAAGTAACAGAAACCTGAGCCCCATGCAGCCTACCCTTATAAATTATTTCTACTGGGAACTCCTGCAATTTCCCCAATTCTCCCTGAAGGTGCAACAGCCACGGAGAAATAATTTTTAATGAAATATATTTTCCGAAGGTACCTTGTTATGGGCATCAACCATCAGAACAAATCAAAGCCTCTGAGAGCTCTGAGACGGACAGTGAGCAATGTGAAGAGTGCTTACCATTTACTGGGCCCTACACCCAGACCTCCTGACAATCCAAAAAACCCCCAAACCAAGCCTTTTAACAACCACAACTCTTATGGCCAAGAAGGAAAAAGCAGCATCTCCTCACAAAGCCCACTCCTCCTCTCCATACAGACAGCAGAGAATCCAGGTGGTCATCACACCTCTTTTGTCTCCTGGTGTTTTAGGAGGGGGGTACAGTCTCCTCCACAGGACACAGAGCTGTGTCCAGGTGGATTTGGAATGTCTCCAGAGAGGGGGTTTCCAGGCCCTCCCTGGGCAGTTGTCCCAGGGCTCTGCCACCCCACAAGAGAAGCCAGATCCTGCTCCATCTCCCTTCCAGACCTGTGGGGACATCGGGGACAGGCTGTTCACCAGCACTGGCGACAAACATTCCTCAGCAAAACCGGCCTTGCCCTTCCTGTCTTCAATTCTCAATGCCACACTTAAAAATCTGAGTCAAAAGAGTCACTGCCACCTCCTCATTTCCCTGGAAGGCCACTCACTGAAACAGAGGAAACTTTTCTCAGCAGCTTTCACTGTTTTGGTAATCTTACCCGTTCACTTTAATAAACATGAGCCATTGCTTGCCTGTTTGTGAAAACCTCACATGGAATTAATGAAGGCAACAGTTGCAGCTTGTTCATGAGTTTGATGACACTTCTACAGTGATAATCTCATTAAACCATCCAAATACTAAAGTTTTGGGAGGGTTTTTTGGAAGGAAACACAAGGAATAACAACGACTTTTTTTTATATTCATCCTTAGCCAACAGAACTGAAATAATTATAAGGAATGCAGGAGTAAAGTTTATCAAGAGGCTGCAATTTTTCATCATTTGTCTCGGACCTGAATGTGCTTTCCTGCTTTTTTCACTCAAAAGCCTACATAACTATTTAATTTAAAACAGTAGAAGAAAAATAGTGTTCTCATTCCAAGATGTGTCAGCTGTTGCCACAACAAACGTTGATAAAGTATGTGATGTTTTTATTCAGAAAGTTACTAATCTCTGTTACAGACTTCATACACCTGCAGTATTCATATATGGAGGCAACAAAATCGCTGGATAGAGTCTAAAACTAATGTGGATTTGACCATGGCATGGAGAGATCTTGAGGTGGTATCACCCTCCTCAAAACAAGTTAACATATGCGCCCCCAAAGAAACCCCCAAAATGCTCAAAACAAACAAAAAATCCCCTCAATCTCCTCCCCAAAAACAAACAAAAAAAACAAACCAAAACAAACAAGTAAAACCCAAAATTAAGAAAAAAACCAATCAAACTAAACTCAAACCACAACCTAAAAAAACCCAAAAATCCCATCTACGAACTCCCAAATCAGTGTTCCTGACTTGAGTCGAGCTGTCACTACCCTAAACTGGGAATATGTTCCCCTGATGCCTCTATTCCAAGTATTTGTGTGTTAATTCTAAAAACTGCTTTTCAGAGCAGCTCCAGAGGCCAGCGCTTTTCCCTTTCTCATGCAACCGGTGACCTTTGCAGGTGAGAGGGGGAACATCAGCCCCCTGAGGTGCTTTTCACGCTTCCCTCAAGGTGAACAATGGGCGGGTGAAAACTTTACAGCAGCAGGAGTAAATTTCAAAACCGGTGACCTGGAGATGGAAGATTAACAGGAGACACTCGATAACGACTGGTTTGACAGACCACTCGGAGTTCCCCAAATTCCAGTGCATCTTGCTCCACTTGGCCCCTGGGAGGGTGATTGTCTCCCATTCATCCCGCTCGGGATGAAGGGTTTTATATGCGTTCTACATAAATACATATTTATCTGTTAAAATCTCAGCTGTTTTCAGCGCCCAAGTTGCTCTGGAGGAGGGCACAGCTTCACTCCTGCTCCAGTTATTTCCCTCCCGAGGGCTGCCATGAAAACAACAAACAAAATCACATGGATGATGATCTTGTCAGGTCTCATCAGCAAAGAGAAAGCTGGCCTGGTCATTATCAGAAAAAGAAATTTAAAATATAAGCTTGAAACACTACTACCGAACTTTTATACAACGAGCTGAAGTCACTCACTGTAGCTTTTCTGTAACAAATCCCTTTCCTGCAAGGATTTTGCAGAACTTTTCGTGTTCATGAAGGACCACTGGATAAAATAGTTGTACAAATGGCAAAAATAATGAATCAGCCGCTCAGTTTATTTAGGATCCCTGCGACTTGCACGGCAGTTCAAAACAAGTTGCACAGGAAATTCAGTCAGCAAAATATATTTAAAAAAATATTTGAAAAAACTTTATTTAGACTGGATTTGCAAAGAGAAAGAAATTTCCAACCAAGATGCCAAGAGTGTGATTATATTAGCCTGCTACAAAACAATTAAAGGTAATGAAATTTTGAATTCTCACTAAGTGTTAAGAAGCTTAAGATTAGTATTTGGTTAATCCTTCAGGCCCACGGAGAAGCCCTCACACGCACCAGACAGCATTCTGGAGGTGGCAGTGCTGCCCCACAGCTTCTCAGCAGCATCACTCATCATGGAGCAGGAGACTGACAGCTCCAATAAACAGCAGCTCACATAAAACCACCTTTTATAGTATATTTATGCACTCAAAAGTGTACGGACACCCTCTGTGCCAAAAGGCTGAGGTGGCAGCTAAGGGTACAACATGAGCCTGTCTTTAAAATCAAAACTGGGGTTTTGATATCACCCATAGTGAACTGCATCCTCTAGCAGAGATTTATGTCTGAGGAGGGACTCGCGACTGCCCACTCTCAGGGAGGAGCAGAGCAGGAAGGACTAAACAATTTTTTTTAATATATTAAAAAATTCTGAAAGCCTTTGGGCTCACACCCCCCAGTCTAAGCCCACCACCCACAGTACTATTTTAGGTGCCAACTTTAAGGCTTTATTCAGCTTTGCCAGAGGCGACTGGGTCCCAGAAGGTTCAGGGTGCCTAAAGGAATTGCTGGGTGGTGAGGAGCTGCTGCAGGCTTGCCAGTGCAGAGTGTGCCCAGCTGGTCCCAGCTAATGGGATCCAGCTCCAGCTCCTGCCACAGAGCAGACTGGAACCAGAGCACTGAGCAAGGGGGATGGGATGTATTGTCTAACATAAACAAACACCTTGGAGAGGATGCAGAGAAAAGGCGCCGTAGTCCATTTATACTCAACAGCAAATGCCATCTAATCTTCGTTTTAAACTGAGCATGATTCCCACCACCTGCCCCTCTCAGCCCCACCTCCCAGGCAGCACAGGGACAATGCTGGAGCAGTTGCTGGAATCACTACAGCCAATCTACAGCTTTTCATCTTGAGTCTGAAACTTTGTTGGTAAAAGGGGAAAGAACTGATGACAGTAAGATCTGTGGAATTATGGTTAAACAGGCTGAAGTGGATCTTAAAGGCAAAAGGTCAACGTGAGTGATTTTTAATGCTTTTTTTTTCAAAACAGAGTCCATGTGGGTTTCATGGGTAAGGTAATTCAGAAACTTGAAAATGCTGTACGATGTGCCATCAAGTACAATATCTGGAATATTGAAGAACTTCATCAGACCACAGACCAGACAACCAATAAAACAGTAACATTAGTAATAAGAGTGAGGATTCTGCTGCTTGGGAAAAAGAAGAAAAAAAAAAAGAAGGAAGAGCTTTCCAAAGAAATTATATTTTTTATGCAATATCCCATTTTATGATTCTCCACTTTTAGTTTATTTACTTCTTCATGTTTTTAAGCAGAAATCAATTACGTCCATTTTTTACACCAACACCACTTCTTAAAATAAAAAGGAAGCTTCAGTGAGAACAAAGCTATGGCAGCTTCAGTCAGAGAAAGGAGTAATGAAGCCGATGCAAATACTTCAGACCAAGACTCAAACTTCCCCCCAACTCTGAAGTGTTCAGTTTCCTGGGAGTCAGTGTGGGCAATTTGGCAGGCATGCTCATGAATATATTAACTGACAAGAACCATCCTCCCCCTCCAGTTAATATATATCAAGAGGAAAACATGTAGAGAGGCTCAAATAGCTAAATATCTCAGGCTAAAAATATCAAGAACTCCCTCAGCTGGAAGTTGTTAGCAAGATCTCTGATAAAAATAAGGAACCAGGACAGCATAAATTCTTTCCTTTCCCTGCAGAAAATAAACTACATTTGGGAGAAAGTATTCAAAACATAATAAAAGAGGTGACTCACCCCTTTCAACATGCAGCACACAGTGCATGGAAGGAGGGGAGGGGGGACAGGGATGCAAACCCAGTGCAGGAGTCCTGCTGGGAGAGTAGCAATTCCCAGCTCCAGCTCAGCTCCTGGAAGGTCACCACAACAGCTCTGTCACACACACACACACACACCCCTGCCCTGAGGGACCCCTGCATCTCCCGAAGGGCTCCAGAGACAGTAAGTGACAACACCGAGTAAACGGCTGGAGCCTTCTCCTGAGGTGAGTGGGATGCTCTTCCAGAAGGCTCCTAACACCTACATCAGGAACTGCAGGGCTATGGACATTTTAAATTTACCTTTCAGCAAACAATATTTCCAGACATGAGCTGCATTCTTTATTTCTTACATATTTCTCAAACTTACCTTGACACAGTCCAATGAGAAAACCCAGAACTAGCAGAGCCAGCTTGGCTTTGGTTTGCAAGCAGACACACACACATCACCCAGTTCTTTCACTTTTGGGCAGGCAGAGTATCCAAAAGCAAGCCCAAGCCATCCACATTTAACAGCCTTCCACACTCAGAAAAAAAGGAGCTGAGCAGGATAGGCTTGTCTCAGCTGCAGAGGAAACACAGCAAAAAGGGGGTCTTGGGACTACTAAACCAGAAAATAGTTTGCAATGGCATCCCATTCCTTCATTCTGGATGGAGCATCCTGCATAAAGAGAAATGATCAGGCTAAAGCACATCACAAGTCTCACCATTTCATAATCACATAATTGACATTTGTACAGAGACACTCAAAAGGCTTTGGACCTTTCAGAGTCATCCCCAGCGCCTCCTTCCCTGCAGCATCCCACGGCAGGGTAGGATGCTTCTGCACACCAACATCTCGATTTCTTGTACAAATAAAAACTCAGGAAATAAAGAGAATACTGGTGCAAGTCTGTATCTGAACATCACTTGAATTCCCAAGAGACTCATGAAATTTACTTAATTTTACAAGCTGTGTGATATAAGAAAAAAATATAAACCTGCCACTAGGAAATACTCAGATCCCAGCCACCTCCAAGAAATACTCTTGGACTCTAGCACACAAATGCAGAACAGTAGGAGTGGGCTGGAAAATTATTGTTTATTGAAATTGAATTTTTGAATGTAAAGGGAAAAGACCTTGACTCCTATACAGGGACTCTGAGGAGAGTCAGAGTCCAACTCAAGGACTGTATCACATCCGTGAAAGAATTTTTTCTAATGGTTTGTAACAGTAATTTTTCAATTTTACATGTTGGATGAAGACTCACAGAGGTTCTGAGAAGCTTCCTGTGCTGAACAATGGGTTGAGGGAAGAGACAGGAAGGTTTGTCCCAGCAGCACATCTGAGTACCCAGGCACATTGTGTATTAGCTTAGAACACGCAGAATTTTTATCTGTTACCATTACAGCCATAAGGCTGTGGGGCAAAGAGGGTTCAAGCATACTTTGATCCTTCAGATGGCTTCTGTATTGTTTCAAACAGTGGTACAGCTGTCCTGTCCTCTTCAAATGTTCATGTTCAGCTAAATTATCTGCCAGCTGGCTTAAGAGCACCAGCTCTCCACCCATCTGAGATCCCTCCACCACTTCCAGAACACAACTCTTCACGCTGATTTTCATGCTGCTTTCAGAGTTGCCCTAGGCCCTGGAACCAGACTGTGAGGTTCTGTCATACACCTAGGCAAAACCAACAGAGCTGGAGAGGGAAATGAAACTCCACAAACCAAAAAGCGGACAAACAAGAAGGAATAAACTTTAGGAGCACAAAATCTTCTTCAGGTCACTGGCCTATTTAAAAGGTAAGAAAAAACTCTTTTCTTTTTTGGATAAACTTGTGTCAGTTGCAGGGGACGCTGTCCAGGGAGAAACATGGATGGAAGCTTGATGGGGGAATTAAAAGCTTGTTCTACCAAATAAGAACTAGGGGAGTAGTGCATTCCTAGGCAGAAAGAAGTTACACACAGGGACTGCTTCTGCTGTTTTCAGAGGCTTTTACTCACGCTGCTCTAAACAAATGCTTTGCTTTAAGAAGCTGGGTTGTTGGGTAGTCCTTTTGCTGGTCCTGAAGAGAAGTAAATACAGGTGTTGAATATTGATCCTAAAGACAAGTAAATACAGGTGTTGAACATAAACTCAGCCTTGGTGAGGTAACTGCAGTCATTACACAACTAAAGGCAGGACACAGTAAATTTTTGTGTTTCCATACCAGGCAACATGACAAGGCTGTAAGGCTGACATTGAACCAGCTCAAAAGTGGACCAAGAGTGCAGTTACTCTATTCACTCTGAAAATGCCCCTTTTAATTTTATGCCATGATTGAATCAAAACTGTTTATTTTTATTTATTTTTTCCCCAAAAAATCTGCTTTTGTGATTCAACACATGCAAGTGATGCCCGTTTGCCTATTCTAAAGAGAAAGATATTAACCCTTGATACATTATTATATACATTCATATATGCACCTATAAACACACACACAGGCAATACAGTGAGAAAAGCCGGTGCTAGGAGAATGCAACAGTAATCTCTCTTTCAGCTACGTTAATTCTTCAAATATGGTCCTGGACTGGGAAATGAGAAACACCAAGAAAGTTAGGGGCTTGTTAAAAACTGCCTGTCACAGAACCGGACTGAAGTTTAGCTGAAATCCACAACTGAATCACAAAGGCAGGAAGAACACGAAAACGTTTCCATTTTGAGGCTGCAGAATACACAACTGCCTCTTTGCCAAGTTGCACTGTTGGTCCCTTTAATCTTGTTTCTTGGCTCCTTTCACAACACCCTCGGAATGCTTCAGAATAAGGTGTCAGGAAGCCCGAGGCACATCTGACACTGCCATGGGTTAGGTTTCCCTACACTTCCCTCAATTAGTTTTTCACTTGTGCCCTGAATTACTGAGGATTTCCAATGTTTGTGCTGAGCATTAAGTGCCTGTGCTCACTTCAGCCCACAACCATTTGCAGAAGGCAAAGCTCTCTGTAAAAACACACCACACCAGAGAGCCCCTCTAATTATGCCTTGCCCATTGAATGTGTATGCTGTGCAAAGAGAAATTAAACGGAAACTAATACCAAAATACTTCCACAAGCTCCGTGTGTTTCCCTGTGGCTGCAGCTGATCATCCCCAGTGCTGCTCCATCAGGGAGCCCCTTATGCACGACCTGCTCTCTGAAATATGGAACAGGTACTCCCACAAGCTGCTGCAGGCATGACCCTGCATTTTCAAATGCATTTATCTGGCTCACATTCCAAGCAGTATTAAAACCACAGAGTCCTTTCCTGACTTTTTGAAGTATTTCGTAAGAGATTTACTACATAGTGATATGAGTGGAAAACTGCTCAATCCACTTACATTGTTTTACAGGAAAAATACTTACAGTTTTATGACAAAAAAACCTTTTATTATTTGGGCACTTTTTTCCCTTAAATGAGTAATACCATCAGAACTGGAGACTGACACCGGGCAACTTCTTTTTTTTTTTTTTTTTTTTTCTGGTTTGGAATTACGTATTACATACTTACAAGGTCTGTTTGGGAAATATGGGTAACCTTTTGTAAACAACTATTTTTAATTGCGAGATTTTATAGGAATACATCTGCATCTAGTACTCCAGTCTGCTTTTGTTTCTAATCATCTATTTAGGATAATCTGTGAAATAATTCAAAATAGATTTTTCATTTTTTTCATTTTTCATTTCAGTATGCTCCCCAGCTACAGCTGGACAAATTATTTAAGCCTTGCATATTTGAAGCATAAGATAGTTTTATTTGGGGTCGGGAGTTGCTCGTTCATTTGAGTTTTGCTGCATTATAATACCTCATTATTTCTAAAAATATTTTGAAGTATATAAAACTAGGTTTGTGGATGCACATGTCTACATATAATGATTTTGTAAACATTTTTCTTTCATAAAGAATTAGATGTACACTTAGCAAAATTAGAAGTGACGCTGGATTTGAGAAGTGCAATGGAAGTCAGGAACACCAACGTGTTTTACCTTTCAGACCTGCTGTCAATCCCATTACCATCACCAGAGGCACATTTCCAAACTTCCAACACTGCTCCTCACTTCCTGATCAGAAGACCTCCTCTATCTTTTCCAGCGTTGTGTTTTTGTTAACCAACTGTCCTGTGTGCAAGCTCTGTGTGTTTATTTGTTGATCATGTACTTCTACTCTGGTCCAAAAAATCAACTTATATTTGTATTATTTTACAATGTGCATACAAACACACAGGAAAAATCAAATTCCTCAGGCTGGAATATATGCCTTTCAGTTTTTTAAACATCACCTTCATGTACATGTATCCTCTCCAAATTCACATTTCAAGGAATATTAAACAATAAACAATTAAAGGAGCTAAACAGTTCAAGAGATACACAATAGGAGTCATAACCTTCACTTCCAGGGCAGCTTCAGATTTGGCAAGGGAGCTTCATTATTCCTGACAGACCTGATGAAATGTCAGTACCTCACCCGCACTCCAACCACTCAAAGAGCACCTGCACCTCCCCGCCAGCACCTCAACTCACAGGCTGACCCAAACACGAGCCATCCAAGGCTGGCCTCACTCTTTGAGAGTTAGCTGGGAGAAGAACACAAATAACATTTCCAGCATGGAGAAATCAGGTGGGGCTTTGGCTTCCCAAATCCTGCTCTTGCTGCTGCAGGGATCTGACAAAGCAGCACATCTTCTGAAGAGCATCAGGTGGCAGCCTCACCTTGATCCTCACAAATCCTCCCGTGTTTATGACACAGTCACACACCCTACCTTGCCAGCCACACGATCCACTCTGTCCCAACACTGTCAAGAACAACATATTTACTAAGGAATTACACTTCCATTTCTGCACTCCAGTATCTTACTCAGAAAGCACAATCCCTCCTAAAGAGGGGAACACAGGCTACTTCAGTTTGCCACTGATGTTGTTGCACTTTTTTCCTAACCTCTAAAACAAATTTTCAATACTTTTTAATAAGCATTAAGGTGTTTATCACAGAAGCATAGACAGTATTTTACTTTCTTCTACTATCTGTAAAAATGCTTAATTCCAGCAGTGGAACATTCTTACTGACTTTCCAAACTCATTATATCAATATAAAAATGCACTTGCTAGTAACAAGACATTATCAATAGCAATATAAAAATAAAATTGCATGCACTGGAATTTACGTATACTGGTAACTCCTTTGTATTGATTAATTATTGCTTCTGTGTTTTCAAAACACTGGATTCTTCCTATGAAAATTAGAGAGGTTTGGTTTGGTTTGAAGGTGAAATCTCTCCCAAGACTTGGAGGCATTGGAAACAAAATGGAAATAATATAGCACACAGTACTGATTGTGTAATCAGTAACTTCTTAAATTTCTTCTTCATGATGGAAATTTCTTTCAAAGACAGTATCTTATTCAGGAATAGGAGAAATGAAGAAAAGAAACAGTCAAGCCTAAGTAGGAAGTTAGGAATTCATTGCCAATGTAAGCCTGATCAAGAGTTTGGGGTTAACATCAAGGGCTGTACTTCAACCAGACCCACACAAACTCCAAAAACACCAAGACTTAAGACCAAAGGCAGATTTAAAGCCTAACAAGGATGGGATAAAACAGCTCACTAATTCAATGCATGGAGGACCTAAACAACCCTCACTACCCACAGCCACAGCTGAGAAACTATACCTGCCATCACAAATGTGATTGTTGAACTCTGGATTTCCTCAAATTGTAATTTTCAATTGATATTTGCACAGGAAACAAGGTGGGGCAGGAGAAGTGCAGTGTCACAGTGCTCTTTCTCAGGTGGTTCCAGCTTAAAAAAACCCTCAAGAACTCTAGTACTTGTGCCCAAAGAAAGACTGAGAGCTCTATGGAAGGCCTAGAGGAAAAAAAAGGGCAAAATAAATTATATTAATCTAAATTTTTGTTATCACAAACTAGGCTGGTTTTCCTAGAGAGGAGGTATATATGCCAAAGCTGTGTGCAGCTGGGGCTCGGAGGAGCCAAAGGCTTCTCCACAAGAGGCCCAGGTCACTTTGGGCACAGAGAACAGCGGGGCAAAGAGAGAGGAAAGGAAGGACTTCAGGGATAGAAACACCTTCAGAACAGAAAGGCAAGAGGCCAACATTACCTGTTAAAGAAAAAGCAATGTGAGGTCAGTTTGGTTCACCTGGGAGAGTGGGCAGTGGGCAAAGAGGAACAGGTGGAAAAGTTAAAATACTAACTTTTGACTCTTAGCCTATCACATGAAGCGTGCATCAGCAAACATCTTCAAGAAATGAAAAATCAGGGTACAATCACATAAAATAAGTGATGGAAGAGTCACTAACAGCATGTTTTTACAGAAGACAGAACATTTCAGCAAAGCTCTTCCTACCCTAAGCCAACTCCAGTTAAAGACTTTCATTAATGAGTGGCATGTAGAAATACAGAAGTGTACATGACAAATCAGGAAAGATTACATGCCCTTCTGGGGACAGGAAAAGAATGAGGAAAGTTAATAACAGAAAATTCAATAGAGGCAAATGTGGAGTACCATGCTCAGGACTAAGAAATCAAATACACAAATATGAAATGGGGAATAATTGGCAAGGTAGCTGTGTTGCAAAAAGAACCTGGAGGGCGCGTGACTGCAAAAACAGATTATTTAAAAACTAAATAAAACAAAACCCCCCAAACAAACAAACAAACAACTCCCCCAACAATAACAACAGTAAACATGCAAGTGTTCCAGGGAATATTAACAACATTGTTTTATCTATATTATGTCAAATGAAAGGTAATTATTTCATTCTGCTCTGAGTACACTACTAACAATATGGAGAAGAAAAACAAACAGTCCAGAAACAAGAACGACAGAAGGTGTGAAAGGGAAAAAAAATGACCCACCACAAAAATGTTCAGTTTATTTTTATATTTGATGGAAAGTGAAAAGCTAGCACTCTATGATCTTGACGACTGCCATATTTCAGTTTCTTAGAAAGGGACATTTTATGTTCTCACCTGTTCCCTTCCTGGAACTGGAAGTGAGAAATGCCTCAAAAAACCAGAGAAGCATGGACAGAGGTCATCAAGACTTCTGGATTAACAGGTTTGTTGGTAGCTGAGGATGATTTTCTCTCAGGAACTGAAACAACACATGCCCACTACCTGAACAACCTAGTGTGAGGGGTCAGTGGCTCAACTGAGCAGAAAAACCCCTCAGCTGTGACGGAGCCTGAACCAGCACTCCTTCCTGGAATGTTTGTGCACCCAAAAAAAGCAGGAAACAAGTGGTCCTAACCCCAAGCAACACAGCTGGAAGGCTCTGTAGACGTAGCTCCTGAACACTGACGGAGAAAACATGTTATCTGGTTTTGCCCAAAGGAGCCTTAGGAGAAAATTCTTTAAAATAAGGTGTTTTGAGCCATTGCTCATGACGTGCAGAGCACCACAGGAGGCTGTGCAGGGCAGTGACCCTTGCATGAAGTGGATCTGCTCAGTGACAGAACCAAACCACAGAACCACGCATTTGTGAGTCTCCCTCCCTCAGCACAGCAGCCTGGAGAGGCCCTGCTGCAGGTGAGTGTGCAGCTCTCCACACTGGACAGTTACGAGTGCATTTTCCAGTTTGAAGTGTATCCACAAGACAGACAGCAGTTTCACAAAAATACTACATTTCTACAAGCTCCTTTGGCATCTCGTCTTGTGGCAAGAGAGACAGTGGAAGCTATCTATATGCATTTCTGGTTTATGTGATACTCCAAAAGAGAAGAAGGGGGAAAAAAAATTCAGGGCTACATAGCTTAAATTGAGCACCCAATAACTAATGAACATTTTTGTCTTTTGTTTTTCTGCATCTTAGTGCCACTTCCAAACTGGCTGTCGGTCAGGAGTGGCTTGATGCCTATTTTTAGAGGTGGAGCTCAGACACTGTGGAGCTGGGCACCAAAGAAACAACACAATCTTCCTGTAGGAACAGCCGTATTATGAAACAGCAAGGCAGCCATAAGGCACAAACCGCAAGACAGCAAAATAGCAAATTATCAAATAGCTGCTCATTACCAAAACAATGCTCTTCCCTGCACAATAAAAACCCCAGAGCTTTCTTCTTTCTTTTCCCAGAGGAGGGAAAAAAAAAATCAGTGAACATGCAAATGAGGGCAAAGTGAGAAATACGCTCAGGGTGTATCTGCATTTTCCAAGTTAAGAGAACATTTTTGGGAATGCAAGTACAGCACCCAGACACTGCAGAGACACACTGTTCCAGCTGCTTCTGAATGGCAAATCCTACCTTTCCCTCCCAGGGCCCTGACATCGCTGAGACACAGCTCCAGGACTGTCACACACCCCTGGGCCAGCTGCCATCTCATAGGTGTGGGTCGGTTTTACCTTGGAGACAACAAATTTTACGCTCCTGCTCTCTCAAGTCCTTCCTGGCAGCAAAGGAATGGCCATTTCCCAGCACCTGGAGGGACAGAATGTTCCTCCTAACTCAACAAAAGCCTCCCACTTCCTGACCTGCCCCCTGGCTGTTCTGGCTCTGCTCCCTCTCACCAGTGTCCCTGGTCCAGATGCTGCAGCATCCTCTCAGATCCCTGATCCCACACCCCTCATCCCTGACCCCCAATCCAAGGCCAGTTCTCTGTCTCCCCTCTCCAGACTGGCCATTTCCATCCGTTTCCTCCATGCTCCCTGTTATCCCTGTGTCCTGGTACCTCACAGCTGCAGGCTCCAGCTGCTCACATCTCCACTTTCCTTCTCACCCAGCCCCAATTTTCCTCCCCTCTGATCCCAGGATCCGCTGCCTCCCAGCAAAGATGAAATATTCAGCGATTACAGTCAGTAAACCCTAAGCATATGCAAATGCATCTTTTTGAAAAGGCTTGTATCCTGGCTAAATTCAGATGCTTTGTCATGCAAATGGAGAAAGACACATCTCTGGAATCAAATCCCTCATCCTTTTCTTTTTCAACCAGATTTCAAGTGTATCGAAAGAGAGGGGTATCACTGGTCTTCCACGGTAAGAGTTGAGAAAACTTTTAAAACATTGGAAAACACATACTGTTCTTTGCCCAATTTTCAAAACGGGCCACATTGCAACCGAGCTTTTATGCACCAAAAAAAGTTAAAAAAATCGGCACAAAGCTTAAATATTGCATCGTAACTTTTCCACCCAAACAGTGGAAGTTTGGCAAAGTTACCAAAACCTTGGCTGCTTAAATACCTGTGACAGAATCATGTGCCTGGAATTTAAGCACATACATTACCTGAAACATTTTCATGTGTTCCCAAGACACCTGTGCAGGGTAAGGGAGCACCTGAAGCACATGGCCAGTAATAAACACTGATAAATAGCTACAGCTTCCAGAGCCCTCCCTTCTTTAATACAGTTTATTAAAAGGTATAGTCTTCTAAAATATTTCTAAAATTCTGATGTTCACAGACTCCCTGGGCGGCACAGCTGCAACTCTTACAAGTTAGGCCTGATAGATAAATGTTAAACCCAAACTTTCTAAACCAGGCAGGATTAAACTACTAGATTTGTCTTCAGAAGAAAGGGGGGATGGGAAATTAATGTATCTTTTACCCGCAGGAACTTAAGAAACTAGCTGGCCATTTCCCAGGGATGAGTAGCAAATTCATCACTTAAGCCAGTTAATTTTTATCTGAATTTTATTTTTACATATCTCAAACATTGCACTGGGAAAAGGTGACTTATCTATGTAAACTCATGCAATGCAGTTTCTTCAAATCTGAGGGGGGAAAAAACCATGAAAAAAGAAACCCAAAGAACTCCACTCACACGAAGGAACTGTACATACAAAAAAACCAACCTCTCAAAACAGACCTGAAGAGAAACAATATTTTGATAAGGCATCCTTTTATAACAAATTAAGTCGCAGTCTCTAGTTACTTAGTTTTTAACCAAAATCTGAGTGTCTGCCAAATCTCAAGAAGACTAAGTAAGGGCTTCTTGGGAAGAAGACTAGTTTGGAAGACCACTGGAACATGAAGAAAACTGAACTCAAAACACATATTCCCACAGAATTTAGTTTTCCTTATGTTTTTTATAATTGCTTTTCACCATATATATTTTCAACTTAAAGTATTATTCAAAGATATGGAAGATAGTTGCAGTTTTAAGAGGAACTTGTATGGTCTGGTCCTTTTTTCTTCTCAAACATTAGAAGTTTACAAATGGTGATTTGGTGAAGTGTTGGCAGGCCCAAGCTCCTAATCTGAAATAGTCCTAATTTAAGGAATAAGGGGGAGGAAAAAAAGATTGTTCACAATTGCTGTGAAGATACAACAATAGAGGACGTGTGGATACTTTTTAGTCTGTTTTCCTTTGACAATGCCAGTACAGCACCGGTGTGGTGCAGAGCTACTGTTTAACACAAGTTTTCCATCCTTGAGCAACGGGATGGACACAGCCTGAAATTAAGGCACAGCTGTTCCAGGATGAGAGGAAGGGCACAAAGATTCCTGTGATTGTTGTCTCTTCACCTTCCTCACGCCTCACCTTCTGTGTTTTACCCAGCTGTGCACAAATTTGGTGTTGTTGCCCCCAAAATCATCTACATGCGTTGTGAAGCCAAATAACACGGGCAATTTACCCCAGAGGTCAAGCAGAAGGGACAAAGAGAGGGGCCATAAAACAAATGCCATCTTGGAACTGAAAATTTGCCAAGGGCTATTACAAATGGCTGGCCAAAACTTGTTCGTTTTTATAGTAATTACATAACCTCAGAGGACACAAATACTGAATGCAGCACGCAGCGAGACACGGTGCTAGAAGACACACTTGGCACTGGGCTGTTCTGTAAAATGTATCACAACAAACATCACAAACAGCAGCTGAACAACACACATCTTTTACACACTTGGTAAATAAGCTTTTCACACCCTGGTCCTCTCACTGGCACACATCCTCATGGGCAAGAGGTCCACATAATCAGGCCATTCAAAACTGAGGGAGTGGAATTAAAAAAAAAAAAATCCTCAATTACTACAAGGGTATTTTGGAGATTGGCTACTGGCTACATATTTTAGGCACTTGAAATCTTGAGGAGACACGCCAGTGTTCAGTTGAATATTCTGTTCTAAAAACTTTTATATTAAACATAATTATAATCCCACTCCTCTTGATTAAGTAAGTACTTATTGTATCAGTCAAACATATGTATTTTTCTCTGTGGTTTCCAAATTAACACAATCTCATACAGAAGTCAGAGCTGTGTTTTTGTAAAAAGATTTAATTCGACAGCCACTTCTTTTTGAGCAGTACAAAAACTCACGCATTACACCTTGGGACAAGCATTGCATGGCTGTAAAACAATGTCCTAAGAGGAAAAAATAAAATGCAATCACAGCTTTTTGGAAGTCAGAAAAAAAGCGTAAGAAAATGGCAAGGATGTAACCTGATGAGAAGAAGAAATTTTAACAGAAGAAACACTAAAAAATCTGGAATGTAGACTATACATAATGGTATTCCACATCCTAAAGCAAGTCTCAAAGTTTCTTTCTTATTTTTTTTTCCTTCACTGAAGGAAGGGGGAGTGGGGAGAAAGGGTGTTTCTAACTCCCAGGTGGGTTCACTTTTAAGTATATGCGACCGTGAAGTTTCTGACCTGTCAGGTCCACGATCTAAAAACAAACCACTTCGGTGTTTTGCCTAAAATAATCTACACGTGGGGAGCCCACATTTCCAGCTGTTAGTTGGAAGTGGGAGACAACGTGTACTTAAATCGAACAGCACCATCTAGCAGGTCCTCACAACTTTACTTAGGAGGGCAGTTGCTGCTTGGCAGTAAGTCAGTTTGGCAAGCTTGCCCTGAAAATTATTAAGCATTTTCAGACCAAACGAGATATTGTGTGCTTTACAGCACCAAGAACCCCGAAGAAGAATCAGCTGCAATGAAAGAACACGATTGAAAAACGTTTAAAGTTTCAGCCCCACGACCAGAGCACTAGTGTGTGCGGCTTGTACTGGGTAGCTTTTGCAAAGCAGAATTAAAACAACACGATCTTCATTTGATCCGAGGCACAGCAGCCCTATGGATTTGTTTTCAGTCCCACTGTGAGATCCCACTGTGCCCTTCAGTGATTTACCGAGGGTATTGACAAACACCAGCAACCATGTAGCACGAGGAAATGGTTTAATTCCCTAATTTTTGCTAAGACAAATAAACAGTGCTTCCACTAGCCGGTTAGGCAATTATTTTTAAAATTACCCCTCCGCTGGAACTAAGGAGTGCCACTAGTTGATCAGATTTCACAGCCCAAGTTGTGTCTCCCGCTCCATCACAGCAATTAACGCTTCCCGTCAGGGCTGCCTCCACCTTCCCCTGGCAAAGTTAGGTGTGAAATTGTCAAACGCCTTAAATTCCCCCTCTCCTGTAGAAACAGAGATGCCTGGCCTGCTGCTGTAGCAGGAAGCGTGCATGCCAGCCTCTAGAATTAAGAAGTCTTAAAAAAAACAAAAAAAACCAAAAAAACACAAAAAACAAAAACGACCAAAAAACCCCAACAAAACCAAAAGTAAAAGCGCACTAAAAGAATATAAAAAAAAAGGTAAAAACCAAAACTATCAAACCCAAAATTCCTAAACTCACACACACAGACAAAAAGAAAAAAAAAAAAAATAAGAAGAAAAAAAGAAAAACACTCAACAAACAAACAAAAAAACTTTTAGGTGAAGGTTCAAGACAAGCTGCCTGAAGGGAAACTCCTCGGCCGTGCCCGGAGCGCAGATCCCGGTACTGAACCCGCTCTGGAGCGATGCGATTTTTGGGACAGAGAGAGGTGCGAAACTGGCGTCTGGACGGAGGTCTCTGCCTCCGGACCCCCTCAGCAGCCTTACCCCGGCCTTCCCACCTCCGCTACACTTGGTCCCCCTCCTCCTCTTCTTCCTCCTCCTCCTCCTCGCACGGGCTTTTCCTCCCCTCCACCCCCGCCGTGCCAAACCGGGCTCGCTCAAGCCAAGTCGCAGCCGCTACAGGACAACTTGAGAACGCCGTCCATTCCCCCCCCAAAAAAACAAAACTGGGTTTTCCTCCCTTCGTTTTCCCAGCTTGGGAGCACCCCCGGCCCTCCCCGTCGGGGCAGCGGGCACGCCGGAGCGCGGCTCGCCCGGGCGCCTTATGCGCAATTAGAAATAATAATAATAATTAAAAAAATGAAATTCATAAGAAGCAGCATGAGTTTGAGCAGGCAGCGGGAACCCGACCGGCCCCGCTCCCCTTTGTGCGGCGGGGAGCCCCCCGAGAGCGAACAATGAGGGGGGGAACCGCGGTAAAAAAGTTGCGAGGCGGCGACTCCGGGACGCGGCCCCGGAGCCCCCCGCCTTTGCCCGTGGCTCTTTGTTACCGGAGGGGTCCTGGCACCTTGCGGGGCCGGGCACGGCCGGGAGGGACACCACCAGCACCCACAGCACGTTCGGACACCGCGTCCCGGCTCGGGGACCCCCTGGATGGCGGCCGCTGTCCCCCCGTCCTTTCCCTTGGCAAAGTTTGTGAGGGGGGCCGCGCGCGCGGGGTTCGTGAGGGGAATGGGGGGGGTGAGGGGGTGTTAGGCGGCCACTCACTTCTCGCGGGCCTGGCTGTCGGATGGGACGCTGCTGTTGCTCTTGCCTTTGCCGTACATGCCTGCGGAGAAGCTCCCGACTGTCACGCACCTGTCAACCCATCACCGCCTCCCCGGGACCGGCCCCGTCGCCACGGTGACGGCCGCCACACGCGCCCGCCATTGGCCGGGCCCTCCCCTCAGCGCGGTGATGGACGGGGCGCGCATCCGGCCCGGGCGCGGCCACTCCCCCTTTTTTTTTTATTTTTTTTCTTCTTCTTCTTTTTTTTTTTTTCTTTTTTTTTTTTTTTTTTCCCTTTCCCGCCCTCCCCCCCGCGCGCGCCGCTCCCGCCCTGCCCGCCCTCCCCGCGCGAGGGGGAATTAGAAACGGTTCGAGAAGGATTTTAAACAACCGGCTGTTCCCGGCGCCCGCCGCGCCCCCCGCCGCCGCGCCGCCGAGCGGGGAGCGCGCCGGAGAGACGCAAACTCCGGACCGGACTTGGCGGGTGGCGCCGGCCCGGCCCGAGCGCTGCCGGCTTGCGGGGTGCTCTGCGTGTCACCCCGCAGCCGGAGCGGTACCGAACCTCTCCGCACCCCCAAATGCATCCCCGAGGGTCTCTGCACACCCCCTAGGGGAAGGCAGCGACGGAGGACAGCGAGAGCCCGGACCGGGCTGGATGGAGGTGGGGAGGGAACATTTTCTGAACCGAAGCAGCGTGTCTTAGAGTAGCTTAAAAAATTAAAAATTTAAAAATTAAAAAAAAAAAAAAGAAAAAAACCCTCACTCTCAGTCTGAAGAAAAATTAAAGGAAATGCTTTGATTTTTTTTTTAATTTTTTTTTTTTTAAGTTACATGGCAATAACTGCGTGCTCCGCAGAGAGAGACCAGCAGCCACTGGGGCCATTTGTTACTTGATTTCTCTTTTTTCTTAAGTACCCGAAGCTCTGGAATTTTTCCGCTCTTCGTCCTCAACCACAGTCCCAAATTTTGCAGATATTGATTTCTGCTCATGTTTAAGCTACGCCTAACCTTGTAAACCCACTCCCGTGTGTGACCCGTGGGAAGGCGGCTTACGGTATTTGGATGTTTTAAGTGTTCAATGCCAAGCCCTCTTTTTCTTTGGGTCAAACGCACCCAACATCTGTCTGCCCGCCGTGTTGGCAGGCAAATGTCAGGCACAACCAGGGCCATGGAAAAAAAAAAAAAATCAAAAAAACCAAAACGACCAAAATCCGAGCAGGGAAGTTGTGCCAGACGTAGACCACCAGCATCTGTTTATCATTGTTGGAGCTGCAAGGGGGGGGAAAAAACATCCTCTGGATCCTGAGCTGCCGGAGCGAAGGGAATGGTTGGTGAGGTGAAGCTGGGGAGAGGGGGGGATTAGGAGAGTATTAATGAGCGGCTGGAACAAATTAGCGAGGGAGTAGGCAGAGACAACAGGAAGGAACGAGAGAGGCTGGAGGATCCGAGGTGCTTGTGGCAGTTCCCTGCCCGGCGTGGGATGTGCGTGCTCTTGGAACCCACCGCAATAATTCATCAGATTAAAGCACGCGGCAACAAAAGACATTTCGTGCCAAAGTTGGTTGTCTTGGGCTTTCACCCCCATTATATGATTTCTTTCTTTCTTTCTTTCTTTTTTTTTTTTTTTTTAATTTATTAACAGCGTGAGAGTGTGGTTGGAGTGGATCTAGGGAAGGAAGTAAATTAGGCTGACATCATTCACCCTGGTCGGACTGGGGCTCCTGCTCCCGAGTTACACCCAGGAAAACAGAGGAAGCGGGTTATGGCGTGAGGAGAAAGTGGGAAAGGAGAAAAAGAGGGAGGAAGGAGCGAGTGGAAGGGAAGGAGAAGCCGGCAGAGGAGATGAAGGACGCGGAAACGAGGAGGCAAAGGAAAAGCACAATGCGGGGTGAATTTGGGCGGTAAAAGATTGGGGGGATAACCTGGAAAGTTGCTGCAGAGCGAACCAAAGGGAGGCGTTCTGCCCGAGTTGGGGCAGAGCAATCCTCACACCTCACTTCGGAGCTGAGGTGGCCACCAAACGGGGCTGGTGGCCCCCGGGGCGAGCACGGGCAGCGGGACGTGGCGCGGACAGACAGGGAGAACCAGGGCAGGGAACAAAGGAGGGCTCTGCCAGGGTGAGGCTGGAAAGAAGAAGGTTGCTGAGAAAAGGAGAAAAAGCGAGCGTGGACATCCTTGGTCAGAGGTAGCTGGAAAACTTTGGAATCTGGGCGAGCGGAGCCTCCATGGGAATGCTGGCTCGCCCTCGGGGCAGGGCCGGGATCACCCATCCGACACGACGAGCAACTCGCCTCCGAGGCTGCCCTGCTATCAGCACGGCTGTCACACCACACCGATAACGGTGGCGAAACCCTCCCCGGGAGACACAGCCCTCCCAAAACTCGCCTTTTGTTTGCCTCAATGGTTTTGGTTGATTTGTTTGTGGTTTTAGGGTGGGGGATATTTCGAGAAGGCGGCTGTTGCGCCAGCCCTGTAAGCGGAGAATTTTTCCTCTTGGAAAGGACAATGTTGAGGTGTTTCCCTAACAATGTGATGGGGAGATAGCTGCAATGCCCTTTGGATATGCATCCCAGGACGGGACTTTTTCAGCTGAAAATGCTTTGTTCCCGTTTCCCGTGTGATTTATTTGCATCCCTGTGGTTTATTTTGGCCTCAAGGACCGCCAGTGGGTTGTGTGTTCGCAGATCAAATTGTGGTTTGGGATGAACTTGGGGAGGAAGGGGATGGCTCTGGGACACGAGCAGGACGGCCCCGGTAAATGTAAAAATGTGAAATGCTAAAACTCATTCTCCCCCCAATTCTGCCTCCCAAGCTACCATTAGCATGCAGGTGATGACTTTGTAATTTTTTTGCGTAGAGATCCTTCAGTGGGAAAGGCAGGAATGGTGCGAGCCCTTAATTCGTCGTGTGGAAAGCCGAGCAGGGAGAGGAGCCAGGGACGCTGGCAGGGTGATGCCACCCCTGCCTTGGGATGGACGCTGTCCCGGGGTGTCACACACACCAAAACCCCGCCACAAAACTGGGGACAAAACCTCCGCTTGGCCAGCGGGTAGATTAACCCCGAAAAAAAAACACCCAAGAGGTGCTCCCAAGTGCGGTGTGCCAGGAATTCTCGCTGGGAGTGGTGATGCTCCCCGAGCATCCCTGCCCTTGCTCCAGAGTCATTCCCAGCACAAACACAGCTCCCAGCAGGAGCAGACGCATCTCACGGGGCCGACGCTGTAATTAATGAGATTTGAGGCGCAAGCACCGAGACAAAACTCGAGTTTCCAATATCAGAAATGAAGATCCAGCCTTTGTTGCAAAAGGGGGAGTGAGGGGTGGCAGTACTTTAAAGCTTCTCAGTCCGACACTGGAAAGGAATTCACAATGTATTTTTAGAGTGTTATAAAAATCTCTTACATAATGCTGATTAATTCTTCGGTTTTAGGGAAGAGCACTGGGCTTTGTGTATAAGAGTGTTGACCAGCTAAGCCACTGAAAAGGGCTGGTTTGGGCTGGATTTGTTTTTTCCCTTAACTTTTTCTGGGATACAGAAAGCTGCAATTATTCAATTATTACAGGATTTTGCTTTTGTTTGGGCGTGTATGAATATTATTCTGGAAACTGTGTCTTATTCTTGGAAGTCTTTATCATTTTAAAACATATGTTATGTTATATCACCCTGTCTGAGATATAGGATAGCTCCAAACTGGGTGGGTTGTTTGGCTTTTTTTTCCCCCTCTCTCTTTCTGCAGCTAGTTACGTTATGGATTAATGTTAAGGATATCTGCAGTGAAACATTGCTCGTGTGCCTGTGCAAGACTGACTTAAACAATGTCACCTTACAGGATCACAGTTTTACTGGTACAGTAATATGTACAATTACTTTGCATTTCTGCCCATTCTGTAGATCCTCAAAAACCATTGATTAATCTAACTGGCAGGTCTCACACAGCCCCTAACAAAGGGCTATTCAGGAAATTAACTCAGTAAATGCTACTCCCTTATTTTAATTCCAGTTATCTATACTTATTGCTGTGTAGCTGGGAAGATTTTTTGGGCAAGATATCATGGGAGAGAGACTCTTTTGTTTAGTCTTTTTCAACAGATACGTGACCGAGGCAGCTTTGAAGCCTTTTCTGAGGAATCCTTCGTCCTTCTGTAGAATGTTTAATCTTCCTGTGGAGTGTCTAACTACGGGGCTGGTTCTGCAGACTTTCATTCTCGTGCCATACAGATGAGCAGGGGTTGCTCAGGTGATTGAACGAGTCCTAAATCGTTACTGGAGGATGGAGAGAGCAGGTCAAAACAAAATCTTTATTTGCCCCTCTTCTCCACCCCGGAGGGGAAAAAAAAAGTAATGGTAGGTCAGGGGTAGGGAGGGATAATCCTTGTGGGTCCCTTCCAGCCTGAGATACTCTGAAATTCTGGGTCTCAGAGAAAGGCTTACCAATAACCCAATATCCCCTTGCACTTTCTGCTTCCAGAAATTCCCTCCTGTCTGTGCAGGAGGAGCCAGGATGATTCACTCACACAGTGCACCCATGAAGGGGCCAGAGACAGCACAAACACCATCACTTGGGGGCAAAACCTGCTCAGAACAAACCTTCCATGAGTTTGTTGCTCTCACTCTGCTGTGCCTGCACACATGTGCAGCTCAGAATGGGGAAATTATCTGTACAGGGCACCCAGTGCCACACGGTGTGAACCGTGCAATGGAAAAAAAAAAAAAAAAAGACACGTTTGTGTGCACTGGTTTCCTCCACGACTTCTTTTCCTGGTGTTTCATGTGGTTTCAGCCCTCCCCTGGTGCAGTTTCCACTGGAGGGGCTGTCACAGCCTCTCTCTCTCACACAGACTCCCATGGCTAAGGACTGAGCTTGTGCTTCCTCTCATGAAGAAAAGTTCAAAACCAGTCTTGCTCTTCTCCCCAGTCACATATTTTTTACTTCTAGAATGGGAATTGATGATTTTTTTTGTGGTGATAGTTACCTGTGTATCCATAAACACCCGTAGTATGTGAGATCTCACTGATTTCATTGGTTGTTTTAAGCCATTTGATGGCAAGAATATTTTACCAGACAACTCAGTCTGCAGGAAAAAAAAAAGTATGAAAAAAGGTGCGTTGCCTTAGTTATTAATCATTTGAAGGATAGTAGAAAGTCAGCATTGCTGGCTCAGTGATGTGGCACATCAGGAATGTGTCTCCTTGTGCTGCGTGTGGCAACAAACAGAAGAAAAACATCACAAAAACTGGGGATACAGGTGGATGTGAGCCCAAATGGGCCCCTGATCCTGCATGAAGCTCCACATGGGCAGATCCATCTCTGTGGATCCAGGATCCACTTTGTGGGTGCAGGGATTTGTGACAAAGGACTTTCCTGCTGTAATGCCATAGCTGCCACTTTTAGTAGTTAGTGCTGTGCTAAAAAAAAAAAAAAAAAAAAAAAGCCCAGCCAGAAATCACATTAGCAGCATCAAAATTGCTTTTATTTTCAGGGTCAGTACCCTCAGCAATATGTTGCAGGAAAAGGTTGATCCCAGTATGGAGTTGCTGATAATTCCCGAGTTGGTTTGACATATGCAGGCTGCTGTCGACTTCAACGGGCTTATTTAACACATTTGTTTCTTTTGGGTTTAGGATTAGTCAAAATGCAATTTTGTGAAGCTGCACTGATGAGGTTGCCTGCAGTGGGCTCTGGGCCTGCAGGACTCGTGTTGCACAAGTATGACAGCAGAAAGTCTTCCCCTTCAGCCTGCAGTTAACCACAGATAGGGCAAAAAACCTCCTCAGAACGCTCAGGATTTTTACATTTATTAAAGCCTGCTCATAAAAAAGAGACTCCAAAGCAAGCAGTGGCGCTCAGAGTGAAGATCTGGGAGAATAAATGGCCAAAGCTATTGCACTGTGACAGCTTTGGCAAACCTTTGCACAGTTTTATAAAACAAACACGCATGATGTTCTATTCTCTGGGTAGGTCTTTGCATTAGAAGTTCATACCTACCTCAGAAGATGAATAAAATGGTTCTCTCTGTCTCTCTCTCTCTCTCCACATATTTACTGAGCACATACTGGTGAATTAAGTGCCATCCCCGTGCTGTTCCACACCAGCCACCTCTATCAGCACATCCAGCCCCTCTGCAGCTTCCCTGCCTCCATCCATGTGTGGTGGAGATCATCCCAGCCTCTTTTGTGGGCTCAGTATTCCAAGGAGCTAACTTCTCCGGGTCTCCAGAATCACAGAAAATAAAACAATTGCCTGTGGGCTCGCTCTGCTTTTCAGCAAGCACAAAATGTGCCAGTGGACTCTGATAACTGAGTGTGCATCTGCTGGTTTTCCACACCAAGATTCGAGCTTCTTTTGCTTTTTATGAACCACTTGGGGCTTTTGTGTTCAGCTAAAAATATATTGAAAACTGAGAAAATTTCACTGTTTTGGACCTGTGGCCCAAGGAGGGGGTGGTGATGATAAAAAGCACTGGCACATGTCAAATCAAAGTGATGCCAGGTCTGACTGATTGTTTAACAGCTGGCCCAGAGCAGTGTTAAAAGTAAGAAAGGAAATCTCAGCATTATTCATTTATTTTTTTCTTATGTATGTTTTGTTTCTCTCAACACACACACGTGATATTGTTCATATATATTGTTCATCTGGTAAGGAAGAAATAAAAAAAAAGAAATTGATACCAGTCTGCATATGTGTTCAAAAGCTTAGCAAATTCTCTGAGCTCTGCTGGGGATCAGATTTCATGAAACTGCAATAAAAAAAAATCCGTTTTTACCTTGTCTTTGTGTGTTCTGAGGTGGGTTTGTAAGGTTTGAATTACTGGGTAATAACCAAGAAGTCTCCTTTTCATGAGCCTGCAGCTGGGAAATGGACAGTTTAATATTAATGGAAAGAACAAACTCTTCTCCTTTCTCTCTCCTTTCTTCTCTGCACTTCTGCTTCATCATTTCCTTTGCTCAGGTCCCTGTCCTGAAACTGCCTTTGTGGAAGTCCAGGATGAACTACAAACCAGGAGTAGAGCCCAATTTTTCAATTTTTCACTTAATGACTGCAGTGAGAGTCAAATGACACCAACTTGTGAACATTCAGGATGGAAAAAATCCACTTCATTGATGTGTCTGCAATTATTTATTTAACTAAGAAACTCATATGACATGAATCTGCAGACTTCCCTTCTGAAATACTTGCTAAGTGCCCTGATATCAGCGTGCCAGGGGGAGGTATGGGAATATGGAAATAATCCCTCCTAGCTTCTAAGAGAAGAAAAATCCTAAATGTTTGTGGAGAATTACTTGGCACAAATGACTGAATAGAAACAACCAGCACCACCAGTCTGTATCGTGGTGTACATCCACTTCAGGTCCATCCTGGCTCCACTTCCAGACAAGTTCAGTGAGAAATTGAAGTTAAAAATTGAAGTTAAATACCGAGGTTAAGCACATTGCCTTTTTTTTTTCTTTCTTTCTTTCTTTTTTTTTTTTTCCTAACATTAAAAGACTTAAAGACTTATTCATACCATTTTTCATTTAGGCCAAGTGCTGGGAATTTGGTGTGATGGATAAGAGAGAACAACCCCAAATGGGTCTCCAGGGACTGCTGGGTCTAAGGTAAACTTAAATTTAACCCTTTTTGGGATTTCTGGCTCAAAGGAGGCACCCAGAAGGTTGTGGGATCCTGTTGAGAGCCTGCAGAAGTCATGGGACTGAACTGAGAGCTCCAAAAGGTTTCTTGCTTCTCCATTTCTGAGTATAAATTATATACTTGGAAAAAAAAAAAAAAAAACCAACAATAAAACCCTTGCTGAAGACTTCTCTGCTGGTTTTTGAGCTGTCCCTCCCCTGTCTATTCCTGGGGCTGTTTTTTAGGGAAGCTGAGCACAGCGAGCTCCTCCGACCTCTCGTTTGGTGCCTGGGAGAGCTGATCGCAGAGGCAGAGCTGTCCCTGGGGCTGAGCCCGCTGGGTTTCTGCCCAGGTGGCCTCTCTGCCCCTGGGAATGTGGGTTTGAGAGCAGAGCCCAGCCCTGGTCCAGGCAGGGATGGTCACAAATCCTGAGCCAGGACACAAGGATGCCTTGGGGCTGTGGAACAAACAGAGCCCTCTCCCATCTGTTCTCTCCTCTGGAGTTCTGCACACACTTGCTGCCTGGCACAGCGTTTTCCTGGGATATCTGAGCAAGGAGGAGCCTGAAATCCAAGGCGAATTGTGTTATTTAAAATATCCTTCTTTTATGGCCGAAATTTATGGCCCAGCTTCATGATGCTTGCCTGACCTCTGGTACCCTTTTCCCCCTGGAGATTTAAAAGTGGCCTGGAGAAGCAGAGATGTTTTAATTCCTTCCATTTCCTTTCAGGTTCTCATCTTTTTCTTTCCCCCCGCTTCGTTTTCTCCTGCTTACAAAAAAAAAAACTCCCACCAAACCCAAAATATTCTCCCAGCAGCACAAGATTCGCCTGACCAGTGCACCCCAAGGTATGGATTTTAGCGAGGGAGGAAGATGTGCATTTTTTATGTGGCTGTTGCTAGGAGTTGAGGGCAGGGAGGCAGGTCTGGGAAGTCTGCTCCCTGGCCTGGGAGGGCATCGTGACCCATGGTGGCGTCTCACTCCATTCCAGACCCTGACCAGCAAACAGGGATGTGGAAGGGCAAGGGAGAGGAGGGATTTTTAATCTCCCTCCTCAGCCTGGGGGGGGTTTGGTCCAGAAAGAGGCAGGAGTTATATAGGATTCCCAGGAGGCAGCTGGTGCACCCCTAACTGCATTGGCCATAATAGGATTTTTTACTGTGCCAGGAATGAAATATCAGGCTCTCATTGTTATCTTGCCTCGTGCAGCTGTAAAGAATTTATTTGTGAGTTTTACAATATCCAGAGGTGGTTCCTTTGTACCCTTTTTCAATAAAGTTGAAATGCCAAAAGTTCTTCAGTTTGTTATTGCTCTCCTTGCCCAGCACAAAACTCTTGTAGCAATCCTGGGGCTGGCATCTCTGTCTGATCATGAACCTCCTCTCAAAGACTCCACCCTGGTTTCCCTGCACAGCTGGCCCTTCCAATCCCATTTCTCAGCCTGCCCCAATACCCAGGCTTTTCCAGCATCCTGACATGTGTATTTGTGGTTTTGGAGACATTATTTGGTGTGTCCCTGGCAAGAGTCTGGGTCATACTTTGGATTTTAAGCATTCCCTGCTCAGTATATTCAAATTTCTCATAAGCCCAAAAGTGTCCCACCTTAAATGGAAAAAAAAATTGTTATTTAAGATCGTGGGGACAAAATACAGGGAGAAATTGCCTGGAATTCCAAGGAATCAGGGAACCAGTTCATTTCCATCTGCCAGCTCATGTTCCATGTGCCAGCTTGCTCCCTGGTCTTCCTTTTTTACCATTCCTTAAAGAGTTTGGCCCTGATTTCTTGCTGACTCAAGGGGAATCAGGAGTGATGTGGCTTCCCAAGCACTCCACTTTTCCATCATCAGTCAGTGGCTGCTCCTGAGGATTGTTCTGGGTTTGACACTGTAGGCTGAGCACATTTAAGCCTGACAGACACAGTCCTTGTCTTTAAAAAATGCTGTCAGTATTAAAGGTAACTTGCATATTGATGGAAGTGACAAAATAATCCAACAAAGAAATGCATAATAATAAGGAAATTCAATCTATGTTATATTTCTATTTCTCCCTACATGCTTATTTTTAAAGTAAATTTTTAGAAATTCCTTTTGTTTTTAACAATGGGAATTTTTTCTTTCAATGAGTTTTATGAATCCTCTTTCGCCTCCACAGGTGGTTGTTATGTCTGGGGAAACAACACATGCTAAATTCAGCTGTAGCAAGTCTGATCATGTTGTCTACTCAGGAGTGAGATTCCCATTGAAAGCAGGATAGTTTGGAATAGTGTAGGACTAGGAATTGCTGCTAAGGAGTAAGGAAACAGCAAACCTCAAATTTTTTTTGAAGGCCATGAGGGAAACAGTGAAGCAAATCTTTCTTTTAAACCCTTCCAGTGAACCTACCTCAGATATACCTATAGATTTTCAACAGTCACTCCCCAGCCCTCTCCTCATTTGAGAAGTACTTGGACAGATGGATGTCAGAACAGTAGGGGACTAATAAACTGTTTCAAGGTTCCCAGATTAGGTTCTGCTTGGAAATTAAAAATAGATTTATAGATACTAGCATCCAATCTGAATGTTGTCCCTGATTTCCATGGTTCCAGCGGTATCTGGCTCCTAGCACAAACACAAATGTCATAATTTGTTTTCCACCCTCTCTGATGTCAATGTAAACAATCTTTTGGATGGGTCTGGATATTTCTCCGCATGAGGATGAAGCCTAGCTCTGCAGTATTGTGTGATTTTATGAGAAACAGAAGGGGAATCTGACAAGCTTGGTGGTGTTGTCCAAGCTATCTGAAACACAGAGAATGTCTTACAGAGTGAGAAGAACTTTAACTAGCACTTTAACTAGAGTTAAAGGCGTGTGCTACATCCCTTGTTCCAGCGGTCATTGGAAGACAGCCACGTCAAGACTTGAGTTAAAATGACCAAAAAGCAAAGGGCAAAGCAAAAGGCGTAGGAATGGCCAATATTTCACAGAATTCACTATCTCCTGAAGCTATTAACATGTTCTGCGATGGTATTATCTGTATTTTAAAGGTTTAAGAGGAAAGTCAGTTCACACAGGGCCGTGTAGAAACTCAGGGAAGGCAAGACTCACCCCATGCCTTCCTATTTGTTTCTATTTCTTTCCCATCTATTCCTATTCCTATTCCTATTCCTTTTAAAAATAACCTGGTGCATCTTTCCTGGAACACACAGATATATATACACATGTCTATATATATGTATATATATATATGCACATACATACATATGTAGTCTTAGTTCTTGCAATTTTAATTTGAATCCCATCAACTGCATTTCCCAAGGAAGACTTGCATCCAGACCCAAATTGCCAAAAGCATTTGTTTATTGCTTGCAAACAATCATTATTTGTTGACAGAGGACTGGGAGCCCCTTTCTAAATCGACATATTGGAAATATCTTAGGGCTTATTTTTCAGAAAGAGTCCAGGCAAGCAAGTGAATGTGAATGAGTACAACCTGTCCTGCTTTTCCAAGAGCTGCACCTGGAGTGGGAATTCAGGGGTCAGTGCACCCTGGAATGAGGGATGCTGGAGCCCACCACGGGCACTGTGGTGTTCCCACCTTTACCTGCAGACCTGGCTCCTCATTTGGAAGCTCAGCCACTCCGTGCTGGGCTAACAGTGTTGTTTACCACAGAGGGTTCAGCAAAAACTACTGCTGAAATTGCTGCGTGGTCAGTTGTGTTTCTGGAAATTAATTTCCAGGCTGCTGTGAGGAGGTTTATGGCAGACTGTCTCTCCTTGCTGCCAGAAGTTGCCCAGGACCTTTGCATGCACGAGCAGGAGGTTTTAAAATATGCACTTGCTTAGGCACATTATTATTCTAAACATCTCCAAGTTATGTTCTCCCTCCTTGTCACCATAGAAATGATTATACAATTACGTTCCCATTTCTCCACACAAGGGCTGCCTGCGTGTCTGGGGAGGGACACAGTGGCTCTCCAAGGCACTGAGGAATCATTCCAGGGTGAGGCAGACACCTTCCCCTCACTTCCCAGGATGTGTTGAGGAAAAAGGAGCTGCCATCCAGGCTGACCAGACCCATCCTGGGAGGAGCAGGCAAGGCAGGCAGCTCCTCCGTGCACCTCCCTCATCTCTGAGGTGACTCCTACCTCACTCCATAACTCACTTTGTATTCCCCCTTTTCAAACCTCTCTCAGGTTAAATTTTTGTTTCTGCCCTGCTCTTCTCTTTGGCAGTGAGAAAACTCTTCCATTCGTATAGAAATAATCTTTTATGGATGTTCAGTGTCCAAGTTCCCAACAGTTCCTAAGAATTCCTTTCTCTGAGCAGTACATTCTTCAAGGACTCTCACTAAATCTCAAATTCCAGACTGTGCTAAGGCTGGTTTGTTCCCCCACGTCCAGAAAAAGTGACACTGAAGCATTACATAAAATATTCTGCTGTGGTTTGACATCTTGTTCTGGAGGCATCATCCTGGAAAAAAAAGTATTGACAAACAGAGGTAATTTTAGAGAAGGAGCAAAGCAGAATGTCCAGATGCTGACGTGAGAGGATTAATGTTTTTACATATATACAGTAAAAATAGCTTGGTTAAAAGGCGACCATGAGGGTTTGGCAAGGTCCCAGGATTTAGAGGCCATGAGAATACAAACACAAATGGCTTTTACCAGTCAATTCAGGGATATTGCAGCTGACTCCAGTAGGAGCTTCCTGAGGGAAAGACAGGTCCTTGGGGCTTACACAGAATAGCTGACTGCAGAGAAAATGGCATAACTCGGCAAACTGTGTGGAAATCAATAATATACATAAGTCATTGAAATAAAGGGAAAACTCCTCACAGCGAACGTCCAACAATGTTCTCAAAGGAAATGGTGAATAGCTCATCCATCAGAACATTTACATCTCATTTGGATAAAAACTGGGATTTTTTCCACATGGATTCCCCCGGTCTCTGCCAATTCCTTGAAAGCTCCTGGGAGCCTCAGTGGGGTTTGGTTACACCTCAGCAGAGGACGAGCCCTTATCCACCCAGTAGAGAAATATTTCTCCTGGCCATCTGCCACCAGAAACCAGACCTCAGCGTTCCTCTTGGTCCTTTTCTTGGCATTCCTTGTGCTCTGCCTCTCCTTTCCCCCTGGTTCTGGTGCCTTGTGCCCCAGCAAACCCCATCCCAGGATCTCCCCTCCCCACTGCTCCACCCTGCAGCAAGCACAGCTGGAAGTGTGAGCATCCTGCATGCTCTGGCTGGGCAAAGGTGACTCTATTTTGACTCCTCTCACCTGGTCAGAGCAGATTTGCTCCTGCAAGCTGCCAATTAGTTTACCTCTTGTTCAACAGCTAAGTACTGGAAGCTTCAAATCTAAAAAAACCCCAGCTTCCCTAAGACCTTTCAAGTCAACTTTCAAAGGCAGTCTTTTATTGCTGGGTTATAAAACCCTTTACAGAGGGAAAACTTCAAGTCTGAATATTGAAGTAAAGTGTTTAAAGTTCCTTTTTGGATGGTGAACCTATTATTAAGGCAGGATGGGAACCAGTTTGCAGCCTGCCTTCTACAAGGAGCGTCCACAAAGGCAGAGCCCAAAGTGAAGTCACTTTTTTGGATTAGGCACCGACCACAGAGGGCTTAGAAATGCCACTTGTAATTAAAAACATTGTGCCCGGATCCTTCTGTCTTTATTGAGGTGAAGTGGCCACTGGAAGCAATACAAGTTTAGGCTGAAGAACAACAGCAAGCTCTTGTCCTCTGTTTTCTAATATATTTAACTGTTCATGGATGCTGGGGAAGCTTTGTACATTCTGTATGTCTCAACAGTAAAATGGAAGCAATTTCCTCCAGCTTTGATAGTGGTTGTAGTAGCGGTGTGAGAGCCACCTGTCCTTGTCCCCTTCTCTGTCCATGTGACATGACTGCCAGCCCCTCAGCCTGCAAAAACCTGGGAGCTGCTGTCCCAGCTCTCTCGTGTTTTTTCAGCCTCATCTCCTGTATTTCTACTAATGCCTTGTATACTTTGTGGATCAGAGACTTTTTATCCACCCGTCTGGAAGGGCTTAGCACAGCACAGCCCTGACCCTGCCTGAGCAATCCAACACCAGCACTAACTGCAGAGCACTTTAATTCTTCAAAGTGTTGTGCAAACTTCGTGGGCTCGATTGGTGGTGGTACCCAAAAGGAAAGGTTTGGGTAAGGTGTCCCCTGCCAGCTGCAGGCTGTGGGTGCCAGGCTCCCCTCCATGGAGCTGGGAAGCCACAGAGGTGTTTGTGTCCCTGCCACAAACAGTCTCAGCACCTCTGAGCTCTTTGCAGTCACATCTTTTTGGAGGGATCCCCACTTGGCCGTAAGTCTTCCATGCCCAAGTTGAGATCCCTTTCTGAAAAGGGCTCCTGAACGTGCTGAATTTGGCACGAAGTTGTTTTGTGCACTCAGCAGACCACCAAGAGGAGACGTGCCAACAGCTCATTAATCCTTCCATCCCCTCCTTTTACTGTGTTCGTGATATCATTTACCAATCCACAGAGGTACCACAGGCACTGTCAGGAAAGAATTGAGGGTCAAGTGTAGCATCCCAGAGCTGCCTGAGTGAGCAGCAACAGGTAAATTCATCTGATGGGATGCAGTTCCTGCACCACCACGCCAGTCCGTGATGAATCCTGGTTCAACAGCAGCCCTTAGTTTTTACCTTTTTTTTTTTTCCACCTGAAATGCATCTATAAATCTGGATGCCACACCCACACTGAGTTTTCCATGGCAGAATCCCAGCCAGAAACAGGAGTGAAGCTGTGGGCAAGAAGCTGCTGGTGGCTCCAGGGGTGTCCAGCGAGCAGCGCAGGTGACGTTCAGCCCCTGTCACCCCGAGAGGAGCCTGGAAACATTGCAGCCTGCAGCAGGGGTGGCAGGGCTGTGAACAGCTCTGATATGGCACAGTTTAATTCTGGCTTTGCCCATGAATCAGCAGGATCTGGAGAGCTGTAAATCCTGGTGGTTCCTGCTCCCTGCCTGCTGACAGTGCAGGACGGTGCCGCGCTCTGTGCTGGGGACGTGTTGAGCCAGGGCTCTGCTGGAGGAGCTCTGGATTGCTGCCAGCAGAGCCAAAAGACTCACTGGCCAGGTAAAATCTGATGTGACATCATGTGAAGGTGTGTCTGGGTGTGTGGCAGTGGCCAGCAGCCTGACAGCACGGGTGCCTGGCTCCCCTGCAAGGTGCCCACGTCTCGGTTCTGCTCTGTGTGCCTCAGTCAGAGCAGCACAGGAATTTTAGTCGGTTTTAACTGAGTGTGAAGGCATCCCTGCTGCCTTTTGGAGTGCGAGAATGGGGACAAGGAAAGCACTAAAAGCAGGGATTAACTGAGTCCCTGTTGTCTCCAGACAGGTAGGGCAGAAATCACAAAGGAAGGCTGTGTGTGATTAGCCAGCTTGGTTAACAAAAATCTAATGTGATTGACACATTTAATAGTTTAAAGATGTCTTAAAACACTTTACTGGCAAAATCTGAAAGCCATAGGTATTTCTGCACTGAGCCAAGGAGCTGTGAAGGAGTTGCCTCATGTGCATAGAAAATGTCAAGAAAGGGAAAAAGGTATGGGAAATAATGGGGGAAAAGCCCTGAATATGCTGATAATTCTTTGTAGAAGCACTTATACTTGCAAACAGACAGACACACTCTTTTTGCTGAAGGCTGTTTTGTGCAGGATGGAGCTGGGAGAGCAGGCTTGGAATGCAGCAGCTGTCAGAGGACAGGGAGAGGAGAGCACAAAGTCAAGGACACTGCCAGGTGTGGAGCCGAGGAGGAGATGCTGCAATAAGCACAGGGGAGTGCAAGAAGGATGATCTTCAGTCCCGTGTTATGCTTGGAAGGAGGAGGTGGCTCCAAGGCACATGTCCAGCTCCTTCCCCAGGGCTGCTCCCAAAGGTGACACCAGCACGTGGCCAAGAAGGATCACAGCAAACCATTCCTGGTGGGTCTGGGGGAGTGTGCAGGGCTGGAGACTGAAATCACACAGAAATGAGTGCTCACCATCATCATCATCATCATCCAGTGGGAATGCTGATGGAACCAGGCTTCCCTGCACCACCTCACCAGGACAGGGATGGAGAGCAGCTTGGTGAATTATGGCATGTCTCCTGCTGCAGACACTGCCCTGGCACCTCAAGTGCATGACAGAAATCTGTCTGCAATGATCACTGACCTTCAAACGGGAGGGGGAAGAAAGCCAGACCCAACTTGACAATATCTTCTCTGAAAAAACAAAACAAAACAAAACAAAACAAAACAAAACAAAACAAAACAAAACAAAACAAAAAAAACCACCACCCAAACAAACCCTGACCAAAACCCACTATATTTAACTGGATTCCCATGAAAGATCACGTGTGCCACAAGAGGATAAATTTGGAGCATTCTCAGATTCAGAGTGAATATTTTATATAAACAGACTAAACAGTATAGGAAAAATACAGTGCTGTGCACAACAGCAATGCTCAGTGAGCTAAAAAACCAGACTGGGCCAGATCTTAGTGATAATTCCCAGTGCAACCTATTCCTGAGCCTGAAGTCTCCTGAGAGATACCTTACATAACAGGAAATTGTGGATAATCACAGAAAATACATCAAAGCCATTTCAGATATTCCTAACACAACATGTACTAAATGTTATTTGGGGGGAGGGTTGGGGAGGGGGTTTGGAAATAAATGTGCATATTATCATCGAGGGTTGTAGGCTCTCCTTTTTTATTTGGAGCTGGTTGGAATATTTCCTCCAGGAGCAGGGGCTGAGAGATTTTCCAGGGCGTGGAGTCCTGACCGGCCTGTGTGTTCCATCCTGCCCGTGTGATCTCCACGGGAGAGCACAGGGAGGGAACAGGCACCGAGGATCAGAGGCAGTCAGGGAACATTAACTGCATACATGCATAATTATTACCACTGTGACCCGATGGAAATTTTGCAGGGATTTCAAAACGCTGCGTGCGAGGAGTGGAACCTTCCCCCAGCCCCTTTTTTCTCTTTTTTTGTTTGTTTGTTTGTTTGTTTGTTTGTTTGGGTTTTTTTGTTTGTTTGCTTGTTTTGTGGGTTTTTTTTTTGTTTTGTTTTGTTTGGTTTTTTTTTGGTTTTGTTTTTTTTTGTTCCCTCTCTCATGCTGGATGGGAGCAGGGATGGTAAATAATGTCATGGGTGGGTGTTAATTCACCCCAGCCCCCTGCAAAGGGGGCAGCTGAGTGCCTTGGAAATGGTAGAAGGCTGCATCAGGTTGGGTGTTCTATCCATCCATTCCATGCAGGAATATCACCCAGGGAAGAAAAAGCCAGAGTGACTCTGGCTGCCCCCATCCACACAGCCTTCACCATCCACCCATCTCTGTGTGTGTTGACTTCCTGTGTTATGGGAGAGTTATGACAATGTAAAGGTGGAAAAATTCAAATTTATCATGGGTTTTTGTTTTGTTGGGTTTTTTTGGGGGGGTTGTTTTGGTTTATGTAGGATTTTTGGGGTTTTCCTGGTGGGTTTTTATTTTCTCCAGGCAGCACAGCTCTGCTGAACACCGTGTGTGCTAAACTTAGCCAGAGCTGGGGACTGCTGTGGGTTGTGGGGTTCCAAAATATGCTGGAATTAACGACACAGAATCCACCGTTCCATGGTTTTATACCAGCCTGTCTCAGTCTAAGGTCAAACTGGAAAAGTTTCCTGACAAGAGCTGTAGGTCTGCCTCGCTGCTGACTGAGCTGGGTAGATGCTTAAGTATAATACAACCCAAAAAAAAAAAAAAAAATCCTCTAACAGAGGGTAAAGGGGAGGGGGGAAAAATCCACAAATTTAGGTTAAAAACAAAAAAGTTATGGAAACGCAAGTGCTCTAAGTTTTGCAATAATCCTCCAGTACTTTTTGCTTCCCAAAAGGCTCCAGATGTGACCAGCCACTGCGAAGTGGCGAGTTGTTTATCAGCATCCTGCTCCACAGACGGGCACCTGTAATTTCACTCCAGCTTTGCATCAGCAGAATTAAGATACCCAGAAAAAGAAGCAAAAAAAAAAAAAAAAAAAAGATGGGGAAATAAAAAAATAATAATAAAAAAAAAAGCTCTGCCAAGGCAGGTTTCTGCATTTTTAAGGCATAAACAGGGACAGTGCCTGGCACCCTCAAGGTGGGCAGCTCCTCCTGGCAGGGTGGGTGTTTCTCTCTGCTGGATGTTGAAGGTGGCTCTGCCCATAAAAACAGTGGAAATTAATAAAAGCCAGCTACTCTCAGCACTGCTGTTGAGCATTTTGATTTTTTTTTTCACGTCTTTCCCAGCTGTGAGGGAGGGAGCTGCCCACCACCCATGGATTTGCTGGGTACCTGAGCACTGAGAGCTTGAAATCTGCCTAATTTCGGTCCTGCTCCCTTCCTGATCCCTGCCCTACTCACAGCGTTTGTTTTGGGGAGCAGAACTTCCTCTTGATTGTTCTTTCTAGAAATGAGTGCCACCTTCTTCTTCATTTTTACAGGTGGTGAATTCAGTTGTTGATGGAAGCAGCCAGATAAAATTCCTGTACTCAAGGGGCAGATCTGTATTTTCAGAAAGTCACCTCCATGTTTGTGTGAAGCACCTGCCAATTAATATGCTTAAAAATATCACTGGAGTTATGTAAGATATTTAAAAATCCTTCTGCTTCTTGACTCTGCGGCACTTCACCTATGACTAAAAGTCATCAAGCTTCAATGTGCTTTAAAATAAACTCAGAACCCAAGCAGCCCTGATTTAATGGAAGCAAGAAATTATTAACTCCTTCCTCTTGTGCAGGATTATTCAAACCTGTATGGAATGCAGTAATGGAGTAATGATTTTGGGGATCTGTGTCCGTCGACTGTCACTCCCCAATCATGGTGCCTTAATATATGACATTTATATATATATATCTATATAAATATGTATCATTATCCCTTAGTGATTTATAAAAACCATGACACTTAAAATTTCATTGGCATTGGAATGATGAAGGCTGGGTAAACTCCAGGCTCAACTCACCAAACCAACTTCCTAGGGTCATTCTGGTTCCCCCATCCTTTACATTTCTATTATTTTTTTTCATAGAAAAGATTAGATTAACCTCCAGGAAATTAACCTCCAGGGGCAAGTTGTGGCAAATGTCTTTTGGGTTTTGTGTTTTTTTTTTTTTTTTCCTGCTGCAGTTCTGAAGGTGGGAGGCAAATGATTTTGGGCGACATGGCTGTGAGGAGTTGCAAACACATCCAAGCCACAACGAGCATCGGGGCTGAGTAAACGTGCTGCTTATGGCACCTTCAAACACATTTAAACACAGTGGGATTTGTGTAATATAAACATTAAATCCTTCATAGCAGTGTTGAATATACAGGGTGTTAGAAGTCATAAAGGTTTTCTGGTTTAAAATCATAGGAGGTGCTGAAAGTGGCTCGTGGTGTTTTCTCTCTCAGGAGCTGATTCGGACTGCTGACGTTAATGAGATTTTCCCCTTTGTGAGCTCTGGATGAGGCTTTAAGGCAAGACTTATAAATAAATAAACAAATAGATAGATGAAGCCTCTCCTTTCTCATTTGCTGCCCGTTTTTGAGATTTTTAGGGCTGGAGCTGCTGTTGTTCACCAGGTACCAGGAGCTGGGCAGTGCCTGCTCCTCCTGCAGCCTCACAACCCCAAATATATTTAGACTGATGACTCGATGCCCTCACCACAAAGATATGTGAGCAGGAATTGTTGTCTATCTTGTAAAAACAGTGCTACACTTGTGCATGCATGCGTGGGGCTGTTAAAGGTTTTACAAGGTGCGCGGGAATGCGCCGCCGCTTATCTGGGGCCAGGAGGGACCCAAAAACCCACAAAAAAACCCCACCAAAAACCACCAAAAACCCTCCCTGTCCTGCCCAGCCCGAGCTCTCTCTCCCAGGCACAGAACTTCCACACCCTGCACCCAGAGGTGAACACTCCACTGGGTCCAGGGGGAAGATTTAGGAGCCAACTCTGCCTGGGTTTACATCATTAAAATCCTAATGAGGCTGTAAATCAGGGTAAGGGTATGGCCGAGGTCGATGGGGTTGGGTGGGTTTAAATGGCTGGAGAATTTCTCTGTTTTAGGTGGAAACACAGACCAGACGAGCTGAAAGAAAAAAAAGGTTTCAGGTTCTCACTAGGGTCTGAAGGGAGTAACCACAACTATCCATTTTTAGTCAGTTTTTGCTTCCTTCTGAAAAGAGATAGTAGTGAAAATGTTTAGTGTCCTAAATCACAGTGGCCAATAATAAATACATTAAACTGGCCCAAAATTACTTACAAAAGTTTGAATTCTTTTATCCTGACATATCCTTGATAGGGTAGTAATTAGAACTCCTTCTGCATACTTCAGTTTACAATTTTCTTCTATTAACAAAATGTGATGTACATCCCAAGATACACCAACACGATTACATTTTCCATTACTTCCCTTTTCTAAGTAAGCTTCAACATTTCAGATATTACATAATGTGGAATGATCTGGAAATGCATATATTCACTGAGAGCTTTGGGTTGAATGTGAAGTTTTAATTAACGTGTTTAATTAGTGCTTCAGTGTAAGAGGGCATAGTTTAGCAGCTGAAAAAGGGAGCCCATCCTGTACACCGAGTGCAGACCACTGGTTTCAGTGGAAATCTCCAACGAGCACAGCCCATGGAAGCAGCCTCTCCTCTGAGCTGCAGCCAACTTGTTTTTCTGTTCCTTAAACAGTCCTGCAGCACTTGCCAGGAAATGCAAGAAAATAAAATGACTCACTGAAACAGTAGTTGTTTCCATTGGAAATTATTGAAACAAATGGCAATGTTATCATATATTAACTTTAATATTAACGTTCTGCAGCACAATTGTTTCTGATGATGAGTGGCAGCATCACAACAAGGACCATTTTGTCTTAAAAAATAATATTAATGTGAGCTGATGCAAGTGGTGAGGTTGCCTAATGCAGTAGTGCTGACACAAGACATGGAATGACAATCTGTGGACCATGGAAAAAACCCACTGTCTGCTGAGCCAAGCTCACATCTTCAACCTGCACAGCGGCAAATCTGTGATTTCATTGTGAGGCTCTCTGCTCACAGGCAGCGTTAATTCCATATACCACCACTGTTAATTGTGTTTATGTTAGAGACACGCAGACAGGATTAATAATTTTTTCTCCAAAATGTGAGGGGAGGGGGGGAGTGGCTCCAAAAGGCAAAATCCTAGATAAGATTTCAAGGCTGCAAGAGAGAATTTGCACATAAAGGATTGCACTAAGCAGTCTAACAATGACATAATTACAGGTTTTTCCTCTGCCACAATCCGAACTTCTCTGTTTTCTTCGAAAACTGTGCAATGTCTGTTTCCTTGCATCACTTGATCTGCCCGACAATATCACAACTCTTCCCTGAGGCTGGAATACAGACCCTGGGAGCAGCTTTTGCAAAAGGGCAGCATCCCAAGGAATGGACGGATCTGAGTGTTTTTGCTGGAAATGCTGAGTGTCTGGAATTCCTGAGAGTGATGGGGGGAGATTTGTGGTGCCCTCTGAGCAGTTGTTGTTTAACCAGGAGCTGGTAACTCCTAACTAAACATAAACCCAGGTGTGCACAGACGCCCTTCCTGACGTCATGATTGCGTAATAAAACATACATAAGAAACAGCCAGGCTTGTTATTTAGGGGTCTGGTGAGAACATTTGCGTCTGACAGTCTGAAATACACGTGAAATTTTTGAATTATTTGCTTAAATTGTGCAGCTTCTGTAAACAATCCCAACAGTAAACCTATTAGCTGAAATATTCACACAAAGTAAACAAAAGGAGCACAGACGTAGCCAAGTCAAATTCAACTTTCTGTCTCAGTAAACACTTGCGGGAGCGTTTTTAGAAGCACATTTCTAGTTCTGCCTCGGTTTCTCAGAACTTCCAAACACTGGTCTTTAAGGATTTAATAAAAGTCTGTAAAAGTAACTTTGCTCCCAGACAACAGCAGAAGAGCTTCCATAAAAATAAAAGGATGCAAAACACCAAAATCAAGCTTGAGTCCTGCCCTTTGGGCTCTCATTTTTGAAACTATCATTTCTCAACCCCAGCCCCTTTTTTTGGCTGCTTTCTCCCCCAGAGATGCCCGCAGCAGAGGGAGGTGCACAAATATTCCTTGTGCAGGTTACCTGAGCTGGTCTTTGCTCTTGGGTGTACCTGGAAACAAATCTTGTGTCCACTCAGCCAGGCTGGCAGCGGGAGCCTGAATTTCACCTTGCTGCTATATTGGGCACGTCAGAAATTGGAATTATTGGGCAAATGTATGGCTGGAGTGTCAGGAAGGTGTTTTGTCATCACCAGCCTCCCGTTTTACAGCGGTTTATGGGAGACAAGGAGGTGACGGATGGGAGGGCAGACAGAGAACTGGTCACCTTTCGGTGCCAAAAATTTCGATTTTTCCGGCTGTGGCGTGTGAGGGAGGACACCTCCAATGGCAGATTGCCTCCTAGTGCCACGCTCAGGAAATGACTGAGAAACCACCAGAAACCACCAGCACCAGGACAGGTGCTTCACCTGTGTGGATCCCACACCCCAGTGACATTTAATGCCTGCCTCTATGAGTGGATCTGATTTTCAAATAGAGACGGAAATTACCTTAAGTCCACTTAAAAACAAAAAATTTAAAAATCCTAAAAAGATGGTTTGTCCACCACCAAAAAAAACTGTTGTTCCTGGTTTCCATCATGAGTTAGAGAAACACCTGTTTTATGAAGTTTGTACGGGGGACAACCTGCATGGGTTTTTGTGTTACTTCAAAATCTAGTTTAGCTCAGCCAACCATTTGTTTTAGTTTTTGGGGTGCAACAAACCATTACCCTCTGCATCACATATAGGATGAGAAAAGAAGGAAAATATTTGCCCAAGTTCCTTTCCTTTTTCTCCTGGGAATGTTTTTTGGAACCACAACTCCTCCCTCCTCCTCCCAGAGATGAGATCCATCGTCTTTGCTTCCCCTCGCTCTCTTGGCAGAAGTAAAAACATTTTTTTTTAAATCTCCCACCCTTCCAAACCTCCCAGTGGAGAGGATTTCAAGAAGAGTCGAGCGAATTTCACACCTCACACGACTGCAAAGGCATTAGGGTCACGCCCTCCTCAGCTTGCTCCCAGCCCGGGATTTTCGGGAAGGAGCGGAATTTACGGGACACCAAACATATCGTTGGGGGCGAAACGGAGCCGCGCGAGGGAACATTTTTTATATATTCCATTTCCAGGGAACACTCGAGGAAGCAGCAGAGGATGCCCCGGGTCGGCAGCAGCCGTGGGCAGGGGATGGGGGAGCTCAGCCTCACCTGGAGCATCCTCACCTGGCACACCTCAGAGCCTCTCCGGGCTCTTGTCGGGCGAGCCCCGAGGGGAAAGGAAAGCAGGAATGTTGGATGCTAAAACCCTGACTTGCAGAAAGTGCTGGAACGCTTTCTTGTGTTCTGGCCAGTTCCGAGCACTCCGCGTGTCCCGATTCCTCCGAGATCTCTCAGGAGCGGCGCATCCTCCACAAGCTGCGCTGGAAAACGAGGGGGAGCACCACCGATAAACTGCTTTTTTACTTAAAAAAAATGCATTTTTACCAGCAGTTCAATTCCGCTCTGGGCAGGCCCTGAACAGATCAAACCCCTCTGTCTGCGAATCCCGGCACAGCACGAGGAGCAATGGGAACCTCGAGTATCCATAGGAATTCAAATTTACCTTCAGAAGGTCAAAACCTACCCCAGCTTCAGTTTTCAGCTGAACGTGGGGAGGGAGCTGCTAAGATTAAGCTCTTTAAAAAAAAAATACAACTGTAATAAAATTGTCTGGAGGAAGAAGTTTGACTCGCTCCTGCAGGATTCATTACTTCCCCAATAAATGCAACATGGCATTTCAACGTGTTTGTATTGTGACTTCACTAGCTTTTGTTATGTATTTGAAATGTAATAATATTCGATAATAGTTCATGGCAGAGTTATTTTTAAAATGTATAATAGTGACAGCATTCAGACATATTACAGACTTCATTTGAATGAGAAAAAGTTTATGATTCACTTGCCTTACAGAAATTGTATTTTACTGTCATTATCAAAATTACATTATTTAAGTACTGCACGATTTTCATACCAAATTATCTTTTCACAGGAAAAAAAAAGTCACTGCGGTAAATTACAGTGTATTAAAATTGTGAACACCATTTTCATATTACATTACAAACATTTCTTTGTGCATTGTTTCTTCTCTGTAGCTTTGCTCTTTCATCAGATATAACCCAACATGAGATGCACAAAACTGGACTGAATGGGGGGAAATAAAAAGGAGATGCTGGTGCTGGGATCTGTTCTGCTAAATGTAAATTTTAATCATCTGCACTCCATTATGCTTATCTTTCCATGGATTTTTGGCTAATTTTCCAGGTCCAGGATATTTTTATGTTTTTATATATATATATTTTAATTTAATATATATTTTTGGCTATACTGGTGTTTTTTGGTAGGCATGGATGAGGTTTTGTGTTAGGATTGGAATGGCCGAGGGGGTGAAATCAAGGAAATGCAGTAAAAAGCTGCTGTTTGTGGAGCTGTAAACAGTTCCCAGCAGAAATGTCTCTGCCCACTCTGCTCAGCCCCAAAGCCTGGGGAAGGGAATTGGTTTGTATGCTTGAACTCAGGGGTGGCTCTTACTGCTCCAGGCCAGTTATTAATGAGGAAAACAAGGCTAATGGCAAGAGGAGGTGATGACAGCCCTGCATTTAATCTGTGGGACCATGCAATATCAGATAAAAACAGTGCTCATGTCACACTGACTGCAAAAACAGCAGTTTTTCAAACATACCTGAATATAACCAGTATATATATATATTTTTAGTATATAGCACTAAAGACTGTGATGTATAAATAAATAATATTTATAGGAATAAATAGTATAATAGGGATAGTAAATATAATATATATAATAAATTCATATAATAAATATATAGAAAAACATAGAAAAATATAAATAAATAAATAGTAAAGAATAGAGAATATAATAGGAATAAATAGTCATCCGATGGTTAACATGACAGTCTGATTTCAGTGGCCATAATTAATGATTAATTAATACATTAATTAATTTACAGGTGACCCAACAGCCCAGCTGAACAAGGCTCCTCACACGGGACAATTTCACCCCCATTCTCTTTTTTGGCTCTGTGCTGGACTCTGGGGACAAGCCCTGCTCCTTAAACCCTGATTATTTCTCTAATCTGTTTCATTGGGAAAGCTGCACCATCACTCAGGGAAGGACCAGGTGGAATAACCATGGATTGATGTGGAAAAGATGCAAAGGGCAGTACAGGAGTGGTCTCTGGAAACTGTGACCCCATGGGATCAGCACAAGGAGGACTGATGCCTGCACTGAATTCTACATATTTTGGATTATTCTACACGTATTGTGTAGTGCCCACACGCTCTTCCTTTTACCTGGTGTTATTTTATGACTATAAATACTATAAATTAAATAAATTCAATATACAGTGTTACTGGACTGCCCCGAAATCCTCCCCACTCCATGACAGTGCTGTGAAATCACAGGTGAAAACAGAACGCTTGTCCCAACATGATGGGAGATTTGTCTTGATTCTAAATAAACCCCAAGCTTTAATACAACTCTAAAGGAAATATAATTTTTCAGCATGTATAATAAAAGGATTTAACTTCTGGTAATTTAGGACGCATTCCAAGCCAACCATCCAGAAAGGCCAAACTATACATAATAAAAGATGGTCGAGGAAGAGGTATCACGTTATCTGTCTTGTCCACAGCAAATTGTAAAGCTATTCTAAACCACAAATGTTGAGTTCTTAATCAAAGAAAACTACTTCCAATAATTTTGCTGCAGGTTTTTATATAGCTATGAAGACGTACGTCAGTCGGAAAGATGATAAAAATGTTTTTGGAAGATCAAATGTTATTTAAAAATTCGTATTTTTATCATGCTTTATGCCTTGGAATTGTGCTGGCAGGCCTTTTCATTTTCCTTCAGCGTGGCCATAGGCTCAGCTCTGTGGTCTTTGCAGCCAGAAATAAAAACAGAGGAATGTGGGGTGGGTTTTTTGGTTTTTTTAAATTTTTTTTTAATTTTTTACCTGAATTATGACATCACGGGGGGCGTAGCAGCAGCATCCTCTGAATAGCGAGGGTGACAGCGAGATCCTTTCCTTCATCCCAGCCAAGGCAAGGCTGGCTTGGGGAAGGGGCTAGGGCCGGGAAAAAAAGGAGATAACGAGCCGTAAGTTGGGATAATGGGGTGATCAGAAGACGTGGGAAACGCAGGTTGAATATCATTAAAATCTTCCTGACAGCGAGCTCTATTGTGCCGGGGAATAATCCCGGCTCCAACCGGAGCTGTGCCAGGGGAAAGGCTCCAGAGCCCCTCGGAGGGGACATTTCCCCCCCCCTCCAGAGGGGTCTGGGGCAGCCCGGGCGAACCCCGCAATTCCAAAGATTTTCCCGGAATCGCGGGGATGAGGAGCAGGGGATGCTCCAGCTCACTGCAGCGCAGCTGGCCCCGAGCATCCCCCGCGTGCTGCAACCCAAAAAAGCAAAAATCACCTGGTGCAGACCCAAAAAAAGCTGCAAAAGTCACCGGCTGTGGCTGAGCAGCCGGGTAATTTTAACAACGAGGAGCAGGGAGAGGGAAAATCCCAGGCGGGATGTTCTTGTAGCCCAGGGATGGTGGAGGTGGGATTAGAAATCCCTGATTTCTGTTTTGGGCAGGAAGTCAGGGGAGCTGCGAGCAAGGAAGTGCCAGGCACAGCATCACGAACTTGAAAAGAGTGAAGAAACAGTATTTTGATTTTTTTTTTAAATTTTTTTCCCCATGCATCCTGTGTATACCCTTGGTAAATAAACCAGCCCCTGCTCCTGCTCTCTCCTGACAGACAAAACTTGCAGGGTTATGAACTTTTAGCTGCTACCTGGCTCCTGAAAGGCAGCAAGACTAAATATGGGTGGGAAGTGCCTCTGCACAAATAATCTCACTCCTATCTTGCTCGGTAGGCACCAGTGACTAAATGCATTTTAATGCCAAAACTCAGTGAAGTACCACAAATGCCAAATATTAAAAATCACGTTTTCCCAACAGCAACCAAGCTTTTGCTCTTGTGTGGATCCCCTGCACCTGGGTATTTTTAATTTTTTTTTCAGCCCTCCAGCCTGTCCTTGTGTTTTATACTCTGCCACATTGGCAGGTGCTGATGTGAGAGTTTTTGTCTCCCAGTAAATTTTCTGTAGCTCACTGGTTGAGTTGCTGGTGGGAGAGGGGAAGAGACTCATTCATTCATTTTTATTCATTATATTTTCATTTTTATTATTATATTTATTCATTATACCATCACCGTTTTTATTGATTACTACAAATACCACAGTCAATGAGATGTAGAGATCTGCAGCACTCATCTGAGGCTGATAAAAGCAGCTTAAATAAAAAGTTCCTGTGGTTTTTTAGTCAAATTTATGAAAACCTTAAGATCTGTGTGTGGGGAAAAATAACTGCACACCTCCTCAGTTTTTTAACTTGCAGCACTTGCTGGTCTGTTGGAGAGGGTTTATCCACTTACTACAGCACTTTGTGTATTATACTATTATAATATAATAATAATATTATTATTAAGGAGTTTCACAGCTACTTTTTGGCATTTGATGTCTTATGCTGTGCCACTCTACATTTCCTCTGCATCCCTGAATAGTGTCCACCTCCTCTTACAGCACCCTGAGGTTTTTGGAGTTTTGTTTCACTTTGGATTTCCACAGCTCCAGCACAGTCCCTGTGTACTTCCTCGGGGTGTAATTTTCAGTTTACTAACTGGATTTCAACGGGATTTTCAGAGTTTCTCTAATTTTCAACAAAATTTTGAATTATCACCCTGCCCTTGAACTTGACCTCCGCTTGCTGTCACCTTCAGAGGAGAGAAACCTTTTGTAATCTATCAGCCAAGCCGTTGCTAAAACCTGCTGTACAGTGCTGGAGAAGAACCCCCGGTGTGAAATCCCATTTGATAATCTGTTTCTACTCCGAGGATGTGACACCTGTGCTCTCCAAGCACGTTTTCAGTAAGCTGGTTAGTAATTTCATGTTTCCCCTACCTCGCACACCAGAGCTCTGTGGCACCGTGACACAAACCCACTGAGTCCAGGGTTCTACCATGTCCACGGCTTCCCCCTGCTCCTGGAACAAAATTAGTTTGTTTTGACATCATCTGCTCTTGACAAATCCATCTTGGCTGCTGCTTGTCTCTGTGTTGTCTTCTAGAAGACTATAAATATTTTTATTAATTGGTCCGCAAATTTCTCCCTTGATTTTTTTCTTCATACCACAATGCCTTTGAAATGCCTAGTTGTATTTAATATTTTTTTTTTTGTCCTGGCTTACCCTTTCTTTTTTTCTCTTTTAGTTTTGGGTTTTTTTGGTAGTTTGACCTACTTTCCAACTTCCTGTACTCTCTTCTTGTGTTCTAAGCCATTGAAACATGCCTGATTTAGCTACATTCATTTCTAGCCTGCTTCTGTATTGGCAAACTTTATGGTTCTGCTTTTAATATTGTATTTTAAAGGAGCTGTCAAATCTATTGGATATCTCAGACCTGCTCCATTTCTGTGTATTTCTGAACAATTGCTTCTTGACGACCATTGGTTTTATTTTGCTTCAAACTTCAAGCTGTTTTTTCTCCTTTTTTTCTCGTCTCCGACCCCACCTCTGATGCAGTTAAATTTTTGCTTTTTCCCAAATTCCAGTGTTTTCACACAATTCTGTCTGTTTACAAAAGCATAGTTTACTTCAGCAGTGCACAAAATCTGTGATTTTTCCTGCTAGTTTCACCCACCAGCTTATAACCCACCCATCCTCATTCCCTTGGGATGAACCTTGTATCATCGTGGTGTTTAAGAGAACACTCTCTGCTGCCCTCCCCACCCTTCCAGGGAAAGTTATACCCTCACAAATTAATATTCCAGTCATGCAAATCACTTGAACAAGTGCCTGCTATGCTTATTAACTTGCAGTTTTGATCGTGCACCAAGACTTTCAGCCGTTCCTGTTAATTTCCCCCCACTTCTTGCTGCACAAAATTGCAAGATATTGAGTAGGTGGCTTCACCCTCCTGCTTGTCTCTCCACTAACCACAAATTTAATAATTTTTGATAAATACCCCCAGATATTCCACTTGTAGCCCTTTGAGCAGAACTTCCCCAGTGCCACTGTTCTGTCCTGCCACAACTGCTGCCAGGCAGGTAAAAAATCCTGAATTCTGGCATTGCCTTTTTTTCTACATTTTTGAAGATGGACGTTGCTTCTTTCCTTTAATTTTTTTTCCTGGTGTTTGCAAAAGGAAATAATCACAAAGACTCCTACAAAAATAATGTGATGTTAGCAGAAGTCATCAAGAACTCTACTGAAAAAATCCGAGCTAGGGGCTAAATTGTAAGGTGGTTTTCTAAATGCTTTTTAAAATAAAGCCCACTTTTGATGAAGTTATGCAAAATGTGAAATTTTCTGCTATTTAATAATATTAAAATTCCCCGGGTTATACTGAAGCTCCGGAGATACTTAGAGGAGCTATTAGGGAAAATTTGGCGGGATTTAGGAGAGTCTTTCAGCATCTTGTGAAAGCACATTTTCTACCAGATGTTTGTAAAGAAAGGGGAAAAAAAAGCATATTTTGATTCCATTGAATCATCAGCTGCATGAGAATCTTTGTCTTCTGAAAGCCCCTTAAGCACTTTCTCTGGATCAAATATTAAGAGAAACTTTCATTAATTAATACCCTTTTTTTTCAGTAGATGACAGAGTTTGGGTTTGGAACTTCCTCAGGAAATTTTCTGACGGTTTGGGAGACAGGTTCTTATATTCTGTTGTTTTTAGTTTTTCCAGAACATTACTAACTGAAGAGTGGTGGAGTTTTTAATACCAGCAGAAGACGTTGTTTATAAGGCAGAGCTCTTCCTATCACAAAACCGTGCGAAAAAAAGTATCAAAATAAGCTATTTTAATGCCAAGGATAATTACCACAACTCAATAAAAGCAGAAACACATCACATTCCTGTGGAGGAATCTGCTCTCTCTCTGCTCAGGCTTGGCTGAAGCACGATTCCCAAACTCTCTGGGATGATCACACTCCTAATTGCTGCTGCAGTTTTCCAACACCTCCCAGTTTGTCACAAAACCATCACCTGGCAGTGGCCACCACACAGGAGTGGCACTTGGGACACTGCAGCCACCGAATCCCCAGGACACAGGGAGGGGTGGGTGCCTCGGGGTGCCCTGGGGGTCTCTCCTGAGCAGCTCCAGCAACTCTCCCACCACTCTAGATGTTCCTCCTCAACCCAGGGAAAGGCACAGCTGGGCCAGAACAAGGACTGGGGACCAGCAGGGATGGATGGATGATGGATGGATGGATGGATGGATGGATGGATGGATGGATGATGGATGGATGATGGATGATGGATGATGGATGATGGATGGATGGATGATGGATGGATGATGGATGGATGATGGATGGATGGATGGATGATGGATGGATGGATGGATGGATGATGGATGATGGATGATGGATGATGGATGATGGATGGATGATGGATGGATGATGGATGATGATGGATGGATGGATGGATGGATGATGGATGATGGATGATGGATGGATGATGGATGATGGACGATGGATGGATGGATGATGGATGATGGATGGATGATGGATGATGGAGGGATGATGGATGGATGGATGGATGATGGATGGATGGATGATGGATGATGGATGATGGATGGATGATGGATGGATGATGGATGATGGATGGATGATGGATGGATGATGGATGATGGATGATGGATGGATGATGGATGGATGGATGGATGGATGGATGGATGATGGATGGATGATGGATGGATGGATGATGGATGATGGATGATGGATGATGGATGGATGATGGATGATGGATGATGGATGGATGATGGATGGATGATGGATGGATGATGGATGGATGGATGATGGATGGATGATGGATGGATGATGGATGGATGGATGATGGATGGATGGATGATGGATGGATGGATGGATGATGGATGATGGATGATGGATGGATGGATGGATGATGGATGGATGGATGGATGATGGATGGATGATGGATGGATGGATGATGGATGATGGATGGATGGATGGATGATGGATGGATGGATGGATGGATGGATGATAGATGGATGATGGATGATGGATGGATGATGGATGATGATGGATGGATGGATGGATGGATGGATGATGGATGGATGGATGATGGATGATGGATGATGGATGATGGATGATGGATGGATGATGGATGGATGGATGATGGATGGATGGATGATGGATGGATGATGGATGGATGATGGATGATGGATGATGGATGGATGGATGATGGATGGATGATGGATGATGGATGGATGGATGATGGATGGATGGATGGATGGATGGATGATGGATGATGGATGGATGATGGATGGATGATGGATGGATGATGGATGGATGATGGATGGATGATGGATGATGGATGGATGGATGGATGGATGGATGGATGATGGATGGATGATGGATGGATGGATGGATGATGGATGATGGATGGATGGATGGATGGATGGATGGATGATGGATGATGGATGGATGGATGATGGATGGATGGATGGATGGATGGATGGATGGATGGATGATGGATGGATGGATGATGGATGATGGATGATGGATGGATGGATGATGGATGGATGGATGATGGATGATGGATGGATGGATGATGGATGGATGGATGGATGGATGGATGATGGATGGATGATGGATGGATGGATGGATGATGGATGGATGGATGGATGATGGATGATGGATGATGGATGATGGATGGATGGATGGATGGATGGATGGATGATGGATGGATGGATGGATGGATGGATGGATGATGAATGGATGGATGATGGATGATGGATGATGGATGGATGATGGATGATGGATGATGGATGATGGATGATGGATGGATGATGGATGGATGGATGATGGATGATGGATGGATGATGGATGGATGATGGATGGATGGATGATGGATGATGGATGATGGATGGATGGATGGATGGATGATGGATGGATGGATGATGGATGGATGATGGATGGATGATGGATGGATGGATGGATGGATGGATGATGGATGGATGGATGATGGATGGATGATGGATGGATGGATGGATGGATGGATGGATGGATGATGGATGGATGGATGATGGATGATGGATGGATGGATGGATGGATGGATGGATGATGGATGGATGATGGATGCTGAGAAGAGCCCCAGGGAGAGGCAGAGTACAGCAGCCTGTGCCCAGCCGTCACTGCTGTGCCACCACCAGCCCAAGCTGTGGATTAATTGAAGTCCAAAAAGCCACTGGACCGAGGCTGGTGGGTGATAAATCTCCCAGGGTGTGCTGGCTCCAACTGGGGCACAGGGAATTGCCTCCCAGTGGGGCTGTGTTTGTGTTTGTGCTGAGCCCGGGGTTGATAACTCAGAGATGTTTTTGTTTTCCTGCCCCTGGTGTGGCCAGGACAGGTGACCAGAACTGACCAGAGACACCTTCCAGACCAGGTGGCATCGAGCTGGGAGTGAGAGTGGATGCTGGCAGTGCTGGGGTTTGTCTTCCCAAGTCACTGGTACAGGTGAGGTTCACCCAGGAGGTGCTGAAGGGGAAGCAGGGAATTAATTCCTTGTCTTGCTTTGTTCATGTCCATGTTTTTTGCCTTCCCTATGGAACGGTTTATCTCAGCCCACGAGTTGTCTGTGTTTTACCCACTCAGTTCTCTCCCCAGTCCCACTGAGCGAGTGTCCATGAGGGACTTGGCTGCTGGCTGGGGTGACACCATGACACACAGACACCAGTGTCAGTTCTGAGTTGGTGGAAACCCAAAAACTGCAGCAAATTCACAGCCCAACTCAGCCCACAGCCACTTGTCCACATCTTATCCTGGCTTGGCAAAGTGCCCCAGAGGGAGCTGCTGTCCCAAAACAGTAGAATGATCCCTCCCAGCCAGCAAAGTGAGAGACAGTTTCACAGGACAGGGTTCTGCTGCTGTTGGTGCCTGTGCAGTGGGTTAAACCCAGTCTCCCAGCCTCAGAAATCCAACAAATGACCAACAACAAATGCAGCCACAAATGTAATTTAAAAGCGTGCCTCCACTGTGGGCATTCCCCAGCTGAAGAGAAATGACCCCACAGTTTGGAGCAACTCATTAATTTGCAAATTCTCCTCAGTACAAAGCAAACATAGGTGTATCATTCATGGACCTGGTCTCCTGGTCTCTCTGGTGTTTATTCTGTTTCAGAGCTGCTGGAATCAGATGTTTCCAATAAAAGTTCAAGGAGCCCTCAGTAGGGATGTGCAGTGATCTGCCCAGTATCTGTCCCTATCTGACTTGTTTGTTCTAAGATTGAGGGGAGATTTGGAACCTAAGGTTCTATACCTCCCTCTCTACATGTTTGCTTTAGTTTATCTGCTCTGATTTCAAATGTTCTGGCTGCTCATAAAAAACCCTCTGCTTTCTTTTGTAGCTTGGAAACTGCTTGACCTCAGTTATCTGCTGTGGCAATGTGTCCTCTCATCTGAAGTCATGCGGTTTGATAAAATGTTTTCTTTCATTGGTGGTGAGTTTGTAAATACTGAAGTTCCACTCTCCCTTTGTATGAAACAGTGGGAGCAGAAGCTGTCAATATTTTTTTATTCTGCAACAAACCATGAAATCAGCATTGGCATGGCAAGTCAGGGCAGAGTGATCCTTATGCAGACACACTGCCCAAAATGCCCTGCCAGTGCATCAACAAGGTCATGTATTTTTTGGAAACAGTACCTTCAAAGTATTGATTTTTAGTTAGGATTAACTTTTAGAGGCTCAGGGAAAAAAAACCCAAACCTCTGGAATAAAGATCTGAAAAGGGTCCTATGCTTAGAAGTGGATGATTTCTTCTCATGACTTTCACGACCTTTGTAAATCTTGGAGAGATCCTTGGAGTTTCTGAACCAAAACTCTTCCATATCCGAACTCCATGCAATTTTTCCAAGTTCCATGTTATTAGTGCATGAGAAAACCTTCGACAGAAGATGGCAAATGCTTGAAGCTGCTTGACTGGAAAGAAGGAGAAGATGGCTGAAAAAGACAAGGAGCTGATTCTTGTGAGCTGCAACCTGAAGCAATTCTCTAAACAGCAAGACCAAGCATGTTAATTCTCCTCAGGTGGTAGAAAAACTTGGAAAGATAAACGTAATTCAGTATTTTATAGATTGCAGTAGCAAGGATTTGGCTCAGAAAAACCCTAAACAAAATATGCATATAGGTGTTTCATCAGAACTACAGAACTTAACAGGGAATCTGAGTTAGGGCAATGGTGGATCTGAAATAGGAAGTCTGAATTAGGGCAATCTGCTTGATGAACCTGGGTTAGAGATATTAACTCTGGTATTAACATGGGAAACCCCCATCTCACTGAACTCCTTGGGAATTCTGAGTCGATCCTTCAGCATCTGGATTTCAAGTCACTTATTCTTCAGAAAGAGTTAATGCTCATATGTGTGTGTGCGTGTGTGTGTGTGTGTGTGTGTGTCTAATCAAAGTGTGAACTTTTTTAGACAGCAAAAAATCAGGCATTAATTAGCAGGAAGTAGTGGAGTTGGGCAGGGAGCCGTGTGGGGAATACAGCTGAAGGAGCAGAGTGGACCGACCTGGAAAAAGCAGGAGGCTGAGCAGAGTCCACCGAGTGATGTAAAGCAACAGACTGGAATAGTGAACCATCCTGAACAGGGAATTAAGCAAGGAATGAAGCAGGCCAGCCAGCCAGGAGGCTGCAGGGCTTACTGGACAGCTCTGTTTTTAATGAGCCCCTCACAAGCCACACTTGCAGGATGTCAATAGTGCTCATACTTCATTTATTTTATTTATGAATAGACGGGTTCTCTGTGGCAACGGCAAAGGCAGGAATATCCCAAACTGTCCGTGCAGCACCTGCACAGGATGAAGCCGTGCCACGACATGGTGGAACATGTCACAACAGTCCTGAGGTGGTGATGGACATTGGGATATTGCAGTTCCTGACAAAAGTGGCTCTGCTGGTGTCAGGGATGATCCCATGTGCACCAAACGTGAGCCGAGGGGCAGCCTTGTCTGTCGCGGGAAAAACAGGAGTGACTCGTGTTATTTCTCCTCCCAGAAAATGAAATACTGCCCGACTTCCTAAAAAACGGGCGCTCCCAGGGAGGTCCTTCCATCCCGACAAGGAGACAAGCAGCTGTGTCAGTGGGAATTCTGGGAATCAGGCATTCCTTGAGACACAAACATGCCTCTGAGCATCTACCCAGGGAAGCATTTTCGGAATCCGAAGAGTGCCGTGCGTTCGAGGAGGGCCAGCACAGCCTCCCGCCGGGACCGGACCCAGCTCAGCGGGAAGGGGCTGGGCCGGGCTCCGGGCTCTGGGTCCGGGTCAGCGGAGCGGGGTCCCGGGCAGAACCCGCCGGGACCGTCCGAGCCCGGCCGGACTCACAGCGGAACCACCCCCGAGCCCGCCCGGCCGCGGGAGTGGCACACGGACCCCGCTTTGGGGACATCGCTGCCCCCGGCCCGTCCTGCATCCCTCGGGTTGAGCCCGAGCATCGCTGCCGCTCCCACTTCGCCTTGGCCGGGCACCGCCATCAGCCGGAGTGGGAGGAAGAAACATTAACTCCAGCAGCTGTTTCTTGACCCCGGCTGTCAGCCCTGCCCCAGAACGGGGTGCGCTTGGGTTTCTGCTCTTGTTGATTTTTTATTACTTAAAGAAAAGAAAAAAAAAAAAAAGAAAAAAATTAATTAAAAAAAAAAAATTCCCATATTCGGAGAGCCCAACCACGGGCACGCACCCACAGGCAGGCGAAGTTTTGGGGGTTCCATGGGCATCCCCCCCCTCTCCCCACCGCGTCCCTTCCCGCGCGGGGCGCGCTCCCCGTGCGCGCTCCCACGCCGGGCGCGCCCCCGCGGTCCCGCACCGGCGCTGCCGCGCGGAGCCGGCGCTGGGGCGCCCGCAGCAGCTCCGGCAATTCCCCAGCATGGGCGGCTTGAAACTGCTGGGGCTGAATAGCATTTGCTGTTCCGTCCCCGCGCCGCCTCCCGCCGCCTCCCGGCGCCTGGCGCGGCTCTGCTCCCGCTCGGCTTGTGCTGACACAGGCGCTGCCGCCGGCTGCGGCTCCGCCGGCGCTGCCCCCCGAGCTCCCCGAAACCCCCGCGGCTCCCCCGGCACACCGCCACCGCACCCCCCCGGAGGTCCTGCTGGGGATGGGGATGAGCGGTGCCCGCGGAGGAGCCGGCTCCCGGAGCCGCTTTGTGGTTGTGGTTGTTGTTTAGAGGGGTTTGGTTCCACACTGGGACGCGTGTGGGAAGGGGGTGTCACTCGCCGCGCTGTGTCACTCGGGGCTTTTCACCGGAGGCACCTTGGAAGGGAGCGAGGTGCTAAAAATGCCCGTCCTTGTGCGCTGGGAGGCGGGCAGGGCAGGAGCAGGGAGGCACAGGGTGGGCGGGCAGGTGTGCCCACACCTGCAGCGCTGGGCAGGCCGGGGCTGCGCTCCCCGCTCGCCCCTGAAGTTGCTTCCACACACGATCCGAAGGGTTTGGGAGGTTTCGGGGGGTAGTGGTTTGAGTGGTTTCCCGTTGGCTTGGTGCCTTCCGTGCCCCCCGAGCCCTCGGAAGGCTTTGTGGAAGGAGCGTTAACTCTTGGCAGGGCTCAGCACGCACAGCCCTGCCCGGCTGGAAAACAGCGGGACCCTCAAGCCACGGCCGGACACAGCCCCGGGGTCACGGCCGAGGGAAGAACGGGAGGAAGGCAGAGCCTGGGGACCTCAGGCGATGCTCCTGCTCCTCGCTCGGCTCCGTGGTGCTGGAGGGATTCCGCAGGAATTCCGCAGGAATCTCTCCCTGCCTGCTCCCAGCCGAGCCGAGCATCCCTCCGCGCCCTTCTCCCGCTGCCTGCCGCGGCCGCTCCGTCCTCTCCAGCGTCCCCGAGCCGGGAAAAGCGACTCTGAGGGAACGGATGGATGGATGGATGGATGCTGGAGGGAACGCGCCCGTGGGCGTGTGTGCCGTGTGAGGAGGAGGAGTGCTCTGAAGGCTCCAGGGTCCAGCATGACCAGCCCCACCGGCTGTGGACAGCAGGAGACTCATCCTGACCAGCTCGGTGAATGGAATAGTAGTTGTGCATTGTATCCTAGCCATAGGAAAAATAAAAATCTTGGGCACACGTGTTATAGATTGATCGAAGGATATTCATCTTAAACTAACAGGGAATACTCTTTCCCTTTTGGTGGAGTGGGAGTACCTGTGACTCCTCAGGTCCATACAAACCTCCTTACCTTGAGGTGGTCAGATATATTTTGAGTTCCTCTAAACTTAATTTGGTTGCAGCTGGTGAGTAACTTGTGTTTTGGGGTTTTAAAATAAAAGTCATGACTACAGCAGTGAAAGCTCACTGGTGTGTCTTGGAATGTTGAGCTGCCTGAGCACAAAGCAGGAATCTCTCACTGCCCTTTCAAGAATAATCTTACAAACTTTCTGGAAAATACTGTGCTAGTGCCTAAGTTGTGCTTCTTTTTTCTGTTTTTCTCTCTTTCTTTTTGTTGTCTTTACATTTGCTACAATTGTGTTTTGGGGAAAATTAGTTGGAATCCCTGTAATAATTTGCTGAACATTTGCTCCTTTGCCAGCTGTGAATGCAGGTGAGACATCAGCAACCATGATGGAGGACAAGTTTCCAGATAATACAAACCAAGTAATACATATTATATATAAACATATATTGCATGTAAAATGCATTATATATGGCTATAATATCAAATATTACATGTATAAGTATGTCCTGCAGGGTTGTTCCATGCAAGTTTAATAACAAGGCAAGTGTAGAGAAGGTGTTGCACTGAGACTAGAGAGAAATCTGGTGCAGCAGGAGGTTTTTTCCTAAATCTAGTCAGAACTACAATCTGCTCCACACCTTACACAAAGATTAGTGTTATTTTAACTGCATTCTGAGTGCATATTCTTAATCCAGATGCAGCATTTACCATTTATCATGAAGAGGGTGGTATCAGGGCAAATTTGTAATAACCATATTCTGTAAGCATAAGGCTTCTTTGCAGGACCCTTCAGCTGCTTCCACAGGAGCTGGTGATGAAGTCCCAGAGATCTCATGGGTATGGGATTACTTTTCTAAAAGTATTATGCTAGTACAAATAAACAGAAAGAATAATGAAAGAGGAGAACAGTAAGCAGTTGGGAACGCAAACTCTTCCATGGCGAATGCCGACAAAATTCACGTTTTTCTGAAGTTTCCATGGTAAGTTTTTGTTTCTTCCCCAGTGCAGTTGATAACCATCTCTGTGATATTCTGTGCAGGAGCAATTTCACGTTGGTGCTGATGCCAATTTTAACCCGAGAATGCCTTTCCTGCAATTGGAATCTGGTCTGTGGTGTCTCTGTCGTGTTTTTACATGCTGAGCAGCAGAGTGCTAATGAAGGCATGGAGCAGAGAGGGTGTGCTGGTTTTATGGTTAGCTGAAACATAGATTTAGGTTTGAAAATGAAGGTGCTAAAAACTAGATTAATGAGAACTGGATAAGCAGTTAAACAGTGCCTAATGGATTAGACTACAATAAATACTCAATGTGTACTTCTTTTTCTGCAAAAAGTCGCACTGTGTTGTCCAATCATTAGAGAAATTTCTTAGGCTAGAAGGAACAATTGCTGAATTTTTTACCCCTGTAATTGATGGTTATTATCTTTTGAATTGTTTTGGTTTGGGCAGCTGTTTATTTATTGGTACAGTGGCTACCAATCTTCTTATCATGAGTCATGACACCGAGTTTCAGTTACTCCCGTGGACAATATCTTAAATCTTCCCTTCTTGTGGCAGAATTTACAATATTAGGAAATTACTTAAATAATAGGCCAAGCAGCCATTTAGCACGTGGCTTAATTCTTCAGTACGTGCAGTAAGAATACATGGGCGTGTGAAATGTGGATTTAGCATTTCAGTGGCTCTCCAAAATGTGAATATGGCCAGCAGAGGAACTCAGTGGTAAACTGAAGTCTGTATTTATATCTCACTAGTGGGGCAGACCTGAGCTGCACTGTAAGGGTAACCTTTCTAGTAGAAAGTGCCCCAAAATAAAGAGCTATTTGCCTGCTCATGAGAAAGATTAAATCTGTAGTCACAGGGTTGAGTTTGATAAGAGAAGAATAGGGATCTTGGCTAAACAAACAAGTTTATTTTGGTGAGTTTCTTACAAAAACACTCCCAACACTTTCCAAAGTCCAGATGCTGTTTTGTGTGTCCTTCACGTTTCCTGTTTTGGGGGGAAGATGTTTGCTGTGTTTCACTTCTAAACCTTGATACCAGCACTTTTGGATGTAACGTCACCAGGCTTGCATTAATCTTTGAAAAGATTCTAAAAATGTACCTTTGTAAACTGGAATAATGGGAGCCTGGGAGCCAGTGTTAGAGCAGCAGGTTCCTTGGCTATGCAGTTGTATTCCCTCTGAAGAAATTAACTGAGCAGGGTGTAATGAGCACTGGCTGGTTCCTGCGAGTTGAGGGGGAAGGAGTGAAACCGGAGCAGAGCTCGTGCTGCTGTTTTTTAAAACAGGCTGTGAGAGGAATTTTGGAGCAAGAAAATGCTTGAGCAACCTCTGCTTTTTGTCTGAAGAAAGAAATAAAGAGGAGGGATGAAGAAAAAAAGGAGATATCAGTTAATTTAAGATTTTTTTTGTTGTTTTTTAAGGGAGGACAAAGCAATTCCCAAAGTAACACTGGGAACTCTCTCTCCATCCCTGTGAGGGAACCCCACAGTGAAGGCTCCTCTGGCTGAGTGGGAAGCTTTCTTTGACACCCTTAAAAGCAATTTAATAATTCTATTTTCCAGCCAGGGTTTAAGTAAAACCAGCAACAACAGATTAGAGACTGAGTAAAAGAGCATTAAAAAATACACGTCTGCTCATTAAAAGAGTTTAATCTAATCTGTGCCCTCAAAAAGGTGAGCAAGCACAAAGCAGATGAACCACTAATTACCACACCGGAATGCTGATGTGTAAAATGAACAAATTAAAGCTAAATTCTCTGTTCTGACACTTTTGAGTACCAGGCTTTGCAAAGGTAAGAGTATTGAACACATTATTTTATGTACAGTATGTATAAAATACTGACAGTTTTGCTAATACAAATGGTGCTTTTCAGAGGACCCCTTTTCTAGAGGGAAGGTCACCTAAAATCCTGGAAAATTTCCATTTTATGGCAGCAAAGAAATAATAAACATAATTTTAATCCCTTAACATTTTCCCTAAAATCCTAAAGAGCACTTCTCCTTAATAGGAGAACCAAAATCAGAGTGAAGATTCCAGAGAAAAGTTCAGTCAAAATAAAACCAAAAAGAATTTTCAGCCTATTCTCAAAACAATGCATTTCAGGATTTATTTTTTTCTTTTAATGTCCTTGAAAACGTATTTGGGGGTGTCAGGAATGCAAAATTTTGGGGGAGTTGTTTTATTGCACATAAACAAACAAAAAAAAACCCCAAAATCAAAAACCAACCAAACAAAAAAAACCCAAAAAGCAAAAAAAAACCCCAAAAAACAAACAAAAAAACCCCCAAAGAAGCCCACAAAACAAACAAACGAAAACCAAACAACAACACAAAAAGACCAGAACAGAGAAAATGCTTGAAAATATGTTCATCTCAACCCCTAAATTCTTACCTTATCTGGAAAGTAGCTATTGGAACCTTTTAATGCAGGATCAGCACAAATACAAAGACACAGATAATGCAAGGGTTACGAGGCTGGTTTTGCTTTGTAGGGTGGACTGTGGGGGGACAGATGCAGTGATTTTTTTATTATTATTTGATTGAAAACTTCAGCTTGTTTTAACTTTCCAAGCATGTTTTAATTGGATTGCAAGTATTATACCCGACTCCTCATCGATAAAGTGTTAAATAAATAATGAATTTCAGCAGTAACTGAAACCGATTGATACTAAAAGTGGTTTTAGCATGGAGTAGGAACTTTGTGTGACTAGAATGGCTCAAAGTCCAAACACAATTGTGACACTGAAATGGAGAAACCACTGGATGATAAAATATTCTTTTTAGCATTAAAAATGCAAGTGGTGAGCAAGGCAGGTATTCCCCCATGAAATAAAACTCAGGGAAATGAGTATAAATAAAAACCCAAACAAGCTCTGATTCGTACAAACTTGTCCTGCACACACCTCCAAGAAATATTGTGATCAAAAGGATCGTCTGCAGTTTCCATACGATAGCATCACTTTGTGGCTGGCAGTTCACGCTATAGCTCATGGATACAAACTTTGAAGAATATTAACAATATCCCGTCTAATGGCCCTGTGTTTTTCACACTCTCTGCCTCGGCATGTCTGCTCAGGGAGAGACTTTCTTCTTCCTACCAGCCTTGTCTCACTGAGAGGGTTTGTGACGTTCATGCTGACAGGAGATATAACCTGGCACTGAAGTGCTGAGCAGACAAACAAACAAACAAACAAACAAACACAAAGAGCGCAGAATGGACAAGAATGAAGAATTTCCTCGCACTACCAAGCTTTTCTTGCTTATCCATCCCAGGCAGCAGGTCAGGATTGGAGTAAAGCACACGCAGGACAGAAAAGTCCTGTTTCTGGGGCTCCTTTCGAACATGTATTTCTCAGAGTGAAATCTGCATGAGCCAGAACACTCCAGTGTTTCCACTACTTCTTTATAAACCTGCAGCTCAAACAATGTCTGGGTAAGGTCTGACCAGCTGTAACTGCTGATGCTGTAGACTTGTCTTTAGAAAATAGCACGGGACAAAGGGACCCACACTTGCAGGATGGATACATGCTCCAGAGGCAAGGCCGAGTGCCAGCAGAGCCATGAAGTTTATGTTAAGCATTGCACTGCAACCACATGCCCTGGAATAAATTACTGAGCTTCTTAAATGGTCATGCTAATGTTTTTACTTATGAGTTCTTACCTGTAGAGGTATGGTCTCATAATTACGGTAATTACAAGGCTTATGAGTCTCATCACTCAAATCACCTTGCTCCCTCAAGACATTCTCAAAATTGCTATCTGTCTGATTCCCACACACTGAAAAGGTAATTTTGGAGTAAAGTTTCCACAATGAAAAAAATAACTCGAATAGTCAGAAGAAAGAAATACTCAGCTCTGTTATTCCAACCCCTTCTCACTTGCAGTTTTCCTTTCTAAGCTTTCTAAGCTGCACCTCTTGTGAGCAGGGACACCACAGCACAGGCAGCCAGGGGTTGTTGAGGAGCACAACAACTGTGGGATGTTGCAGAGTGAGAATTACAGCACCGAGTTCATTAACTGGTGCCTGAGTTAATGCCCGACAAGAGATGGGAAGGAAGAAATATTTCTCTGTAGTGCCACTGCTGGTGTTCCCAACAGCACCGGCTGCAATAGTGAGGTCTGCAGTAAGGGCTGCACTGCTCAGCATTACGGCTGCTGAATATTCCCTGGCTTTGATTTTTTCCTTCAAAGTTGTAGAATCATGGAATCACAGGTTGGTTTGGGTTGGAAAGGACTTTAAAGCCCATCCAGTGCCACCCCTGCCATGGCAGGGACACCTCCCACTGTCCCAGGCTGCTCCAACCCCAGTGTCCAGCCTGGCCTTGGGCACTGCCAGGGATCCAGGGGCAGCCACAGCTGCTCTGGGAATTCCATCCTAGCCCCTGCCCACCCTGCCAGGGAACAATTCCTGCCCAATATCCCATCCAGCCCTGCCCTCTGGCAGTGGGAAGCCATTCCCTGTGTCCAGTCACTCCAGGTCCTTGGCCAAATTCCCTCTCCAGCTCCCTTTGAGGTCCTGATATTAATTTATTATGCCACTGGTTACTGGTTCCCACTTGGATGCTGAGTGATTTCCTGTAACTTTTTGGATGCAGCCATCCAGCCAGGTCCTTATCCATCCAAGAGTCCCTCCTTCAAACCTGTCTCTCCAATTCAGTGCCAAAGTCTGAGTCTACACAGATCTAAGTAGTTCTGCTATGAAGACAGAAATTATTTAGAATGCAAAAGAAATCTTGTATCCTACGGGGAATAGCTGTATGCTTAATTTTGAAAGTTCAGAATTGCCTTATGGCTAAATATGTGCATGTGTGAAATCTGGAATTTGTGGAGATGGTGGCTGTTAGCCCCCAAATACATAAGAGGAAAACAGGAGAAAATATGAAAAAGGAACGTTTAGAAATGCACCCTCTTTCACAGTACAGTAAAGAGTTATAAAAAAACCCTGTCTTTTGCAAGATTATTGAGTATATTTTGTATCTAAATTAAATTATTAAAGATATATGAATTCTGCTTTAAGACTCTAATTACTGCCTCTTTGGAAGTAACGTGGAGGGGCATCCAGTGAAGAGAGAGAATGCTATAGATAGAAACCCCAACAAGAGGGATGCCACTGGAATGTTCATGATACTGTGGAATCCCAGCAAGCAGACAAAGTTCAAGAAATGAAATGCAGGGTAACACGAGTTCCACACTCTGAGTGTTGTATCTCACTTGTGCCTGACTTTACATCATGTACAGAACAGTTAGAGCTGATGTGATTTGAGGCAATGTGAGATTTGTAAATGCCACCCTTTAGCCTTTTCTGGGTTGAGCTCCATTTCATGTCCCCTGAAAAGGAATACTGGTTGCAGAAGTAACATTGGCTCCTTAGGAGCAGCCAAGGAATTGGGAGCAATGTGGGTCACTTTGAACCTTCCATCTCTAATAAATTCAAACACGATGAATCTTCAGGTGCTTTTTGATGACACAGTTCTTAAGAAAAGACTCACAATTATTACTAACTTATATTATCTCTAGTAAGCCTTTATCTGATAATATAACCAGTAATAACAAAACAGTAAGGACCTAAATCTAGACTTGGTAATGTATTTACTGATATGGTGAATGTGGTTACAGGCTTGAGCCCTTAAAACACCATTTCACAGCTTTCCATTCCCAGCCACACTGCCGTATCTCTTTCAGGCACCAACATTGTAGCACCTGGGGACACAGTTTAGTGGTGAACATATGGTGCTGGGTTAAAGGTTGTACTTGATGCTCTTAGAGGCTTGTCCAACCTCAAAGGTTAACATGAAAAAAAAATTAAAGAAATGAACATTTATTGCTGGGAACACACTCCCTAAGCTCAATTAAAAATGCTTCTTTTTACTTACTTAATATCATGTCTCAAAATCCTTCAGTTCCAGTGGTCTGATTATCTCATCATCCTGCCTTCCCTTCCCTTTTACTCTGAACAATACTGTACATTTTCATAATAATTATACTTTGATTTTCTATACACCCATGCTCTCACTTGAGCGTCTGAAAGGGCCTTAAGTACTACTGAATTGATCTTCAAAACACCTCTTCCATTATCCTCCTCATCCTCATTCCGCAGGTGGGTGGGAACAGCAGCAAGGAGCCAGTGACCCGCCAAAGGCAACAGAGAGAACAGGGGCAGGGATGGAAGGAGGTGAGAGCCGAAAACGGGTGACACCAGCCTCACCATTAGCCCCCAGCAATTTTCCGGTTGATAAAGCAGAATACAGCAGCTGTTCCTCAGCTTCTGGAAACCCACGACGAGCTGTCATCTCCCTAGGTGCTTTTAGCCACCTCTGCGTGTAAACATTTCCCTAAAAAAGGCAAGATAGTTTAACAGACAGACAACATTTGCAGGTGCTGTTGCAAACAAACACCGATGTGTGTTTTTACATGAACGAAATACGCCTATCCATAAAGCCACGTTGTTTGACTGCGAGCAGGTGAGGGGACAGAAGAAGTTGCCAGGAGTTGGGATAGAAGGGATTTAAGCAGAAAGTGACCGGGATTTGGGTAAAGCGTCGGGACGGCAGACAAAAGAAGCGTGGCTGGGAAAGCAGTGCTCGGGATCGCTGCTGCTGGATGGGTCTCCTTTGAATTGGTGCTCGGGGGCACATTCCACTATTCCGACATGCAGAATAACCACCTCTCCGGCCTCTACAAATCACTCACGGCTCTACACAGTGTACACCAGCCATCCACCGTTCAGTTTTACATCTTATTTTGGCTTTGTCTCTCGAATTTGGCTGCTGAAAATTCCCGGGGAAGAGAAATCTCTTCAGGCTTAGTCTGAGTCCTGCGCAGGACTTACCTGGGTTTGCATTCCTCAGGTGTTGCAGCCCCACCAGCAGCCCGGATAATGCAGAGTGATTGCTGGGCTGAATGAATTCTGACACAGCCTCGCTGAGTTGAGCAGAGCTGCGCCGGGGCTGAGTTTGGCCCCTGGATCCCATTGTTATGTTAAGGAGCTGCCAGCGCCGTGCACAGATCAGGGGAGCTAAAGCTGATGAGCTGCTGAAGCTAAAGTATGCTATTTCACTGTGTTATTAAATAAATCATTCAAATTTCGGTGACAGATTGCTCCAAGGCTCTTCCCTGCCTGGCTTCCTTTGATTCCTGCTGTACTATTTACCTGGTAAAAGTGCTGCACAATGGCTGGGGCTGCGGATTGGAAGTGGTTTGGATAACCTCTACCCCCTGCCCTGCCTGAAATCTTCCCGTGTGGTATAACTGTGCTGTAGGTAAATACTTCAGCGAACCCTTGTGCCAGGGTAAATTTGGTCAGGTGGGCCAGTGCATTTGGGAATCACGGACTAAAAGTAAGCGATTCTGAGGTAATTATTAGCGGTGGGGGGGGAACAAGAGTACTGAATCTGCAAGTGTTGAAATTCTGCTGACACAGATTGAAGGGTTGGACCCCAACAAATCCTTAATTTTTTTTTTTTTTTTTTTTTGCACACACTTCTGCAGTGGAAATTGTCAGCAGTTTCAGGGTTAGGAAAGTATTCCAGTGACATTCAAAGGATCATCTTGCTTGATACATGCAGTGGTTATGCAGCACGCTGCAGGATTCAAACTTTATCTGGATAAATGTACAGCTGTTATGGGGAAAAAACCCCACCAAACCCAAACAAATCTGGACTTGATGATACCCCTAATTTAATTGCTGATATGACTTTTGGAGGTTCTGGTATATTCCTGGACTCTGTAATTCAAAAGAAGGACAAAAAGTCCTTGGCCTTGTCTAAATAATGAAAAACAAAAGGGTGAGTGTTTAATAAATAAACTTATGTTATTTAACAGAGTATTTGGTGAAGTCTAGGATAGAGGTGATATTTTAGCACATGCTAGTCTCTCCACTGTAGGCAGCAGGTATTTTCTGTGATGTAAAGAAAATTCTTACCATTAACAAATGGGAGAAATAGGTATATTAAAAATGTATGGTTACAGGGCATGATCTTATGTTGGTGAGGACATTAAAACACAGGGATTTTCTCAGTGCCACAACTGTTGTATTAAGAATGCCAGAGAGTAGTAAAACGTCAAGAATTCCGCGGGGAAGAGAGGCCTGAAGGAGAACTGCACAATGCCCTGATTCAGGTTACTTTGTCTCTGCACCCATTTAACTCACATTTTAACAAGCGCCTTTGAAATGCTCCTAGAGAGGCCATCACCAAGCTATTCACTTGTGATTAAGAGATATTTAATAACAATTTTTTTCCAAGTAAACTTGTAAATTTCTTACAGAAGCAGTTCCAACCTGCTATTCATAAACTCCCATTAGAGTTAAGGGCATGCCCTCTGACAGCACAAAGCAGTTTAATTTCATTATTGTAACTCCATGTACGTAGCCCATGGGATATTTTGCAGAGTACAGGAGCCCAGAGTCACATCATAACCCCCACATAACTTCCAAAGACCACCTCAACTCATGATAAGCCCACCTGTAGCCCCTCAAATCTCCCCAAATCCATGATAACTGCCCTACAGCCCTCTGAGGACCCCCAGAGCTGCCCCAAATCTGTGATAAGCCCTTGTAGCCCCACAGACTCCTCCTGAGTCCCCCAGACCCCCCAAATCCATGCTAAATTCCCAGAACCCATCACAGCTCCTCCAGAGCCCCCCAATCCATTTTACCTCTCTGTTAACCCTCTTGTCCCTCTAGAACCCCACTAGCCCCCTATAGCACCCCCAGACCTCTCTAGAGCCCCTTTGTATCTATAACATCCCCGAGACCCCCAACTCCTCTGCACTCCCAAAACCCCAAGAAAATTCCCTACAGAACCTCCTGCCAGAACCTCCATGACTCCCCCAGACCTTCCCAGACCACCACAAATCCATGATAAACCCCACTAACCCCTATAGCCTCCCCAGACCTCCCCAAAGACCCCATAATTCCTCTAAAGCCCCTACCAGATCCCCTACAGTGCCCCATATTCATAACACCACAGAGCACCCCACATCCCCTTGTGCCCCTCCAGCCCCCCTCAGACCCCCACAAACCCGTGAACCCCCCTACAGCTACCCCAAACACTCCATAACACCCCCCCAAACCCATGATAATTCCCCTGTAGCCCCCTCCGACACCCCCAAATCTCCCCCAACCCCCTTGTACCCCTCCCCAGACCCCCCAAACCCATGATAATTTCCCTATAGCCCCTGTGACACACCAAAGCTCCCCCTAACCCCCTTACCGCTCCCCAGACCCCCTAAACCCATGGTAATTCCTTTATAGCCCCCTCTGACACGCCCAAATTTTCCTCCAGCCCCCTTGTACCCCTCCCCAGATCTCCTAAACCCATGATAATTCCCCTATAACCCCCTCAGACACACCAAAAGCTCCCCAAACCCCCTTGTACCCCTCCCCAGACCCCCCCAAACCCATGATAAATCCCCTATAGCCCCTGTGACAGCCCCAAATCTCACCCTAGCCCCTTTGTACCCCTTCCCAGACCCCCCAAACCCATGAATTCAGCCCCCCCCGTTTTCACCCAGCTGCCATCAGGAGGTGTTTTCACAGCTCTGGCGTGTCTGCAGTGTGCCAAAAGCACACTGCAGCTGTGCTGCTCCACTGCTAGGTGTGTAGCTGGCGTTTCCTCCTGGGATCTGAGCAGTCAGAGAAGGATTTCATGGTCTTTAATAAGAGAAATTAGCTGTTACTAAAATAACAGGGAGTGATAACACCCCCTGGGCAACAACCTTACTGTGAAGGGCCTCAGTTGGGCTATGAGCTTAAGCTCCAGGGCTTGTCACGTTGGTGTCACAGGCAAGGGGGAAAACAGGGAAGAAATTAAAATGAAACCAAATCTAACTCTTGGAATGATGCCTGTGGTGATCCTCAGAAATCCTGGGGTCAAACCTATAGATCCCATACATCCCTGGTGTGCAGAGTGTTGTGTGCATGCAGTGCTGTGACATCAAGAGCATGTGTTAAGCCCAACCTGCTGGGACACAACATGTGCTGCGTATATAAATGCTATAAAAAAAATCTATGCAGAAATATTTTTTTACTTCTTGCTTGGCTTCTGGATAGTTTCTGTTGTTGAACTACTTTATTTTATTGAAAAAAAAAGAAAAAAACCCTTTCACCTGTGAGGAATTTCCCTCTCAATCTTCAACTGGATCAGTCTTCTTAGATAGAAGAATTTTTTAGACAGGTACCAGAAGACTAATTTACTCTGGAGCTTAGCAGTAGGCTTCATTTACGTTATTTGCATAAAATTAATGCTAGTTCTGATCCACCTACAAAAATATTTCACACACTGCACTTTGAACTTGTTTCTGAATTTTTTGCAAACTTGACACTGCTATTGTAGTTTGGTGGTTTAATAAAACAAGATAGAAAGACTAACTTGCTTATTTATTAGAATTATATATATTTACTGTAGTTCTAAGTGTATTCTCTTACTGTAATTTCATGTAATAATGACCTTTGCTCCATTGTCCACAGATATTTTAATGCTGTTTTTACCAAGAACTTGTGAGCTAATTAAAAAAAAAAAAATCTTTCTGCATCAAGCATCCTTCTCATTAGCTGCAACACCCCCCAGATTCAATTTCCCTGCCCAGGAGCAACACTTTTGAGACTTTCAACTGTTACTAACTTTTGTATGAATGGCATCAGTATTGCCTAGATAGTCTGTCTCAAGTAAAGTTTGATATACATTGGGCTAATAGGAGACAAAGAAAAAAAAAAGGAACACGAATAACAGTAACTGGAAGAGAATACAAAACAAATGAAAAAAATTAATCTGAACTCTGAAAGATTTATTCAGCTTTTATGTAAAATGAAAAAGGCAGGGAAAATCGCTAAAAAAAGAAGGTGGAAACAACTGCTGCCTTGTGCCTGTACTTCATTCAGTGTTGATTGGAAACTTTTGCCACTAGAGTGGAATAAAAACCTTCATGAAAAATGGATGCCGTTTGTGTACCTCGCAGTTTATTTCCTTTTGAACTTTCAGCACAGTCACAGGGCCCAAGAGCTCAAACAGCTGAAGGCACAGAGCTGTCAATACGAGTTGACAAAATTCATCTCCATTCACCAGCTGTTACCACAGTCTTCAACAGGTCACTTCAATCCTCCTTTTCTGCCAGCAAAAGGAAAAATAACACTTCTTGTGTACCTCACAAAAGAAGAGTGGTATTACAGTGATTACTGGAAAATAGGGTTTGTTAACAATTTCAAAAGAGTAACTGTCCACTTACCAAGTTCTATCAGGAGGCAGAATTTTGACTATTGAGTCTCCTGAACAAACACAGCAGTAAAATGCAGAATATCTTATTTTTAATTCTTATTACATATTAGTGCAGAAAATGAAGAAACTTTGTGTTATAGCACAAGTGAAATGGTTTGAGCATGTTGTCCAGCAGCCTCACAAGACATTCCCAGAAGCACTTTGCTTTGGCTAAACCATTATTCCTGATGTGGCCCACCTGGCAATATTATTTTTTTTTATAAAACTTTGCAACACAGGTACTGCCAGGCACTGGCAATAACAAATTATTATCTCTTTTTGTCCTAGCAACATCACTCAGTGTCAGAAATTAAGCATAATAAAAGAACAAAGTGTAAGAAGTAGCATTAGGGTTGCTGTGAAGAATTACTTTGTCAGGACATGAAGCACACCGAGGAAGATTCACGGAATGAAGGGTACATGGTGTTAATTCTGTCAGCCTGAGAGCTGTAATGTCACCTTTTCTCCTTTGGAGAGTGGAGTGCTGCATGAACTGCTCGACTGATCAAGGGGTTTGGGCTGGAGCTGCATTTCCTGGGACAAAAGATTGCAGGATGAAGAGATGAAAAAGACATTTCAGAGGTCATTCAGTCTTGCTGACAAAGGATTATTTTCCATGATCTCCATTTAGTTTAGTTCTAGAATTCCCAATCAACAAAGTTCCTACAACAACAGTAATTTACTCTGAAAAATTTTTCCTTTTGATACTTGATAAAAACATGGTATTTGTGTCAATGATTTAGGTCGTTCATCATCATCAATGATAACGGATGAAAACTGTATATATTCTAAATGTATAATGATATATTTAGAAGAAAATTAAATGGTCTAATGACCTTTTAATGCATTTATGTGTATAAACATCTAGGTAGTGACAGAGAGAACGGGTCTATTAATGCTGTTGCATGGCAGAGATGAGCTGGAAACCCGAGGCATTTTTTCACATAAAAGGAGGGACAGAGAGGAGAGAACTCCCTCACTTTGGGACTTCTTGTCCAGTAATTTCAGAGCCTCAGCAGATGCATTTCCCTTGCTAAAGAGGCACACACTGCAATCTACTGCAGTGCCCTGGCAACAGGACTGGAGATGACCAAGCTGATACCAGGTGCTGCAAGAACAGAATTTCACTCTGCTCAGCCTTATTTTTTCAGCCATAGTAACTCCTTTGCCAACTTTGATGCAAAATCGGGGCCCTCTCAGCCACTTTTTGTATGAGCCATGTCTCAAACCCAACGATTCTTCCCTAAGATAATCCAGAGAGACAGAAACAAAGCTAAAATTAGAAATCAGGAGCTGTAGCTTCCAAGGAAATGCACATTACGTGACATTCTTTCATTACCACATGCATTTACTGTTAGCAAAAAATGGCCTAGAGAGAACACTCCACAGTGCAAAAACCCTCCCCCCTAAAACTCAGGGGTGGGTGACAACACGATGCTTTAATCACCAAAATAAAAATAAAATTAAAAAGGCAGTAAAGAATTATATAAATTATTTATTCTGGTGATTAAATAAGAGCTATAGCATCACAGCCTGTAGCTATTATGGCATCACCCAAACTGTGCAGCTGATTTTAAAAATTATGTATGCAGTGAAAATACCAATCTATGAAGGCACCATAATCTGTCCAAAGCACATAATACAATTAATAGTTCTCCAGGATAACTTAATGAAGCAAAACTTTGCTTATATATACACCTAATGTTTAAAACTGCTAACTTAGATGGAACATTTCATTGATCACAAATGGTGAAAATCATCTTTACACATGAACTCTGGTATTTATTTGAAAGACTTGGCTGCTAACAGGAATTTTAAGTACAGAGAGAAATGCTTTACCTCAGGAATATTTCAGGAAAAAAAAAAAAAAAAGCTTTGGTTCTCCTGAGTTCTCCACACCCAGCAAATTACAAGGAAATTAAGAAGTGCACAGTTGGGAAAATGTCACATCACAACACACCATTTGCATACAGAAGCTCTCCCTGACTAGTGTGGTCTCCAGACTGGTGGAGTAGCTGTGATTTACTATAAGCACAACAATCCTAGAACTATTTAAAACAGCAGTTTATAGCTAAAACAAAGATTTTACGCCCTGCTGCAGTGCATTCTGCACACACTACCTTGGATGGCTTAGCTGTGCCTGACAGGACTTTACCGCTGAAGAATGTATGGTTGAATAGACTCTTTAAATTAAAAAATAATTTGCATAGCAGAACAGCTTCAGCGCCCCTCCCAAATTCTCAGACTTACAGGGAATTACAGAAACATTGCAGCTGGGTAATTGAAAAGAACACTGGAATACACCTCCTGGAAATGGCCTAGGAAGAACAGTGCACAGGTGACCATATTAACCCCAATGCACCTCCTCCTCAAAAGGTAACAATATATATTTATACAGCAGGGAGAGGAAGGTGGCTAGGCCGCTATTGCTTGGTGGAAGCAATTAATTCCTTCACCCCCGTCATTTGCCTCATTCCTCTCATTCCCTTTGTCCCCTTTATCCCTTACAACCCGCATCCCTGCTTCCCCTCTGTTCCCTCATCCCCCATTTCCTCCCACATGCCCTCGTCCCTCTCATGCCCCCATTTCCACACTCCTTCATTTCTTCATTCCCTCATCTCATCATCCTTTTCATTCCCTCATCCCTCTCATTCCTTCATGATCTCATCCCCTCACTCCTTCATTCTCTCCTGCCCTCATCCCATTTCCTCACGCCTTCATTTCTTCATCCCCCCACTCTTTCATTCCTTCATTCCCTCATCTCATCATAGTTCTCATTCCCTCATCCCCTTGCTCCTTCATTCTCTTCTGCTTTCATCCCATTTCTTCACTCCTTCATCTCATCATCTTTCATTCCCTCATCCCTCTCAGTCCTTAATTCCCTCATGATCTCATCCCTCATCCCCTCACTCCTTCATTCCCTCATCCCTTCACTCTCATTCCCTCATTCCTCTCATCCCATTTCCTCACTTCATTTCTCATTTCCCTCATTCCTTCATTCCCTTATCCAACTCATCCCCTCATTTCCTCACTCCTTCATTTCTTCATCCCCTCAATCTTTCATTTCTTCATTTCGTCATGATCTCATCGCTCCACCCCTTCACTCCCTCATCTCATCATCGCTCTCATTCCCTCATCCTTCATTCCCTCATCCTCTCATCCCTCACCCCATTTCCTCACTCTTTCATTCCCTCATGATCTCATCCCTTCAGTCCTTCATTCCCTCATCCCTCCATTCCCTCGCCCCCCCATCCCCTCAGTCTCCCATTCCCGCCCTCGCGCCCCGCGCGCATGCGCAGCCAGGCCCCGCTCCCCCCCCGGCCGCGCACCCGGAGTGGCGGGGCCGCGCATGCGCGGCGGGGCGGGAGCGCGCCCGGAGCGGCGGGAGGAGGAGGAGGAGGAAAGGAGGAAAAAGAGGAGGAAAAGGAAAAGGAGGAGGAGCGCACGGTACGTGAGGGGCGGCGGGCGGGGCTGGTCCCTCCCGCTCTCCCCGACCCTGTCCGCCAGGGCCGGGGAGACCGAGGAGGAAAAGGAAAAAGCTGTGCGGGGCTACTCGCCTGCGCTCCAGTAGCCGGCCAGGCCCGTGAAGGGCTCGGGGCTCTCCCACACAGTCTGGAGGAGGGAAGGGGAGAGGGGATCCCATCCATCCATCCAAACATCTCCAGGGCTGCCAGAGGATGGGGCCGGGCTCTGCTCAGTGCTGCCAGTGGCAGCAGGAGCAGCAATGGCCATCAGAGAAAGGGCAGGCAGTGCAGCCCAGCAGGAGGAAGAACTTGTGTGCACGGAGGGGCAGAGCCCTGGAACAGCTGCCCAGGGAGGGCTGGAGTGTCCCTGTGTGGAGCCATGGCAGCCCAGCTGGACACGTTCCTGTGCCACTGCTGCAGGGGAGCCTGCCTGGGCAGGGGCATGGAGCACAGCATCTCCACAGCTCCCTCACAAACACAAATATCCTGCCATTCTGTGATCCTTCACAGCTGCCGTTTTCCAGAAGCACACAGCTCTGCTTCAACCCTGTGAGGGAACCGTGCCCTCCTCACGTTTTTCAATGAAGGCAATTTGCAGCCCGTCATCAGTGCACTTAGAGAATTGCAGATACACCTGCACTGTCTGCCTCCTGCTCTTCCCCTTTCCTGGCATCCAAGAGGCACAGAGCAGC